>CM042145.1:80790822-81114678 GCA_023376005.1 Doryteuthis pealeii
CTGATGGTGAGGTTCCAGTTTTGGAGGTTTGGGGAATGTGGAGCACCCCTTCATCACCATTGCTCCCTGGTCCACTCTGACCCGGGTGGTAGTACCTGTTAGGGTCCCATCTATGGGTTAAATAGAAAAACATGAGTTGATAAACAAAATTGTATTATGTATTAAGAATGAATTTATTTCACAATTTTGTCGGCATTAAATAACCCACCGAGATTGATATGCCGTAAAACAAAAATAAACCATCATAGTCCCCACACCTGTAAAGTCCCACCATGGCTTCAGGCTGAAAATGTAATCTGCTATTTAACAACCTGATTGGCTGTATTGTTGCTAGGCAACAGTAATGTCGAAATTGGAATGCCCTGAGCTGCAATTCAAGCCACCTAAGTATATGTGTTTTTAGGTAGTGGCTCAAGTATTGAATGCTCAAGTTCTAGGATTATAAAAGGAAGCGGGGTGTAAATATGTCAACCTATCTCCTATAGAAGAGCCACATAAAAAAATTTCTTATTTGTTGGACTCATTTCTGAAAAAAATATGTTGTATGGGTTATATTTAAAGTTGCACACCAATTAAATGCATAATTTTAATTTTTTGTATCCTCTGTGTTAATAATTAGTCCATAAAGCAATCTGATATTGTTTTCAACTTTGAGCAACTCCTGTGATGGCAAATATTATACCTGACCTCTAAAATAAGTAGTGTGAAATTAAAGAAGTACATTCTGATGAGAATTAAAAATATCCTGAAATTTCATTTATCACGGATAATGCATTAACCAATTCTACCACATAAACCTCATGATTAAACTGGTTATCATTACTAAATTGGTACTGACTTTTTTTTTTGCACTACACAGCCCTGTCTTGTAGGGCTTAGAATATGTTGAATGCATCTCTTGCAGAGGGGTAATACCTCCCACCACTGAAGAGCTATCCTGGATATAATACTAAACTGCATCTAAACTGTGAGGCTCCAGTTCTGGAGCTGCGCCTTCATTGCCACTAATCCCAGGTCTGCTCTTTTGTAAATTATTAATATTAGATCCAACTACTTGAAACCATGAACTGTGTGCATATCATTAGTATTACATGAGAATACTTAAAAATACAGAACTGTGCAAACATATTATCATTAAATAGGAATAGTTTCTTGAAAAAAGCAACAAGAGTTGACATGGCATAAAACCAACCAACCAACCTCAACCCTAATAAAGAAAAAGCATTTATGTGAAATTTATACAAGCATTATTTATTTTGGTGGTGAATATTAATTATAAATATCTAACATTAGCCTTGCCTGGGTTATATAGTTTCTGATTAAATTCAAGCATACACTTTTTAAATCTCATATTGCTCACCATTGGATAGCAGTACCTATTGCTTAATGTTCTTATTCTGAAAAAGTTACAATGGAAATTTGTGCCTGTTAACTCTTATGTACCAATAACCCAATAATACTATTTTTGAAAAGTAGTGAGATGCAATGTCAACAGTGTTATCATTAATGCAAGTCGTCCTAATGAACAGAATGCTCGATATGGAAATTCATTGGAGTTATTCCTATTTTCTCATAGCATGCCCGGTAATTTTGTCCCTCCTGGCCCTAAATGAATTCAGAATTTAATATAAATATCACCACTGGATTCCTTGTAAAATTCTACCCTAGAAAAGTTTTGTTTGATCTTGGTACAGTTTTGTTTCCAATTGCATCCCCGACAGACAGACATCACAAATGAAGTATAAGATTATACAGTGAAAACTTTAGATCAGAATTCAACTATCACTTGTCAGACTACTACAGAATTATTGATTCATCCTTGCAGTCTTGTTAAGACAAATAGCAAAAGAAAAAAAAGTAAAGAAAATGTTGAGGTGCTAGAAACCAATGATTATATTGAGAATTCTTTTTTTACATAGTTCCTTTTAATTTTCAGACTTGGTGTTAATGTGGGTCTAAAAAAATTAACATATCGAAATAAAAAAGAGAAAGAGAGAAAAAAGGTGGAATACCCAGGGAAAAAAAAGACAAACTTTCTAAAATAAATGAAAGCTTAAACAAATTTTTATTCATGGAATTAAGTGAGAAGCTATAATCAAATGACTCTCATTAAAATTATTGAATTTCTATTCAAAGGATTAGTGACCATTAAATTGGTATCATGGGACTAATGAGAATGTCTGAAAAAAATTTATAAGAGTACACACACACACACACACACACCACACACATACATACATACATACATATATATATATATATATATATATATATATATATACACACAGAATTAATTCACATCTTTTCACTTGTTTGTTATATAACAAAAAAGTTATAAAAGTATCAGTTTTAATTATATTAAAAAAAAAAGGTCTTATTTAATATCAAGACATTTTTGATGAGAAATTCATCACATTCTATAATGGATAAAACTGTTTTCTTTTAACTTTATTCATAAAGGTGCAAGTTATTATTTAGTTTCTATTAATATTGAAAGGTATTTAAACTTTGAAGCAAACTTGCCTTCTTCTTCCTACTTGATAGAATAATTTCGATTTGACTCAGGTATAAAGCTTAGACTCTCTCTCTCTCTCTCTCTCTCTCTCTCTCTCTCTCTGTACAAATAATTGATGTTTTCGTCAGTTATTTCAAGAATTTATCATTCCTGGTACTATATACTGTTGCTTCATCAACAGTTAAAAAGTTACTTTAGGTGATATATCATGTTCTTTGATTTAGCTGTTTTGTTACTTCCAAGCCTGTATTATAATGGATTTGATTTGTGTGTTCGTGCTATTGTAACATTGCAAAAATGCACATTGTAGTAAGGATTTTGTTTGCAAAATGCACTGCTAAGAACAAGGCTATTTTCAATCCAAATTGCGACTTAAGTGTGAGGTCTCTTTATGTACCCATCCTGATCATTCTAATTTCTCATGGGAGATAACTATTAATCTTAATTATAGGGTATTGCCTCTATAATGGAGGCACGTGGTGTAATTGATAATGTTGTGGGAAATGGTTTAGCTGTTTTCTTACTTCCAAGCCTTTATTATAATGGATTTGATTTGTGTGTTCATGCTACTGTAACATTGCAAAAATGGCACATTTTAGTAAGGATTTTGTTTGCAAAATACACTGCAAAGAGAATAAAGCTATTTTCAATCCAAATTGAAACTTAATATTATGTCTCTTTATGTACCCATCCTGATCATTATAATTTTTCAAGGAAGATAACTATTAATCATAATTATAGAGTACTGCCTGTATAATGGAGGCATGTAGTATAATGGATATTATCATGGGAAATGGACACGGCAGGACAAGTTCAAATCCTGGACAAGGCTGTTTACATTTCACATAGCACTAATACTCTTAGGAAAGGTATACATCCAACTATTTTCCCTCCAGCTATGGGTAAATAGGACAGACTGGGCACTTTAACCTTGGTTAGGCAATCAGTCTAGGAGAAGGAAAACTATTATACTCCGCTTAAACTCTTATTGATATATCTATTTGCAATTATTCTTATATAAATTTTATTAACCCTTAGAACCTGAGAGACAGGTATTTGTGCTGCTACCTAGAAGTATATATAGCTGGGTGACCTGAATTCTGGCTGGTGAATCCCCATTTCTACATCACTATTGCCTACAAAATATAATCTTATATTTTAATTATCTTCAATTTTAATGTTTTTAAAAATTTTTTTTTTAATTGCCTATAAAATGTTGCCATTTTTTATTTAGCAGATTATACCAGTTTGAATTTTCAATTATTTTTTTTTGCCAGGAACCCAGGGTAGAAGAACCCACAAGTGTGGTTGGCACAGCGTTCTAAAGTTTTATAGTATACGATTCAAGATCAAACTTAATGTCCTCTAAAAATAGCCTTTAAACAATTTATATCTAAAAAGGGAATTTTAATCAAGATAGATTTTTAGAATGACAAGCCTTTGGTCTAATAATATTTAGTAATCACTAGTTTAACTCCATGAATCAACAATTTGAATAATATTTTAGGTATGACACTAAATTGCATTCAATGGTGAGACTCCAGTTCTGGATCTCCTGGGAATATGAAGTTACCCCTTAGTTGCCATTACTCCCAGGTCCACTCTAATCTGGAGTGGTGGCTCTTGTTAGGGTCACTTTTATAGGTCAAATAGATCTGAGATAATTTTAAAATTGATTTTTAACTACATCAATACATTGGCTTTTTAAAAACATTGATATTGTAACCAAGTATGAAATGTTTACCGTTTAAAAGGATTGTGAAGATATATTTTTGTACCATATATTATCAATGCCTATAATTGTTGAATTGAATTTTATATAAGATCACCCAACAAACATTGAAAACCAACCAACTAGATAATTACTTGCAAATTATTGGCATTAGATAGTGCAATACTTGTGCAATTTGTTTGTATTAAGAATTGTTACTTGAAGCTAAATTGTTTGAAAATGATTGATATTATTAAATAGGTTGATATTTACCCAACCTGTTCACCATGCTAGGATGTGATACAAGGTTGCAAGTATGAGGCATCCAATGAGGACTGAACTTGCTATTCAGTAGTAATAGATTTGTGAGACTAGCTAGCTAAACATTGCACCATGATGGGACACTTTAAAATACCCAACCTGTTTGTCACAGGTAGGTTGGGACACAAGGTTGCAAGTATGGGGCATTCAGTGAGGATTGAACTCGTTATTCAGTAGTAATGGATCTGTATGACTAGTTTGCTAGTTTTACACCATGAGGGGACTCCCTTATAGGTATTGTTATTTGAATGTATATAATTGCTTGGAAAAAAACTCCAAAAAATTTTGACATTAAATAACCCAACAAAGGTTGCCTTTTGTATTATTTCAATTATTCAGACAATTATCTTTACCTTTATTGTTATTTACACAATGTTTCAGTCAGTGTGCCCTCCAGCCTTCTTCAGGTATTTCTTGACGGACTTGTGAACCTTCTTGAACCTTTGGGTACATATAGGCATTGAGTTAATACAGTTCTAAGTGACACTTATCTCTGGGCTGCAGGTTCAATCCTGGCCAATAGTGACAGTAACATAGAATAATTAACACAGCTTAACACTTGTACCCGGTTAGGGTTAACAGAATGAGAAGAGTCTACCCCCGTAGATTGAATAAAGGGTTCGGTTTGAGGTTCTGTGAAGGCTCCCAATTACGACATGGAGGCTCCCAAGGTTGACAAGAAATACCTGAAGAAGGCCGGAGGGCACATTGGCCGAAAAAGTTGTGTAGACAACAATAAAGATGAGGACAATTGTCCGAATAATAAAAAATGCTGTAAAACAAACCAAACTGAATATGATTTTTGTTCTTAAACAATAAGCGAAAGACATTATCCTTGCCAACCCTTTTACCGTTTCTTTTATTGAGATATTTCATTGTTGATTGCAGAAATGCCAACCTTCTTTGCAAGACAGCAGCTTTGTATACTTTTGGCTATAAAGAAGGATAAATAACAAAAAGCTAATCTCTTTTGTATATATTTCCTTTTAATTCCCTTTTTTTTTTTTTGAGGGGGGGGTCCTTCAAGGTAGAACCTGAGGTTTCTATTTGTGATGAGCAGGCTAAGTAATTTGTCTGGAGGGAGGTTCTTTCTCTCAGTAAAACACCAGATGCCTCATTTTTGTTGTGTTTAAAGCCATAGAGAAGAAGGCACAACTTATGATGTTCACTTGAAAGACATTTAACTGGATTACACCCATTAATGTTGTGGCACCACACCTGCAGATACCTTGTGTAATGGAGTTAAAATAACTCTTCCATATTATTTCCTTCAATCCACATCTAATTTTCTGTGGGCTTAGAAGCAGTATTCATCTCTTTTTCAATGCCAAACAACAGGTGCATATATGTGTGTGTGCACTTATGTATATATTTATATTTCATTATATTAAATGTGATTTTTTTGCTTGGCTTCCTCATAGTAATACATTTAAAATACATGATTGTGTGTATATGATTTGTCTGATTTTTACACATAAGTATTAATGGCTATTCAAAATTACTTATCAATTTTAGTTGGTATGTGAAATGAAAAAGCTAAGTTTCAAGTGATATGTGTATATGATGCTTATTTTTATTTTTTATTTTTTTCACTGGGTAATATATCATCTATCATATTTACTAAAGCAACATTCAGAATCTTGCCTTCGGTTCAGAGTAGTCAAAACGGAAGTATTTCTTTTTCTTTCTCTCATTCCTTTCTGACAAAATGGAGAATGCATGATTTTTGTATCTGTATGTTATATAGTTATGGTATTACCTTTTTTTTTTTTCTTTCCCCAAGCAAGTGTTTCCCTCCTGTGCAATTTGTCATCCTTTTTATTATATCTCCTTTCATATTGGTGTTTGTGTGTGACAGTAAGGTAGCGAATGAATGAGTAAGCATTTCTGTGTAGGAAGTTTACCAAATATAAATCTTCATGTTTGTTCTTAAAACAATTTAAAAAGACAGATTACCCCTTGAAATATTTTAAAAAAATATTATATGGCCCTTATAGATGTCAGGATACAATTTTTTTTTTGTCAATTTAGCAGACACATAAAAATTCTTAGAAATCCGCTCTATTTGCATCATATAGCTTATTATCAAGGCATGCCGACATCATGGATTTGTTTGACTTTCTCTTGGTACCTGTCTCTATCAGCTATTGCTCTTGGTAAGTCCTAGACAGCATCCACAAAGTAAGTTGTGCTGGCCGGCAACACTGGTGTGTCCATGTGTATCACTCCATAGAATGTTGTGTGTATGTGTTGGTGTGTCCATTGTATCACTCCATAGAATGTTGCATGTAAGTTTGTCCTTAGTTCTCCACTGGTGTGCCCAAATACAAGTTTAATATTTGATAATCTAATAGCTAACTGCTAAAGTTCCTACATAACCTATGTATTATTGATAGTTAATGTTATCAAATTATTCATATTAAGTATTTTACCTAGATTAAGATGTTATATTCTTTATTGTTTATATGTATGCATTTTCTAAAGTATATGTAACTATTAGAAAGATATGCTTCTCATATGAATGTTGAAACAAAGTTAAAATTGACATGTTAATAGTGTTCAGCCTAACATATAAACACACCAATCATTTAAACCTGTTTAGCTCAGTCGGTAGAGCACTGACTTCTGAACCACAAGGTTCTGGGTTCGATACTGTCCCTTGCCAACTCAGTGCATGAGTAGCATAGCTCGGATCTATGTGGTAATGTGGGTGGTAGGTGTGGTGCTCTACACCTGATGCAAAAACAATCTTCCTGGTCTAGCGCTAGTGAAAAGGGGATAGACTCCTTCACTGTCTAGCGATACTGACAAAACGCCACTCTGTCTACTTTTTACTTACATCTGGTAATAGAATGTTCTATATTGGTTTTTATAAACTGTGTCACAAGTGAAGTCGGATGTTGATCAGGAAAATGACCTTATAAAAGATGAAATGATGGCTCCTATCTTGTGGGCAATGTGACTTTTTCTGTTTCTTTGTCTATCTGTAACTTCTACTCATGTAGTATCTGTTTTCTCGCTTAGGATCAAAATGTAACTCCTGGCAACTTCTGCCTAGAAAGAGAGGAATATCTTTACCAATAAAAATCTATTTAAATATATTTAACACCGAGACAAATTTCTGAGGCCTGTAACTGCTGAGTATCAGAGTAGGAGAGGAAATAGATTGAGAAGTAAGAAAGAACAAGGTTTACATTTAATATGAAAAAGGGGACAAGTGAAGGATTATTATTATTTAAAATTAATCCTTTTCTAATATTGTTATTAAATTTATACAATAAGTATGTACAGACATTAAAAAATAAAATCTCTATATCACATTTCAAACTTATAACATCTTTAATGTTTTCTTTAAAACTGTTGGTTTTAATTGAAAATTAGTGGTGGAAAAATTACTCAGTAAAGACAAAATTATTTTTCTGTTGCAGGTAAGGGTTTTCACTATTTTTAAGTATTGTTTACATTAAGTGCCAATTATTTGCTGTGAATGGCACCATAATGTCTATATTGACACAATGTTTTTTATTTTCAAGGCATTTTTGAAAGCAACAATATTTTAGATCAATTTAATTTCTTTGTAGACTTATCCCGAAGAAATGAAAATATTTTTAATTGACTTCTATAAACTTTTCTTACAAAATACCATTTTCATCAATAACTTAATTTACAAATAAGTTCTAAAAATTTTATTAAAATTGGATAAATAATTGATTTTTTTTGTAGATTTTTACAAATCAAGGTTTCTTGACAAAATTTACCTCCGATTTTCTTCTGTTGTTAGTAGTAAAAATTTTAATTTATTTAAAAAAAAACAAACTTAGTTATAAATACTGAATAAAATCTAGTGATATTTTAAGGCAGTGGCTCTTAAACTTTGCAAACACAGGGCTTCTTAAGTATGACAATAGGACACTCAAGACTCCCCCAATTCTGATATTGCCTGAAAGTGCCAGTGTAAAGTAAATAAATAGCTACTTAAAAGACACACTAAAATCATTTATTCTTATTATTGTCCACTGATGTGAAACCAAAGTCTAAGTAAAAGCCATCATACCTGAGAAACTTTCATTTCTTTGCAACTTTACCAATGCTTGTCTCTGAGACATAACTACATTTATTCTCTTCACATTTTCCTTTTAAAAATCTTGTTCATATTTATTCTGAAGAAAAAAAAATGATGTGTGGGGGAGGGAAGTAAATTTTTAGATCAGCAAAAACTAGGTTACTGGGTTACTCGGCCATAAATGGACAGTAGAATATTTGGGTAGATTCAGAACTAGTGGGTGGGTGAGTCCATATGGCATTGTGGCTAATGTGCTGGACTTCTACATCATAGTAAGTTAGTTTGAACTCAGTTATGCTATTTTGGATTAATTTCTTGGAAAAGTATGAATTCCTTCACCTCCCCCAGCTATGGGTTAAACAGTACCACTATTGTTCTTTTATAAGGATGGCTTTGGCAATTAATAACCCACAAAGATTGATATGCCATTAACTCTTAATATCCTATTGAAAATTTTCTAAGTCCAGAGCCCAATTCCTAAAAGGATTTATCAAAAAATGGCTAAAAATGGCCATTTCATTTAAAGTTACCTGTTATTTCCTTTAAATCAAAGACTTCTAAATATGTTTAATATTACATTTAAACAAAAGCTATCATTTGAGGTAGATTAGGAAAATGAATGTGATTTTCAGCTGGGTGGAATGAGGTGGTATAGGATGTTAAGAGTTAAACAAAGAAGCCAAACCAAAACTAGTGATTTTAGGGAAATTTATTTGAATATAGTTCTAGACTAGCTGTGTGTGGTGTTTTTCTGTAAAAGAAAAAAAAAAAGGGGGGTGAGTTTATAATTAAAAATAAAAAATATTCTATAGTGCCATGGCCCACAGTTTGGGAACTTTCACTTTAAAAAGTTGAAATCAGTCTTGGTCATTGTTCATACATAATTTGGTTTGCAAAAAGATATTTGATACTAAACAATAGTTCTTTGCAGATGCCTTTTTTTTCCTGTATCTTATAAATATGAAAATTTGATGGATTTATTCTGTCATAACTTATTAGTATAACAATCCTTTTATCATAGAAATAAAATACTGACCCATTTGCACATTTAATTATATTAGCATTGTTTTTATTTAATTTTTGCTCTGTTGCTTTTACTATTACCTGTTATGACCATATTGTTTCAAGTTATTCCTTTGTGAAATATAAAGCATGAATGCAAAAAGAGTGACTCTAAAGTAAATAGAATCTTTACTTGGTAATAAAACTTGAAGGGCCCTTTAAATTGAACTTATTTCACCCATGCATGTATGCACATGTCCCTGTGTCACCTGCTGGATTTACTGTTCTTTGCCATGGTGACAGTATAATAAAGCAACAGGCTGTTGACATGTTTGAACATGACAGTTAATAAAATTGTCCTACTTTCTTTCTTTCTGTTGGTTCTAGAAACTTGGGGTAATTAAAAGACACACTATAAGGAGACAATTTTAGCTACTTGCCTTGAAATAGTGACATAGGTATTTCTTTGTTAGACTTGGTTTGAGTGTTAGGATTTTAAACTTCATGCCATACAATTTTCATTTCTGGTTGGAGGCAAAATCTTCAATAAATTTTACTTGGCTTTTTTTTTCCTTCCTTCATTTTGGTTTGAATGGTAGAATTCAACTTCATGCCATTCATTTTTTGTTTCTGGTTGGAGGCAAAATCTCTAATAAATTTTACTCATCTTGTTTTTGTTTTTTATGCTGGAGTGGACAAAATTTCCATAAAACAAAAAAAACAAAAAAAAAAAACATGAGTAACTTTGAACTCTCCTTGTAAAATGTTCAGATGTTGCAATGATAAGCAGCCCCATGCATAGATTCTTAATTCAGTAGCTTAGTATACTTTCTAGCATTACTATGTTATTTGTTTTTATACAATATTACCAACTTTTATATGATACTATATATATAATCCATAGATAAGTACAACTGTAAGAGGAAGATCAACTATGAGAATGAAAAACATTGAATTCAAAACCAGGAATTGTAGTCCTTAGAGCAGTCTGACATTCTGGCAACTCTGGTGACACTGATGGTTAGTTAATTCCTCAACACGGCACCCTGTTGTTGTCTAATGGTTAGCAAGCTAGTCTTGCAGATCCATTATTACTGAATAGCAAGTTTGATCCTCGCTGGATGCCCCATAAAAAAAATAAAAAAAAAATAAAAAAAATGACCTGGAAATTTTTTTTTTTTTTTCTGAATTCCTTGGACAATGTCAGTATCATGAAGACTGGAAACCTGCAATAACCTTGCCCCCCCCTCTATTGTTATGGTAACACAAAATGCCACTTTAAGCGAGTAGGATTTGTGTTAGAGAATCGTTGATAGAAGTGCCTGTGACATAACAATTATCATTGTTGAATATGGATTAAGCAACCCAAATTCAAATCCTGGATAAGGCTTGTTTGCATTTCATATAGCGTTAATACCCTTGGGAAAATTATGAATCCAACTATTCTCTATCCAGCTAAGGGTAAATAATAGGGCATATTGGGTTCTTTAACCCTGATATGTCAACCAGTCTTGGTGAAGGAATAAATTTGAATTCCAAGTTGTACTCGCTCCAAAATTGACCTGGTGTATGGTCCTGCTCATTCTGGAGAGGCTAGATAAATACAATCATAACAAAATTTCTCATTACTCAGTAGTCACAAATATATATATTTATTTGTTTATTTATTATTAATCTTTAGTCTAAATTCTATCAATTTTGAAGCAAAAAACTTTTTCAAAATTGACAGAATTTAGACTAAAGATTAATAATAATACACTAATACAAAAAACAAAAGGCAACCTTATTTCACTATTATAAATTTTGTGTGTATTATTATTATTATTATTATGATTAATAATAATGATGATAATCATAAGTGCTCACTTGGTCAATCTGAAGCTGTATAGATAGGGTAAAATAATCATCATTTCATGAATTTATTCTTTTGATTTCATATCTTATTACTTTAATAAATCTTTCATTTATCCAAAGGATATATTATAGATACTACATTTGGGTTCCAATTCAAATAAGCCAGGAAGCAACATTTTGATTCTAGCAGAAAGCACAGATACTACATTCTGATCTTAGGCAGAAGTTCCAATCCATACATAGATAAATCCCATCACTTTGATACTAATTTTTATGTATCTTGCAGTTTTGTTTTCATCAAAAGTGCTGTGTTGATTAAGCTCATTAACTCTAACTAACCTTGAAGAGAGATAAGTTTTACAATAAAGCTAAATGCTCTTCCATTTAAATATTTGTTTCTAGTCCTTGTAAAAATTTGTGTTAATGCTATGTCATGTGAATAATCATGTTTGTTTCTACTGTGAGAATGTATCTTTTTTTTTTTCTCTTGTTTTTCTTTTTATTGTGGATGGCTACCATAATTTGTTGTTTCAACATCTGCACTGTTTTAACTTAGTCAGCACAATAACTGTGCTTACAACTCCTGTCACCCACATACTCACATTTAACTTTATGGGTAAGTGCTGCTGCTATTGCAGTAGTAGTTATCACTGTGAAGAAAACAACATAGAGATTGACAATATCCTTTAATGTCATAACAAAATATTCATGTTTGTTTGACATTTCATCAATGACAACTTGCTGTTATGAATTCCTCCATCATTGTCACTTTTTCAACTGAGAAGCTACCTCAAAAATATCTTGAAGCAAATATTTCACAATTTAGTTTTGCCATTTTATAAGCAGACCAATCAACAAAAAGGTAGTAGGTGCTTTGAGGTCAGTTTATGCCCAAGGAACTCCATTATCTGAGGTACCATAGAAAAAATAATTCTATGTATGAGGATTGATGGAAAGGTTCATAGGTTGAATATGACCAAATGAGGTTTATTTTTAAACAGTCTCCTTGTGGTCCACATACTTTTTCCATTGGTATTGCAGTGCTTGGATCCCTTTGGTAAAAAAGTCAACATTCAAATGTGTTTTTATTTGAGATTAAAATACAGGTAGGGACTGGTTTAGCTTAGTAGAGCATTCGACTCGGAACCACAAGGTTCCAGGTTCGATACTGGTCCTCACCAACTCAGCATATGAGTTGCATAGCTTATATTTGTGTGGTAAAGTGGGGAGCTGATGGTAGGTGTGGTGCTTCACTTCAGATGCGAAAGCAATCTCCCTGGTCTAGCACTAGTGAAAAGGGGATAGACTCCCTTGCTGTTTTGGCTGTTACCGATGATAGGCCACTCCATCAACTTTACAGTGAATGATCAGTATGTGCACAGGTTCCAAAATAAGTTTATCAACAATACTCAGACCTCATATATATATATATATATATATATATATATACTGTACCTTGGTCAAAATTGGCATTGTCCTTCAGAGTTTTGCCATTTTATTTTCCATTAGTATGCACTTACTCAACTCTTCTGCCACAAGCAGGATGTGACACAAGGTCAATCTTTAGGCAGAGTAAATCTGATTTGAATCCAGAGTTTTCCTTCAACTAAACTGTTTGCCTAACCAAGTCTAAAAAAAACCCAATCTGCTCTACTATTTATCCATATCTGGGGAGGGAACAGATGGATTCTTGCCTTTCCCAATGGTATTAGTTCTATATGAAATTCAAACAGTCTTGTCCAGGATTTGCTGATTCCATTTCATATGATAATAACCATTTCCCATTAATATATTATTGTTGTATGTGATGCTTTCAGATTAATATTCATTTCTTCCCTAGTGACCTCTCATACCAATAAAACTTTGATTTATTTCTTTTTAAGTTATACTTATATGTATTTATGAGATGAGGCTGGTTATTCTTTTAAAGTGTTCTTGTTTTATACAACTATTATTTTTTTACATGCTCTTGAGTTTTATAATTATTATTCCCCTGGGGTCTGTAGGCAGGCCCCAGGCTACCATCTTTCTTGATTGCCCTTGATGGAGTTCTAAAAAGTGAAACCATAAATAAAAGCAATTGTTTTAACATTGTAGACACATGTCATAGAACAGAGTGTTGTATGAAAAGGTGTTTCTCTTGGTTATGATCATCTTGTAAACTGTTTCTAATGTGGACTGTAGATTAACCCCTCCCCCAACACCTAGTATTGTGTGTAAAGGATAACTTCTAGCAGAACATTAGACAAGGGATTATGAGGTGTATTATTAAATGACAAGATTTGATAACTTTGATTGATAACTGTATTGAAAAATATGACAAAAACAAGAGGTTAATCTAAAAGTGTTAATCTCTGGAATATTAGAAATATACCATATGAGCATTACTGTTAACCAGGCTCCGACACTAACTTTTTTCATGACCGTCCCGAACAAAAATTATCAACCGTCCCGAATGGGGTTTTGACTGTCCTGAAATCAAAATATTTTTGTTTAATTCATTAGCATCATCTATACTTGTCAGTCATCAGTAGCATAATAACATGTAATAAAACATTAAGAAAAGCTGAAGCAGTGATAATTCTGGATATTTGGACAAAAAATGCAGTTCCTAGTGTGTTTTGAGCTAAAAACATACTTTTTTACTGAAACCCTGAGTAGGGTTAGTAGTACATAATTCGGTCCTTTTAAACTATCTCCCTCCACCATTATTCATTACATGGCTTTGAGAATAGACCTGCGGTGCCGTAGCCTCATTTTTGAGGTCAGCATTCAGGCAATCACTGGACGGCCATTATTGGAATGTAGTACTAGCTTTTAGGAAAAATTTTTACCGTCCCCGGCAAACTGTCCCGGATGATGTATTGATTGTCCCGGATGTCATTTTTATCATCCCGGACAACGTTAATGTCGAGCCCTGCTGTTAACTTCTTTGGATCATTTTATATTAAGTCAGCTGTTAACTTATGAAGGTGGACTGAAAAGTTCATATGATGATGTCATATTACTTTTTTGACCAATGGGATACAACTACTATAATGCTGATAGAAAAAGTGTGTGGACTGCAAGGCAGACTATATTGAAAAATAAACCTCATTTGGTCACATTCCATGAAAGTATCTTGGTCAGCCTATTAAGTAAAAGATGTAAAAGATGAAAAAAAAAAACAGATGTAAAAAAAAAAAAAAAATATTGTAGTGTTGCAATGCAAAACTGTTTATTTGAATATGTGAGTTATAAAACTCCCTGGCGAAAATTATAGAATTAGCACACTTAGAGGATGTTCACCTTGTTTTTTTTTTTTTTTTAGCAGTAAATAAACTAATAATAGATAAGGCACAAAATATTATTTATTTAATAACTGAAAATTCTGGTTTCATAAAATATACCTTAAACAAACTAGATTAAATCATTTAAATTAATGATATAATTAAAAAAAAAAAGACCTGCAGAGGAAAATTGCCTCCAAGTGGGATAATTCTATTATTTTTGCCAGTGATAGTGTATGTAACAAATTATTATGTTGTGTGTGTGTGTGTGTGTGTGTGTGTGTGTGTAACTATAACCCAGCAAAAATGGCACCACATATCAAATTTTTATTAGGGCAATAAACTTCAAATGCTCTTAGAGAATAATGCAATTTCCAGTACAATTTTCAACTAAATGATAATTTTCTGGAGGGGTCTATCATTTTTTAATTATCAAAATTCTTGGTATAGAGATAATTATGAAATACTAATTAGAATTTTTTTTTTACTTCTTCCAAACTAGAACGATCTGTATCATACAAGAACCAGTGTCATTTAATATTTAAAAATAATTTATAATAATAATATTATATATATATATATATATATATGCTAATTGGAATTCACACTTAGCATAATAGTTACCATTGTAGGAAGTGGAATTGGTTCAATTCAAATCCTGGATGAGCTGTTTGTGTTTCACTTTGTGCTATGAATCCATCTGTTCTTTACCCTGCTATGGGTAAATAGTAAGGCAAACTTCTTTAGCCTTGGTTAGGCAACTAGGCTTGGAGAAGGAAAGTTTTGAATTCAAACCTGCTATCATTATCAAGTTGTGCTGACAGCATGGATTCTCATGACTCTCTCTTGCCAAACATCCCTATCAATCAATGCTCTTGGCAAGTTCTAAGCATGATGTCCAGTATCTGCACAGATCTGATCAATGTAAGTTTTTGCTGGTTGGCCAACACTTGTGTGTCCATGTTTAGGTGTCCACAAGAGAACGTTGCTTATGAATGTGTTCTTACTTTACTAGCATATCTTGTTTGTCTTACTTGGATGGTTTATATGATTGGAGGTAAGTGGCCGTACAGCTGCTTTTTTGGGGGGGTCCTGCTTCTAGAGAGCATGCAGCATCCTTTTGTAGTTTAGTCTAGCTTCTTGTTCAAGTGTTTAAGTGCAGCCATACAATAGCACTGACATTGCTACAGCTTGGAAGAATTCTTGTTTTATCTTATTAGAGAGATTAGATTTCCATATGATTGATAATCTGTCAATGGCTGTCTAAGCCTTTCCTATGCATATAATTGACTTTGTGCTACATCCGGCTCGTTGTGGAATGGTTGGAAAAATACATACATGAATGTATATTCTAAATTCATATCAACCTACTCAAGCACTAAGGATATATATAGGGTGTCCCAAAATAATGTATACTCTTTTTTTTTTTTTTTTTTTTTTTTTTATATTCTTTCTCTTGTATCAATCTTATTTACAAGTCAAAATACATAAATTGAATAAGTTATAACAATTCAAAGAGTGTAGACATTATTTTGGGACACCTTGTATTTAGATTTTATTAAGATTTAACTCTAGTTTGGCTAATAGAAGTCAACAAATAGATTTCCTTTTTCCTTTCTTTTCTTTTGCAAATCTCACTTTTATAACTGTCTTCTTAGCTTTTCTCTATCATTTTATTTGTATTTTGTTGACTTAATCTACTTTACAACATCCAATTACTGCTAGTTGCACAGCTTTGACTGTGTAAAGTTGGCAAAATATGATCTTGTCATGAGAGGAAAATCTCTGGATTTGATAAATGAATTACAACCACCTAGGTGGATCTCTAACTCATCAGGGTAAGTAATCAAATAGTCATTTAAAAAAAAAAACAAAAAAAAAACAGCTTTACTATTTCTCTGAATTTTTGAGATGATGCTTGATAATTTGTATTATTTGGACTATTGTCCTCATCTTTATTGTTATCCGCACAATTTTTTTTTTCAATGTTTCATCTACACAGCAGGGAAACTTCACCGAGATTTTTTTTAAAAACGTTTGGAGTAGTGCTGTTACTACAGGGTGACCATATCCAAGGAGTGTCGTTGGGGTGGCCTAAAGTCTGTATCAGCCAATCAGCTCTATTCACAGACCAAGGAGATTATTTTAGCGTCTGAGGTGGAGCGCCACACCTACCATCAGCTGCTTACTTTACTGCACAGATCCCTGTGCTACTCATGCGCTGAGTTGGCGAGGACCGGTATTGAACTAGGAACCTTGTGGTTTCTAGCCGAACGCCCTACTGACTGAGCTAACCCGACTTTCCCAAGTCTGACAAGAAATACCTGAAGAAGGCCGGAGGCTACATCGGCTGAAATGTTGTGCAGATAACAATAAAGATGAGGACAATAGTTCGAATAATCCAAATAATACAAAATGGCTTTAATTTATATACTGATTATAAAACTTGAATTGAAAGAATTCTGCTTAATTGTTTTATCTATCCATGTTTTTGGAAGTTTGGTTGAAATGTTTATACTTAACTGATTTTACATTGATTTACTTCTGGTACTGTGTCTATTCTTTGATGTTGGAAATGGTTAAGTGATGTTGGAACCTAGCATTTTCTTTATCTTTGCTGGTTGATGGCTGAATTACTGTAAAGTGAATGTATGTGTTTATATATTCCCCTTGGAAAATACTGTCTCTAAGGTAAAGGGAAAAGCATGTGGATATTTTCCCTTCCGTTCCTTTTATTCCTGGTTTGATTGATGTCCCCGAGAAAGCATTTCTTAGACGTTTGTAAGCCCAGAGTACTTTACAAAAATATAACATGGAAACAAATTCATGCATTACCTTTCTTCTTAAGAATAGCCGTAATGGAGAACTGACATCTAAAGATTGCTTTTTGGTTTGGATCAATGTACAAGTTTAGTTGAATTTTGTTTTACATTGATATATAAGTATTTCCACTTGGCATATATGTAAGCATCTCTCTGATTTGTTTGCATGTTTGAGGCAGCAAAAGGACAGTTTTATTTCTTCGATATTTTCTGGTGCAAATTTTCTTTGTGCTTATAATTATGCTTTGTATATATGTATTCACCCACCCAGACACACAGTCAATTTTTTAGGTGGAGTTTGAATTCAGTTTTCCTTCTTGTAGACTGGTTATCTAACCATGGCCCGACTATTTTCCTCTAGCTATTTTCTATCCAAAAATTATGAAAAACCATCTATTTACTTTATTTACATTTTAAATTCATTTACATTTCTATGTCCAAATCTGTCATTTTCAATTTTGGAAATATTACAAATTCATAACTTTTTTTTTTTTTTTTTTTTTTTCAGATATTGAAATTGAATAAAAATCTTGTGATTTGAGTGATCAACTATTAACTTGTAGATTCATTAGTTCATATTTACAATTGATGATATAAGATACAAGGACATGAGTTTCAGTTCCAACTAAAATCATATACAGTTCAACAATTTGAATTACTACACAGAAAATTTAAAGTTCATAGCTGTATTTTTTTTTGTCTCTTTATTCTCTTACAGTAAATTGAAATCTGAGAATCAGCAATTGTTGAGAAAATGGATAAATCACCTATCATGCAATCATCTGCTATCTCAATATCAAGGGCAGCTGAATAAATGATTATCTATTTTCTTGCTGACTATCAGGTTTCAATTTTCTAAAACAGGAAAAAATTGAATGGTTATGAACATAAGATTTTCTCTATAATCATTAAAATTGTTGAACTTGAGTATAAATTGTGTAACCCATGTATTTGATAAGTTTGTGGCCTAAAGTGAAATCATTCTTACAATGTATTAAATGCTTGCTGTGAAGCATTGTTTATTAAAATAATCTCCAAAGCAATAGATGGTGAGTTTGATTCACACACAATGCCACATTGTTTGTAAGCATGTCCGTACTACTGTATGGTTGCACCTCTTGGACTCTTAATGAAATGTCTGGAGAGAAAAAAAACCCCAACTAGATATGAACTACACAAGAATGCATAGTGCTATTTTTAACAAATCCTGGAAGCATCACCCTAAAAAAACAAAAAAAACAGTAGCTGTATGGCCACTTACTGCTCATCTCAAACCATTCAAGTAAAACAAGTGAGACAAGCTAGGCACTGTTGGAGAACTCAGAATGAATTCATAAACAATGTTCTCTTATGGACACACCAGTTTTAGCTGACCAGCAAAAATGTATGTTCATCAGCTCTCTGTAGGCACTGAATGCCATCTAGAGGACCTACCAAGAGCGATGACTGATAGTAATAGATAGTCAAGGGCATCCGTGCTTATGATGATAATATAAATATCTTAGAGAGAAAGCAGTCAGAATTTATTATTTTGCAGATTAGTCAAATTTAAACTTGTATAATTACCTGACTTCTGGATGTTAAAGTATCCAATTATTGGGAGTGACTTATTACTTCATTCTTTTAAATACTTTTGTAATAACTTTATCTTATTTAACCCCCCCCCCAAAAAAAAAAAACCCCAAACAAACAAAACAAAAAAACAACAACAAAAAACATGACAGCTGAGACAGTTGGCTGTTGTCTTTTGCTAATACTTGAATAATTTCAGAAATGATAAATATTTGAGAATTATAATGAACACTTTTTTTTTTTCTGTTTTTCTTTACATTCAAGAGTGAACTTGAAGTAGAATTGTTTCACTGGGAATACATTTACATAATTTGAAAATATATACAATTTAGATTCTCATCTGCTTAATATTGCAAAAATATTTTTTAAGTGCACATTGAACAATTTGCTAGATAAAGTTTAAAAATTTTTTTTAGTTTCTTACTTAACGGGCGTGTAAGAAAACCAATGTTTTTGCCATTCTATTGATGTCGGGAATGGTATTGTCACAAATCATCATGATCTTTAAATTTCTGATAGGAGTGATTATCATTATTATGGTCATTAATCTTATCTGGCCTTCATTTTCAGTTCTGCTTGTGCAAAAACGTTATATTCAGAAGAGACAAACAAGCAACATCACAAGGAGAAATTAACTGATATGAAATTTTTGAATCAATCAAGGAGACATGCATCAAAATCAATTTGGTTTTTATTTATTTTTTAGTTTCTTTCATGATTAAGATAATATTTGTAATATTAGATTTTTGAAAATGAAATGCAGGTTAGGCATAAATAAATAAAACATTTTAAAACTAAACACTTTATGAAACATTAGTAACCATCTTAAAATCCATATTTAATTCGGGTAAGTACTACTCTAGTTGAATTTTCTTGAATTGAAAATACTCAAAAGCTTAAAAACAAAATGTTTATGCTAGTATATAAGTGATTTCTTAAGACTTAATACTGTCAGATGGTTTTTTATTTTATTTTTCTGTAATTGTTGGTAGGTATGTGAGGAAAGGAAAATAAAGAGATTGCCTAACAATAAAATAACTGAAAAGAAACATTACTTGTTTAGGAAGTGGCAAGCAAGTAAATACTTGTCATGGCAAGACAAAATTGTTAGACTTGTAGTTTCTCAAGTCGGTTTTTATTTGAAGAGTTTGCCTGCTGCACAATCTGTTAGGCTTGATGACTGGTACTTGACAGATTGACCTGGAAGGCAATGGCTTTTAATAGAAGATTCCTTAGACACACAGGGATGGGAAATCAGTTAATGAGTTTTTCAGTTTAGAATTGGTGTTTCTCACTTCTCTCTTGGGCATTCAAAAAATTTTTTTTTTAATCTGTGTCTATATTTTGTGTGTGTGTGTGTGTGTGTGTGTGTGTGAGTCTATGCATAGTTTGTTTGTGTTTATATTTGAATAATTATTTGTTTAATGATAGTAATGGTACAATAGCATGCTTTTGAAGTTGGTTACTATATCATTATCATCATCAAATGAAAGCGTGCTGGGCCCATAACCTGTTGCGATTTTTGTGGCCATTTTTCGGCTTTAGGTGAGAGCACTTTACAGTGGAGATCCCTTGTGTTAGGCAGAGTGCGATCTTTAGTGAAAAACCTTTGGTTGTTCCTTGGTGTCCCTTAGTGTTGGGTATGATCCTTTGGTTGTTCCTTAGTGTTGGGTATGATCCTTGTGTTGAGCAAAGTCCTTGGTTGCAGGTCCATTCGTCAATGTCAAATAATGTGCAAATAAACGGCTTTCACTATCGATGTTTAAATAGTTAACTAACCACGTATTCGAGCTGTTGATTGGCTGGTTTAATCCATGTGACCATGCTGGGTCTATACGTTTAAGTGGTGGACCACAGCACACCTTATATATAAAAATATTCCAACACTGGCAGAATGGATTCCCTTGATTTTCTTTTTTGTCATTTGCCCCTATTGCCTATCACTCTTGGTAGGTCCTCTAGGCAGCACCCAATATGTGTAAAGAGCTGATGGATGTAAGTTTTTGCTGGTCAGCTAACAGTGGTGTGTCCATGTGTAGGAGTCTATAGGAGAACATTACTTAAGAGTTTGTCTCTGCTTCTCTAGTAGCGCCCAGTATGTCTCATTTGTATTACATGGATGGTTTGTGTGATGGGAGGTAAATGGCAGTACAGCTACTTTTTGTAAAATGCTTGGTTTATTTTAATTGCAATTTTTTTTTTGGTGGTGGGAATAGGTATATATCTCAAAGCACTTGTAGATAATTATACATTTAATGTTAGTCTAGACCAAACATGTAAAAAATCCACTAAGTTCAGCTTGAAACTTGTCAGAAAATAAATGAATACTTGGCTTAGAAAACTTAAATTTTAATTAAAGTTTAAGATAATGATTCATAACTTAATTTTTGCCAGGCACAGATTAAATTAGGCTATAATAGATGTAATAGTTATGTGCTAAGGAGGAAGTAGTTGAAAGACCATTTTAGCAGGAAAAATATGTCTATAGTCATTTAGTCATAAGCATAGACTGGAAAATGTGTTAATTTGGATATTTCATTAAATTAAATAGCTAAAAGCTAGTTATTATTAATGGATATTAATAGAATTATTATAATTATCACTGTGTGTGTGTGTGTGCGTGTGCTAAAATGAACTTAAAAATTTTAATAAGACAACTTATTATGGAGTCATGGTTAATATGCTTATCTTGCAAACAATTGTTAATTCTGTAGTTGGGTGTTCCATGGGTCTGGTTTTATATATAAAAAAAGATATACCTAACTTCTCCACCACAGACAGGATGTGACATAAGGTCAATTTTTAATGGAGGGGATAGAACTGGTTTGAATTCAGTTTTCCTTCTCCTAGACTGGTCTTCTAAAGAAATCAATCTGCTCTATTTGCTCATAGCTGGAGAGAGAACAGATAATTATCACTGTGTGTGTGTGTGTGTGTAAGAAGATGAATTTAAAAATCTTGATAAGACAACTTATTATGGAATGATGTTTAATTCCTGTATGAATTAGCACAAAATGAAATGCCCTTATGGCAAGCCCCAAACCCTTTTTATCCTATGGGTGCTAGATGGCGGTGGCTGCGGGTCTACATGTCCTGGGAATGACGTTAAACTCTATCTGATGGTGAGGTTCCAGTTTTGGAGGTTTGGGGAATGTGGAGCACCCCTTCATCACCATTGCTCCTTGGTCCACTCTGACCCAGAGTGGTAGTACCTGTTAGGGTCCCATCTATGGGTTAAATAGAAAAATGTATTTATAAAAAAATTGTATTATCCATTAAGAATTGATTTATTTCAAAACTTTATCGGCATTAAATGACCCACTGAGGTTGATATGTCATAAAACAAAACAAACCAAACAAAATGAAATGCAAGCAACGTTGTCCAGGATTTTAACTCCGATCATCGATTCCATTTCCTAGAATGATAACCATTTCACCCAGCATGTGTAAAAAATTATTTAAGACGAGACTTGAGAGAAGTGTTGTATATAGAGAAAGCTAATGGCTGTCAGAAGATTATCATCTGTTCTTGGTGTCTATCATAAATGTTTACCTCATTTATAAGTGTCTGATGCCCTTTCTGGTTTTTGCTACTCGAGAAATCTGGACAGTCATTCCTTGCGCTTACAATGTGATTAATCCTCATTTGCTTGTTTGGCTTCAACTTGTTTACACTGAAAACTCAAGTAATTCAACGTTTTTACTTACTGATTTATTCTAGTTATCTGAAAATATAAAGATTCACTATATAAGTACTTGGTTATATGGTGGAACGTATCCAAAACATTCCAGGATTATTTGCTAACTTCATACACTTGGCAATATTGTTATTTATCTTGTCTGTTGTTTACTGTTTATCTATTATAATGTGGGATGCTTCAATTTGATTAACACTCACTTCTTTGTACGTTTTTAATTATAATTAAAGCTTTTTATTGCTACATGATGTGACAATATGTCATAATATCTACTTTAGTTCTTATTTGTATTCTGCTAAGAAATTTATTTGTTTAAAGAGGAGATAACAGAAGGCAGTATTATGTGTAATACTAGGATGAGTCAAAAGTTTTGCAATATTTTGGTAATGTGAGGCATAATTCAGTGGCTCTGGATGTTTTTGCCATGGTCATGGAGGTGACAAACGACTGTGAGAAATCAAGCTTGCCTGATACTCTCAGAGTGCTACTCACCAGGTTTGCTTCTATGGCTTGGAGCATGGCCCAGAATCCACAGTTTTAAGCCTACCTAACCTTGGCTGATTGTCAAGGTTCTTGCAACATGATAAAAATTTCTTGAGCCATCTGGTTACTGTACTGTGAGTTCCCTAATTAGATTACTTAGCATGTTCATTTGTGCAGCTTTGAAATCACACTTGGAGTGAAGTAATGCACAACGTGTCTGTGCACGATCTACCATGATACTACCAACCATAGCGTACCCCCCCCCCCCGATTGAAATGCTTTGGTCATGTGATATATACTTTGCAAACTAGCACATACTAAAACATTGAAAAACTTTTTGCTTGCCCTAGTATATATATTTACCAACCCCTCCACACGAGCAGGATGTGACACAAGGTCAATTTCTTAAGCGGAGTTTAACAGATTTGAATTCAGTTTTTCTTCTCCTAGACTGGTTACCTAGCCAAGGTTAATGAGCCCTGTTTGCCCTATTTACCCATAGCTGGAAGGAGTTGTTAGATTCATACCTTTCCCAAGGGTATCGTCGCTATGTGAAATATAAACAGCCTTATCCAGGGTTTGAACACTAGTCGATGAGTCCATTTCCTACAACTCTAACCATTACAATATGCACCTCCATACTTGCTCTAGTATATATCTTAGTTCTTAGTTGTATTCTTCTAAGGATGTTCTTTTTATTTAAATAGAAGATAAAAGAAGGCATCATTATAATATGATAATATTTGCTTGTTGAGAAGGATTTCTGTTTCACATAATACAGAGGTCAAATAATCTACACTGCATGGCTGATATAAGAAAATAGAACTTTTTCTAGATTACTCCATTCTCTCTTTATAGCCTTCAGGCAGATAATTTAGTAGCGTTGTGTGTGCATGTTCATCAAAAATTGACAAAATTAGTCTTTTTTGATAGATATTAATTTATAAAGAAATGATGACAGAATGATCTCTGGAGATATTCAGATAAAAACTAGCAAGTTCTTTATAGCATTTAGATTAGACCAGAGTTTATTTGATTATGCAAAGCAATATTGCGCAAAATAGCTCCCTTTTTTAGCATTGCTTCGGGGCTTCTATTCTATTGGAGAGCAATTTATAAGAAAAAGACATTTTGGTAGAAGAGATTGTTCAAAGAATCTAGGATCGATGAAGAATGTTGTTTTATTCTAGGATCCTTGGAAATTGGCTTTATCACTTTTGTTGATTACAACTATTCGGTGAGAGGGAATGAATAATATAGATATATGTTGCTAGAAATCAAGAGTATGATAGACTAGCCACAAAGAGTATAATCATGCAAATCTGTTTATCAGTTGAGGCCAGAAAAAAGGTAGAAAACGCCTGAAATACTCTCTCGTATAAAACTCTAGCTCTGTTTGCAAAATTTAAAAAAAGAAAATGATTCTAATATATAATACATATTAATCATCTTCAAAATAGACCCCTTGGCATTCAATACACTTTTTCCAAAAATGTTTTCCATATGTCAAAACACTTCTTCATTAAGTATGAATATAAGATTTTTGACTAATATAATAGTTTTTAAAGGTTTTTTTTATCTTTGTAGAATTGTGTGTATGTGTAATATAAAGATTTTTGAAGGCAATTTACAATGCAATATGTGTTGAAAATTATATTTATTTAACTTAAAAAAAAAAAAAAAAAATTTTTTTAAATTCTAAATATTTTCGGAAAATAAAATTCCATCATCAGAGTTATTGAAAGTACTAGGTGTTTTTTTTATAGTACTTATCTCACGGCGATGTTGTAATCATCTGTTGTTTTAAGAAGTTGAGGTACGCTGTATATTTGAATTTTTTTTTTCTTTTACGGTTACTTCCGTGATGTTAATTCGGCTGCTCCTGTGCTCGTGGAGATTGTTCGAAATTCTTTTAATTTTTACTAAAATTTAGCCTCGCTCAGGCATAGTGAAATAAAGGTGAAATAATAGTTTTTGTTAGTACTGAGGAAGCTGGTATTATGGTTGGATTGACTTGATATAAAACTTTAGATCTTTCTTGGTTATGACTTAAACAAAAGAAGGATTTTCACTGCAATATACTAAAGCCCTGAGCACATATCATGGGCGACACTTATAATGTGGAAATATTAAATTCTAAAATTTGAATAATGATGTTTGCACAGTCGAGAAACTTATATAATAAAATGTGATAATGCAGTGATGTTGATAGCTTTTTGATTTAGTTCATCCTGGGGCACACATATTTGCTTTGAATGAGTCCCCAGGAAAATTCATGATTCCCAACTAAAGTTTCATAGGGTTTTTATTTATGATCTGGGAAAACAACTAAAGCTGCCTAACGCCTACTTTGTAACCTATCCTGTGTAATTCATTTCTAAAAAAACTATTGAAATTTATTTACAGTTAGCTTGAAATAGTGAGAGAAGAAAAAAGAAAACCACTGGGATGCATGGATATGATTTTACTGCGTTCTTTTAGATTTTTGTGCATCAGGGATGCAGTATGCATACCTACCAGCATCTCTGGATGATGCCTAAAAGTAACAAAATTTACACAAATCAGTGCCAGTTCTTGATACTTTTAAATCATCAGTTTTTGGTAAAACACAGAATGGTACAAGTGCAGCCACCTCCCCCCTCTATACTCATCAGACCATGTATATATATATATATATATTTACCAACCCCTCCACACAAGAAGGTTGCGACAAATGGTCAATTTCTTAAGCGGAGTTTAACAGGTTTAAATTCAAAGTTTTACTTCTAGACTGATTACCAAACCAAAGTTAAAGATCCCAGTCTGCCCTACTATTTCTTCATAGCTGGAGGGAGCGTAGTTGGATTCATACCTTTCCCAAGAGTATTAGTGCAATGTGAAATGCCAACAGTCTCATCCAGGATTTGAACTTGTGTTGATGAGTCCATTACACCATGACCTAGGTCCATGTAAGTTATCCATCTCAGGGGTAAGATTTGAATATGTGGAAGAAGTGCTTTGACCAATAGAAAACTTTCTGGAATAAGTGTGTTGAGTACTAAGGTGTCTATTTTGAAGAAATATTTAATTTGTTTATTTTTGTCGCAATAGTTCATACGTCATTTATTATTTTAGAAGAAGTTGCTAATAGTGTAGCTTAGCTTTATTCACTGTCAAAATGTAGACCATTTTGAACGGTGACTACTTCTCCTTTTATAAAATAATAATTCATAGCCAATATAAATATTTGAAATTTCAGAGCTTGTTTAGATGTCAGCAGTGATGTACCAAAAATGATATAAGAATGTAATACTTACTTTTATCTTGATAGTGAATGTAAGTTTTAGTCATAGTCTCCCATCTTATTCATGAACATGTTCTGGAAATATATGGTATGAAGATCCATGAATTTTGGGCATATAAAGATTCTTTTGGTATCTCCAATTAAAAATCTTAAATTTTTAGAGATGTCAATTCATGGA
This sequence comes from Doryteuthis pealeii, assembly GCA_023376005.1. NCBI lineage: Eukaryota > Metazoa > Mollusca > Cephalopoda > Myopsida > Loliginidae > Doryteuthis > Doryteuthis pealeii. The sequence goes on from CM042145.1 coordinate 80,817,594, forward strand.
CAGTTATGCCTTTCTGAAATTGTGTCTTCTACAAGCTAGTAGATGGCTGTTTTCACTTCTTTTTTTTCCAAACGTTTTTTCTCTCCCCTCAACCTTATTAAAAGACTACGTACTTGCTGATATTTTGTGATAGTGTGGGTGGAGGTTATCTTGTAGATCACTCGTGATTTACTGGCACCTTGATAGAGGATGGTGAGTGGAAAATGACAATAACTGAGAGCTAGTGCGGGATTGGGAAGGAAGAATAAAAAATAAAGTAAAAGAAAAAAAGAAAATGTCTGACATGTTTGTCTTAAAAGATGAGGCGTAATTTTGGAGAGCTTAACTGTTAAAAAAATAAAATGAAGACAGTGGATGAAACTTAACCTTATCTGGATGGAGAATGAAAGTATTACATTCCTATATAATTTTCTGGTACATTACCATAGACGTTTCATCAACATGTTATTCTGGACAAGCATTGAAATTTCAGCTCAACAATTTGCCTTTTGCTTTCGGTTTAAAAAAAAAAAAAACCATATGGGAGTGGCTGATAAGATATATGCAAGAAATTTCTTTGTTCTGAGTTTTGGCAGTGAGTCTGTGTTTCAAGACAGTTTATAGATATAGATAGATAAAAGTAATGAAAGCAATGATTTGCACTGGAGCAGCTGATGAGATATTTCATTAATATGATTTCACTTAAAAATATCATCATTCCAAGTGATTAATATTTCAACTTAATCTTAATGGTCATGAAGATAATTTCTTACCAGTGAGCATCATTTTTTCCCCTTTTATCATTCAACCATTCATTGATTGAGGTTTTCATACCTGTGATTTGTAAATGCTTGAACAAGTTTTTTCCCTTATCTGCTGTTTTCTAAGAGATAGGTAATCTGAGCATGCTGTAATTGCTTTGTGTATGCCATTGGCTTAAGATACTCTGCTGCATTGGCACAGCTGCTTTTGCTCTTTATTATCCTCATTGGTTGACTGTAGATATTGGAAAGCTACTGGTTATTTAAACTCATTACTTTAGTAACAGATCTAAGCACAAAAACAGAAGCGACACATTTACATACAGCTTAGGAAACTGATATGAAGGGCACCTCCAAAACTACTCTTTCTTCTACCACTCTCACCTTTTTTTTATTTTTTACTTTTCCTAAAGCTATAATTTGGCTAGATTAGTCAGGAAGTAAATCTGCTGTTAAAGACATTAGTTTTGTTGATGATATTCTTTTCATTTTTTTATCTTCTAATTCTCTAGTTAAAACTGTGTCTTAACCAAAGAATAAGATATCATTTGGTGCATTTATGATTTGACCAAAACACAGGTGAATAAAATAAGCTGGCAAGCTAATTGTTTATTTTAAATTATTTACTGGTGCTAATTTTAGTTCAAATTCAAAAGAAAATTTGATTTGATTTCCTATTTCATAGCACAAATGCTAGTCAAAGATCATCAGGTCAACCTATTAAGCAAGCATTTGTTTAAAATAATTTTTTAGCCAGGCACGAGTTGTGGCATTTATTTGCGCCAGTCGCGAGTTGTGGCATTTATTTGCGCGAGCAGAGGCATGTATTTGCGCCAGGCGCGAGCAGAGGCATGTATTTGCGCCAGGCGCGAGCAGAGGCATGTATTTGCGCCAGGCGCGAGCAGAGGCATGTATTTGCGCCAGGCGCGAGCAGAGGCATGTATTTGCGCCAGGCGCGAGCAGAGATGTATTTGCGCCAGGGCTAGAAGAACATGCAATATATATAGTTATATTTCTATGGCAAAAGAGGTTACTGCAGCAGACCAAGCTAAAATAATGTCCCAGCATCATACTTTTTTGCTAGTTTCATGAGGAATTTCCAATCAGAGTGAATTTTTTTTCTTCCAATTGTATTCTTTGGTTATTGCAAAAAATTTTTTTTACTAAATTATTAAAAAAAAAAAAAATCTTTGTCTGAAAAAGTTTCTACTGGATTGCAGATTAGATTTATTTGAATTCATATGAAACATCTGTTGTTTCTCTTGGTCACTATGAAATTTGGCTTCTTTTCAAATGATTGCATCATTTCAATAATTGACCAAGCAATATCTCTGTGGGTGTTTCTATGTGTGTGTGTGTGTGTGTGCGCATATATATATATATATATATATATATATATATATATATATATAGTTTAATAAATTAATTTATAATAACCAAATGACTGGTAAGGTTTTTCACTTATTTGGAAGTGTAAATATTGCTCTGTATGAAATGATATAATTGTCATACATGGATCTCTCCCAAGGACTTAAAAGAATCTTCATATATGTCTGGGTGAGCATGCATATATATATATATATATATATATATATATATACTAGAAAAACGGGAACCGTTGGGTCACTTATTGAGCACCTATTGTGATCAGAAAAGAAGTGAGTTTGCAAAGCGAATTAATTTAAAAAAAGAAATAGGGCCGGAGAATTAAAAAAAAAAAAATGTTTTAGATTTCTAAGATAGGGAAAGTTTGACCAAATTTAAATGGGCCTGATTCTTGAAATTCTATTAATAGCTACGCTATTGAGAAGTTAAGTTGTGGGGATGACTTAAAATCATTTTTTTTTATGTAATATCAAAAATAATCTCTCTCAAACAAAAGTATTGTGAAAAAAGTTTTGAAAATAAAGTAAAATGTTTTTATACTTCTTCAGTAGTTAAAATAACAAAACAACACTATTGACAATTTTTACCATGACAGAAGTAAAAACGAAGTGGAGGAGTCTGGGATTGTTAACAATTTTAAAGAGGGTGTTAAAAAGAGATTTCTTCTGACTGCTGATTTTGGTGGTGGTGGTGGCAGAGAGTGGCTTATTCTCGCTCATTGCTCTCACAGAAATACTAAGAATTCAATACTGAGGGGAATGAAATATATAGGGGGTAGAAATTGATAGATAAGAAGATAAGTCAGGGATGGTTTGCTTTGTGAGTTAATTGCAAATTACTGCTAATTAAAATGATGAAAATTAATTATTTTTCAAACATAATTCAACCCCACAAATAAGGAATATTTTAGTATTTAATTTTAGTCATTAGACTAAACAGGAAAAAAACCTTAGGGAAACAAAAGTTGATTCACTCAGCTTTAGTATAATAATAGATATATAAAAAGAAGGTCCTACATAGAAACATTCTCATCACCAACTCATCTGGTCTATTGGATATATATATATATATATATATATATATATGTGTGTGTGTGTGTGTGTGTATTTCTTTGAGGTATGCAACTATTTTCCTTTTTATGAACTATGTTTACACATATTTCAATCTATTCAATAAGATTTGTTTAAGAAGTAAAAACATTTTATTGATTTATAATTGAATAATGATTTAAAACCTGCTCTTAGAATATGATGACACATTTAAATATTTTAACTGTGAAGAAGAAAAAAAAAAAACCTTTGTTCTTTTGAATTATGAGAGAATGTGTTTGGCCTTTGAAATATAACCAACTTACATCATTATTATCAGACTGCATAGATGTATTTATGCATAACTATATATGGTGATTGCCACTTCTTCACAGAAGAAGGCCATTTCTACTAGTAGTTTGGTTGTGAGCACGCAGATGGCCCACGGATCCAACTTTGTTTTTATGTTCCCTGTCACTCACATGAACCCCTTCTCCATCTTCCTTTCGTATGTGACCATATGTTACTGAGAAGCCCAGCCCTTGACAGGCAGACCCTGCCACACAGGTCAGACTTAAATGTAGGAAATATTTCCATGACGTCTGTCATGTGTTGCTTCAGGATGGCGTGCTTAAGCTGCCTTACCTCAAACTTCTTACAGCTACTATCGGCCTGTCCTTCCAAAAGAATATATGCCCAGCCCACCCCACTTCTGTCAATTGGTCCTTATCGCTGAAACTGACTTTCGCAAGGGCATCAATATCTACCCCATATCGAGACGTTCCTTTGCCATGATACTAGTTCGTCGTTCCCGATCTCTCAAGATTGAGAAGTGTCCGGACATTCCAGGGGGCTATTCTTAGGAAACTAAATAAGAATGCAGATAAAGATTTGAAACGGGGGGGGGGGATAATTGAAAAATAGAACTGAAACTTACTCTTCTATCACTCCGTCTTCCTATTGCTAAATTTTCCTAATTTAACTATTTAGTTAAAATAGGAAGTAAAGAATAAAATTACAGTTATTTGTTCTTGTTAATCGACTTCTTTTAAGATTTCTCCCCATGATTTTTGCTCATATTCATTAAGATAAAACCAAAAGAAATCAATAATATCAAACACATATTTATTAAAATCAATTTTTTTTAATATCAATATGCAAATGAGTCTTCCTGTTCACACTGTAAACTGCTATTTTGTTGTATATATCAATACAATTGCATGTCATTAGTATGTAGATAACACCAACAGTATTAATAATGTAAAACAATTTTATTAATAATTGAAGTTTAAATAAAATCATAGAGAATATGACGTAAATAACTAAGGGAATTGTGACTTGAGTAGTAATATAGTTACAAACATACAAGCATACAATCTCCATTATAATAACACACACACACACACACACACACTCATTTTGAAAAATATCCATGACCCAAAAGAAATATTTAGGAGATCATAGAATCTTTTGGGCCATTTTCTCTGGAGATTTAAAGGAAAGTATGTTATATAAAACCTTTGTATAGATACTAGAATAGTGCCAGTTAAAACTTATGGAATTATTTGTCTATAGAATTGGTCCTTTTTGTTTAGAATCAGTTTGTATGTATTTACCAACAACTCCACATGAGCAGGATATGATGGTTTTCTTTCTTCCCGACTCATTGTGCTACTAAGGTTAAAGAGCCCAGTTGCCCTACCATTTACCGATAGTTGGAGAGAGAATAGTTGGATGCATATCTTTCCCAAGGATATTAGCATTATGTGAGCTGCAAACAGCCTCATCCAGGATTTGAACTCTGTTTGCTGTCTCCATATCCTACAGCAATAACCATTACACAACCGGCACCTCCATATATTTATTATATAGTTAGGTTTAATTGGTGAATGTGGGATAAATGATGATAAACCTTCAATGAGGTTTAAATGAAGGTAAAAGAATTTACTGGTAAATTTTCCTACCAGGTGTTTTTAATTGATTTTTATCACTGACTGAACAGATTTAGCTTTAATAAACAAACAAAAAAAAGGAGGCATGTGTGTATAACGGTTATGACATAAAGACTCCCAAGTTCAAGTACAGGTTTTTTAATATCAATATTTTTTTCTTATATTTAGAAATTAAATGGGAGGGGGAGTGTTAAACTGATCCAAGTAAGAGTTTGATAGGAATTAATAAATAAATGCTTAGTTTTTATTCAATTTATTTCTCACTATTTGAGTGTTCTATATTCACTTCCTGGTGTCAGAATTAATCATGTCATCTTAAGAACTGAGTACATGTTTACATAATGTTTGTCTACTGCTGCTATGTACAAATGTATGTGATGACATTTAATTAAAATCATACTAACAAACTCTAGTTGTATTTTAAGTAAATCTGGATAATTGTGGGAGGGAAGCACTGTTGCTATAGGTATGAATTGATACAAGAAAATATTGGTGATAAATTTAGAAGTACTTGTTTTCTATTATACTTTGCCACTTCAAAAAGAAAAAATAAACATTGTGTGTAATCTTGGCAAAATGTAATTATTTCTTGTAAGCTGGCATGTTTGACTTAAGTTACAGTATTTGATGCTATAATCATAGCAGTCAGTTCTAACAGCTCATTAGTGTACACGAAGAAAAAAAAAAAAAAAAAAAAGAAATGGTTTGCTGTGTCTATACCTACCTGGGAACCTGAACATTGTAGATGTTTTCAACTTAGAACATAATATGTAATAATTCAGCTATGTGAGAAGTTTTCAATGGATAAAGAATCTATGTTTGGTAATCAGAGAATAAAAGAAGAATATAGAAATGAAAGAGTAAAGATAGTAGAGAAAAAAAAAAAAAAAATAAAAAACCAGAAAAAATAAGAATAAAAAAAGAGGATGGTTAGGATTAGGGTTAAAGGGATATAATTACATAGAAATGGTGGAGGGAAAGGGAAATCTACCAAGAAAAATAAAGTTAAAAGAGAGAAAGGAGAATAATGAGAAAGCAAAAGAGTTTCGAGAGAAGGAAAAGATTCGATAGTGTGTAATTAAATGGGGAGAAAGAAAAAAGGAAGGGGAAAGATTGTATAATGGGAGAAAGAAGGAAAAAAGAAAAGAAGAAAGAGAGAAGAATGGTAATTAATGAAAGGAAGAAGTAAGAGAAAAAGAATCGGTATATAAAGGGAAAAGAAGAAAGAAAGAAAATAAAGAAAAAAGGAAGTGGTAGTGAGAAAACAGAAAAGAAAGAAGGAATGGTAATAGTAATTAAAGAAATAAAGAAAAAGAATAGAAAAGAGTGGACAGCAAGAAATAATAAAGAAAAATATAGTATAGAAAGAAAGAAAGAAAGAGAGAAGAAAAGAAAAAAAAAAACAATAGAAGTAAAGTAATGGAAAAAAAGAAGAAAGAAAAGAAAGGAAAGAAAGAACTAAGTAATGGAAAGAAAGAAAGAGGAAAGACAAGCAAAAAAAAAAGGTGCCAGAAGTAAAATGGCATGGGAGGAAATATAGGAAGAAAGAAGGAAAGAAGTCAGTATAAATAGAAAGAAAGAAAGAAAGAGAAAGAAGAAAGAAAGAAAGAGGGAAGGAAAGGAGAGGAAGGAAGGATAAGAACAAATAAGGAAAGAAAAAAAAGAAAAGACCAATAATAATGGAAGAAGAAAGAAAAAAGGAAAAAAGAAAAAGTGGAAGAAATAGAAAGAAAAAATGAATGGTAGAATAGAAAGAAAGAAAGGATAAAGAAAGACATGAATAGTAATTGGAATAAGAAAGAAAGAGAAAAAAAAGAAAGAAAGGATAGGACAAGAAAGATCAATAGTAATGGAAAGAAAGAAGAAAAAGAATAATTACTAATTGGAAAGAAAGAAAGATAGGAAAGAAAGAAAGAAGGAATGCTTAGTAATGGAATAAATTGATAAATAAATCAGAACCAAATTAGCATTGGTGAAATGTTTACCACCAAATCCAAAATCAACTGGGGAAAATTAGACGTAAAAAATAATTTCGTAATCTAAAGATTTAGACACTGATAATTTGATTTACATTTAGGTCTGGTTGGTAATAACTATTCATTTGTCTGGTCTTGTTTCGTAAATCAGATCAAGTGAAAAGCAAGTTCGATCTTTCGCTAGATTGCACCATATTATGTGAACTGCGCTGTAACCCGTTGGGTGGGTTATTTTCATAGCTGAAGACATTTTTGATCTTCTTTCGTGCTTGTTGGATATTAAAAAATTCTTTAACGTTAATTAAAAAAATATTTTTGAGAACTCATTTAATTCTTATTTAACCCATAGAAGACCCTAACAAATACTACCAGCTTCGGGATCAGGGTTGAGTGGGAGTAATGCGGTGAAGGAGGACTTCACACACTCCCAAGTTCCAGAAATTAGAACTATCAACATACGATGCAGAAACCCCGCCGACTATCGTTTTTTACTAACATGAACAAGTTGATATATAATATATATATATACTATATAATATATATATTATATATATAAGTAATTTTGGCGCATTTTTAAAAAAATAGTTTTGTTAAACTCTACGGACAATTTTCTTGTCGGCACGAGTTTTGTTTTATCCTTTCTGTCCTGGTCATCCTTTTAATACCGGTGGAATGGTTAGCAATCCACCAAAGATTTTCACGAGTGCTTCTGCACGACTTTTGTGCCATCTTCAGGTGTGGAACTGGTGGAATGTTGTTCGGTTGTCTGGCTTTTAAACCATAATCAGTAGCAATAGGGATTAGTAGTTAGTGAGGGATCTGAACCTTTTCGTTTAAGCAAAACAGTAGCTGTAGGGATTTTAGTAGGAAGGAGCTTACAAGTTTATACGAAATGTGAGGAGAATGGTGGAAAGGAGTATTGGCGGGATTATAGCATTTGAGGACTGTTTGACTGGTTTCAAATATGTATTTGTTTAAGGCTGGGGGTTTTTGTGGATATACTAAGGCTTCCGAGTATTTGAAGTTATTTTCTCGGTTAATATATTGATGATAGATTTCTGTATTAAATGTAGTTATATTTAACATTATGTTGAAGTTTAACAGAGTATTTAATTTTATACACCGGTCCGACATCGGAAGTACTGCATTAGGCGTTTCAGTTCTTAATGGGTTCATTATTTCTGTTACATTTACCCTTTGAACGGGGTTATTATATATATATATATAATATATTATATAATATATTTATATATAATAATATATAGATATATTTAAGAAATATATATATATATATTAAGAAACTTGAAAAAGCGAAGTGGTTCCAAAAATAAGATGAAGTATGTATCGACGCTTAACGTTCGGTTTATTTAAAACCTTCATCAAGAATTATATTATGGGTGAGGAATTTGATGGATGTTTTGTAGATTGACATGTAGTTAGAAAAATATTATAAAAAAGTTTCCTTCACCCATAATATCCTGATGAAGGTTTAAATTTAAACCGAACCGTTGGAAGCGTCGATAAATTAAATTCATCCTATTTTTGGAACACTTTCGTTTTTCAAATTTCTAATATTGTCGGGGATTTATTTCCATAATTTACTCCATTATATTATTGGGTGTTTTGTTGATATATAAGGCTCAAGTATTTGAAGTTTTGTATTTGTTTTTTTCTTTGTGCAGTTATAAGTATATTTTCAGTTAAATTTTTCTTCTATGTTTACATCGATGTTGTTAAAAGTTTGATCCAGTATCTATTGTCTATTTTTCGTCAGAAACGACTGCTTAAGCCAATACTGTGCATCACCACCGGAGACGTGCACATGTACACGGCGCAGCCGTTGAATGCATACAACACACACAGCAGAATTATTTTATTTGTTGGACAGTTGTCATCATTTTTCATCGTATTATATATGTAAAAAAAAACCAACGTTCGGCCTTCTTCAAATGTAGAACGACTGCAACATGTGTGTTTTTAATATCACGCTAAAGAATGAAGTCAAAAAATCACATTGGTCAAGCCGCATCTAAAAAAATTAAGACAAATAAATTACAAAGTTTTGCTTAATTAGCCGCTACGAAACAATTTTCCCCGTACCCTAGCACTTTTGAGGACCTTAATTTGGATAACACGCGTAGTTTATTCAAATGGTCCGTTCATTTTACTTGGGTCGTTTGACAGGCATTATATCTATGTCAAGAGCAAAGTAGAAAGTGGACAGAAATTCAAATTCCAGCCCCGGAAAATTTGCATTCAATAAAGAAGTAAAGAAAAAAAAGAAAAGAAAGAGAAAAGACATAAGAGGAAAAGAAAGAAAGAAAAGAAGAGAAAAATAGGAAGAAAAAGAAAAGAAAAGAAAAAGAAAAGAAAAAAAAATAAAAGAAATAAAAAGAAAAGGGAAGGGAAAAGGGGAAAAAATAAAAAATAATTAGAATGAAGGAAAAGAAAAAAGGGAAGAAACACTAAAATAAAATATAATGAAAAAAGAAAAAAAGAAAAAAAGAAGATAAATTAGAAAAGAAAAAGAAAAGAGAGAACGTGTTATAGAATCGTTTAGTTCCTTTTTTCGCCTGCGAGTGTCAGTCTTGTTGCAAGATGTCGGCAACGGAAGGTTTTTTCCCGGTTCCTTTGGTCAAACTGAGTTAAAACTAATTGATTTCCTAGGAATCCGGTTAGTTTTTACTATTTGATCTATCTGGTATCTATCTATCTATCTATCTATTCTCCCTCCTCCTCCTCCTCCTCCTCTCTAGTCTGTCTGTTGTCTGTCTCTGTCTCTGTTCTGTCTCTCTCTGTCTCTGTCTTCGTCTCTCTCTCTCTCTTTCTATCTTATCTAATCTATATATATATATATAGATAATATATATATATATTATATACTTATTATATATATATATTATATCAGTATGTTATATCTATCTCTACTATCTATCTATCTATCTATCTAATCGCGAGTACTTGTTACATATCTGTCTCAATCTGTTCTCATGTTTATATATATATATATATTATATATATATATATATTAATATATGATAACATGAACAGATATATATACCTATATATATATTATACTTATACTATATATTATATATAAATATAGTATACACACACTTATATATCATCATATATGTGTGTTGGTTGTTGCTTGTCTGCTCAAAAAAAAAATTAGATTCGATAGAAAACGACACCATTAAAGGATAAAAGACAGTAAGAAAGAAAAGATAAAAAGTAAGAAATAGTAGGGAAAGAAAGAAAAAGAAGAGGAAGACAAACAAACGAGACAGAATTAATGATATGAAATGAGAAAAGAAAAAGAAATGATGAATTCAAGAAAGAATAAAACATAAAGCCGAAAAATAAGTAATAATAAAAAGACAAGAATTACAAAGAAAGAAAAAATCAGAACAAAAAGTAGAATTTAAAGATGAAGATAAAATATAAATAAAAAAAGAGAAAAAGAAAAAAAAGAAAAAAAAACTGAATAAAAAGAAATAATAAAAGAAAGAAAGAGAGAAGAAAGAAGTAGAAAGAAAGAACGAGAAAGAAAAGAATAAAAGAAAGAATAGAAATAGTGAGAAAGAATTGAAAATAAATGGAGAAATAAATAATAACGATAAAAGAAGAAAAATAAGAAGAAAAGGAAATAAAAGAAATAGAAAAAAAGAAAGAAACAAATTGAATGAAAACGAAAAAAGAACACGAGAAATGCATTAGAGAAAACGTAAAGGAAAAGGGGGGGGGGTCATAAGAAAATAAAATAAAGAAGTGTGGGAGAAAAGAGGAGAATTAAAAAGAAAAAGAAAGCTAAAAGAACAGAATAAAACAGAATAATCAAGAATAAAGATGAAAAGAAATTTAAAAAAAGAAAAAGGAAAAGAAGAGAGAAACGACAATTAGGGAAAGCTTTGAACGAAAGGAAAAATCCCAGAGATTCAAGAAAGAACAAGAGAGCGAAGAATAAAAGACAGAAAAAAGAATGACCAGGATAAAAGAAATAAGAAAGAAATATATAGTAAGAAAGAATGAGGAATAGAAAGGAAGAAGTAAGGTAAGAAAAAAAGAAAAAACGGAAATGAAAAAATGAATTTAAGAAAGAATAGAAAAAAAACATGATATGAAAGAAAGAAAGTACACTAGAAAGATGCTAGAGAAAGCGTGCGGAAAGAAGAATGGGTATAAAAGAAAATAAAAAAAAAAAGAGCGAAGAAAGAGACGAGTAATAATGCGATAGAAAAGAAAAATAAAGCAAAAAGAATGAATAAAAAAAAGTGAAAAGTAAGAATTAAGATGAAAGAATAAAAAGAATGTAAACAAAAAAAGAAAATATAAAAAAAAAGTGAGATAGGAAAACCGTGAACGAAAGAAAAATTCCTAAAGATAACAAAGGAAAAAAAAGAAAAGAAAAAATCTTAACAAAAAGAGCATAGGTGGCCATTTTATAGCGAACAGTGACCGGAAGCAAGCTGTTAGTCTTTCGCACCGGATATCACATGCCGGAAGTTGGTGGTTACGTAAATGTAAGGCCCCTACCTTGAGAGGCATTCTTCCTATCACCGCCAACATGCATACTCGCGAATCTCCCGTACTAATCTGAATGTATGATATGTAAATACCTTGGTACTCCCTCACTATTATGCTGATTGGGACATGTAGTCATGTACTAAATGTTCGACACTGTGGTGATACAGGCGCCTAAGCTAAGCCTACCAGACCGAACTTACTCGCCAGACCTACACCCACGCTCCGTAAGACGTACTGCTAATCTCGACACGTACCAGCAACTAACTGCGATAATATACCAAATACCAACTTTCACGAATATACTCACTGTTAACCGGATATTGTAATAATCATCTTCGCAAATCTTTGCGGTTTGGAAACCACACTCGTACCTTTCAAATCCACAGAAAGGTGCGTCCCTCTACAATTTATAATAGGTTGAGCTACTGACGTACATCGATACGCAAGCCTTCCCGATACGGATGGAGCTCTCTCTAGGTCTGGCCTTTATAACATAGGTGGCCCCTGCAAAGACTCGCATCAGCCGCCATGCTATGGGATTGGCCGGCGCTGACAGGCTGCGGATACCTAATAATTAGTCAGCACTGGTGTCGGCAATAACCGGGTGGCGGATTTTGGGCTGGGTTCTTTTTGGACTTCGAATGAGCTCAGGTATGTTATAATATTTAAATTTTTTTCTTTTGAAATAAACTACTGGATCTGTTGTCTTTCAGGTGTCTATGCCTGATTACTTAATTCTCTGCTCTAGTGAACTGCTCTATCCCTGCCCTAATATAGCCTGCTTGCTTGTGAGACTGACTCTAGAAAAAAGATACTTTGTAATTTAGCTGTGTTGTCTTGGCTATAAACTGCTAATTACTTTAGACTAGTGAATACCACCAGGTTGTTGCTTTCCTGGTGTGCCTGTAGGCATTCACAATTTTTAAACTTAGCAAGATATATATATATATATATATATATATGATGCTGATAGCTTTTTGATTTAGTGCGTCCTGGAACGCACATATTTGCTTTGAATGTGTCCCCCGGGGAAAATTTATGTGTCCCAACTAAAGCCATCTAATTCCTACCTTGTAACCTATCCTGTGTAATTCGTTTCTAAGAAACTATTGAAATGTATCTACAGTTAACTTGAAATGGTGAGGGAAGAAAAAAGAAAGACACTGGGATGCATGGATATGATTTTACTGCATCCTTTGAGATTTTTATGGGTCAGTGATGCAGGATGCATACCTATCAGCATTTGTGTGTGTATATATATATATATATATATATATATATATATATATATATATATATATTCACACACTTGCACCACCCTGTCAGCAGGCCTAGAATATGCTGACTGTATCCACTGCATCTAATGGTGAGGCTCCAATTCTGGATATCTGGGAATGTGGAATATACCTTCATTGCCATTACTTCAATATTCACTCTTATTAAGAGTAATAGTACATTAGGGTCCCATCTATAGATGAAATAGATTTGTTTAAAAATTATTTGTATTTGATAGGAATACTTGATGTCATAAAAGTAGATTGTTTGTATTAAGTTATTCAAAGCTTTAATTATAGGATTATTATTTACTTGATGCCATATAACTGTGCCAGCAAATGACTATTATTAAATAAAAATAATTATTTGAAACCATGTAATTATTAATATTAGCATACTTGAAACCATGCAACTGTATGCAAATTATATTGATATCATGTAATTGTATATTTTTGTATAAAGAATAGTTACTTGAAACTATAATTGTTTAAGAATTAGGGCCGGTTAGCTCAGTCGGTAGAAAGACTGTCTGGGAATAACAAGGTTCTTGGTTCGATTCCAGCCCTCGCCAACTCAGCTTATAAGTAGCACGGATCTTTGTGGTAAAGTGAAGAGCTAATGGTAGGTGTGGTGCTCCACCTCAGACGTTAAAAACAATCTCCTTGATCTAGCACTAGTGAAAAGGGGATAGGCTCCCTCACTGTCTGTCTGATACTGACTTAAGGCCACCCCAACAACAATAATTAGTTACTTGAAACCATATAATTATCGGTATTAGATAGGAATACTTGAAACCATGCGATCATGTGAAAATTATGTGTATTAGATAGGAATACTTGATATCATATAACTGTGCCAAAAAAAACTCTTAAACAACTATACAAAAAATATAAATGTACAATGAATGCAATTCCATAACTTCTAGGTATAAAATAACCCATGACAGATTGACATGCCATTAAAATCAATCACTCAATCATCACATACTTGCAGATTGTAAATTTAAGTATTTAATTGGCCACTCAAGACAGGAATCATTTGTTTTGGCTTGAGATCAATTTTTTGAAACTCATTGATAAATTGCTGCCCAATTTTGTTTTTAGCATCTATTGAATGTCAGATTTAAACTCTTTCTATATTCTGTCAAGTCAAAAATATGAAATTCAAAATAAATTACCACCAAATAAAGAAACAAAGAACCTAAATTTCTTTTATCTGTTTCCCTTTTCTCTCTCTCTCTCTCTCATAGTTTTAGTAAAAATGCTTTTCTTGCCAAGCCTCAAATTATGATAGTTTTATTACACATAACTCTACCAAAGACCTAATCAGTTCAGTATGAGTTATTGATTATTGTTGAAGTTTTAACCCTTTGAGCCCTGAGCTACTGAACCTAAACTTACCCTATGCCATTTCAGCGTGATCTCTGCACCAGTAAACTGGTGCTATGGTGTAGGGGGAAAATAAAAGTGCTATCGATATACCAGTGTAACAGGCTCAAAGGATTATTGGTCCTCTTAATCTGGTTTAGTCATAGGGGTGCTACTCATGTAGTATGTCTTCGGTAGGAATAACCTGGTGGAGCCCATCCCTCTCCAGGTCTACCACTGGTTTGAATTCAGTTTTCTTTCTCCTAGACCAGTTGCCATCCTGAGGTTAAAGAGCCAGTCTGTCCTACTATTTACCCTGGAGAGAGACTAGTTGATGCATATTTTTCACAAGTGTATTAGTACTATGTAAAAATGAAAACGGTCTTGTTCAGGCTTTTAACTCTTGTAGCTGAGTCCACTTTCTATGAAAATAATCATTACACCACAAGCACTTCCAGTGTATATATATATATATATATATATACACACACACAAGACCACTAAAATATAACATATCTGAAGGTGTTAGGAGTAACAAAATATGTATTTTTAAAACAACAATATTCGTTTTTATTCTCTCAGTGACCCGCATACAGCAGGATGGTTTGGATAAATAATCAACTGTCAACAAGTGGTGTATCATCAAGCAGCGATATTGTTGTTTGTTACTACCCTTTTTTCAGTGAAGAATCGTTAGTTAGGGGAGTTATTTCCCCTAACAGTAACATTGCTTCTAAAATATGCAGTTCAATTTTTCTGTGCCAACAGATTGTTCTGATCAGAATGGCAATTGTTTATCACTTGCAAGGTGTATTATTCAAATTACAAGAAGTGAAGAAAGCAGAGAAAGAAGCCTTTTTGCTAATCACCAGATGATAAACTCCTTTGCCTCAACTCTACACAGAAATATTAGCTGAAACAATAAGCAACAAACAAATTGTTTTGACACTAGGAAATGTTAAGCAAACGGAAGTAGTTTTTGCTTTCAAAATCTATTTTACCACTTTGTTTTGCTATGTGCTATTCTTGCCAGATTTTCAAAGGAGGAGGATGGGGCAAAAAAGCCAATTATATTATCTATATTTTCTGTGTGTAGATTTCTGTTACAGCTTGTTATTGTCTATTCTGCATGGATATCTCTCATAAGAGATGTAGAAAATTATATATTACTGATGTAGGAAAATTATAGGTGTTTTCAAAAGGTACTGAGATTGAAATAAACAAGGAAACATTGTCATCAATGCATTTATTCCAGCAAGTTTTCCATTGGTTGAAGCACCCCTGAAACTTCTTTTGATATGGTGTTAAAGCTGGGTTCTGATATTTCTGTTAATTTTCTCCACATCCTCAAATTTTCAGTTTAGGAGAAAAACAAAAACAAAAAAAAACAAAAAAAAAAATCAGACAAAGCTAGTTATGATGACTATAGAGTGCTGCACTTGCACAATCCTGTGTTTTGCCAAAGAAATTGCCAATTAAAAATATCAAGAACTGGCATTGATTTGTCTTGACATCACTTTTTATTGTATGCACATTAAAAAAAAACCCACTTCTCAGAAAGTATCAAGACTGGCTTCATAATTTCAAATTGGCACTAACTTATCTAGACTTCATCTAGAAACCATCACTTTATATATATTAGCTCAGTTGGTAGAGCGTTCGACTAGGAACCACAAAGTTCCTGATTCAATACCTGTCCTCACCAACTCAGCGTATGAGTAGCACGGGATCTGTGCGGTAAAATGAGGAGCTGATGGTAGGTGTGGTGCTCCTATTAAGATGCTAAAACAATCTCCTTGGTCTAGCGCTATTGAAAAGGGGATAGACTCGCTCGCTGTCTGGCTGATACTGACTTTAAGCCGCCCCGTTGACTTTACTTACTTTTTACTATATATATATATAGTAAACTCTTATATTCTATATAATCCCACTTATTCAGTTTATTATTTATCGATGGGTGAATTTGTGACAAACTCTATATCATATTCCCCGGTAAGTCACTCTCTTTATATATATACCCACACCAAGGCCTCTGCATGAGCAGGGTGTGACACAAGGT
This sequence comes from Doryteuthis pealeii, assembly GCA_023376005.1. Lineage (NCBI taxonomy): Eukaryota > Metazoa > Mollusca > Cephalopoda > Myopsida > Loliginidae > Doryteuthis > Doryteuthis pealeii. The sequence goes on from CM042145.1 coordinate 80,833,904, forward strand.
CAATTTAAGTGGAATTTACAAGTTTGAATTCAAAGTTTTCCTTCTTGACTAGTTGCCTAACCAAGATTAAAGCACTCAGTCTGCCCTACTATTTACCCATAGCTGGAGGAAGAATAGTTAGATTCATGCCATTACCAAGTGTATTAGCACTATGTGAAATGTAAACAGCCTCATCCAGGATTGGAACTTGTCTTGTGTCCATTTCCTATGATGGTAACCATTGCACCACATGCCTCCACATCACTTTATTATATAAATTGTATATATGTCTTCATTTAGATTTTTAACAGTTAAAGCTTCAGTCTTGATACTTTTTGATCACACATTGATACAGTCTACAAATTCATTAATGAATAATCTTCTTTTGATGTGGTAATTAGTAATTAACCTTAGCTGGAAAATTTTCTCATGAAAATTGAAATTACCTGGTCTTTATAGGTACCTGTATGCTTAAAAAGTATATATATGTAGAGATGCTGATAGGTACGCATACTGTGTCCCTGACGCACAAAAATCTAAAAGGACGCAGTAAAATTGTATCCATGCATCTCAGTGTCTTTCTTTTTTCTTCCCCCACCATTTCAAGCTAAGTGTAAATACATTTCAATAGTTTCTTAGAATCGAATTACACACAATAGGTTACAAAGTAGGAGTTAGACGGCTTTAGTTGGGACCCATAAATTTTTCCAGGGACTCATTTAAAGCAAATATGTGCATCCCAGGACGCACTAAATCAAAAAGCTATCAGCATCACTCTGTGTGTGTGTGTGTGTGTGTATATATATATATATATATATATATATATATATATATATATATATAGTTTCTCTAAAGCTTACATCTCAGTACTGGTTTGAATAAAACTGGGTGAGAAGTAGAAAGCATTATTATTAGATAAAACCACACTTTTTATGTTAATATTTTTTCTTTTTGAATAGTTCTTTTCATGTCGTAGGAATGTCAACCACACAAATGGGTTGACCAAGCACTGAAGATATGACAAAAGATAGAAAAGAAAATACAGATCTTTATCTATTTTAACTTTAATCAAGAACAAGCTTGTTTATTATTATATCTGATTGTGTGGAGATGTAAGCAAGAATATATTGTTTTCATTATCAGCAGGAAAAGGAAGTAGGCTTTTGATCCACATATAGTCCCTGATGTACTATTAAATTGTTCACAATCAGTACAGTTAACTGAAGAAACTACTTTCAGGTTAGTTACTATAGTGTAATATAATTTATGGAATTATATTTGGTTATTAAGAATTTCACCCATATACACTAGTGAACTGAACCTTCAAAAGTGTCCCATCATAATGAGATTTTTTTTTTTTTTTGTAGATCATTGTGCTTAAAATGGCCTAACTAGAGAGTAAAGTATTTTTCAGACCAATGTTGTGGGGTCTGCATTACACTGAACTAATTTTTTTTTTTTTAAATTAAAAAAAAAAAAAACTTAACTTTTTGAATAACAGGTAACTATGAAATGCTTCTCTGTTTAAATAAAAGCATCAATATCATCATGGACCATGTTAAATTGGGAGTCCAATAGGTTCACAGGTTGTCTGGTCAGATATGAAAATCTATTGAAAATCTGTAAAAATGACTTTTTTGAAGTCTTTCTGATGTCTTTACCAGATGAGCTATTGTACATACCCCATGCATTTTTTAAACAAATTCAGCCTAGTTTAACACTGTTCTCTTAGTGTGGAAATATTTTTTTCTTAATTTCTTTTAAACTTTGTTTCAGTATTTGATCAGAAATTCAATTTTCTTCACAATATTTTTTTTCTCTCCTTAAATTTGATTTTTATTTGATTTTTCTCCCCCCGCCCTCCTTCTGACACAAAAATGCTCAATATTTTTGCTGTTGTATAAAAGTAGAATGACATTTTTTTTTTTTATATCAGCTTGAAACTGAAGTGTGTGATGAACATTGCAGTATTGATTTTAAATCTTGCTTTACTGGCCTTTTTTCCCCTCTCTCTTTCTGAGGCTAATAAATAGAAATGAAGGAAAACACTTTCTTTCAGAAATTACTAATGCATCTGAGAAAACGATCCTTTACTCTCTTTTTTACCCCTAAAGGTGACTCATATATATATATATTCTACCATTTCTTTTATATACTTATATTCTAATATTAAGCTTGATTGCATCCTTTTTACTCATTGAAATCTATTTTCTATTTCTAACCCTGGCAAGGTGATATGGTGTTGTTAAGGTGTTTGATGGTTAGGAAATTTAGCCTGAGTGATGTATGCAGTGATGAAATAAGTAATTTCACTCTTGATTTTTTTTTAATGATTCTGTGAGCTTTCTTTGGGATATGATATAAAGAATAGTTTAAATTGTGTTGATTTTAGGTTTACATCCCAACTACTGGCTGTTTGATTGTCTTAGTTTTAGTTATTAAATTCCCTGTATGCTTAGGCACATTGGGTGGTAAAATAATTTGTTTTATTTGCTTTCATTTGTAGTACAAATGTACTTGTTTTGTAAAACAGTTTTTATCGTCATACTATTTACTTTACTTTTCATTTAGATATCACATTTAGATAAGACATTTAATTATTATGTACGGCATTTGATATTGCCACCTTCAGGTTTCTACCGAGTGAACTTGAAATTCTTAATTACCTATTAGAAAACGAGTTATAGTAAATATTAACTGAAACATGAGACAAAAAGATAATCTTGTTTTATGAGTTATTTTCTAAACATAATGATATCAAGCCTCATCTCAGAAATTCAGAGAAATAATGATATCACTATTTCTGTATTAACTTGCACTTGGTAATTGCCTATGCAATTTTCAAACCAAGTAACTTAGTTTAAAAATTACATAAGCAAGAAACTCAGTTACCAAGCACCATTGACTTCATGTCTTTACTACTCTTAGATATACATGCTATATCAATGATATTGAGCACTCTTTACTTATATAGCAAACTATATTATCAATATATATATATATATATATATATATATATATACAGTGATGCTGATAGCTTTTTGATTTAGTGCATCCTGGGATGCACAAATTTGCTTTAATGAGTCCCTGGGAAAATTTATGGGTCCTAACTAAAGCCTAACTCCTACCTTGTAACCTATCCTGTGTAATTCATTTCTCAGAAACTATTGAAATGTATTTACAGTTAGCTTGAAATGGTGAGGGAGAAAAAAGAAAAACACTGGGACTCCTGGATATGATTTTAATGCATCAGGGATGCAGGACGCGTACCTATCAGCATCTCTGAGATATATATATATATATATATATATTATATATATAGTTCACTTACCCCTGTTTGGTGGCTCCATTACTACCCGTTGCAAGCAATCTTTTGGGGGGAATAAGAAAACAGATTGAATGAAACTGGTAGTAATGGGGCAGGAGTAAGTGAAATACATTTATTTTAAGTTTTATCCTCCTCTGCAGGCTGGTATTCAATAGACTTTGAGAGGGGTGTGGGTATGTTTATTCTAATATATAGATTCTTTTCTACAACTAATATATATATATATATATATATATATATATATATAGGTTGTTGTCGCCAACTCAGCGTATGAGTAAAAAAGGGATCTATTCAGTAAAGTGAGGAGCTGATGGTAGGTGTGGCACTCCACCTCAGATGCCAAAACAATCTCCTTGGTCTAGCATTAGTGAAAAGGGAATAGACTCCCTAGCTGTCTGGCTGATACCAACTTTAGGCCACCCAGATGACATGTATAAAATGTGTGTGTGTAGAAAATAAGAAAAAAAACAAAGTATTCCAAAAAGGTAAATTTATTTTAGATGGTGAAATCTGTTAAAAAATGTTTATTTTTTTAAAAATTTTAAACCTTCATCAGGACGTTAGGGAATAAAGTGTTGATGTTTTAATGTCAACTTCACTATCTAAAATAAATTTATCTTTTTGGAATACTTTGTTTTTTCTTATTTTCTACATACTGTTGGATTTATTTGCATATTTTACCACCCATACACATACGTGTGTGTGTGTGTGTGTATGTATGTATATATATATATATATATATATATAGTGTGTGTGTGTGCTTTTATCTGATATTTATTTTTCCTGCTTTTATCAATATTGAACTGGCTTCCATGGATCAAAGCATTTCTATTATCCCAACCCCTCATAAAAATTTAACCAAAACTTATTTATAGAAAACTCATATGTGACATAAGACAATATTTATATTCATTTTCAAAACCTTTATAAACGGTTCTGAAAAGCAGGTATTCTCATTTTGCCAAAAAAAAAATTTTTTTTTTTTTTCTTCTCAAAAAGTTAAATACTTTCTCTTGTTTACTAATTCATTTTTCAAGTATCCTCTAATGGAATTTGTTATTTTTTTTTTCTTTTCTTATGTCCCTTGCCTTTTGAAAAGCTGAAGATTTATGTTAGAAATATTGGTGGTAATGAATCAAGGTTGTTAAGAATAAAGGTTCAGTCTCACAGGATTTGGAAGCTGTCACTTTTTATTATAGCTAATAAATTCTCTGATCACTCTGGGAATTGCTCAGTGGGAATTCTTCTCACTTGAAATATAATCTTAAAAACATAAATAATTTTTCAAAATTCTCATTTTCTCACTTTGTAATTTGATATTTTATTGCATTTATTCAAGTTTCATGCACACTGAATCTTTTGACAAAATTGAAACAAACTTTTTTGTCAAGTGAGTTTCTTCTAAGAACAAACACCTGAAATGATTTATGTGTTTTTTTTTGTTTTTTTTTGTAAGTAGAAATGTTTCTATCATGGTGACATTACCCTTTATATATAAGGTGTGATCAAAAAGTATTGAAACTGAATCTTTAATATTACTAATTTTAAAGTTTAAATGAAGATGTATGCACAGTTGAGCAACTTATATAATAAAATGATGTCTAGACGTTTAGATTAGTCTACCTGTGTGCACAGTTGTGCAAATTATATAATAAAGTGATGATGTCTAGACGTCTAGATTACTGTACAGCTGAATAACTTATATAATAAAGTGATGATGTCTAGACATCTAGATTACTGTACAGCTGAATAACTTATATAATTTATAATGATTTCTAGATTACTGTCTAGATGTGTGCACGGTTGAGCAACTAATATGATAAAGTGATGTCTAGACAAGTCAGTGCTGATTCTTGATAACTTTTGATTAGCAGTTTTTGATAAAACAGCTGATTATGCAAATGTAACACTCTCCATACTCACTAGACTTAAGCCCCATACAACTTTTTCTTGTTTTCTAAACTAAAAATCTCAAGGATAAGATTTGATGACATGGAGGACATTAAAAGAAATGAAGGGGCAGCCTTATACCAAATCAAAAGCTGAGTGTCCCTTTGTGGTGTAATAGTTAGCAATCTAGTCTCACAGATCATTACTATTTAAAAGTGAATTTGATTCTTGCTGGATGCCCTATATTTGTGACCTTGTGTCACATTCTACTTGTGGCAGATTCGTTGGGTAAATACCTCCCATATCAAAAATGAGTTCCACAGATGCTTCTAATAATGGAAGTGTTGAATGTGAAGAGAACTTCTTTGAAGAAAGTTAATGTTTCATTTATTGTTTATTTCAGTCTTTATAAATACAGCTTCTGTTATGATACTTTTTGAACACACCTTGATTATTTAGTATATAAAATTGAATACATGCATACAGTTCTGATATATAGAAGTTGATTAAAAGTGATCTGTATATCAGATTTTACAATAATTTATGGTTATCACTAGGGAAGTTAGTGGTGGACTAAGTTTTTGCAGTAATATTTATGGAGTGCTCAATATCAGTGCTAAAGCTATTATATATATATATATATATATATATATATTTAATGCATGGAAGTAATTCTGTGACTCTTGGTTTCATACCTTTCAGTATTCATCAGACAGGTATAAAACTCAGGGTCACAGAATTACTTCCATGCAATATATATATATATATATATTGATATACAAAAATCCATGCTTGTTTTGGGTACAAATAAGATTATATTCTGCTGTCTTGATTGCTGGTCAATAGATGACAGGGTTTATTATGATTTGAATTGACTGTGCTAAATGACCCATCTATATGTTTACTTGTCTAAAATTATTCTTTAAAGTGATAAGCTGTTTCTACTTGAGTTTCACTAAAAAAAGAAAAGTAAAATGATTTACTGGCATATATAAGATATTTTTGTCGCCCTGTCAGCAGAGCCCAGAATATGTCAACTGCTTCCTCTGTAGAAGGAGAGTTAGGAGACATGTCCTGGGTATGATACTAAACTGCATATGTTGGTAAGACTCCAGTTCTGGAGCTCTGGGGATTGTGAAGTACCCTTTCATTACAATTACTCCCAGGTTCACTGATCTGGGGGTGCTTAGTACCTGTTAAGATCCCATCTGTGGGTAAAATAGATCTGTTTGAAAATTATAGGATAAGAATATATTATTAGATAAGAATACTTGATACTATATAATGGTGTTCAAATAAATGATGATTATTAAATAGGAATAGTTAATTTAAACCATTAAAATTGTGTATAAATTATTAGTATTAGATATGAATACTTGAAACCATATAATTGTGCAGATATTTGTATTACATAAACTATTTGGTACCATATAACTGTTTGCAAACAAATGATTATTATAGACAAATAAAACTAAGTTTGATTTAAAAGAAAAACAAACAAACAAAAAGATTGCAATGGAACATTGAAATCATGAATAGTTATAATTATAATCTTAAACATTTATAAATGAATAAAATTTTGGCTTTAAATAACCCATAAGGAGTTGATATGTTGTTATGCATTTGTTTTTTGTTTTTTGATTTTTGATTTTTGTTTTTTGATTTTTGATTTTTTTACATTATATCATAAGTTTTAATTTTTTTCTTCTTGTGTCTTTCAGTTAAACTACAATAACTACAGCAGTCACCATGATGGAAGAAGAGAGGTAGGAATCATTTGTTAACAATATTTATTTAATAAAATCACCTTCATAAAAAAAAACCTTTAAAAGAGAAAATAACCACAAACCCCAGTCATGATGATGAATTTCTTTTTAATTTAGTATAAAAATTATTCAGAAAATTCAGTATCACTTTTTATCAGAAAGTATCATAGCAAATATCTAATGATTATTGAAATTTTAAGTTATAACACCTTCATCTTTTCCCTCACCAAAATGGGTCCTAAAAATCTCTCTCTGGTTTTAATGTAAAGTTGAGCTATCTGATAGGCTAATGTTAGTCTACCAATGTGCTATTGTCGGAAAGAGGTGGGGTTGATTTTTGCTTTAGGGGACTGGAATAATAATAAAAAAAACAAAGTTTAGACTACGGCAAGGTGCACCTTTTTATTTACTCTGTTTAGCATAAAATATTTTATCTTCTAAGTTATGTAGTTGAGGAGACAGAGGTCGTCATAGTTTATTAGTTTTGCACATTCAAATAAAAGACCTTTATACCATCAACAGGTCTTGATTAATTCTTAGCTTAATTACATATCAGAAGAAAGCTTTCAATTATTCATATTTGATTAGTAATGATTTATTTTGTGGGTTCAATCATCAACACATGTTTAATTGTTTTATTGTTAGAGTGCTAGACAATATTTTGATAATTAAGACTATGAATTTCCTTGATTTTCCTGTTAAATGTCTGCTTTTAACCTTTTCTCTTTTCTTTTTTTTTCTTTTTTGGAAAGAGATGATGAGAAATTCCAATTAATAACACTATCTTAAATTTTCTTAGCATCAAGTTGATATTGTACAAAAAACAACATAAAACAAAAAAATAGAAAATTGGAGAATAAGATTTAATCTTTTTCGAAGGGGAAACCAACATCTATTTTTTTAATTTTTTTTTTTTTTTTTTTTTTTTTCTAATTTTTCTTTTTCTCTCCAAATGTCTGAGTAAATTATCTGGAGCTAATTAAATGACATTCAGTTCTGTGAATGAATTATCAGAATTTATAAAATTGACCTATTATAAAATTGCTTGGTAACAAATTTTCAGCTTTGCTGTTTTGAGTGCCTGATAAGAAAAGGAAAAAAAAAAAAAAAGTAAAATAATTTGAATTCAGATTTGTAATAAATTCTTCACTTTTTCCATTTTTATGGCTTTTTATTAATGGTAAGAATAAAATCTTGCAGGAATTATAATAAATACAACACTTCTTTCCTTAAACCTTAGAAACTGAGTGGCTAGTTTTTGTGCCGCTACCTAAAAGTACATATGCCTAGGTGACCTGAATACCATCTGGGGAATCCCCATCTCTACATTGCTATTGCCTATAAAATGTTGAAATCTTTATTAGTTAATATCCTGTAAAGCTATTGAGTATTTTAAACAAAGAAACCAAACAATCATTGAGAGATGATGTCGGTGATCTGCTGTTCTGCTTTTTCTTGAGAGCAATTGTTATCTACTGCTGGCCTGCTAAAATTATTGCAGTTGATTTTGAATTCACAGTTGATCTCTTACTAGACTGGTTGCTCAATAAGGCAAGAGACACCATTCTGCCTATGTTTTTTTTTTTTTTAAACTGGAGGTAGAGGAACAAGAATGCAAAGTAAATGCAAATACCATCGGTTAGAATTTGAAACTGACTCTCTAATTTTTGTTGAGGATCTCTCAAAGTGGTTTTGGCTAATGAAAATAGAGCCCCTTTGGTTTGAAATCAATTTTCCTTCTCCTAAACTTGTTGGCATACCAAAGTTAAAAAGCCCAGTCTGTTCTACTATTTACCCATAGCTGGAGGGAGAATAGTTGAATTCATACCTTTCCCAAGGGTATTAGCACTGAAAAGCAAACAGGCATGTCCAGGATTGAACTTGATTTGCCGTGTCCATTTCCTATAATGGTAACCATTACACCATGTGCCTTCACCAATTCCATTTTCTGTGTCACTAACTATAAAACTACCTGCACTTCCAACACAATTCAAACACTATTATTAATTCATCCTCCAAATTTACATTAGTATTGTGTCGATATTCAGCAACACCTTTTGAAAATAGTTGCCATGTATAATTTAATATTCTTTAATGTAACTCTGGCATTTATTCAGATTTATTTCCTCTTTTATTCCATTCTTCCCAGCCATTTTCTGTTTACATCTGGTGATGATCAAGATAATATTGTATATCCTGGGGCATCTTATTTCCCCCCTGCAGCTATAAGAAAATTACATTTATGACATCTTAAACATCCTGATAGTTTTTCTTTTGTCATTTAATTCTTGATACTACTTCCATCTAGCATTAAAGTTTTCAGTGTTAAAACAATTATCTTGTCTTCCAGTCTGAGGTGAATTAAAATTCACCATTTAAGATAATTTTTGCTTTTTACCTTCAATTGTTCACCTGTTTATTTGTTATTTGCAAATTAATGGCGGTCTTAACATGGCTGTCCTAAATGAAGAAAAACAATAATTTTGACTCCAGTAAGAAGTTGTTTAAGTGATTAATAGAATTAATTGGAATAATTACAGTGAATCTTCATCCTTTCACAATTGTCATCAAAGATTTTGTCTTTTAAAAGCTTTTTGCTAAATTCTAGATATAAACCTATTGGTTTTCTATTGTAACGGTGGTTCAAGATGTGATATTGATGCTTCTAATTAGCATTTCATATTTATTTCTGTTGAAAGTTCTGTATGATGTACAGATAAGATAAAATTATCATTCAGTTACTAATTGAACTGGAAATTATTTTATTCTCTAAAAGCATTTTAAATGTATTGCTCTTAAACAAACAAAAAAGCTATAATAAAGCTTATGTTACATACTAACATGATGTAAATTTTTAGTAACATATGGATAAGACCAAGCTGTTAAGGTTAATACAAATATTTTAAAAATGATATTGATGCTTCTCATTAGCATTTCATATTTATCTCTGTTATACTGAGGTTTTAGTATGAATACAAACCTCTATAAAATGAGCTTTCAGTTGCTAATTGGACTGAAAATTGCTGTATTCTTTAAGAGCATTTTAAGTGTAATGCTATAAGAGAAAAAAACAAAAAAAAAAAACACAATGTTTAGGTTGAGTTATGGTTCCATACAAATATAACTGGTATTTTACTAATATAAGGCCATTGATAAAAATATAAATATTTAAAAAAGATTATTTTATAATTACATCATGACTGAATTATTTCTTAGAAAAATATTGATCCAAAGTTGATTGGACAGATTTTGAATTTTTTGTTTTTGTTTTGTTATACAATATATCCTTTAGCTAGTGATTACCGTTTCTAAATATTTACAGGCTGTCTTGCACTTCTTTTCATGTTAAGATCTCGACATTTAGATAAAAATTCTTGGGGAGGGGGCGCTCAACAAGTTTAAATCTTTTATCAAGTTCATTTATAATGATTCAGCTGGTTCACTTTGTCTTCATTTTTGTCAAGTGCCTGTTGCTTATTTAGTTGAAGATTATTTTCACTTATTTCTTCTACATGCGAATCAAACAATTTTTGCACATTATTTGGATGTCTTTGGTTATTTTATCTATGGGACAATCACCAAATATACACACAAGGCACATAAGTAACCAAACTCAATTTTTTTTTGGGGGGGGGAGGGGGTATTTATAGAAAAGATCTGATGGTAACTGAATAATTAGAACTCAAAAAAAAAAAAAAAAAATGGTTGCAATTTTCAAATCACAGTAACTGAATTTCATGTTGATTGAAGTTGGTTTGCGTCTATGCATAAAATTGAGTAGATGGAAGAAAGAAGAAAGAGTGGGGGACCCCCCCCCCCAAAAAAAAAAGCACAAACTTGAAATCAAAACAAGATAGACAAGGCTTAAAATTCTACAGAGTTGCCAAAAGATCTGCATAGTTTATTGCCAAAATATATTACAGTAAAATTATTCATGACAGTTTCATTTTTAGATATGTTCTCAAACTAGTGGCTTTTATTGATAGGAATTTTTTTAGTTGTTCTGTATATGGTCAAGTCTATGTATGAATTGTTAACTGATTAATATGCATATTAAAGAAAAATGCTCAAACAAATCTTTGTACAAATAATGATTAGAAAAATGATTCCTTGTGGTCTATTTTTCATTGTTTTACTCTTTAAGTCTATATTTTTTCTTAATAGCTTTTTTTTGTAATGTTTCTTTCATTCTTTCATATAGTTTTTGTATAAAGATTCATTTGAATAAAATCAGTTACATTAAAAATGATTTCTGTAAAAAGTAAAAATGTTTCCCTGATGAAGACATTTTTGTTTATTTAAAAAAAAAAAAAAAAAAGCATTATCAACTATTATTATTTATTTTTTGTGATAAAAAGCAAATGAAAATTAAAGATGAAAGAAAATACTAATAATGATAATAGTAGTATTAGTAAATAGTAATAGTTAGTAGTAGTTGTAGTAATCATAAGTAGTTGTAGTTGTTGTAGTAATCATTAGTAGTAGTAGTTGTAAAAATAATAAAAAGACTGGTACAATTGGAAATCTGTGGAAGAATTGAAACTCTAGACCACAAAACTCTGAGAACAGCTAAAATATGTAAGAGTCATGGAGAGTTGAGATTTGCTGTCAGACTTCAGTGAAGACCACTGGTTACTATTAGTGTTAAAAAAAACTTTCAAGAAGTAAAATAATAATAATGACAATAATCAAAAGACCAGACTTAGTATTAATTAAAAAGAAGGAAATAACTTGTCATCTAGTAGATTTTGCTGTTACAGTGGACCGTAGAGTAAAAATAAAAGAAAGCGAAAGGATAAACAAATATCTAGACTTTGCCAGAGAGCTGAAAAAGCTGTCAAACATGAAGGTGTATGGTAATACCAATTGTAGAAGGTGCTCTTGGAATGGTTCTCAAAGGCCTGGAAAAGAGACTTGAGGAATTGGAGACCAGAGGAAGACTGGAGACCATCAAGACCACAGCACTGTTAAAATCAGCTAGAATACCTGGAGACCTTAGGAGATTTGCTGTCACTCAGACTTCAGTGAAAAAATAAACACCAGTTAAAACTGATGTGAAAGTAAAATAATAATAATAATGATAATAATAGTTTACATTTTTGAACCTACCATAGATAATTTTCTACTGTAATAATTAAGTCCATTACTTTCAAGTAAATTATCCTATATTACAGCTGCAGGAAGACTTCTATAATGCATACAACTGATATGTTTTTATTACTATAAGCATATTTCAATACCTATATCCTTGAAAGAAATTGAATATATGACTAATATCGGTAACTTGATAATATCTTTGGTCTCTCAGTTCAGTAGTTGGTTCATTAGTTTAGCTCATTAGTAACATGGACAGTACTTTCCACTTGGCATTTAGCAGCTAGAAAACCACTAGCATTATTTCATCGTATTGATATTCATATCACTTGTGGGGGAAATGAATGATTAATAGATACAGAATTAGACTCATGTAGATATTTTTATTACAATGATCCAGTTTTTTTATACATTTTAATATAACACTGCAACAATGTACCATTGTTGCAAGATTTTTGTTAGTACAATAAGCTGAAAATACTCTTAGAAAATAAAGCAATTTCCAAACCAATTTGCAACTTAATAGTATTGGAGTTTGTGCTCACTCAGATCATTATAATTTCTCAGGGGAGATAACTATTGAATGTTAATTATAGAGTACTTCTACATATTTATTTGCAGTTAATTATAATATAAATTGTGTAAATAGGGTTATTGCATTTCACTTTCATGCTAATGCTCATCAGAAAAGATTGAATCCCACTCTTTTCCTCCCAACTATGGGTAAATAATAAGGCGGAGTGGGTTCTTTTGCCTTGGTAAGGCAGCTAGTCTAGGAGAAGGAAAAACTCTGAATTCAAAACCAGGGTGTGGGACTAGCAACTCCAGCCCATAAAAACCTACTTACTACAATACTACAGCACCATGCCATTGAGGATGCAGGACATTTACAAATAAATGTGACTTGATGTTGAGCTTATTGGTTACCAAAGATGGACTTCCAGTGATTTAAATGAATAAAACTTTACAAAGTCTAGACTTGCTGTTTAGCTTAAGCTCGAGTTATAAACTTAATCATGTTATAATTGATTGAATATTTATGTTTGCTATGAATAATAATTGTTAATGCTTGAGTGAATTGAGTTGAGCAAATATCGATGGACAAAAGACGCTTAGTTTGGTTGATAGTTTCTAGATGGGCAGACAGATGGATTTGTCCCATGACTTATTAAACTGTTGGGATTTCCATGCCAAGTAATGATGGTTACTTGGTAGTGTCCATTTCCTCTTCAAGTAACATGCAACAGGTTGTAGTTGGTTACATGTTCCTTGACCTCACCTAATTGTAGATTTAATTTAAAAGGAAAATGTTTGCCTTACATTGTATTAATGGAATTTTAATACTATCACGTATGTATTTACCCAAATCCTCTGCCATGGACAGGGTATGACACATGGTCAATTTTTAAGCAGAGAAAAGCAGCTTTACTCTGCTTAAATGTGTCATATCATGCCCATGGCGGATTGCTTGGGTAAATACATACTTGTTTAAAATGATTGTGAAGATTTTGTACCATATATAATTGGAGACTGTATTTATTTGGTCCGGGTTAGCTCAGTCGGTAAAGCGTTTGGCTAGAAACCACAAGGTTCCTAGTTCGATACCGGTCCTCGCCAATTCAGCGTATGAGTAGCACAGGGATCTGTGTGGTAAAGTAAGGAGCTGATGGTAGGTGTGGCGCTCCACCTCAGATGCTAAAACAATCTCCTTGGTCTAGTGCTATTGAAAAGGGGATAGACTCCCTCGCCGACTGGCTGATACCAACTTTAGGCCACCCCGTCGACTTTACTTTTAGTATAAAATAACATGACAACGGTTTGACTAGCCATAAAAGCAAGCAACCGACCATTGAATCACATTTTTTTGAAAGTTTTTCTCTGTTGATACAAAACCTTTTTATCTACACCTCTTTGGTATTATATCTTAAAGTATGTAAAAATGACTTGCTTAATAATTACCTAGGCCCAGTTTTGGTTTAAACTTGACTTGTATTATCATAGCCAACAAACAAAGCTGGTATATCTTTATGATAAGAAACATGCCATATGTATTAACCTTTAAGTAGGAGTAAGAAAAGACTGTAAAAAAAAAAAAAAAAAAAAAAAATGTAGCTTTCCTTGTAAATAACCCAGATGTCTTCTCTCCATATGGCTAGTATATAGCACTCTTTGTGCTTGCTTCAGCCAATCATTATATCAGTAGAAAAATCTTTTTGTCAGTAAGTAGAGGCCCAAACTCGAATCAATCATATTTCTACCATTTGCTAAAACCACTCTTTTTAAAATCCTGATATCTTCAGTTATATTTAGATCAGATTCACTCTCATCTTCTGAAAAACTTTTTGGCATCTTCTTAACAGCAGTTTGCTGAATCTGAATCAACTTTGTCCTCTTCCTTTTGTTTACCTTTGCTGCTGCAAATTATCTTTTGCCGTTACTTTCTATAGCATTTTTCTCTCTCTTTCTGTCTTTGAAACATTTTCTCCTTTTTGTGGGGAATGCCCCAATGGACTGTCAGTAGCCGTGTTCCACTTTTATAAAGTGAACTTATATTCAAGAGCTTTCTTCTTGTCATTCTGACCAAGTAACCTTCCATACCTTTTACTGAGTGCTTGCTGTCAATATCTCCATCACACAGACGCACACTCACACACACACACACACACACTGGTCTCTACTTACTTTATTCGCATTTCTACAAGTCTGTCTTCTCTTTTCTACTCAAAACTGGAAAAGTTGGAGAGAGAGAAAGAGAAGACAAGAATATGTAGATGGATAATTGATGGATACTTTATTATTTGCAGCATCAGCTTGGATTTTAAAATCTCACTATACCTTTTAGTTTCATGTAATATAGTTTTCTGATATGTGTTATGTACTTAAATTGGTGCCTGGCAGGTAGAGAAAACAGCACTCTAGATTAATATTAAAAAGACTATTGTTGTTGTTAGATGCGAATTAGAAGTGATGAGTACAGATTCCATTAATAATATCAGCTTTTTTTTCCCTCTCTTCTAAAATTGTGTTGTCCAAATAAATGTAAAGTAAGAGTTCTAGTTACTTTAATTTTTCATCCTGTTCACTTAGTGAATGTAGCCGCAATATAGAGTAATGGTTAACAAGTGGGTCTCGTATATACTTACTGCAGAGTAGTAAATTAATTCTTCATAATTATGGCCAAGCTAATATCATCTTAGTAGATATCTATTAGGTATAACTGTTGTTTGATGTGGGAGAGGATCACGTCTTGTCACATCATTCACTTTCCCCCTTATGATACTGAATTGCATCTGATGTCAAGGCTCCAGTTTTGGAGATCTGGAAAGTGTGTAATACCTCTTCATTGCTATTACTACCAGGTCCACTCTTACTCAGAGTGATAGTATCTGTTAGATCTCATCTACGTGTCAAGATAGATCTACTTGAAAATTTTTCATATTCAATCGGACTGTGTCTGTGATGGGGGGCTCTTAAAAAACAACTGCACAAAATATATAAATATGAACATACAATGATAACCTCTAGGCATAAGATAACCCTAGACTGGTTGACATGCCTTTAAAATCAATCAATCAATCAATCTCTTTCCCGTCACTGGAATGTAGCCAGTTTGTCTCCCTTATGTTACTACTTTATGAAAGAGCAGCATTCATTGGTTCCATCTATTTGAGAACTTTCATTAAGAACTTGTTTTGCTGTCTCTAGTGAGTATCGTGTGTGTTTTTCTGAAACTTCTCCACACCAGATGCATGTTCCATTCCAACAGTTTCTTTCTTAGAACATCTACACTGGGGATCAAACTCCCTTATGAATTCTTTCTTCTTAGTTACTACTTTGGACTTAAGTCCACCATTAATAAGTATTACTCTGTCTTCATTTGGATTTTTTTACTTTGTTGTCTCTTCATAATATTCTTTTCTTACATCCTTACTTTTTATTTGTTATTTTGTAACCATTTGCTTATAGTGGCCACTGACCTTGCTTAAGGTGACTTTGTTTGACAGCATTCACCCTGGGTTGGTTTAGCTGGCCCCATCCAACGTATTCACTTGTGGTGAATTCATGGAAGGAATAACAATGGAATAGGAAATTCACAAGTTGTACCCAAACCCACAAGCATATTGAGGTGACTTTGAGTATTTAGGAGGGTGGGTGGGTGAAGGTCAACCTGTATTATGAATATTTTCTTCCAAGGTACAACCAAGGATAATGTGTCTAACTCTTAATTTTGATTTCTTTGTTGTTCCTTTGTCATACTCTTTTTGTTACATCCTTACTCTTCTTTTGTCATTTTATGGCCCTTTGCCTATACTAGCTAACTGGCTTTAGCTTGGGGTGACTTTAGGCATTAGGGAAAATAAAGGTTTAGTAGTTATCAATCCGTGACACCATTGAGGCCTATTTTGTGTGTTTGCTGATAGTTTAAACCCATTACATTATTGAATAGAGTTTGTTGAAATCTTTCTTTTGCATATAAAATATATTTTTCTCTCCCTCCACTCATCAAAGCTATATATATATATATATATCCCAACAACATCAAAGCATTGTGTTGACCCCCCCCCCCAAAAAAAAAAACAAAAAAACCCCTGCCTCAATGATGTAGATTGTTAGTTCAATTCTTTATTAAATCTGTCTTGTTAGTCATCCTTATATAGTTTGCAATTTGGTCAGATTTATGTCTGGTAATCACAGTGATGCTGATAGCTTTTTATTTTAGTGTGTCCTGGGACGCACATATTTGCTTTGAATGAGTCCTTGGGAAAATTTATGGGTCCCAACTAAAGTTTCTTAATAGATTGTAGGGTTTTTATTTATGATTGTTTCCCCAAAACAACTAAAGCCATCTAACGCCTAACTTGTAATCTATCCTGTGTAAATAGTTTCTAAGAAACTATTGAAATGTATTTACAGTTAGCTTGAAATGGTGAGAGAAGAAAAAAGAAAAACACTGGGACGCATGGATAGGATTTTACTGTGTCCTTTTAGATTTCTGTGTCAGGGATTCAGGACGCGTACCTATCGGCATCTCTGTAATCATTATAGATTTTAGATGTACACCATTTTATTGATTACTGTAGTGTCAGTCAAATAAAGAGAGCTCTCCTACCTTGTAAATCAGTATTTGAAATCTTGGTTTTTACTTGGATTTTATCATAACCATAGTTATCTTGAACAGCTACCAAGCAGATCCTTATTTTGGAATTGTAGTAGGTGGAAGTTTTGTTGTTTAAGAACGGATTATTTTAACTCGTATACATTTGGCAGGGACAAGTTTTTTTTTTAATGGTCAATAACATCTTAGTGAACAAGAAAAAAAGAAAGAAGTAGATAATACTTGTAAAATCAGTATTGACTCTTTGTAAATAGTCAGATTAGTTTGCAGGCTATTATTGGTGTTCTGGTGACTTACTAGTTTAAGCAGTGACTGTTTCATTTTCCTTTGCTATCTACTGATTTCAAAGAGCATTAACTTTAATACAGCACTTGGACTTTTCTCTCTCAATATGTGTTCTCTTGTTCATTTAGGGGTGCCCCCCTCTCTCTCTTTTCTCATATATATATATATATATATGTATATATGTATGATTCTTTTTAGTTGTTGGCTGAGACTTCAGGCTGGTCTTGTTTTGCAGATGTTTTTCTTTGGCACAACTTGGCTGATAATCAACATGATATTCTTGTGTTGTTTTGCTCCTTTTGTGTTGCTTGCTTCCAGCAGGCAGTCTCTGCAAGACCACCCAAAAATTGATTGGTCAATAAAAGCTCCAACCCTCAAAATAACTTTATCCTTCTCTCTCTCATCTCTCTCTCTCTTTTTTTTTTTGTCTTCTGTGTAGTAATTACCTTGTGTTAGTTTATTTGCCAGTATGAGAAAGTGAAGGTCTTATATAGTCTACTGACACTGTACCTCATTGAAAATACTTACCCACCTTTCGGTCATCATCTTGTCACTCTGGCATTGAATAAACAAGGCCAAGGAAAATACTAAGATATCAATTGGTAGAGAGCAACTCTCTTTGTGTGAAAGTTTTTAAAAGGGTGATGGTAGTAGTAGTAATAGTAGTAGTAGTAGTATTGGTATCCATTAGTCTCTTGAAACCAGTGGGTGGGGCTGTGCTTGGATCTGGATGCAGGCCTAAGATAGTTTGTATAGAAGACCAGCAGTTGACCATATGGAAGGCCTCCCCTCTACACATTACTGATGTTGTCCAAGAGAAGCAAGTATCAATACAGAGTTGCCAAAATGAGCTTCAAGCCAATGCCTCCTACTCCTAGCTTTGAATTTAGAGTTTTCCTTCTTCTAGACTGGTTGCCTACTAAGGCTAGAATTCTTAGAATAGCTGCATATATAACACATTGTTCACTTTGGTATATAAGGAAAGAGAAGTTTTTGAACTCATATCAGTCAATAAATCTGTCTCCTAACTAAAGAGAATAATTTAAAGATGAAATATTGTGGCCTTAATAAATAACATGGCCATTTTTGGCATTCTTACTTGATTATTAGGAGGAGGGTATAATCAAAGTAAATTTTAGCTGTATTCTTTTCCTGCTTGTGGATTTCTTTCCACACCAACCCTCCTCTCCCAAAGAAAGGAACAATTTTTTAAAAATCATGGAATTGCTGTTGCTTTTGGATACAGTCTATAATTTACATAGGCAAAAAAGGAAAATACAAAGACAGGAAGAAAATTTCTTCCTTGAACTTCTTTGCCACATATCTCTCTCCCCTCCTCCTCCCTCCAGATAAGTTTCATGATTTGCATATTGCTAATTCAGATTTTGCTCTTATCAATAAAACTTTGTAATGTTCAAAAATAAATTCAATGGATAAATAAATATATATTACAGTGTTTCCAAATATTTGATTTAAACTTTTTAAAAATGTTATTTATTCTTTAACCCTTTTAAATCATAATCTTGCTTTTCAAGACTTATATTGTTTTCTTACACAATAAGATAATTCAATTCTGATTTTAATTTAGAAACTAGTACATATAATAATGACCTATATATATATATATATATATATATATATAATATATATTGTATGTTAACTTTTCCTAGGTTAATTAATTTTTAATTACTTCTTTAGAATATCAGTATTTGTCAAGTCTTGTGCATGCACACATTTTTTTTATTGTTTTTGTTTACCATTTAGTAAATATCTGGAAAATAACAAAAAGTTTTGATATGTTTACAGATATCCTGTATTAAGGTGAGTTGAAACTTCCAAATGAACTGTTGTGTTTGGTGCTGTAGAGCTTGGGCCAATTTTATTAGGGATTAAGGTTCAAAGGTTTTTACATATCATATAAAATGAAAATCTCATTTATGATTATTGCTGTTTTTGAGAGAGTGCCAAGTAACTTCTGAATGAAATTGGATCTTCTAATTTGTATTTATAGTTTTCTGCTTTTTTTTTTTTTTTTTTGAATTGAAATGTGTGTGTGTGTGTGTGTGATACACTGCTACAAATATAAATCAGTGGTTCTCAATCTTTTTTGCTGATGGCTCTGAATTCTAATTTACCTATGTTGACCCCTTCATAGCTCATTAGAAAGAAGAAAAAATACTGTTTATGTTTATTTAAAAAAAAAAGAGGGGGAGGAGACCTATAAATACAGCTCTATTCTATAAGATTAAGGTATTTGTAGCAGCTTTGAAAAATGATTACTATGTGAATTATAAATTTACTAAACTTAGCTTAGTTGTGGGACAAGGCCGGGAGTATGGGTCTTCCAGTTAGAATCAAATGTAACAAGATGGGGATATTATCCTGAGCGAGAACTACTATACTAGAAAAAGGTTTAAAAAACAGTGATGAGCACAAAACAGGATGAACGATGATTTGACCAGGGCCGGGACCCGAATGGAGAATTGAGTGTCAAAAGTTTCGAGTGTTGAGGGAACCGGAAGTCATGTGGTGACGTGGAACGACGAAGAAAAATACAAGTCTCTTTTTGCTTTCCGACGTCGTAGGGTACAGATCGGGCCTCTGGTGTCTAGTATGGGGTCACAGTAATTTAACAGTGTTCTCTCTCTCTGCCTTTCCTCCTCTCCGATACAGCCCACGAGACGCACGATATGAGCCCTGGAAATAAAAGCTAAGCTTGTGACGATATATTTCTCGCGCTTGTACTTTTTTATCAACAAGATGACCGCCACGTGCAGAACGCCTTTTTAGAGTCGTGAATTTGGAGGCATGTGGACGAGACCAGCTATACAACATATACCACTACGTTACTTATATCAGCTTTGGGTATCGTGAATACAACAGATACCACTACGTTACACAAACTCACCAATAAGGATGTGCTAATCTAACTCGCTAACCATAACACTACATGAGGTGCCCAATAAAATATGAATGTGCACTATTGATTGAACCTATAAAGACAACCAATAATAAAAATCCCAATTATTTCACAAGACCCCTCACCCCACCCCGGAATAAGAAGGGTCACAGATGGCATGATGATTATCATGAAATGAAATAAGCTGAGTTCAAATCCTGGATTAAGTTCTTTGTATTTCACTTCATGTTAATGACTTGGGAAAGACATGAATCCATCTTTTCTCACAGCTATGGCAGATTGGCCCTCTAGCCTTGTAGATAGTCAAACCAATCTAGGAGAAGGAAAAATACTGAATTCAAAACCAGAGGTCATGAAGCTAGCAACTTCACCTATAAAAAGATACTTGCAACTGAATCCACAGCACTATCACTGATTTGGTGTGACTTCTGTCCTATATTCCACAAGATATCTTTAGCATCCTGAATGAAATGTGACATGCCTTAGAATTAATGCCAAATATTTATCTCCTTATATTAAAAAAAAGCAGCCAGAATCCCTGAATTAGTTATGCATTTTTAGTAGCAATTTGTAATTTCTAGTTGCATTGAAGATGAGACTGAAGATTCTGTTCAATAGTCTATTACCAATATCTATTTATAAACATATTCTTCTTAATAACAGCAATGTAAGTCATTACATGCAGAAATCTTCATTGATCTAATACAGAAAAAAAGATAGAAACAGAAATAGGTCTTTTATTTCTGTCAGAACAGATTGCTTTGACTAGATAACATCTTGGACATGGTAAGTCCACCAATGTTATCAGCTGATAAATTAAACTACCATTGTCTTTTTCTCCTGTTTGCTTCACGCTGTTCTTGCTACTACTCTGACCTGTTAATTACTCATTTTTCTTATGAATTATAAACACTGAGCAAGAAACAGGTATGATCTGTTTATATTTGTTGTATTTTTATTTTAGGTGAATTTAAAAAAAATTTGTATGGGGAAACTACAAGCTAATTTTAGTTTAAGCTTTGTGGTATAATATATTAGTAAGTAAAGAAATAAGATAGTTTACAAGGAAGTTCCCAACTCATGGCTCATCTGTGCGGTCCTACACCCAACTTGCAAAATTTTCACTTTGGCCTTTTGATGTGGAGAAGTCCCATTTCAACTGCAGATGGAACTCATTGATCTTCAATGTTCAGAAGATTTGAAGTCCAAGTTTCTTGCTTGCCACACCCTTGATTTCTATAATGAACCATTTTGCTTCCATCTGGATGATTCCCCAACTTTATCACCCACACCCAGCAAGTAGTGAGCATGTTTGGTGCTACATACTGCTGTTCTCCAAAAATGAAGCATGTCAAGAGTATGCTGTGTTCACAACTGTCAAATCATCGACTTGTCTGATATGCGCCTTCTGTCAATCTCTTCATTTAACCCTGATATTACACCTTTTTTGTGATTGAAAACAGCATCAGATGTCTCATTAATAAATTATGATAATTACCTTTTATGAATTTAGCTGTTTTTCTATGGGGGGAGGAGGGGGGTATTTTTTAAAATCACAACCTTAAGCTATTTCGCCCTTAGCCTGAAAAGGTTGAAGACTCCTGGTTTATAATAATGAACCCGAGAGAAAAAGTGAAGGCAACATTTTGAAATACAAAATCCCAATCCTATTTTTAAAGAGGAAATTGATCTGCTATAAATAAAATAAATGATAAACAAATGAAAGAAATTTTTTAAATGATTTAAAAAAAAAAAAAAAGACTTGAATTAATTTCTATAGGAATCATGTCGATTGGATATTTCTGTTCCAAGATCCATTCTCTTATCAGAATTTCTGGGAACATTTCGTATCAGACAGGATTATATTTGTTCTCAGATAGTGACAAAAGAAAAACAAAGAAAGAAATGAGGATAAAATTAAATCTGGCAGTTTTTAGCAAACAACACTAACAAATACAGTAGCTGTGGAGCAGTCATTACTGACAATCATGGAATCACAACAGGTTCATAGGTCATTTAATTAAGTCATGGATAAAGTTTTGGCATTGTCAAAATTTGTTTTCAAGAAAGACTTAATTTTTTTTATTGGAAATCACTGATCGCTGTTTTTTTTTTTTTTAATAACTACCTGTCGACTGGCAAAAGCTGCTTGTTGGTGCTAGGAGTGGCAGTGCTACCTTAGCCACCAAAAACTATTACCTCTTCTGGTTGGCAGCTGATGACATGTATGATGAATATTGGTCTTCAAGAACCTGATTCATATCTATGAACCAAAAAAAAAAATTTTTTTTTTAAACAGCTTTAAATTTGTTGAGGTTTACATTACAATATAGAAATCTGAGAGAAAAATGAAGGCAACATTTTGAAACCGGACAGTGAGATTTTTTTTTTTTTTTACCTTTACCCATGTGTATGCTTACTGGTCTCTTTAATTTGAACATGTATTGTATATTAAAAGAGTTTTGTTAGTTATATAACTGTTAATAAAAACTTGAACATAAGTTTGAGTGATAACACATTTATGATATTGTATCTTCAAGGTATTTTCCTGACCTCCCACCAGGCTGGGATCAACACATGATTGTTTTAATGTTGGGAGCCACTCACAAACTGAAGTTTATATGATGGCTAGTGCAAAAAATGCATGGTTCCTATTGGCATTAGCCTTTTGGAGTGTCTCGGGCACTGGGCAATAAACCCATCCTTCCCTCTTTAAATCGAGGGGGCAGGTGTTGCCTGTAAACACGGTTAGAAATAACTATTACATGTAGGACTGTGGTTAAAGGAAACCAAATTCTTTTTTCTTACTCTAATTATTTTCAAAAGCACAAAGGAAATCTGCATTTTTATAGACCTAAGCAAACTTCCCTGGAATTAAATTGTGTTATCTGGTCATCTCCTTCATTGTCTTCTTGTCCTCAAGCATCACCCACTCCTTGGCCATGTGACACAAGGTCAATCTTTTTAACAGAATACAGCTGGTTTGAATTCAGAGTTTTCTTTCTCATAGACTGTTTGCCTAACCAAGGCTAGAGAACCCAATCTGCTCTACTATTTACCTATAGCTGTGGATAGGGGGAGAAGAGATATATTCATGCCATTCTCCAGGGCTTTAGTGAAAAGTGAAATGCAAATAACCTCCTCCAGGATTTGAACTCTAGTCATCGATTCCATTTTGTAGGGTGATAACTGTTAGACTAAGCATGTCTCCTCACACAGAGAATGCAGCAAAAAAGAAAAAAAAAAAAACAAGTCTCATGTATTCCAACTATGGAGGGCTAGAATATTCTGGTGGGAACAGTGGGATTTTTATTTTTTAACCTTTACCGTGTGTTTGCTTACTGGCCTCCTTGTTAAATGAACGTGTTGTATATTACAAGGGGGTGTTGTTAATTATTGATATAGGCAAATGAGAATTTCTTGAATGTTTTATAAGAAAGCTTAATTTGCATTCATTCTAAAAAAAAAATAAAAACATAACATCTTCATCTATCTAGATTGCATTTTGTGATTTTTACCTAATGAGATTGATTTTTCCATTTGAAATCCTGTTTGTCTATCACAAATCCTTTAACACAATTGCAGTTTTTGTTTTTCAATGTTAACAATGAATTAATGAATGTAGAATGACTAATTATTCCAGTAAATCAATGAATTTAAAGTCTTTTTTTTTCTTCTTTTCTTTTTAATGATTTTATTTACAAGAATCCGTGTATAATTAGCTAATTTACTAGTGACAAAATTCATTTAGCTGACCTCAATAAATCGCACTGCTTTTTAATTTACTTATCGTCCAAATTGATGTTACTATGTGATTTTTTTTATTTTCAAATCAGCCCAGAGGATTTTCAGTTTGTATTTTCTGGCTCATTTGTAATTAGAGATTAAAAATTTTGTAGATATTGTTGTTGATGTTTATTTTGTAAAATTGACATTCCCCAGCAAAATAAAAACATCTTCTAATTGTAGTAAGAAAATCTTGAAATGATTTAAAACACTGCAATAATTAGATTTAAACTTTAAAGATATAGACTCTGAAGATGATTTTAAGGGGTTTACTGAGACAGATATCAGTGGTGAAGTAGTCAAAGATGACATTTGTGAGAACGATTTAACAGTTGGCTACTATCATCCATAGTTGATGGATTTTAAAGAAAGTACTGGCTTCAAGGTTTCTGATGGATAACTATTTTGTTTATTTATTATTTATGAATTTTTATCATTATTTATAAATGACAAAATGACTTTGTTTTTCAAGGAGACATTTATATAAAAACACCAGTGAACACAGCAGTCAACCAGTTTTTTAAAAATCCTTATAAAAGAAGAATCATTCTCTTGAAATATTGGATGAAATAAAATGGAACTTAGCACATAACATCCAACTCAATTTCTCATTTATTTGACACTTTACCCATGCTTCACACTAAACCCAAAAAATATATATTATATATATATATTTACCAACTCCTCCGCACGAGCAGGATGTGACACAAGGTCAATTTCTTAAGCGGAGTTTAACAGGTTTGAATTCAGAGTTTTTCCTTCTCCTAGACTGGTTACCTAGCCATGGTTAAAGAGCCCAGTCTGCCCTGCTATTTATCCATAGCTGGAGGGAGAGTAGGATTCATACCTTTCCCAAGGGTATTAGCGCTAAGTGAAATGCAATTAGTACGTCCAGGATTTGAACTCAGGGTGACAAAAAATATATATTATAGACATGCATTTAAATATGATATATACATTGAAAATTAGACTCATAAAGATATATATATTAAAGCGCCCAATCTGCCCTACTATTTACCCATAGCTGGAAGGAGAATAGCTGGATTCATACTTTTCCCAAGAGTATGAGACATATATATGCTACCTAGATGAAAAGAGAATGGTTAATATAATACTGGTGCCTACTCATACATTACCACATTGAAGGATGTTACTTTTGATGAAATGAAGGTGTTTATAGCAATTTCACTTGTGATTTGGGTTTAATAATCACTTGTCATTTAATATGTACTAGTCCACTGATAATTCTATTGAGATGCCAAGCTTCAGACACATCATGGCAAGAAACAGATTTCTATCCTTTCTTTCACACGACTCAAAATCAAAACAGGGAAATCACATAATATCCAGCCACTTATTAGTATGCAAAAAAAATTATCAAGTTTATACACTTAATAAAGTTTTAACAATTTAAAAGCAATATGTGCTTATGGTTTTTTTTTTGGTTTTTTTGCTTCCTAAAAAAATGTAGTGGTTTCAGGTGGGAGGAATAATTCTTAGAAAATAGTGTTAATGGTTAAATTGTCTTTGTTTGTAAATATATATATATATATATATATATATATATATATATATATATATATATAATAACTATAACCTAGCAAAAATGTCATATCATAGCAAGGTTTTTATTTGACTAATAGGCTTAAAATGCTCTCACTAAGTGAATAAATCAATTTCCAGTTCATTTTGCAATTGAATGATTTTTTTTTAAAAGTCTGTATTCACAGCAAACATCAAGTTTTAATCATCCACATAATAGATATTCAGAGATAATTAGGAAATCCTCATTCAAATCCTTCAATCCTTTCTAGATAGAAGCATCAGTATCATCATGGATCACTGTCACATCAGAACCTTACAAGTTCAGAAGTCATCTAGCATGGGATAAAATTTTGGCATTGTTTTAAAATGCTTTAATTTTATTTTTTTGGTCTTAAAAATCCTAATTTTTATCTATGGATTTAAAAAAAAAAAGGAAAAAAATCATGGTAATTTTTTATTTTTTAAAAACTGTTTTAGTATTTTAATGAGAATTTGAACATAAATTCTAGAAAGTGTCTATCTAACCTCATAGATAAGTAATCATTTACTAAGCTTAACTTAGCACAAGACCAGAAGTGTGGAGCAGAGCATTTAGTGAGAACTGAACTTAATAGCAATTGTCTTCTAGCCTCTCGTTAACCATTATACTATGAGAGGAGCACACTGAATAAAGAAATGACTCCTAGAAATTGTTGTTCTCTAAGTGAAGTAAATTGCTTAAGAAATAAGTGATTTAATACCCTGGACTCGGGCATGCTTAGTTATTGTGATAAGAAATGGATTTGGCAACGGAATTGTTTGTGTTTCACTTTGTTCTAATACCCATGGGAACGGCATGTATATATCTGTTCTTCCCATCTGTAGGTAAATAGTTGGGCAGACTGGGTTCTTTAGTTTTGGTTAGGCAACCAGTTTAATAAACAGGAAATGCTGAATGCAAACCAGCTTTACTCTACTTAAAAATTACTGTGTGTCACATCCTAACAATGATGGATGGGTTATATGCTCTGAACTGATAAATTTGTTATAATACGTTGATTTATGCATTCTTGGCTGTTTCTGATAGAACAAAAACTCAAGATATTGGCTTTTTTAAAAATCTATTAATTATTTGAAATGTACTATATATTATATTTTTAATCTGAGTCAGTTTTGATGTAATCTATTGGTCATTGCCGATCTATCATAATCCAAAGATTTTGAGTTGCCTGGATCTATCATTTACCATTTAATTATATTGTTGAGAGCTAGAAGAATTAGTTGGCTTATTTCATTGTCTTTAACTCATTTTAAATAGACCCATTCACAAGTGTCAGGTATTTGGAAGCAAATCCCATGTTGGCATATGTCAATGATTTCAGAGACCACAAGTAGGCAAAAATTCAAAATAGAATTGCATTATCATCAAGAGGAACATTTCTGTTTTCAATGTAAGCTGAGATTATTATGCTAGGTTACCGAGATCTAATGCCATATTCTTACTTAAGATGAGGAAGGTGGTTTTGACTTCTCTTCTTTGGTAAAATCTTTACTTTTACTTCTGCTATAATGCTGCTACTCATGTAACAAATGACTGTGACCATCACAGTATCTATAGAGAACCAACTATTAACTGAATAGATATTACATACTATTCTGATTGGGGATACACTTGCATTCTTGTCTATAAATTGCTAGTCTAGTAAAAAGAAGTCTATTTTTTTATATAGAGTTAATGTTATTTTTCTAATACACCACCAGAAATAAAATTACAACACCCTGAATATATAATTCAATTTACTAAAAATTAAACATTTCAGGAAATATGGATATATTACATTAAATAATCATATAAACAGATCAATATATATATATATATATATATATATATATATATATATTTAAAATAAGTGGTTTATGAACAATACCCAGACTCCATCAGCCTTGTTAGCAAGTCTTATGCTGACTGTATCTCCTGCAGATGGGTATGTATTTACCAACCCTTTGCACGAGTAGGACATGACACAAAGTCAATTTTTTAAAGTGGAGTTTATCAGGTTTGAATTCAATTTTCTTTCTCCTAAACTAGTTGCCATACCAAGGTTAAAGGGTCCAGTCAGCCCTACCATCTACCCATAGCTGGCAAAAGAATAATTGGATGCATACCTTTCCCAAGGGTATTAGTGCTATGTGAAATGTAAACAGCTTTGCAGATAGGTATGCCACTCAGCTGCATCTGGTAATGAGGCTTTAGTTCGGGAGATCTGGGGAATGTAAAGTACTCTTTCATAGCTATTATTTCCAGGTCCATTAATTCAGTGGTAGTATCTGTTAAGGTCCTATCTGCAGGTCAAATGGATCTATTTTAAAATTATTAGTATTACTAGCAAATATATGCACCCTCCGGGTGCAAGTATTTAAGTTTTAATATAATAAAATATCATATTAAATTAGAAAGGCTAATGAAACTGACTAAGAATGCAAATAAAAATATCTGCAACAGAGGGGGTATGATCGAAAAATAGAACAACTTTGAAACTATTCCATCATTTTCCATTACTCCCTCTTTCATTGGTAAATTTTCCTAATTTAAGTTAAAATAGGAAGTAAAGATAATATTACAGTTATTTCTTCTTGTAAATTTCTTTTAAGATTTATCTACGAGATTTTTGTTTATATTTCTTGATAAAACCAAACAATTAGAAATCAATAATACCAAGCACATATTTATTAAAATAATATTTTAAATATCAATATGCAAATTAGCCTTCTTTCAAACTGTAAATCTATTTTGTTGTATATATAAATACAATTGCATGTTATATTAATATGTAACAGTATAATAATATAAACAATTTATTAATAATGTAAAATAAATTTAAAGGAATTGTGACTTGAGTAGTAATATAGTTTCGGCTTCAGACAAAAATGCAGTCTATCTCCATTATATATAGATATAGGAATGCTTGAAACCATGTAACTGTATACAAATTATTTCTATTAGATAAAAACCATGTAAAAAAAACATGTTACCATGTTAACTGTGTGCAAACAAATGTTTCATTATCAAATAGAAATAGTTACTTAAAAACAATTGTTTATAAATCATTAGTATTAGATAGGAATACTTGATACTGTATGGCTTTGTCTTTTGTATCAAATTTTGGCATTAAATAGCCTATAAAAATTGATATGTCTCTACTTTTTTTTTCTACCATTCCTTCCAAATATTGGTAAATATTAGAGCTATCTCACTTTATATGTAGGCAAACTGATCTAGAAAAAGAACTCTATTCAAACCCTTTACCAATATGATGGCTTGCCACATAAAGTCAGATCAAGGAGTATTCCTTGATACTAGTACTGTGTAACACAGTAAAACCTTGTTACATGTTACTTGGAGAGAAGATGGGTACCACCACATAATTCTCCCATTCCCCTGTGAGACATTGTTTAGCATGGTGAGTTTCAAACATATGAAATGGTTATGGGACTATAATATGTGATCAAATCATCACATGTCACTTATGAATTTGTTCTTGCTTCTCTAGCAGTGTCCAGCATGTCTTATTTGTCATACTTTGATGGTTTGTGTGATAGAAAATAAGTGGACGCACAGCTGCTTTTTTGTGTGTGACTATTTCCAAGATTTGTTCAAGACAGCATGCAGCATCCTTGTGTAATTACTGCCTTTTCTTTAAGTGTTTCAGCCATACAGTAGCACTAACAGCTACAGCTTGGAAGAATTCTTACTTTTTATCTTGAGAGAGAGAGAGATCAGATTTCCATATGATCGATAATCTGTCTATAGCAGTCTATGCATTCCCTAAGTGTATATTGATATTGCTTTCTGTAGATGAGATGTTACTACCTAGGTATATGTCAAAATGTCGCACTTGGTCCAGCACATATGGAAAGTTATTTTTAGAAAATGCTAACTTTTTAGAAAATGCATTACTTTTTCTTGAATTTATTAATAAGTCCTAACCCACGTGGATAGCTGAATTTTCCAATATTTCTCGTCATTGTACGATGAGTTCTGCTTTATCTTTTAAAAAATGTTTAAATCTTTTTTTTTATATATACTTGTCACACTTGAACATTACCCCTTCATTGTGAGGGTGTTGTTTATCTGTCATCAGAGAGTGAAAGACTGACTCCTCCCTATTGAGGTCTCCAGTTATTGCTAATATCTACAAAATCCTACTTAGTCTGGTACAAGGTCATGATAGTGGGAAAGCTGTAAGAATAGTACTTATGTGCCCCCACATATATTTTATTAGTGTAAGATAGTTTCATAGATGTGTGTGTCTAGCAGCTTGCCTTATAAATTTTATATTAGGTTAATAATTTAAAGGGAAAGCAGATGAATAAATAAAGGGGTAGATCTTGATTTAATCAGTATTGAAAAATTGGGTGGCGTGTAGGGTACTCTCTCAATCTTGAAATCACTTTATGAAATAAGTTGTGTTCAAGCCATGAATGAGACCATGGCCCACTGTGTGTATATATATATATATATATATATATATATACACACTGACCTCTTTTTAAGAGGCTTAAGATGTTAAGTACAAAGTACTTAAATATGCCATAAACTAGAGTCTGGTAGATAAGAAGTATAGGAATTTATAGCTACTATATTATAGTTTTGGCTTATATTGTTGTTTTAAGAGTTTGCAACTTGGATAGAGTAAAGTGTGCTTTTGTGGTTTGAAATGGTCATACAAGATTTAGTCAGTGTAGCTATCTACATTTCACTATGATAGATATGTAGACCTTGGTTTTATGTTGTCTTTCATCTTGTTCTTGGAGGACATATGGGTAAAGTCATTTAAGCAGAATTACATACCTCTTTAGGCTGCTAGGTTTGCTACATTAAAATTTATTGCCTCCATAAAGTTATTCTGTGATGTATGAGTCATGCAGGTGTAGGGTGATAACTGTTACCAATATGACTTTTAATCAGTTTGCATAATTCAGATATATGTAATGTACAATCAGCAAATTGTATGGATATATAAAACTTATATCTTATGGTTTATAAACATTTATCTTATTTCCTAAAGATATGTGCCCACCTTGTCCTGAAATAAACCTTGAAAATTTGCCCTGCAAACTATATGACAAAAGTTACTTTAATTTTGTGTCTATTTCTAATTAAAAAGAAAAAAAAAAACATTCAAATATTTTGCAAGTCAGATCTGGGGTGTATCCATGAAGGCAATTCTCTTGGGAATATTCTCAGGATAATATCAACAGTTATATTTACTTTAAATAACAGTTTAGGGCATTTGAATCTTTTTTAAAATCCATTCTTTCTTAATTTTATATTTCCTAAGAAAAAAGATAAAAAACATTCAGATGACTTGATAAAGAACAAATATATATTTGTAAGAAACAGGCCTGTACAATATTGGTTGGTCCATAATATTGAGAAAGCACAATAAGACACCTATAGACACACACCCATAAATAGTGCTTAATATCTGTGATAGAAAATATGTAGATATAAGTTAGAATAGTATACACACAATCAACAGTCATTTTCTCGCCCCTGCTCTTGGTCTTATGTGATCACATATGCAAGGAACTGATAGCCACCGAGTGCTGTTGACTCTGTCTCTATGTTATTCTAATTTAGATAGATCTATCTATCTATCTATCTATAATATATATATATATATATATATATATATATAATTCATGAAGTCTATTCTGTGTCTGGATATAAAAGCTATTAGAAAGATTATTAATAAAATTATACAAATGTATTTTCTGTTACAAAATTTTCATGAAGTAATATCTAATGAATATATGCATATAAAGTTGACACTAGTGTAACTGAAATTTTAATTTATTAAATTATTCTAATTTGATTGACCACTGGTCAACAAAGTCTGTTTTAACACTATATTTATGAAGTTGGAATAAGAAGTTATGTTGATGATTAAAGTTTACTGAAGCAAAGTGGTGAGTAAATAATAAAAAACCTCTTAGATTAAACATTGGCTTGAAATAATATTATTTATTTATTTCAATTCTAAATGCAATATTTTTATGTCATTTAGAGAGTTTAACTTGGTTTGGCACAAGGTTTGAAGTATAAGGTGCCCAGTGAGACTTCAAACTTATTACCAGTGATTTACTATCTCGGCTCAATAACCATTACTCCACAAAAACAGGCTTTAAGTAGTAATTTATTAAACTTGGCTTTGTTTGGCATGACTTCAAAATTATTGGTCACCCAGTGAGAATCAAATTCGCTAGCAATAGTCTGTTAGCCAAGTTCACCAGAGGGAGTAGTCCCCATGGCATGATGGATAAGGTGCTGGGGTGTGACAGTGTAGCAAGCAAGGTTGAACCCTAGTCTCACTATTACATTCACTTTCAGACTAATACCCCTGGGAAAGGTATGAACGCCTCCAGCTATGGGTTAACTAGTACAACTACTGTTCTGTAAGGATGGCTTTGGCATTAAATAACCCACAAAGGTTAATATGCCATTAAACAAAAGAAAACCAAACCAAGTTCACCAACCATTACATGAGGCAACCAACTTTTATTTTAAGTTGCTTCACTCTAGAAATTCAAACAAATATTCTTAAATGAATTACACACTCAAAAACTCTTATTTGATAGTTTATTTTAATTTTGTATCAAATAGGAACGAAAAAGTTTCAAAATAAAACTTATTTTTCCAGATTGCATAATGGCTTTATTGAACAAATGTACATTTTTAAATTGCTTTTTTGCATGTATATGTGTGGAGAGCTTTTTTTTTTTTTTTTTTTTTTTAATTTAAAAAAAAAATGTAATAAATCAGAAGACTGCCAGAATCGTTCAGATTTTCTGTCAGTAATATACTGAATAGTCACTTAAAGATTTGTTCTGCAATGTTTTTTGTTAATTCATGCATGGAAGAGTGTAATGAAAACAAAATATCTCTTATTGTATATACACTTGATGCAAATGGCTAATCAGATGGATGTATTTTGGGATTCATCTCTTTCTCTACCTCCTTTCATCCCTTTCCTCTACATCCATTTACCATTAGAGATGTGTAGTTTGGGCAGTGATGGCAGAGTAATGTCTTTTGCATTTACTTAACAAACACTTAGGCCAAATGCTTCAGTGGAACCTGATGGAAGAAATGTCACAGTTCTTATTTTTTTTTAAATTGCTCATTTCATTTCTTTTTCTCTCTCTCTCTCTCCATCTTGAATTGTTCTTTCTTGTTTTTTGTTTTTTGTTACATTGATTTTTCTCTTGCTGATAATAAACTTGGGCAATTTTAATGTAAATTTTATTAAAATAAAACATTGTTAATGCATTTTTAATTCACTGTCACACATATTTTGACTTGTTTTATGTTATGCATTGGAATTTCAATAGAGAACATTCCTCAAGTTCTGGTACATAACTCTTTAGGCCTCCTCTGATCATCATCATAATCATCATCTGCTTTTGTGCTCAGTGTTTGTATTGTCCATTATTATGTTTCACTGCTTTCTGATTATCGTATATATTTCAATATTTTGTCGTACTCTGTTGGTATTTCTGTGCTTAATTTATTTTTGTATTTCTCTCTGTTTCAAGTTTGTAAGTTGTAGAATTTTCTTTTTAAAAAAAAACAAAGAACTCCTTAGACTATTGTCTGAAATGATTGAAGGTCTGTCAGAAAGTGAATGTGTACCAGAAATTGAGATATTTTGTTGTTCTCTTTCAGAATTGTTATTAAAATAACTTTTGGGACTGATATCATCATTTGACAGTTACCCTTTCTATTTATAATAAAGTATTATTTCTGTCACTTTATCTCTCTCTCTCTCTCTCTCTCTCTCTCATTTTTTTTCTTTTTTTTCTTTTATTTTTCAAATTGAGTACTTATGACTGACTTGTTCACATTTTTTAAACTTTTTTTTCTCTTTTTGTCTAATTGTAGTTCTTCATTTATGGAATCTGAGTAAGTCACTGTCCCTTTGTCTTTATACAAACACAAACACACATTTTTTTTTCTTTTTTAAAATCTTTTTTCCCCCCAGTTCAATTTACTAATTGGTTGATCAGCAGACACCAGAATGCATTTGTTTTCTTAAAAAAAAAAAAAAAGATTTAAAAAAAGCAAAAAAGCCTATTACTTTTTGATTGTATGAGCTGCTTGGCTTGCTCACTCACCTTTGCTCTCCTTGTATTCTTCTCTTCTTTTGCTCTCCTTGTATTCTTCTCTTCTTTTGCTCTCCTTGTATTCTTCTCTCTCTTTTGCTCTCCTTGTATTCTTCTCTTCTTTTGCTCTCCTTGTATTCTTCTCTTCTTTTGCTCTCCTTGTATTCTTCTCTTCCTTTGAGTAGCATGTGCAGACAGACATGAATGCATTTTTTTTTTCATGTTTGTGACTTCATAAGAATGATAGACATATGCATTTTGTATTCCATATTTTACTTACTCTGCCAGAAAGTATTGCATGATTTTTTACTATATATGCTGATTTATGTAACACTGCATTCATATTGTTCTTTGAATGCTGCTGTGCACCCCTGTCTAGTTTATGAGTCAGTAAGTAATGGGGGGGGGGTTGTGGCTGAGAAATGGTCAGTTTTAAACATAACTCTCTGTCAATGCAAAACAGACACTTGATATGGAAACCTCAGAAAACGAGTTGTTTATTTGGTAGCCACAAGAATCCATTTTTTTCCCTTTCTTTTTTAAGCATATGCTAGGTGTCTTGTTTGTATGAGGCTATAAGTGGATAGTCTTCTTTATTGTTTTGAATTATTTGCTAACTTTACAATTGTCAAGGTTAACTTAAACAAAAGTTGCCTTGTATTGTATGATATGCATAGATGTGTTATAAAGGAGTACATTATTTTACACCATGATATAAAGAACATTTTTTAAGGTAACTCGGTGTTTTCACCTAAATAAAATTTGAATTGGTTTTGAGCAGGGGTTAAGAACAATTTCATGTTTAAAGACTACATTGAAATTTATTATCTATTAATAAAGCCACACTGTATAAATTTTCAGTACATTTATAATAAAATTTCTTTTAGATTTTTTACTTGATAATTCACTCCAAATTATCATACCATACTTGTGTAATGAATGACTTTTTAAGATTAATTTTTCACCTCAATAACAAGGGGTTGTTCATTACATGAGATGTTTTGGAAACAAGTTTACCTTGTCTTAGATTCAAGGTGTCCCATATAGTCTACACCTAAACAAATGCTATTAGTTAAGATAATATTTTTACTGAACATAATAAACTTTTGCTCAACATTGATTATTATATTATCAATGGTATTATGTATCAGCTGTGGGGGTCTTAGTATGCTTGGAATATCCTAGTAAATATGGTAGGCTACATCAAGGTCTAGACTACATTGTTTATGAATTACAGTTTTGAATGTATAAAGTGTTTGAATGTTTTATCTTTGTCTTTGGATGTTGAAATATTTTTGTAGGCTAGTATAGGCAAATGTTAGGTGTAGTTTATATGATAAAAACAACCTTTTGTGACTAAAAATTAGGATTAGTTCATTACATGTTCATATTTTACATTATAAAGAAATGAAAAAAAAACAAAAAAAACTTTAATCTTTTAATGACCCACCTGCCTTATTTTTTTTCTTTTTGAGAAATGATTGGGATATCAGGTTCTAAAATGGAGATGTGCAATTTAAATTGTTCTTTTTGACAAGGCCATGAAAGGCCATACTTGATAGTTTAGAAGGTTATTGGTTATCCACCCCTGGTTTCCAGTGATAGACTATTTACTATCTTTGCTTACAAAACTGTTAGTCAACTAATCACTGTTTAAATTTGTTGTAAAGGGAAGTAACCGGATAATCCCTCACGTATGCAAATGAATACGTATAAAAGAACAACAGAAGATTAGCTCAGTATGTGATGTGAGGTGAGCTCCACACACGAACGTTGTTTCGTATTCTCGGATGTAAACACGTGCTACAACTCTTTCAGAAGATAAGTAATCTTTACCAATCCTTCTTTTACGCACAGAGACTTTTTACCTTGCCAGCCGGGAGCCATTTTTGTTATTTATTTATTGTAATAATAAACTATTATTACAACCACTCGCAATCTTCTCGTTAATGTATTTCTAATACATAACAATATTTAATTTATTATACTTGAAAATTAGAATTCTGTACAATTGTTATATTTTAGATGCACATTTCTTCTTATATTCCCCGTTGATGTTATTGCTGCACATACATTCATAATTTAAGAGTTTTTATGGATTATACAAAAACTTGCTTAATGCTTCCTATAAATTGTATTTGTACTTGTATGCATAATAGGAAAAGAGATATACGTATTTTTCCTTATATTAGACACTCAAATTTCTTTTCTAAAAGTCACCCTGATCTCAACCAATGGTTGTGAGGCTAACACCTAAACATTTTTATTTGACACCCTCATCTCTTGATGATCCTCAGAATTAAATACATATGATTATGAATAATTATGATTACAAATTAAAATGTTAAATTGTTAAAAAATAAAAAGATATAACTTTGGATAAATCGTCAGTTGATTATTAAAACCAAAAATGCATGTAAAATTATTATACTTGCAAATTAGAACACTCTCTGCTTGTACAATTGTTATATTTTAGACACATGATCCTTTTTATAAGCTTTTTTGAAATTTTTTATTATATTTGTATTTTAAGTATTTTTTTGTGTTTATGCAAAAACTCTTTCCTTGATACATGTTTTATTTTTATTTTTTTATTTTGTAACTTTTATTTGTGCTTGTATATACATGATAGGAAAAGAGATATAGAATATTTCTCCTTATATTGAACAATTTAAAAAAAAAAAAATCAGCCAGCATCTTATCTGCTAGAACCTTATTGAGGTATGTTTAAGTGTTAACTTAAACATACCTGTTTGTTACACTTGTCTCATTAATACCCCAGCATTAAACAGATTTGATTATAAATAATTATAATTAAAAAAAACTTTAAGATATTTATTTAAAAAAACAAGAATAAAAAGAAACAAAACTGATATTAATCATAAATTAAAATGTGTAAGATGAGTGCTATAGATATGATGCTTAGGGTAGGAGCACTGTAAATCTTCAATCAACAATGGAATGTTTTGAACAATATTTTGTGTTAGAATGGCTATGGCACATCCTACAAACTGAATGTCAGTTACGTAAAATAAAAAGGGCTGATATCTTTGCAAATTGCTGTTTTGGGGTGGAATTAGGGGGTACCACATTGCTTTGTACTTTGTATTCCAGTTGTAAAGGTCTAACAAGTACATTACTGTGTTTACCAGAATAATCAGTTAATAGTAAATTAGAGAAAGACCAGAATTCAGTAAATGTTACAACTGTTATTGTATTTTATGGTACATTTGGCAGTGGTGTACATATAGGACTATGGTAGACTGGGTTATGATGCTAATTTTAAAAGTCATAACATTGAAAACAACATATGGAGTAATTTATGCATTGGTATAAAGCATATTCATTTTATGAATTCCATTAGTGATAGATGGATAGGCTTGTACGGCTGTTGTTTGTGTGTTAGCCTATGAACCCCAAACTAACTAGCCAAAGCAATTTAGCTATGAGTAAAGATAGACCGATATTTAAAAGGTCAGTTGTATATTTTGCTTAAGTAGTTCAGGGAAAATATCTTGTAACCTACAATCTTTTACCAAAAACCCTATTTAGAGAGAACTATGAACTACATGGAAATGATGGATTTTTAATTTTTGCTTAAATATTCTATGTCCAGTTCTACTGGTGCTTCACCTATAAAGCAGGATATACAGTATATTATTGAATGCAAATGTCTTTGTATGACAACATATGTATTGTATTTTTGTATGCTTACAAAAGTGTATGTGTGTATGTGTATATATATATATATATATATATATATATATATATATATATATATATACACACCAATCTCTCCGCACGAGCAGGATGCGACACAAGGTCAATTTATTAAGCGGAGTTCAGCAGGTTTGAATTCAGAGTTTTTTCTCCTAGACCGGTTGCTAACCAAGGTTAAAAGCCTCTGCCCTACTATTTACCCATAGCTGGAGAAAGTAGGATTCATACTTCCCAAGTATTAGTTAAGTGAAAGCAATACCACGTCCAGGATTGAACTCGTGGCGACGAGTCCATTTCCATGACTTTAACCATACACCACGCGCTCCTATATATATATATACACACACACAATATCATTAAAAGAAAAACATTAAAATTACCCAAGTTCTAATTGTTATATTGGCTCTGTGGTCTTTTTGTATTGGACCCTGTTTTATTCAAGTCTTTTGGTACTGCCATTTTAGGTTTGAAACAAATGTTTTGGTATTTTCTAGATTTTTTTGACTGTTGTACTCCTCTTTATTGTTATATACTCAATGTTTCAGCTGATGTGCCCTCTGGCCTCCTTCAGGTGTTTCTTGTTGAACTCAGGAACCTTCAGTCGCAGTTTGACAAGAAACACCTGAAGAAGGCTGGAGGGCACATCAGCTGAAACGTTGTGTATATAACAATAAAGATGAGGACAACAATCTGAATAATCTAAATAATACAAATGATCAAGTCTCATCTAAAATATTCAGACAAGTAAATGTTTTCGTTTTTAAATCAACAATATTTGTTTAAGATAAAATACAGGTGTGTGTGTGTGTGTGTGTGTGTGTGTGTGTGTATATATATATATATATATATATATATATATATATATATATATAGTAGAAGACTGAGTATCTTTTTCTCTGGTCGTCAAATTGTAAAGATTTGGGAAACTAAAGGCATCATGAAAGGAAAATAATTTCATCATATCCAAAGTTGACTTAGAACTGTTCACTGCAGAGACTTTTATCTCACTGTAATATTATAAATGACTACTCATTAATGATTTTATATATTTATCTAATCAGTTTTCATATATCTCAAAATTAAAAGCTCTGAATATGCCAAATGGTAAGACCCTCCCTGAAGAAAGGGTTGTCCTGGGTCTGACACTTAACTGGTTAGTCTACTGTTCTGGAGCTCTGGAGAGTTGTGGAGTACTCCTTTGTTGCCATTGCTTCCAGGTCCTTTCTGACCTGGAGTGCTAGTACCTGTTAAGTTCCCAACTATGAGTCAAATAGATCTGTTAGAAAATTATTAGTATCAGATATGAATACTTGATACTATATAACTGTGCAAATTATTAAGAATATTTACTTGAAGCTATGATTGTTTATTAATGATTATTGTAATTAATTACTTGAAACCATATAACTGAATGCAAATAAAATATTAAATAGGAATGGTTACTTGAAATAAAGTAATTTTTATTATAAATTATTTGTATTAGATAGGAATGCTTAAAACTAGACAATTCATTTGTATCAGATTTTGGTATTAAATAACCCATAAATGTTTAATATGCTGTTAAACAAACCTTAATTTTTGCTATCAGTTGTTTTTTATTTGATATGTTTCCTTGAATATTGAAGACCTTGAGATTTTAATTAAAAAGATGTACTTAATTCTCAATTATGTATCATTGTGGACATTATCATTTTGTTAGTTTGATGAGTAAGAAGTGCATGGCTGCCAATGGATATAGACTAAATCTTAGGTAGAAATGAAGAGGTGTTATCTCAAGGAATCAATGCGATACTGAAATAATATTATAAAGATTATGTGGTACTGAAAGGCATAGATTACAGTAGCCAAGTAAAGATAATGTTAGTGCCTGGAGCAGTGCACATTTTTTTTGGCGGGAGGGGGGGACAATAAAATGAAAGTGGATGATTTTTGTTCATTGGTCAATTTGCTAGTTCACTTAAAAGAAAAAAAAAAAAGAAAGAAAAAAAAAATTGGCGATGAAAATTTTTATGTGATCTAAAACAGTATTTATTTAAAATCCACCTGGCTTATTAGTTTAAAGTAATTTTCTGTTTTAGAGGGCGAGATCTTTTGCATGAAATGGGTCATATTTATCTGATAAGTGTTTTAGGGAGAATTTTAAAATCTTTTTTTTTTTCTTTTTTTTTTTAAGAAACCATTTTTGTTTTCTTATCTCATGAAAGATATTAAACTTCATTTTCTCATCATTTATACAGAGCATTTCATGCCATTACCTGTCTTAATATCATACATTGAAATATAACCAATCTCTCACTGTATCATTATTATTGACAATCTCACTTATGATCATTTAGAAGAAGAAGAAGAAAAAAAAAAGGTTTAGATGGAATTTGGTAATTGTCTGAACACATCTATTTGTCTGGTTATAAATACCTTGACCTTGGATTACTTTATAAAAAATAGCCTTTTATTTAAGGGAAAAGGGAGAATAATAGTCTCATTTTTTCTTAGTTGGAATATTCACTTTCAGATCTTTAGTTTCTCTATCATCATTTATAAGCCTAGTGTTTAAGGGGTTACAATAGATGACATGTATCATCTTGTTCATTACTGTTGTCATGTTACTTGTCTGGGAAAATTTTTTATTACTATTTTTACTCTATGCAAGTTTTTCATGCCAGTTTTAACTGATAGTTTTTCACTAGAGTTTGACAGCAAATCTCCTCAGATCTCCAAGACTCTTCTCAATATTCTAGCTGATTTTAATAGTGCTGTGATCTAAATGGTCATGATTCTTCCTCTGATCTTCAGTTCTCTTAGTCTCAATGCCAGGCCTTTGGAAACCATTTGGAAATTACAATTGGTATCACCATTGCCTTTATGTTCCACAGCTTCTTTAGCAAGATCCAAGCATTTATTTATCTTTTCACTTTCTTTCATTTTCACTTTGTGGTTTGCCGGAATGGCAGGATCCACTAGATGGCAAATTCTTTATTCATGGTAGAATTGGTATGGCAGCAGCTGCAGTAGTGATATCGTTGATAATTACCCTACCCAATTCCTCCTCCCACCCAATCCAGAATAGATCTCTTGTTAACAAAGATTCTATTTAATTTAATAAGAATATCTTTGGATATTAGATAATCTGAGGAACAGAATGAGATTTTAATAGTCGGCCTGTGTGATCCGCTTCAGAAAAAAAAAAAGAAAAGAAACAAAACAAAAAAAACAAAAAAGTGGGGGCAGAGGAAAGAAAGGATCAGTGAAATAGGATAAATGTCTTTGTCTAAACTTACTGACCTCTACTAACTATAGAATTCCTCTTAGTGGAGAAGAAAATGTCTTTGGATACACAGTAGTGCTTTACTTCACAAACTCCATTCGCTTGTCATGTGATCAGTGAGCTTATTAATTCATGCTGCCACTGCTGTGTCTGTCTGTCAGTCACTTATGGATTTCTTGTTGGTTTCTCTTTTTCAGATGAAACCATTTACACTTGATTCTAGTTCCTCTTCCTCCTCCTCCTCTTCTCTTCTTTAGCTTCCTACTTCTCATCTTGACTTGCTCACTATTGTGGGCTAGAAACTGTACCCTTATCTTGGATGATTAAGCCCACTACTTCACTTGATCCTTTGCCTAAAAATGGAATTGGTGATATAAGTCAGTCATGGGGGGGGGGAGTGCAAACTTCTTGTTGTTGTTGTGCCATTGATATTTATATTTCTTGCAGCCTAGCCCTTTGTGAGAAGGCCAATTTTCCGATTGCTCTTGGTGTCAGGATCAACAGTTTCTTCCTTCCTTCTTCCCTTGTTTTATTATTAATCAATGAGTCATTGGTATCTGATCCCTAAAGTGACCTTTTCTTAAATGAACTATCTATTTTTATATTGATCTTTTTCACTGGGAAAGAAGGAAATGAGAATATTAAAATTATTTTTCTTTTTCCTATGAAATTTAAAAAAAAAAAAAAAAAAAAAAAAGTGCTGCCTTCTTTTTTTTTTTTTTTTTTTTAAACATTTTTGGGGAGGAAAAAAAATGTTTTTACTTGTATAAAATGTTGCACAGGGAAAAAAAAAATAAATAAAAAAAATAAAAACTGTAAATTATTGAACCTTGAAATACTTTGGATAACTCGGAATGTGGTGAAAAAGAGCACATTATCTGTTTTTCGAGGTTCATTTTGAACGGCAAAGAAATGATTTTGATGTTTTAGTTCATTTTCATCGATTATTTTCTACAAGATTAATATTAAAACATGTGTACTAGCAAAAGTATCTGTCATTGTGGGATAAGAATAATATCTTAAAGCATATTTTGTTAAACCAAATTTAATTCCACTAGAACTGTGAAAGATTTTCTTTCCAAGCATTGCACATATTTTAGGAAGTATATTGTACTAACACTATGAAATTGTACTTCTAAAAAATAAAAGTTAACTGCACATCTAAAAATGTGCACATTTGAGTTATTGGAAGATAAATATAGCTTTGATGGGTATATGGAGTGAAAGGCATGTTTTATGTGCAAAATAATGATTTCAATGTGCTCTATGTATGTTAGGATCAATCCTAATAAAAAAAAATATATAGTTACTCCCTTTGATGAGTAGAAGACAGTTGCCTCCTGTGATGGATGCATTGTGGGAGCCATGAACAGAACTTCAGCCATAACACATATGGATTAGGACATGAGATAGCAGGTCGCACACAAGTTGAGTTTGAACTGTTTTGGGGTCGAAGCATTTCTCTACCTGTGTTAAATGAAACCTTGTTAATTTCCAACATTCGGGTCTTGCACTTTCATCCACTGCACCATGTTTGTTTGTTTGTAAAAACAGAACACAATGATATAATGTGTTTAACTAAGCAGTAAAAACTGAGTAAAACACAAAATAGACCTCAACGGTCTGTTGTAGACTGTAAATACTCATTCAAAGTAGGAGGATATAGCATAAGCATACCTACAAAGTATATTGTTTTAAATGTTCCTATTTACAAAGATATACTGTAAATATTAAATTGTTAAATCTCTATATTCAGCATTAGTTCTTCTCAAAAAGAATGTCTTTTCTCTGTAATCTTGAAAGCACATCTCCCCAAGCCACACAGCCAAGATATTTATACATGTAAAGTGATTTATAGTTTGGTTGTCTAGTGAAAAAAAAAAAACAAAGACCAAAATTTTCCGGATATTTCAAGGCTATCAAAATTAGTCACAGTTTTCATTTTGTTATTTACTTCCTTGCAAATAATTGATGCTCCCAGGTTGTTGTCATCCATCACATATCACAGTTCAGATATTTTTGCATGTGTTTGCCAAGAATGGTAATTTTATTTTTATATTTTTCCTTTCTTTTGTGTCATAAAGAAACATTTCTGAAATTGTAAAATCTGCAGGAATTCAATATTGAAATCCCTGCAGCCACAAAGAATTAAATGGCTTTCTCAGCTGGAATCTGCTAAAGAAATCATTCCAGGGTCAGTGGGTGGATGCTATAAAAATAACACTGACATTATCTTTCTTTCTCCCTCAAAAGTATGGTTTCTGGGAACTGGAGATTCCTTATTTACTAACCCAGCTTCCTGTTTTATTTAAAAAAAAAAAAAAATCAAAAAAAAATCAAGTAAATTAAAGTCTTTTGTTATTAATATGCATCCTTTCATCATCGTGGCGTGTTGTCAACATGGATTCCCTTGACTCTTTCTCGACATCCGTCCCTATCTGTGATCACTCTTAATATTAGTATTATAAAATATAGTTTAAATGTTTGTTTTATTTTCACTTCTATATTTTACTCCTGACACCATTGAGGCCATTTTTTTAGAATTTTTTTTTTAATGAATTGCTTTGATGTTATTTGGAATAAATGGCATCCATTGCGTACAGAGCTGGTTAATGTAAGTTTTGGCTGGTCGGTCAA
The DNA here is from genome assembly GCA_023376005.1 of Doryteuthis pealeii. NCBI lineage: Eukaryota > Metazoa > Mollusca > Cephalopoda > Myopsida > Loliginidae > Doryteuthis > Doryteuthis pealeii. The sequence continues at coordinate 80,877,380 of CM042145.1, forward strand.
AATTGGTGTGTCCATGTGTAGGAGTCTATAGGAGAATGTTGCTTATGAATTTGTCCTTACTTCCTCAACAATTCTTACTCTTTAATGACATTGAACTATTGCTTATCTTATTATTTTCATTTAGATAAACTCTGCTTGTTAAATTTTGTCAAATTCTGAAGTTACTTGTTTGTGAATTAAAGTTATCTCTTTGTTCATGTTTTCTTTTATTAAGTATTTCATTTCACTAAAAATTACACATTTTATTTGTATTTGATTAGAAGACTTGCTCTAAAAACTTTCACAGAATACATTCATGATAATTGCATGAATTCAAACTGTAAATAACAAGGCGTCCCATCGTGGTGCAATGGTTAGCTGGTCCATTACTACTGAATAGTGAGTTCAATTCTTGCTGGATGCCCTATATGGCCCCTTGTGTCAATTTCTACCCATTGGATAAATAAGTTTTTTTTCCTTTTTTTAAAACTAAATAATATTCTGAGATAAAACCTTGTCAATTTTTATTCAAAGATTTGGTGAATTAATGACAGCACATATAAATGAGAAAAATAAATGAAATATAACATTATAGTAAACCCCCTCCCCCCCAATATATGTCACATTTCTGGTGTGGGGGGGGTGATGAGTGAACTTTCTGGCAGGTGGTTCAAATTACTATAAGGCTAACATTACCGATCCATGAAAATGTTAACATAATAGCAGCCAACAATATTTATAAAAGCTGTAAACAAAATAATAGTTTATTATTAAAGATAAATAAAAACTAGTTATTAAAAATGATGAAAACGAATTATAAAACTGTTATAAATTTTTTAATCTTATTTTTTTTCCAATGACCTGTTTTTCTTTTTTAATAAATCTTTAGAGCAAAATACGCAAATTATGAAATAAATTGCTGCCTTTGCCAAGTTATATAACAAGCTACTCAGCTTTTCTTTTAAGCAGAAATAACTGTTTTAGCAACTGTTTTATGTAGAACCTGGACAGACACAACAGCTTTTATATATATATATATATATATATATATAGCTTTTTGATTTAATGAGTCCTCGGACTCGCACATTTGCTTTAAATGAGTCCCTGGGAAAATTTATGGGTTCCAACAAAAGCCATCTAACTCCTACCTTGTAACCTATCTTATGTAATTCGTTTCTAAGAAACAATTGAAATGTATTTGCAGTTAGCTTGAAATGATGAGGGAAGACAAAAGAAAAACACTGGGACGTGTGGATATGATTTTACTGCATCCTTTTAGATTTTTGTGCATCGGGATGTAGTAATCATACATGTCAGCATCTCTGCATATATATATATATATATATATATATATATACACACACACACACACACACACACACACACACATTGAGAGAATTGGGTACTAGAATTAATAAATCATATTGTCTTAATCAAATTCTTTCCTATTGAAAATAATAGCTGTTGGATATTGTTAACATTTGCCATTTTCAAAGTTCTTTTCTTGTTTTTCTTATTCCAAGATTGAACTATTGTAGTGATGAGGTTTTTCCAAAATTTCCTTAAGGATCTGATAAGGATGTGGATTAAAAAGACACAAATATTCATATGATTTTCAAGCACCGAATATACTACAAAACAATGGCTTTGTTTACTGTTAAATTACCTTTTCAGATGTTTGCCTCTAAAACATAGCATTTTGGGATTTTTCTTTTATGATAAATTATTTATTATTTTCTTGTTTCTTCCCCATAATATTGACTTTCTTTTTTGCATAAAGTACTTGTATTAATTCCATGTCTCTATCTCTGCTAATAAGAATGATTGTAAATGCCTTTTTTTTTCTGATGTTCTTAAACTCAATGTTTGCTATTCATAAGTCATGGGCGTACCATCGTAATGTAATGGTTAGCGCAAGCTCTACTGAATAGCGAGTTAGATCCTCCCTGGATGCCCCGTACTTGCATCCTTGTTTCACATCCTACTCTTCATAAATCATTATTTGTTTAATATCTGTTGGTCCATATGTTACATAATTCATCGGTAGCCTATGAATTGTGTAAGTAGTGTAGTTAGATTTTGAATTGAGTTTGTTGGAAATTCAAAATCAGAGGGAGTTGAATGAAAAGTTACTGTCGACCGTTATGACTGGCAGATGGTGACCTCTACTTGACCCCTTCAAAACTCGCCAGTCGAAGTGTGTGACAGAAATCAGTTTTAGTTAAGAGTTGCCGATAGAAAGCCAGGGAGAGCAGACATTTAATGATCGTTGCTCTCAAAATGCTGGCCTCTCATTTGCACGGTTCGAGAATCCTTTTGGGCTGGAGTTATTTTTTAATAAAGGCTATAAAAACAAGAACAATGTTTTACGTATTAATTAATCTACAAGAAATGAACAGAAGAGCCCAACAACCCGGAATGGCGACCTAACAAGTAAGCAGAAAACTAAGAACCATCTCCTTATTGTCTCATACTCTGTCTTTCTCTGGCCATTTATGTACCCGATTTAAAGGGGTATCTAACACGTATAGGTGTCAACAGACTGAATAGTATCCTATTAAGTAAGATTTCTTCTTAAAGTAATTAATACAAAATAAATGTTAGTGTTACATTGCCAATATTGATGTCCATATCCAAAATCGTACTCCCTCAAACATTCCAATGTGTGTGTCTGCTTGTATATAATAAATTACACTAATGTGCACATACAGTGTGGAACCTTTTACTAATGAAGAGAAATATTACTCCTAATCAATAATGTAATTATCGTAATTCTTTTTCTCATTGCTGCTACTACTGTACAATGTTTGAAACAATAGAAGAAGACATAAGTTTTAGAAAAAGGTATCTTTTTGATGTATTACTGTGATAAAACAATGAACATAAAAACATGAATTGTTCAAACATTGTGAATAATAGAAGAGGAGAGAGAGAGAGGTGGGAGTGAGAAGGAGGGGGCGAGCACAAAATACAATAGTAATAATAATAAAATATAGTTTTATTGCTGTATGGCGGTGAAGATGCAATACTATTGTATTTAAATTTCAAATTAACACTATTCTTTTACATTGTATGCCAGTTCACATCTAAAGGAGATAAAAATTAATATTCCCATGTTTTTTTTCTTCTTCTTTTTCATTGACTTGTGTATATGAACTTTCTTTAATCAGCTGTCTGTATATACACGCATACGCGTTGATAAAAGAAAGAGAAAAAGAAGCAAATCAGATTACATTGAAATATTATTAATTTAAAAAAAAATTGAAATAGATCACTAAGTAGGCCTGAGCCTATTCTAGTAGTGACCAGGTTTGAATTCAGTTTTCTCTCTAGACTGGTTACCTAACCAATATTAAAGAGCCCAGTCTGCCTTACTATTTACCCATAGCTGGAGGGAAAATAGTTAGATTCATACCTTTCCCAAGGGTATTAGCGCTATGTGAACTGTGGCTTCGTCCAGGAATTGAACTCGGGTCGACTAGTTTTGCTGAAGACATTCTACTAATTTTCACTTGGTCTTGTAATGTTCATGTGCGACAGTTTGATAAAAAAAAAGGACAGAATGCTAAAATAAAATATACAAAATCTTAACCTTTTATCGACATAGTAGATTTATACTTTCAGTACTCTCGAGAGATTTATTTATTTTATTCATTTTTAATGACTTAAAATACCTTCATCGGTTCATGTGCGTACACGTGTCTATTGGTGACAACTAGTGCGTTTCGGTTTTAGCACGAGAATAAACTTTCCTCTGTGTTGGCTCTTGTTTTTGTTATATACAATGGTGTGACATAAAGTACTTATTTCTTTCTTTTCATATTGTGACTTGTTTCTATGTCTTGTATTAAGCTGATTAAATCTTCTGTCATTTCATTTTGCATTTAATAACCACTTCAACAAATGTTTTGATGTTTTCGTGTTTGTTCAGATTGCTTTCTATTCATACCCACCCCACCCATACACCACTTCTGTGTTTCATAGTATGTTTTATTTGCATAACTCTCTTCTGATTTTCAAGAAGTAAAGAGAATAGTTTGCCTCTAGACTCTCCCTCTCACCGGAGAGAGAGAGAGAGAGAGAGCTAACTAACTAACTCACTAACTAACTTGCACTTTTCCCAGTTTAATTTCTAATCATTTTTCTTTAATTTTGTAAATTTAAACAGAACCTCTGTAAGAATTCTTGTACTTCTAACGTTTTTGTAAATTATTCCGAAGTGATAATGTATTAAGCATTGCTTAGTTTAGCACAAGGCTAGAAGTATAGGCCACCCAGTGAGAACCAAACTCACCAGCATTGGTTTGCTAATCTAGCTTGATAACGAATACACTACGCGATGTAAATGGACTTAAAATCTCATTACAATATAATATATATGAGTTAAGGTAGCATGGATATGAAATCAACACCTGGTTACTGACAGTTTAGCACTCATTATCTACTATATATATATATATCTCACTTAGAATATATAGTTTAAAAATAACTTATTACGTTACATTGAAAAAAAAAACCTATGTTATTTAGAACAGGAAGTTTTTCTTCGGCAAAATGTCAATTTGTTTGATACCATCATTGTTTGTAGTAGTTTTCCTTTTTTTTTCTATTTTAGCTTTAAGATCCACTCCCCACGAAATAATTGAAAATCTGTTATCAGATTTAATGATTTAAAACCATATCCTAGATAATTAAAGTTAACACTAATTATTCTTTTGTGCTAGAATTTCGCAATACTTAAGGAATTTTAACATAAAATTGGTCTATTTTTACTATTTGTTTACAAAATAATTTTCTCAGAATTGAAGAAATGTTTTATTTTATGGTGTAAGCCCATGCCTGTATACATTACATACCGTTTTCTTTCCTTGTGTACACAGAAATATTAAAAATGGGTTTAGTGTCTGATGAAAACAAGTGGTTTGTAAATAAGATAGTTTCGTGTTGATTTAAATTTTACTTTGTTTTATTTGCTCAGTAATGCAAACATTTCTTGTTAGAAACCCTTAAAGTTTAAAGAAAGGGAGCGGGATTTAAGCATGTTAGAGTCACCTGGGCATGTTCAACAGCACAGATTCCATATACTCTCTCGCCATCCTTCCCTATCGGTCTTTCCTATTGGTAAATCGTCTAGACGGCACCCAGTGTTTGTACTGAGTTGAAGAATGTGTTTGTGTAGGAGTCCATAGGAAAACGTCGCTCATATGTTCATCCTTACTTCTTCAGTAGTACCCATCTTGTCTTACTTGGTTAATTTGAGAGATGGGAGGTAAGTGACCGTGCAGCTGCTTTTTTGTCGGGTGTTGCTTCCAGGATTTATTCAAAACAGCACGCAGTATTCTTGTGTATTTCCCATCTAACTGAGAAATTAAACATTTTCTAAAGTATTTTTCTTGTAGTCTAGTCAATTCAGTGGACAGTTCTCTTATGGTCTAATTTGAGGATAGCTCGATGCTACCCATGAATAGTTTGATGTTTATGGATAATATTTACGGACAACCAGATTTTGAAGGTAAAATTTGCGGCTATCGTTACCGCCAATCAGGTTCCCGGGAGATGTCTTTTGTATGAACTAAAGGTGTGACAATAGATTAAAAAACAACAAAACCTTTTTCCCTTTTTCTTACTTCATTTATATTTTATCTAATTAAGAGTGATATATCGGCAGTTTAATTAGTACCACGTTAAAAAAAGGTCTTAAATTTTACCTTTTGAATTCGTGGAAAAAAATTATACAATTTTTTTTATCCTCAACGTTATCATTCATTTTACTTAGGATATTGATATATAAAATACTCGATACCATTATAGTATGTGGCCTACCTTTTAAATGTGGCCTACGAAATCATGTCTCCCTTATAGTACGTGGCCTACCATAAAAAGCCTATTATAAGGTTATAATAATAACTGCTACCCCTAACCCTATTTCAGAATTTTAGAATATTTTAGAATTAAATAGATCTGATTCATGCAAATTATAGATAAATACAGCTAATGACTGAATTACATTTTTGAAATTGAATATATGTGAAAAATAATTAGTTTCAATAAATTGCCTACTACTTATATCTATAAATATACTCTTACTGAGGTAGGACACATTCAAACCGGGTAGGCCACATACTATAACAGAATCAAAAAGGTAGGTCACATACTATAACGGCACCAAATACTCTCCCAGTTAAAGTTATATACACACACACACACCAATCCCTCCGCACGAGCAGGATGTGACACAAGGTCAATTTCTTAAGCGGGATTTAACAGATTAGATATAAAGCTTAAAATGATTTTTTAAAAGGCAGACCAATCTTTAAACATTTTAATAACTCCTGATAATAATCAACCTAATTTATTACTTTAAATATATATATAATATATATATTTGTCAATATTTATAGGAAGGTGCGTATATTTCCAAATTTTGAGCAAGTTTTTATTTTATTTTTATGTATAACGCTTTTGATCGATTTCTGTGCCTCTACTCAGTTGAGAAGGATCGTCACGAAAGACATCTGAATAAATCGGTTACGTTAGCCAGCAGTGCGCTTGAATTTACCGGCGAATGGTTGTGTTGGAAACCCAGAATTCTCTTTCTTAGTTACTTTTTCGGAATCTCTCTTATTATTATACTCATAATCAAAATGATCAATGAATATATTTTTATTTTCGATTCTCTTTATTTGTTTTAACCCATGTCGAACTGGTCGTGGTTTCTTTGTAGGTTCGTAATTCTTATGCTTTTTTTTTTTTTTTTTTCAAAGTAACATTAATAAACTTAATTTATATTATAAAAGTTTAACTATATTCATATTGTAGCATTCAGATCTGGTACGTTTTTCCTTATCCCAACCAAGCATTAGTTTTTATTAACCTAGTTCTTGTTGCTTTTTATCGCAACTCGGGTCATCACTTCTTCGACAGTGGGCTTACAGTCAAGTCACGTTGAAAGCACCGGTTTCTGCTGGATCACCAAAGTTAAGCAACGATAAACCTATTAAATACTTAGATGGGTGACCATTTAAGCAAAAGGAAGTACTGTAAGAAACCGAATGTCTAAATGACTTGATTCGGCATTAAATGACCCGAAAAGGGTTGGTATGCTGTAAAACTAAAACAAAATCTACGCGCATCGGAAATAAGTATAAAGAACAAGTTCCCGGTGCAATTCGAACCCACAACGCCTATCTTCTATCCAGTTCAAAGGGGATTCATCTTTGAAGATGGTTCTCAAGGCTAAGTAAATCGGTTACGCTAACCAGAATTCCCCTTTGGCGTTAGCAGTTTTTTTTTTTTTTTTTTTTTTTTTTAGCTTTTTAGTAATGAATGGTTGTGACGGAAGCCCTAAATTCTCTTCTTTTCACTTAATTCTTTTTTAATTTTAAATATCTGTATTTCTTTCTAATTATAGAATTAAGAATATGAAGGATAATACTAGTCAAAACTAATAACAATGATTGATAGAGCTTCTTCTAAAAATAAATAAATATGAACATATATTTTACAAGCCAACATTTTAACCAAAGAATGATTGTGAAAACACGTTCATTTAAATTCTGTTATAATTTTTTTCTCGGTCCCAAATGAATTTTCATTGTATTGCAGCAGCCCAGCAGTGCATTATAATCCTCATTGTAGTAGTAGTAATAGTAGTAATTTTCCTTGATCTTTGGGATATGTATTGTACACACAGTGTTCGAATAATGGATAAGGCTATTTCCACCCTTTTACTTATCAAGACAATACAGTTATAAATACGCGCACAACTTTAAACTTAATTTCAATTTTGGACAAATGAATTAAACATAAAAAAGAAAAAAGGAAAAGCCTTACTAAACAGCCAGTTTTTACTGCAGCAAAATCGAAGGTTGTGAGTGATAGGTTTACTGTGTAATTATTCATGTTTTCTCCTATTCAACAAATAGGGCATCAAGCCTGTCTGTGATAGGATTTGTAAGCCCTAAGTCGATAAAATAGTAGTAGCAGCAGCAGCGGAATATTTCCATATACCTAAACCCTACGATCATTACTGTTTTGTTTTTTTCCCTTCTTTTCCTCCAGGATGTGAGCAGTCCGAACAGTTGAATAATCCAATCCTTATCTTTTCTACTCATTGTCGACTGTTCATTTAGTCAGTAGTGTTGAGAAGAACCAAGTATTGCCTCACTATAAAATATAAATGAGTTGCGCACGGGTTTATTGGGAGACTAGCAGGCTTAATTAGCTGGTGATGGTGATTCCTTCTTGGCAGCGCGCGCACACACACACACACGCACACACATCTTATGGTAGTAAATGCCCCTCCTCCTAGCAACAGTGTTTTAGCATTGATATTACGGCTCTTTTCTCTCTTTCTATCTCTATCTGTGTGTGTGTGTTATATGGTTATATAGGCTGCTGCGTTGTTGCTCTTATATCTCTTGATTCCCCCCCTTCCTCTCGCCTTCTATTCCGGTTGTTAAGGTATCTCTCCTTTTTGGCTGTTACACGCGACCACATGTCGGACTTCTGCAAATTATTGATTAATCAGTGGCCACTGCTAATGACTGCCGTGTTGTGTGAGAAGAGCAAGAGCTCCAACAACAAAGTAAACGATAAATAGCAGCGGTGGGTGCAGCTATCTGGTTGTTGCAGAAGCGAAAAGAGACTCCAAGAGTGTATGTGGGATGGGGGTGGGGTGGTGGTGGCGACGATGATGTGAGGCACACACACACACACGCACAACATGTGCAGTCGCGCACACACGGTCACACACTCGCGCGAATTGGAGCGACAACGCTTGTATTTGTTGCTCGCTCTTATTGAAAGGAAGAAATAGTCTCTCGTAGTTGATAATAATAGGAGAGAAAGATTCTTGGGAGTATTTGTGAAATCTTCGACGTGAAACATATCCACAGAGTGCAGCTTTGTTGGCTACACTCTTATTTATTCTGAGTAGTAGTAGTAGTAGTATTAATAAATAACAACAATTGTTATCATTGGAAAGTAAATATGGTATGCTCACTATCTGCTTAACGATCCATGTAATTGAATTTTATAGTCCTATTAAGTTTGAAAAAAAATGTTCACTTCATAAGTTCCCGGTATCGCACTGCTATGAGTTACCAACCATTTGTATATTATTATTACTTATTGAGCACATGGATAAATATTACTAACATTCTTATTAAATTTTACATACGCACAACCCAGCAAAAATGACTCATAATAATGAATTAGAGCAATACACTTTAAAAATTCTAAAATTTAGAGAAAACCCATTTCCATTGCAATTGAATGATACTTTTCTGCATTCGCGCTGAACGTCATTAAAAAAAAATCTAAATTTTTGATGTAACGAAGATAACTATGAAATGCTAATTAGAGTCCTTCATCCTTTAAGCAGAAACATTATCACGGATCGCTTTTTTTTTTTAGAACGGAAATCCAACAGGTTCACAGGTAGTCTAGTGTATACTAAAATTTGGTTTACGATAATATTAAGGAAACTTCTTTTTTTTTTCTCTCGCTTTATTTTGTAAGTCCTACAACAGAGGTATTAAAACACAAAAGACAAAATTTGTATTAAAGAGAATAAACTTTGAAAACATCTGTTGTAGTTCAGTCTTTTTTCTTCTTCTTCTTCTAAAACCCTTGATTGTTGCTACACAGTTTGTTACTGAATTTCTGTCTTGTTAAGACTCGTCTAGGAAATTGTTTTACGCATGTTTATTCTATCATTGTTTTGGGATTTTATCTGAATTTACTTTTAGGTGAATACTTAAAACGAAAAAAAAAAAAAGTTAAACGAAAACACTGGTGTATTCTTTATTCACACGATTTAACGACGAGTGAAACAATGTGGTGAGATATTATAACCAATAAAAAGAAATTGTTAATTAACAACAAAACTGATAAAATAAAACCGTGGAAACTGGTTACTTACTACTGCAGTTCATTATCGACACGTATCTTTAGTTTTATTGTGACAATATTTCTTAAACGATGATTAAAACAACAAAACAAATATGAGAGGGGGAGGTAGATAGGTACTACGGAAACACTGAAGGCTTGTTTGACATGAACTTATATTTACAGTCAAATAAAATTTATCCCATGACCTAGTAAATCATCGAGGTATTTAGCGTTTCTTGGGCCAATCAATAGGGGGTCATTTAAAGGTACCCAGTTTCACGTGGTGGGTTGTATACTTGGTTATCTGATACAAGCAGTAGGGTGTACAAATCCTTGACATAGTCTATTAAAGGAAGTGGATTCGTGCCTTCCCCATAATTAATAGTGCGAAGAAAAGAAAAATACCTGAGCCGGTTATCAATTCCATTTTCCTTGTGAGTTTTAGATTAATTCCGTTTTTTTTTATTTACATCAATAAATGAAAAGAGAAAATCTCTAATAATTTACTAAGCTCAAAAGTATGGGGCATAACTAGCTGACCATTAATACATTTGAGACACCCAAAACTAAGCTTGGCACAAAGCAGCAAATGTGGAGCACGTATTAGCAGTGGCTCTGTAAGACTAGTTTGATAACCATTACTATTACAGTACGACGAAGTGTCCAATAATATATCTTTATGTATCAAATAAAAGAATGTGATAAAATACTATATCGCATAATTCATATTATTCACTGACCAACTATAACGATGTACAGGTTAAAAGCACGGTAAGAGTAACCCAAAGTGTTACCCTTACCTTGTTACTTGTGGTAAACGGGCCAAAACCTGGCCCATTTACCAAAACTTTTCTCGTTCCCAGTGTTACCTGCATCGGAAAAATAAGGTCTAAAAAACTGGCTTCAAGTTACCCTTACCGCGCAATTAATCTGGGACTAATCAATGTTTTTATTTTTTGTGCGATTTAATTTTTATAATGACTTACCTGTTTTCATTATTTGAGCAAAATGTTTAGAATTAATTTTCATAAAACCTTGTTTTTTCTTCAATTTATATTAGTACATTGCAACTACACTTGACTCGGGTCCTTTCACTTACAAGAACATCAAATTCTAACATGATCACTGCTTTTCCTAATTTGCAGGTATTTCTACCTGAGCGTATAGAGATAATATTTGTTTCATCTATGTTGCAATAAATAAATGTCTTGTGTTATTTTTTTTTCTTTCAACATACTATATTCTCTATTTTAAACTCACCTCAATGCTAATGTTTTTTTTTATTTTTAAGTCATCATAGGTTCTCTTCTTTCTTATTAGAATGAAATTTAATTAATTAGTGTTTTCCAGAAATTCTATGCTGCCCTATAATTACCATTTCAGGAAAACCTTCTTCCTCTAACTTAATTTTACCGTTTCGTTTATGAATCACTGCGTACCTGCGTAAAAATGTTTGATTTTTTCCCTCCCCTCCTCTAAAAACGATATTGCAGTATAGGGTTGTGTGTGAAAACTAAAAAAAAAGGGGGGGGAGAGGGGGGCTCCGCAATGATCTTAATGGCAGAAAGTGGTGGGATGGGGGTAAGATTTGCTGGCATTGAACGTTCTACGATTTATAATTTAGTGATTATTGAATGACAGAAATTGTGAATGAGCCTTGTGAAGAAAGAAAACAAAAACGACCTGGCTTTTGTTTGTTATTGACACTATTCATGATAACTTTAAAATACAAGACTTTACTTACTCGGTATATCCATATTAGAAAATATTTAACTTTTGAACTGATAATTAAAAAAATAAAAAATAAAAAATAAACCCTGCCCCAAAACATTTTTAATGACGTGATACATTGCAAATACCACTTTTTTTTTCTTCATAAATCCGTAATTACCTTGTCGGTTTTGTATGTAAACGTGGTTTTAGAAATCCTTTTTTTTTTTTTTTTGTGGTAAAACATTATTTTACATAGATGTTTAAAAAAAAAAAAAAAAAAAACGCAACTAGTGCTCTTAATGAAATGCGTGCACGCTCGTTTTTTTCTTGCTGTTTTTTTTCCCCTTCAAGGCGGAATCTACTCATTCCTTTCTGTCCTTTTTCAATTGTACCTTTTTTTTTTTTTGGTGGTGGTGGTTCTTTTTTTTTTTTTAATTTTTGTTTTGTTACCTCGTTGCATCCTGTTGTGTAGATGTGTTTTAACTTCACAGTCTCGTTCTAATTATTGATTATCTCCCTCCAGTCGTTTATTGTAAGCGCTCATGCCAGCCTGTGAATTCGACTAACTAGTAGCAGTTGTCTTTAACCTCACCATACCCCCTTACGTTTTTCTACCCCCTACCGTACCCTCCTCAGGTCTTCCTTCTCGCAATCATCGGTATATCGACCACCCCTTTTCAAACTCATTGTCTATATCTACTTTCTGTGTATATGGCCTTTGGAATATATATATAATATATATGCATATGCACATAGAACCATGTGCTTTTAGTTGATATCCCCTACACCTACTCTTCTTTCATTTTATCTGCTTTCTCCATTTCAGATATTGAGCCTTGGCTCTTACACACACACACACACTCGAAAGTGTGTGTGAGGAGTAAGAGAATCCGTTTTTCATTTCACTTATCTTTCCTCTGCCTTCTTTTTTTCCCCCTCTCACCTCCTTCCTTCTCGCATTGGGCATCAAGTCGTAATAGTAGTCGTACTACCAGTACTGCTGCTGCTTCTTCTACTAGCATTCCCCCGCTCGTGCTCCTGCTGCTGCTTACTGTATTCTGGCTGGCTCCTTGGTTCATAACTGTATGCCTAAGCCACAGAAGGCTTGCGCTCTCTCCACAGATGGCCAAGTTACTGGTCTGTTGTCAATATGTGTTAGGCGTCTTGATGGAGGATGCTGAATACCCAGGAATGACTAGGATGGATTCTATGCTAGCAGGTCCGGCCAGCCCACCTGAGAAGAAGTTAAAACTACAGATGGACAATGAAGATCTCATCATCACTGCATCAAGCATCAGGTTTGAGAATTGCCTCCTATAAAAGTAACATAGATTCGTTCGTTCGTTCGTTCTTCGCTCTTATAGAGAAAAATTCACGGCTATACTTTCCCCATTTAAGTTGTTGCTTTACTTACCCTAAACTCATATTGGCCGACGACGCACTCTTTTCTTCTTTCTCTTCGTAGCCTCTTCGACGGTGTTTTTATTTCCTCACAATTATATATATATATAGATAAACAAAGCGAGAAAACAGAAAAAATACCTTTTTTTTTACGCAGTTGTATGTGCCTTTAATTTTTTTAAAGGGCTTTATTAAAAGAAATATCAGGACTGCGAATGGTTGTTTGGGAAACAAAAATAAATCAACTGCGTTCTTCGTCTTTTTTTTTTTTTTTTCGTTTTTATATTAAAAAAAAAAATGGCCAAAGTTATCATTGTTATGTTTATTGCCAGTTGTAGTAGTCCTAATAAATAAATAATAATCGCAGCAGTGGTTCTACTACTGTCAAAACTAAGTAGTTTTAAGTTAATACTTTTATTCCAACTGTAGAATAAAGAAGCAAAGAATTGGTATTTAAAAAAAAAAAAAAAAAAAAATTTTTCCCCCTTCCCAGCAATTCTCAGGGATGAACTGAGGCTAGGATATCTTGGACTATTGGCTATATATAATATCACCACTTGTGGTTTATCATCTTTTTTTAATTACAACCTATTTAAAAAAAAAAAAAAAAAAAAACCCAACGGACTTGCATGATTGCATGCACTTGTTGCCAAAAAGAAGTATTTGAAAAAAAAAAAAAAAAAAGTCTAGGCTCTTTAACAACTTCGTTATAATTTTTCCATTGTCTCTGTCAATATTATTATTACTGTCAGGTATGTATGCATTAGGTGCGCCTGTTGTCTAGTGTTGTGTATCTGTAATTTATTCTTGGCCTAAGCCTAAAGAAATATATATATATATATATATATATATATATATATATATATATATTCCTACTACTAGTTTGGAAGAAAGTAGTCCGATATACTGCGGTGGGGGAAACTAAGGGTTTTTGCCGATCTTTTTAAAGTTTCTGTTTTTCGGAAGAGAAAACACCATTTCTTTTTAGTGAGTTAAGGTTTCTTTTATGGTATTTTCATTTAAATGTTTAGGGTTGTATTTACAAGTTGTACCGTCTTCTGTGTATTTTATTTAATTTTGATTCACCTTTTCGCTTTACTGAAGAAATCTAGGATTTAAAAAAGAAAAGAAAACAAAAAACAAGATGTTTCAAATTTGGAATCTACAAAAACAAGCAGGAAAAACTGGAAATTTATTTGGAGTTACAAAGGCTTTTTACAATGGATTAAAAAAAATGTACCTCTTATTGCACCTACGACTCCGCTACCCAAGAAACATGGAATTACTACTGTGGTTAACTAATGAAAAAAGATGTACGATGTGACTTTTCTTTTAAAAAGAAAGTAATTGTGTGTATGCGTGTGGCGGCCACGTACAAAAAAAAAAAAAAAAAAAAAAAAATTGAAAGTAAACAATGAAAACAAATTCTCGCATACAATAAAAAAAAAATAAAACCCCAAAAAACAAACACATATAAACAAAAACAAAAAAAAAATCCTGATTTATGGGACATTTTTACCGCGTCTTGTCTTGTATTGTGATTGTTTTACTGTTTTTGACATCATTTTTAAGATCGGAAAAAAGTAGATAAAATGACCAGTTTTCAAAATAAGCGCATATTACAATAGCAAATTTTAATAGAGACCTTTGCTTTTAATACTTAAGGGTTTCTTTTAGTGTTTTATCATAATTCTTAAACGTGGTTAGGTTAGGTTTACTTTTTGGTAGCTATTTTTCTTTAATACGGGAAAACAAAATTGTTGTAAATGAAGCTGGCAAATCAAGATAAATTATCATTTTCCCCTCTTTTATATAGTTGACCACGTGGAATAATATTTCTATCATGTTTTTAACTTCAGATATTATTATCATCACCACCACCATCCTCACTCCCTAAATCGTAAAGCTTTTTGACATTCTTGATTTGTTTTATTTATTAATTATATGAAATATGGCCTATACCGTCATCGTCCACTGGATTTTACATACCTCATGCTGTGTACCTGGGCTGGCCAAGTCTGTTAAAAACCTTGTTGATTCGATGGGGGGCGGGGGCGGTTATATACAATTACCAATCTCTCTTTCTCTTCTCTCTTTCTATCTCTCTCTCTCTCTTTCTCTCTCTCTTTCTCTCTCTCTCTCTCTTTTCTCTCTATCTTTCTCTCTCTCTCTTCTCTCTCTCTCTCTCTCTCTTTTCTTTCTCTCTCTCTTCTTTCTCTTTAGTGAAAGGGAAAAAAAAAAAACTTTCAAGGATTTTTCACTCTTTAATTCAATATGAATTACGGTGAAAAAATGGAACATTTTTCTTAACGATAAAATTTTGTTGCGGAGCGTCTTTAAAATAGACGCTGTTGAAATTCAGTAGAAATGATTTTTGTCATGCCTCTTTACTTTAGATATCAAATAAAATATTTGGGTTTTCAGTTTTATTTTAAAATACAGCGAAAAAAAAAAGAAAAAAATAACACAACTAAACTATGTTTATGAAAAGGATCAATTCGTTCTTTCTTTCTGAAGTCTCAGAGAAGAGGGAAACTTAGTCCCAAAGATTAAGTGAGAATGCTCCAAATATTTTTCACCGCGAGTAGGTTGTGTCACAATGTCTTAAGTATGGAGCATCCAGCGAGGATTTTATTTTTGTAGTATATAACTCATAAAAATATGAATTATGTATTGTTTCAATTTGTATTATCATTATCAGCAAGTTCCTCTAAAGATGAAAAAAATCAGTTTTGGTAATGTGAGTTGTATCTTTGGTTAGCGCTTTATACGAAAACTTACCTTGGAAATTTTCGAGCTGAATGTGGGTGTGCTCAACTCTTTCCGTCGAAATGAGGAAGAAAGAAAGAGAAAAAAAAACGACAGATTTTCTCTTGAAGACTTCTTTAAAGTTTAATTTAGAAAATTTTTTTTATTATTTTAAAAATTTCTATACTCAAATGTATTGTGAAACCAAAATGAGATTTTATTTGAGACTGAGATGCAACAGTATTTTTTTTTTCACCAGGGCCTCAATCTAGGCTCGTCATTCTGTGTTGGGTTAGCTAGCTTATCCGAACGATGACGACGATTGATGATGATAATCGATTACCTCTCCCCTCACTTTAATTTCCCGCTCTTAATTTTGGTAGTGAATGAATTTTAAACTTCTTTTCGTATGAATTAGCGTTTATTTTATTTTAGTTGTTACGATACCCCCCCCCCCCCAAATTTAAAAAAGGATTCAACAGTTTTATTTATTTGTTTATTTAAGCTCAATACATTTTGTAGGTGATCATCTATCGTGTTCTTGATTCCGTTTTTTCCATTTTTCGTTTCCGAGACACGATCTTAAGTAAAAAAAAAAAAAAAATAATGAACATATATATATATTATACGTACGACCTACGTACTAAAGTAATCCCCTCACTCCGATTCTCTATTTTATTTCACTGCCTACCCCTCTCCCATTGAATGGAGAATATTTCAGTCTTGAAACTCCCCAAAAAATCATTGATTTTAATTTTGGAATGACGTTTCCTAAATTGGAAATTTTGTATTTCTTTCCAGTTTTGTTTTTTTCTTCACTTGATCACCCCGATGATGATAAAATTGATAAAGGATTTTCGCTTTGTTTTTTTTTGTTTGTTTTTTGTTTTTGCATTAATAATGCTAGTGCATCACCATAAAAAACAAACACGTAGGTTTTTAAGTTTTCATTTATTTATCAATCCTAACAATTCAGCCGAGTGTATTTTTCTACCTCTCCTGGTACGTAGAAAGACACCTGTTTTGTGTTGAATTATTTTTCTTAGAAGCGATTTGTCCATTTTTCATTGGCCACGAGCCTCGCACTACGATTGATGTTCATATCTAAAAAGAATTATTACCCTCTTCTTTCCTATCACCGCTGCTATACACTAAATTTGATGATGGAAGCATCTGTCTATATTTTAAAAAAAATACTTTGCGCCTGTTGCTTTACCTTTTATGAAATATTCCCTTTATTTTTTTTGTTTTGTATTATTTCCTTTTATATCCCTGTCATCTTCATAAGCTGTTTCTATAACAGCGCCAAGTTAAAGAGTATGCGTGTGTGTCTATGGTCATATACCGCTTAAATGGAGATATCCCCTTTTTTGCCTGTGTTCGTGTTATGCATGTTGAAATTACTACTACTTGCAAAGTGTTGAGAATGAGTGAAACTATTTAGATAAAGACTTGTTGTATATGAGTCACTTAAAAAAAGAGTTTTCCTCTTGCATGTGTGTGAGTGACCACATGACATTACAATTATTCGTCAGGTCCAGGGGGAATAAGCCTCGTGCTATAATTAGGAAACTAAAATCACTCGCAATCGAATTACAATTGTTTTTATATTATTTTCTGTAAAATTTGATTAGTTCTCTGATCCTTTTTTAGAAACGGATTCAATTACTTTTGGCGTAAGTTTGTATGCATTTAAAGTAACTTTAATATATTTACTTGGTAATTTATTTTATAATTATAAACTTTACATCAGGTACTTAGTTTGGATATGTTTAAAAGGTTTATTGTAGTAAATAAAACAAATCATAACCTTCCTTCTCAGATTTCCCTTTAATTTTCTAAATAGATAAATATCTTTAAAACTTACTTTTTCTATACCTTAACAAACATTAAAATATTGGATTTTCAGTACATTTTTGCGCTAACAAAGTTATGCAATATTAAGTCTAGTGTTGGCCATGACTAGGCTAAAACCGAACTCCGTATTTGAAGATAATGCTTTGCAAACAGACTTATATATAAAAAAAAAAAATCTGACTAAATTAATCATGCAAATATTTAGACGGTTGTTTACATTTTAACCATAAAATAATTTTCGTTAAATTATAAATAAAATAAATAAAAATGTTTAAAAAAAACAAAACAACGAAAACTCTCTCTCTCTCTCTCTCTCTCTCTTATATTATATATTATATATATATATATATATATATGATGGAAGCCTGTGGTGTAATGGTTAGTGGTAGCAAATGGACTCGTTGACCTGAGTTCATATCTTGGATGGGATTGTTTGCATTTCACATCGTGCTAATACCCTTGGGAAATGTATGCATCCAACTACTCTCCCTCCAACTATGGATAAATAGCAGGGCAGACTGGGCTCTTTTCCAGTTGCTAAGTAACCAGTCTAGGAAAAATAAAACTCTGAATTCAAACCTTTAAACTTTAAACTCCGCTTAAGATGTGGAGGGATTGGGGTGGGTGTGTATGTGTATATATATATATATATATATATATATATATTATATATGATGTACAAAAAATTCCCACCTGCTAAAACACCGTTTTTTTTTTTTTAACAAATTCACTGAAAATTGGCTAATTATCGAATTTTAATAAAATTTTCGGTATTTAGAGCAGTAAAAGATGGTTTCCTTTGAAAGATATTTTCCCTTATAACTCTGAAGACGTGTTTTTTTTTGTTTGTTTTTTTTAAATTGTCAAATAAATTTGACTGATGAGATTCTAGAAGTATTTTTATCTAAATACTATTTTAGTCTTTTTTTTTTTTTTTTTTTGTTTTTTTTTTTTGTTTTTTGTGTGGGGGTTTTTATTGGACAATATTTTCCTACAGAGACCCTCAAAAAAGCAAATATAAAAAGAATTAACATTAAAAAAAACAAAACAAAACAAAACAAATGTATTATTACGCTTGTGAACATTCATACTTTAGAGTAACCTGTCTAGCATTGCTGATAGAAACATGCGTGTTTTTGTACATACCTTGTGTGTGTGTGTGCTCGTGCATCACAATATTTCAAGAGAAAGTCGAAGAATAGAATTATATGGATTTTTCTTTGAATTTATGAATAAAATATTAGATAATTTCTTCATCAAAAGAGACTTTTAGAAAATCACTAACACACATACACACAATGTTTCTATTGTATTTAGTTTTGACCCACTCGTCTCATTTTTTAGCCACATTTGATGATAGCAATGATCAAACCAAAATTTATTTTGTAGTATGGTTGAAGCAATAAACAGTAAACAGATTGACTTTGATTAATGTCAGCATTGTAATTTTATAATTATAGCCTACCATACAACGAAAGGGGAATTTTCCACAAAATTTCTAAGGGGGTGGGGGAATGTTTAAATTCATTACTATTTTCTTCAAAAAGAAAATTAGATGACAATTTAAAAAAAAAAAAATTCTTAAAAATAGTCAAAATTTACTGTAATTAGATAGGTAAATATGAAAAGTAAATCAAAATGATTGTATCAGAGGCATTGGATTTTTGTTTCTGACAAGTTACAATCTACATAGCAAAGGAAATGTATCATAATGAACGTTTTGACAATTTAAGTTTGCATTTAAATTACTGGATTTATATTCCCTCCAAATATAAATCCAGTAATTTATGTGCAAACATAAATCTAACTGCAATTTTCTAACCCCCCTCCCAATTTTGTGTTTTGTAAAAGGTTTTAAAAATAATTAAAATTTGATGGTTGTATTAAAATATATATATATATATATATATATATATATATATATATATATATATATAATCTTGTCATGTATTTAAAACAATTCAAAAACATGACAATATGGCAAAAAATTTATGAAAACATTAAAAAAAATTTCAATCTTGAATAACTTAAGATAATTTCATGTATATATATATATTTTTTTTTTTTTTTTTTGTGAAAAATAATTCCATGCATATCCTCTATAAACTAAAGTTTCCAAAGCTACATCAGTACAAAATAAAATAGAAAGGTTTTTAAACTTTTTAGCATACTATTTATAACTATACACATAATTTGGAAGATTAAGTGTTTTTTATGTTGACAAAATGTTCTATTAAAGTTTTAATTAGAAGATCAGCCATAAGATATTTTTAGATAATCTTTGTTCTTCCCTGTCACTATATATTAATTTTCTTATTCAACAACTGCTACATTGATGACATGAACTTTACTGACATCTTCAATGAATTCTTCTAAGTTTGGCATCTGTTAATAGCCATTGAAAAATATACCATTAGACCAGAGAGTAACCAAGTTTTCAGTAATGTAATTTGATGCCTCATTCATCACTGCCAGTTTGTTAGCCATTATCTATCATTGTTAACTTTGCTCTCTTCCAATCACCCCATTACCACTGTGCACTCTCATCTTTTATATTCTTAGTGTTATCATTGGAAAACTTACTGTTATATTTAATGATGTTGCAATTTGACTTGGCTTATCTTTTATTTCACCCTAAAAGAACAACTATACTATCACTATACTGTTATTATCTTAACCTCATAGGAAGTTAGGGTTTTTATGAGTGTGCTCAGTGGTGGATAATTTGTTGCTTTTTATCTTTTTTTTTTGTTTATCTTTGATACAATACAAAATAGGTTGTAAATTGAAGGCCTGTGTTTTCTTGTACAAGAGGCAACAAAAAGATCATAGAGTTGCATTTAGCGTAACAGTTATCGTTTTAAATAAACGGAATTGGTAACCTGAGTTTGAATCCTCTACAAGACTGTTTCTATTTCACTTCACACCAATGCCCTTAGGAAAGGCACAAATCCTTCTCTTTTATCCCCTCACAGTTCTTTAGCTGTGGTTAGTCAAGAAGGAAAAATCTGAATTCAAACACACTGAACTCTGCTTAAATATTGAACATGTTGCAACCTCCTTGTTGTGGAGGGGTTGGGTAAATACAAATAAAAAGATCTTGTTTATTATTAATATAGTGAATGCAGAACAAAAACCCCATTTCATTTTATGTGTTTAATGATTAGAATGATCTGTAATAGTTTCAGTTATGTGTCTTGTATTTTACAAGGATTAGAACAATAACTACAATCTGTTCAGAACAGACTATAAGCACCTTATGATTGAACTGTTGTTATTGCAATTGCAATCATTAAAGGGAATAAAGGGAATAACTCAACAGCATTGTTCTCATTTGTGTGTGTGTGTATGCGCAATGTGCTGATTTCTGCCTGTGGATATTGCATGCTTCCATCCCGTTGTGTACTGGTTTAGATCAATAAACTGTATAACGTTATGAAATAGTAGTCTGTAAGACAGAATGTCTCCCAAACTAATTGGTCATTGTGGATAAAGGAAATCACACCTTTGATTGGCAATGGAAGAAAATGCAATAAGTTTGTCTTGTTGCTGCTTGAAAATATTCACGTAACCTTTTGAGCCATTACATAAAAAGATGAAAGACTTTCATTTAGGGATTCAGCCTTCATCACCTCTCCTCTCCTTTTATATTCCTGCCTTAAAGGTCTTTTTCAATATTTCCTCTCTCAGTGTTTAACTTATCACGTGCAGTGCTGCCAATCACTTACTCTAATTGTAGCAGGCATTTTCTCTCTACCATTGTACTCCTCTTAAAAACACCCTGAAGCTTGTCATTTTCTCAAATTGGGACTATTATAAAAATTGTTTTCTTAATGAATGTTAGTCTATTCAGAATCGGAAAAGAAACATTCTCTTTGGAATTTTCAGTATTTTTTCTCCCTTCTATTTATCTATAATTTTTTTCTTGCTTTCGAAGTGTATATCTTTATTTTCTGCTCTTGTTTTCTTTTCAATGGGAGAGGTTGAATGATAATAATTAAAACAACAAAAACAAATCCCCCCCACACCCCCCCAAAAAAAACCCCCATTGATCTGTAATGAATATAAATAATACAAAAGAACCTGAAAAACTAATGAACTTGAATAATTTTCATTAGTGTCACTCATCAACCTATCAACTTCTTAAGCAACACATTACTTGAATATCTCTCTTAGCTCTAATGTTATTAGACTGGCTTTCACACCGGCCGCATTTCATTCCTTATTCTTCGTCTTGTAAGTGCCAGAAAAAATGTCAACAGTCTGGACGAAATCAGATTAAACTTTGTGTGTGCGTGTGTCTTCATATGCTATTCCTCTTTAGCTCTGTGCACACTGCATTCTGCTGTGGTAGGTGATGTTGCCATTTTGTTAGCAGCTTTCACTATGGAACCTTTAATAGAAGTAGCTAGCAGTCTTTCAACAGCATGTGGGTGTATGTCACTGTGACTGTAGATATTGAAGTAGTTTAAAGTTCTTTTCTTTTTCCTTTCTCTTAAATTTTTAACATCTTCAGGAAATGAGTTAGATTATTGCAGAAAAAGTTAAAAACTATAATAGAAACAAACTGGAAAGAATAATGAAAAACTATATTACTAAAAACATTAGTGTTTATTTTATAGGAATTTTGTAAACTATGTCTAATAAGTTTATAAAGCTATTTTTATAGTACAATTTTAAATATTTTGTGAACTAAAAAAAAAAAAATATTTTCAGAAATATTTTATGAAGTGTGTCAGCTATGGCTCCTATTTTAGATTTTTTAAAATAAGAATCATGTGTGCATTTTATTTATATTGTTACTGTAACCTGTTACTAAATTTGAATGTACACTTTTAATATACTTTGTTTTTGCCTTTAGTTGAGATCATTTTACTCTTTATAAAACCTCTTTTGATAAAGGGATTCATTTCCTTTCTAGTAATATCCCCACATGAAAATCTAAAATATTTTACAACTTAGGGATCTCATTTACAAACATTGCAAAAAAAAATTTTTTTTTTCGAAATGTAGCATAGTGTTTGAATGGTTTATATTTTGTGGGATTATTTCTGATTTTTTTTCTTTTAACAGTATTCCCATTATTTAAGTTTTTGAGGCTTTTCATTCTTTTAATCTCTTTACATAGTCATATTCTTTTGTATATCATTAGCTTTACTAATCTTATTTTAACATCCTCTAATTTTTAATGTTCCTAATAACAGTTGTGACTTGAAAAAAGTGATAGCTATTAAAACTTTTAAAGATAGTCTTGTATTTTTTTTACTTCAAAGTATTTGGTGTTGATTTTTGGATTACTATACTTTTACTATTTAAATACCAAACACTTGGTTTCAGCCATTTTTCTTTCTTATCTGTCTTTTCCCTGTAGTTTTCATTTAAAATTCATGGTATGTTATTTTATTTGGAACTTTTGCACAAGTCATATTTGTATTGAAACAGATCCTTTTAGTGATAACAGATTTAAAAAAAAATGTGGAATTGAGATGATGTTGAATTTAGCTTACATTTTAATACAAAATTGTTCTTATTTGTGTGTGTAATTTATGAGCAACATTTAACCTACCTGAGCTGGGGAAAAAGGCTTTAAAAGATACCTGAGAACGGAAAAGTGGACATTTCTATAGTTATTATATCAAGTGGTCTTGACATAAACTGGTATGTACCTCTTCTAATACTAAAACTTATTGTCAACACTTTCAACAATGCATGGTTGTACAACTCTCTTGCATCAAAATCTTTCTCTTATGAACAAAAATGTTACCTGTTATGTGTGTCTTATATTTAGAATAGAGTTGAAAAGCTTTTAGAGAATTGTCAACTAAAAAAAAAAAAGAAACTTATTACATGAGAGCTGTGCTCAGTGTCAAATTCTTGCACCAGTTTTTATAGGTAAGTGCAATGTATCTGAACTAGAAAATGATAACTTGTATTTGTAATAATTTAGGTCATCTGTCAATGTCATGGATCTGTAATGATTGTATATAAAACCAGATTAATTTTATTGCTATTAATCTTCTTTAAGATTATCTAGGCTATAAGCTTATATTTATAATGTGCACAGCAAACAAATGGCTTTATCTATGTCAACTTTGTTTATTTTTGTCAACAGAAAACATATTTCTTTTTCTTAATAATTGACAAATATGTAATTTTGTTTTTTTAAAAAAACTTTTACTATGTCTATAAAAGTAAAATTCCAATTTGTATTTCTTCTTTCAGAAGACCTACATAATGTAAGTTTATATAGATATTATTGTAAAACAAGCTTATGATTCTTAAGCTAGCTAAACCGCTTGTTTGAGTTTATCCTTCATGTATTTAGATTTAGAATCACAAAATATCCCTTACATTCATACACTCTCAATACATATGAAGGTCAGAATATGTTTAGCCTTTTTTTAATGAGTGATATAAAACTGAAAGAATTAAGTTTATTTTTTTTTACCAAACTGATTTCTTTTCAAGAAATATTGATTTTTTTTTTGAAGTTGGAAAGGAAATTGGATCAAATTTATTCATATATAATTAGCTTTTATATAGAGATTTTAAATCTCAGCACATTTACAATTTCTCCTTTGAAATTTCAGGTGTAGCAAAATAAGATATTCGCATTTACTATTGAAAATATTGTTTCTCTAAAGTTGTGGAAAATATATTTTTGCTTTTATATCTCCAGGAAATCTGAAAGTAGTCTTATATGTTGTAATATAAGTCAACTATTGTGCTACCCATCCTCTACATATATCTTTCTCTTTGAAAAAATATTCAGGCATATGCTTTTTATTCCGTTCTTTTTTTTTGTCTATGTGTTTGCCACTGGCAGATTTGTTGCTATACTTTAATATTAGCAATGTTTAACTTACACCCATCTAATTTTCTGTTGAGACTTAAATCTATGTGGGTCTAAAACTAATCCCCTAAGTGACAGATTTGATTAAATGAATATTGATATTTTGAGAAAAGTTGTTTAATTGTATGTTAGATACATCTTCATATACAGACAATGATCTTTATGAACTCAGTCATCTTCAACTCACTCTGTTTTTGCTATTGATTATATGTTCATAACTAAATGTGGCTTTAGGTGTATTATTGTTTGGTTGCCAACTTAAATTAAAAATATTTCTAATTCTAATTTTGAGATCTCTATCTGCAGTTGTTGCTATATAAAATTTTCCTTTTCCCCTATCCATGCCAGTAATAGTTTTAGTCATCCTGAAGTCTATAAATAAAATAAATTCTGATAAAATCTTTCATCTTTTTCCTACTTTTTTTTTTGTGTTGACAGACATTTTTTTAATCTTGCCCAAACACATAAGAAACTTGTGTACACTAAATTTTTAATATTGAATTAATTTTAGGAATAATAAAAAAAGAAAAGTAAATGAATCTTTTTAAAAAAATCCAATACTGAAATTTAATTAGTAAATGTCATAAAATGAAAAGTAAGATTTAAAAAAAAATATATGCACTAAACTTTTCCTTTTTTTTTTTTTTTTTGCATTTAACAGTCTATATGCTCTTTTAAGATTTTTTGTCTCAGAACAACTTTTGAGTACCAATTGATGCAGAATATTTATTTTTTTCTTTTAATACTGGTGGTAATTTTGATGTGTGAAGGAATTTGAAGATTGCAAACTCTTGGTTGGATTCATTTAAATTAATTTGTAAATAGTGCAAGAATTTGATTCCAATGTAGTTTTTAGTAAAATCAAGATTTAATTAGAAATCAAAGTAGAGCACATGATTAAAGTTTTTTTTCTTTTTTTTTTTTTTTTCTTTTCTTTTTTTGTCAATTTGATCAATCTAATATCTGCTTTTTATGATTGAGAAAGATGAGATTTGTTTTGTGTAAATTTTGTTCTTTTCATCTCCTGAAATGTACTAATTTTACAATCTTTTGAAAGTAGCAATTTAATTAGAATTGTTGACCATTTCAAGTGTGTAACATGTTTATTAATTGCTTTGGAATCCCAATCATTATGTACCATTTTATAGCAGATTTATTCTCTTGACTTTTCCTTTTTTTCCATCTTAACATTTTTAGTATTTACTTTGAACATTTCTTTTATGTGAAAAATGTAATGACAAAGAAAACTTTTGATGTGCACTTTGATCATAGATGACAAAAGGACAACCTGAAATACAATGGAATAACTTACAAACCTTTACTAAGACTGATGGAGAAAAAACAAACTTTGTTTTACACTGAGAAATAATGCCTACAGTGGCATATAATTGCTGATGGACCAAGTTTAATTTTTAAATCAGTTAATTAATGATCCTATTGTTATCAATTTTATTACTGTTTTCATTAACATAAAAGGTGAGCTGTTTTATAATTTAATTTTTATTTGGCCTTGGACAGTTTAAAACCTTTCTTATGAATGCAAATCTTATACTGATGAATTTGGCTTGAGAGGATTCTTATTTTTACATCACTAAATTGACTTCAACAATGCCTGTTTATTCTATTAATGATAGTAAAGTGCATAGTGTCCTTTAGGTTAAAAACAAACCTTTTTATATGACTATACAGTGTGTGCATGTGTATATATGTTTGTATGTTAGCTATATATATATATATATATATATATGAATCTACTTTGATCTAACTAATCAGCCTGAAAGGTTTTTAATGCTTTTAGTTTTACTTCTTGTACTTTTGTGATATACAAATTCTTTTTCACTTGATGTCTAATTGTTTCATTGTTCTGATTCTTACTGACTTGCTATTGTTATTAAGCAATTGATCATTGATGAAACTGAGTTTTAAAAGGTTTCTTTGAAGCACATGTAAATTGTTCACTCTTGGATATATACTTTTGTCAAACTTATACAATTCTTTCCTTTTCTATCTTAAATTAAAGCATATATTCCCATCATTATCATATTGGCTCATGCATATAGGATGATTTTAAGAAAATGACATGGATTTCTTTGCTATCTTCTATGCACTTTTATGGTTTTTACAAGGTAGTTTTGCTGCTTACATATTGATGCCATTTCTTATCTGTTATCACTTAAGGCCATGCTTGTTTACACACCTTCAACAGCATTAAATAAATCTCCCTTTCTTTCCATTGTATAGATCTTGTCACTTTATTTTATTAGATCTTCCTGGTTTACCATTTGCTTTGAATATAGTATAGACTATTGTCACACTGATAATGTAATTATTGTATCTATTAATACTTCTATTCCCCTTTCACCATTTTGTTTTGATAGGTAACTGTTGGGGAATTCTAATATAATTGATTTGATTGAGAAATCAGAACAGCATTACTTATTTGATTCAATCCTTCTTATCATATCCTGGTTTGAAAAAATTGATTTCTGCAAAAAGCTTTCTAGAAATAAGCACAAATTGCTTTTATTTCTTTTAGATATTTTTAATAGGCATTCATATTTTAATTGAACCCTTTTTAGCTATTGTGTGTGCACTCTCATAATCACATTATTCAATAATGATTTTTATCCTTTTTTCCTCTTTTTTTTTTTTTTTTTTTTTTTTTTTTTTTTTTAATTTTTTTTTATTATAAAATATTTAAGCTAAATATAACGTATCAATAAATGAAAAACCTTTTTATAGCAATTACATTCACTTTTTAAAATTTACTTTCTTATATTAAAGACCTGTTAGTTCATCTTGTAAATGACATGTTCAGTCTTTCATTTATTGCTGTTTGGACCATTTCACTTTTGTTAGTTTATTTCAATATTTCTTTTGTTATATGATCTAATGTTTCATTATATTCAGCTCAAACCATCACTTAAAAGGGGAAACTTTTCTTTTAGGCTATGTATTGTAAAAAGGTGTAATCCTTGTTGAATAGTATAAATATTGCTTAAGTATTCACGTGTGTGTGTGTAATATCTTCTTTCTTTGATGTTCTTAAGTGCCCTTGACTCTTTAATTTTTTTTCTGTTGCTTTTTATTTTATTCCTAGCAAAGAATCAAAGCATAGTAATTTATCATTAAACTATATTCCATTAGATTAAATGTATCATCTACAGTTTTCAATTTTATCACCTGAGTAGAGTTTTTTTTCTTTTTCTCCAAAGTTAGTCTTGCAAATCCATTATTACTGAATTGTGAGTTGGATCCTTGCTGAATGCCCCATAAAAATTCCCATGTAAAAAAGACCTGGTGATAGTGAATGTGTATATATATTTACTTTGTTGTTAATTGTTATATTTTCATAGTTTCCTCCGGACATACATACGTGCACACCGACTGGCCTTTATGTATAGATACATAGATATAGATAATCTATCATATCTTGATAAGAAACCATCAAAGCTCATCTGATGTGAAATGTCATGTCATGGTTGTAGATCAACAATAACTGTTATATTGAATTTACCTGTAGCTGTTAATCTAATCTATTTTAGCAATGGATAACAATATTTGGCTCTTTCTGGAATTTTATGTATTTTAGCTTGCAGGAAATATTTTTTTTCATATAAATATGTACTATTATAACTTAAACAATGGTACATGCTTATACGAAGTCAATTTAAGGTACTCCCTCCCTACCTGAAAAAGGGCAGGGTGTCCTGGGCATTACCTTAAACTGCATCCGGTGGTGAGGCTTCAGTTCTGGAGCTCTGGAGAGTGAAATACCCTTTCATTACCATTACTTCCAGTTCCACCCATACCTGGAGTGGTATTACCTATTAGGATCCCATCTATGGGTCAAATAAATCTGTTTGAAAATTATTTGTAATGGATAGGAATATTTGAAACCATATAACTGTGTGCAAACAGAAGATTATTATTTAATAAATAGGAATAGTTACTTGAAACCATATAACTATCTAAATTATTTGTATTAAACAGTAATACTTGATATCATATAACTGTGTGCAAACATAGTTATCATAGACAAATAATAAAGTGTGATTTGATGAAAAAGATTATTGCAATGGGATGTTGAAAATATAAATAAACAAAATTAAAATCAATCAAATTGATTGTCATTGAATAACCCATAAGGTGTTGATATGCCATTAACCAAAACTGCTCAATGATAATGTTTTATTTATTCAGTTAAGGAAAAACTCCGGATCTATACTATACTGCCTGACATATAGTTTTGTTTTTTGTTAAATATAAACTCATTGAATAATCTCTATTATTATTGTGTATAATTTGATAATCACATGAATTGTCTCATGTGACATCATCAGTTGTTTTAGTAAGAAAACTTGTCCAACTGATATACTATTAACTAATTAAGTGTTCATTGTCTAAAAAAAAAAGAAAGTTTTTTTCTTTCTTAATGGTGATGACAGAAAGCTTTTTGGTTCTTTTGTCTATTGTTTCTAAAAATAAAGAAATCTTTATATATATATATATATATATATATATATATATATATATATATATATATATAATCAGAGGAAAGTATATAAACATACAATTTCCATCTGATTTTTCATGTTACCAATAATGTTTCTGCTCAGGGGAAAAAAAACAACCTCTTTGCATTTAATAACATTTCATACATGATTTTTAAATGGCAATTGGCATAATATACATTTTTTGGACATTGTCACCATTTTATGAATTATTCATTTCTTTCTTTTTTCTTTTTTTTTTTTGAGGGGGGGAGGAATTATTAGATTTTCTCTAACATTTACTATTTTCCTGCTCTTAACAGATTTGAAAAACAGGATTTTAAAAGAAATTATTATTAATTGTAACTTTTAAATGGTTAATAAGAAGTAAAGTTGATATAATTTTTGCCCCCCCCCCCCCATTTATTTAATGAGTAATGTAACCACACAAGCAGTCTTCTTTTAATACTAAGATTTTGAAGAAACAAGTTGAGATATTTTGATAATAAATTATGTTAAATAGATGCTATTTGCTTACTGTTAAGAATAACTTTAAAATAATAAAAGAAGAAATCTGGCTTTGTTAATGTGGATAGACACTTCCACTTTGGTTCAATGGATGTGTATATCTTATTTACCTTGTCTGATCTTTAGATATTCAATTGTCTACCTATCTTAATGTTTGCATTTTTAAAGTGAATTTTTAATTAATGAAGTAATCTATGATAAATTCAGTGATATGTGCATAGTGTAATAATGCTTAATAGTGTCTGAATTTATTACTCAGATTTCATTCTATTGTTTTCTGTTTTATCGATTGGAATTTCACTTTTATTTTAAGTTCCATGATGCTTTTAAGCAACATAACATCAGTTTTCTAATTTTGTTTTTGATAGAAAATCTATTTCAATTATTCTTACATTTGACTTTCCCATGGTAAATATTTCTCTTCTGAAGAGATAAATATCATTCCTTTAAAAAAAAAAAAAAAAGAAAGGAAAAAGTTAATTTTCATTTCAATGTTGGTAATTTTCTATTCTTTTGTCTGGCAATGTTTGGCTCTTGTCTATAAAGTATTTGATGCCAAATAATTTTCCTATTGGGATTTATTTTGAATTGTTCCTCTTTCTTGAAGCAATACCGATTTCCAGTATTTCCAATCATTGTTGAAGCCATTAGTTTTTGTTAGTTACTATAGTGACCATCAACCTGTTTTCTCATCCAGTGTGTCATGCACAACCTTTCTGTGCGTGTGTGTGTGTGTGTGTGTATGTATATATATGTATATATATATATATATATATATATATATATAATCTCCATTCATTCAAAGACAGAATGGAACTGTTCCAGATTACAGTCTGTCATCTTCATAGCAGACACCAGCTTATTGATTATATTGTCTTCATTGACTCTTTGAATCTCCTTCTTGGCCATGTCCTGTTATTTTCCACCTATTTCCATTAGCTTGTGCTTCACCCCCATCCCTGCAGGTGTTCTTTCATCTATGATTATTTACTTCATCTCAGACACTAAACATTTTAATATTCTTCTGTCATATCGTTAACAGAAAGTTGAATATCTTATTCTTTTTGTTAGCTTTAACTTTTATAAATACCTGACAACTTTTTGGCTTTTCATTTTAAAAATTTGTTCCCCACCCATAAAAGCCCCCCAAAAAACAAAACCAAACCCAGGTAGGCTCATAACCTTATAAATATTTTTTTCCTCTATTTTGATATTATATTTTTTCAAGTCTTTTCTATAGAAACAAGATGTTTTGTCCTGCTAGCTCTTTACTAGTTTTTTTAATTCATTTTTTATTTCATTTGTTTAACATTTTCACTTAGATATATAAATTAGATACTTCTTTTTTTATTGAGAACATTTGAATAATAAAATTATCCCTTTAAAACTTTGGCTTATGTCTTGAAAGTTAACTCTATTTTTTATACAAACATGATAAACATTTTTATAAACTTTTCTTTAAGGAATGCATTTATGTTAGAAGCATTCTTTTTAATTGGTTCTTTTGATTTGTAAAATTTTGAATTGTTCTATTTTAATGAAAACTTTAGATTGCTTGCTTTTTGTTATACCATCAATGAAGGTCTTAATTCTGAGCATGCCAAAATACCTCTCCCCTCACATGTTAAATGCTTGTAAGTAAAAAGATTTATCTTTGGTTTTGTGTGTGTCTTCAAAAAGATCTTTTAAATTCACTTTATCTTCTTGAATAAGTAACTCAAAATATCTGTTTCAAACTTAAAGCCTTTTGTTAGTTATCTGTAGATCACTCAAAGCTTGGAATAGTTTTTTGATCTTTGTTGAAGTGGGGGGGAAATGATATTTAACTATTTTCCATTCTATTTATAATGAATTACTACATGTTATCCAATTTAACTGTTCTGCCTTGATATAAAGATCATTTTGTAGTTGATAGGTTGCTTTCTGCTTGCTTGAGTCCTTGAATTTTTTGGAATTAATAAAAATGTTCTTGTAAATAGTCAAGCTTTGATGTAGTCAAGAGTGAGTGGTGATTTATAGGGGAAATACCTTGTTACTTGTTATTTTGTAGACAAGTTATTTAGTATGGACTCTTCCTGCTATCACTTTTTAGCTTCATTTTTAAAAATTCTTCCAATCTTGGTATGTGTAGTATTCTTTCCTCTCTTTAAGTAGCAATGATCACAAGATATATTTATAAAATATAGATTGATATAAGATTTGGGTTTGTTGAATTATCAAAATTCATTCACAACTTTTTTGAGATATAAGCCCTTAAAGTTGGGAAAAATGTTGACCAAAAAAGACTTATTTTCCTAAGAATATTTGGCCAATGTATTGTCTTCATTGACAAATCCCATTTACAGCAAAAACTATTCAAGATAATGCAATGAAATTTGGCATGTATATGTAAACACAGAAACTGAACTTTGAGAATGGCTTATGACAAAAGTAAATCAAAATTATCTAAACTGCTAATAGACTACGTTAAATGTCATTCTTTATTCTATTTGTCTGTCATATTTGACCAGATTCACATTACTGTAAGTTTTTGTAAATAAGTGAAATATACAAACATTCTCATGAGTGAATTACACACACACACAAAAATGTGTTTGAATATGTCACTTTTTTTCTTTCCTCATCATTAAAAAGTTATAAAAACACATATAAACAACCTTGATAAACCTAGATAAATCAATTTCTTTTTGTTTGATGCATAGTTTTACAGGATTTTATAGGTTTATAGTGATTTTATAAGCATTTTTTAGATGGAACCCACCAAAATGTCTATTTTAAAGTGTATGTGAGCATTGCTACTTGAAGCATTCCTCCTAATATTCTCCAGTAATGTTGTTACTATTGCTGATATTTCAATGATATTTTCAACTTGGTCTAGAAAGAGTGGGTATTGTATGAATAAAACAGATGTCATCTTGTGGCAATGACAAGTGTTTAAAAGAAAGAAAAAGATAGTTAACGTGACAAAACAGTTGGCTGTGAAAGAATCTTGAAGTATATGCAAACAATTTTATATGCTTTTATGTTAATCATGTATGTTTAGCTCTTTCTTTTAGTTTTTATATAACTTCTGTGATTTAAAGTTGTTTTTAAAATAACTCTATTTTCATATTTAACTTATTGAATTCTGTTTCTTTATATTTTTTCTTTTTTTTTTTTTGTCTTAAACTTTTTCTGTTTTAGTATCCAATTATATTTCATTAACTGTTTCTGTTGACATTTATAAAAGTGAAGAACAAAATTTTTCTGGTCAATTTGAGCTACATTTTTATTCAAATGATCATTTACTGCTATTTTCCTCACTTATCTTTGCATATATATATATATATATATATATATATATATATATATTTTCACCAGTGGTAGCTGGTGAGTTAAATTTAATAGTCTGAAATGTAAACTATTTGGGTTTGATAAATAGTTTCCTCTATACACTCATCATTTGAGTTATTGAACAACGTTAGCTCATTAAGTTACTGTCAAAGACTTTTCTTTTAGAAACTTGCGAATAAATAATTGTAATTGGTAACACTTTCTTTTGATCTATTTCTACCATATTATAGACTCAGACAAGGTTAATTATTTTGTAAGAACTCTGCTTCATCGATTCATATTTTCATTATCATTTTTGATTAATGATCACAGATATTCTCCATTTGATGTACTTTCATTTTTTAAAGTTATATTTTCAAATATTTGTTTTATGTGTTTGTATGTATCTATCTATATATATATATATATATATATATATATATATACACACACACATACACACACAGCCTCTTTATTTATTTTTGCTCATGTAAATGCTATTTTCAGCTGGAATGGTTTTACTCTAGCTTTTTGTTCACCTTAAAATTAATCTGTTGTTGAGTGAAATGGTAATTGTACAAAGAAAGATAATACACATCACTTAGTTTTGATTATTTTTCTACTATGAAATGTATTATTTTTCTGGTATGTTGCAATTAGTTATAATTCTCTTTAGGTTTATCACTGATAAAATAAAATAAAACAAAACCGAGTTTTATTTCAAGAGTTTCAGAAGAATTCTCATTGCAGGTTCTGAAAGGGGCCAATTTGTATGATAAGAGAAAACTTGCTGCATAGTGTGTTCAGCTGCATCTAGTTTGCAGATTAGGATACTGAGTTGAATACTCAAACTCAAAATGCTTTTCTGTTATCATTTGTTTGACTCTGATGATTTTTGCAATACAATTAATTTTGTACAGTCAGTAAAGACATTTAATTCTGGTTTTATTGAAAAAAGTTTAAAACACGCTGAAATTTTTAATCTTTGGCATTATTTGTCTTCAATTTTTTTATGAATAGAAACTACTTACAAAAGAATGGAAATGACTGTTTCCACATTTAACAACCCTCTTGGGTTGTAATACTGTCTTATGGCTTTTAATAAAAACATCTTATGATAAAAAGGAAGATATAAATCTTAAACCAATGAAAGATACAGTTGTAAGTTTTAAAAGAAAATGGGATTTTTTTTTTTTTTTTCAAAAATATTTTAAAATCACTTTTTTCTTTTAGAAATTTGAATTTGTAAATCACTAAGTTTATGAAAGACATTTTCAAGAACTGTAGACATAACAGTAAATAATTATCAAGTGGGCTAATATCTTCATTTAATATCACTTGGTGTGATTAGCTTAGATTAGTTTACTTTGCTGGCAATAATGGTTAGTGATAGAATAATGAGTATCAGCTCAGGCAATAATAGCAAAGCTGTTATCTCTCTAATGAATCTTGACAGTGTTTAATTATCATTTTATTGGCAAAATAAACCTTTTTGAAAATAAGTTATATTAGAATAAGATTTCATTCTAGTTTACATTACCCTTTTATTTTGTTTTTATTTTTTGAGAATATTTAATCTATATTTTTGAATCTTACACTGTAAAATGGTTGATGTATTTATCGCTTTTGTAATTTATATGATTTTTCAGAAAGTTATTTTTTTCTGGATTAGTGTGGGCATAATTGTAATTGATTTCTCATTGGAAATATTCTCAGCAATAACATTTATGCATTGTTGAAAGATATTGAAGAATTTAAAATTACCATCAGTTCTTGAATTATTCAACATATTTTGAATTTTTATAAGGTGTTTAATCTAATAACAAAACCTAAAGCTGTTTCATCCCTTCTAAGCAGAGGCTAATTGCTGTTTTGGAATATTGAATTCCTCACTTGAACATTAGAATTTTTAAAATATAAATACAAGTTTCATTCTTAGAAAATACATTTATTGTATTTATATTTGTTGGTTTCATTTATATTTTTTTAATGATAAAAGTGGAGAATTAGGGATGTAATTACAATGGCACTACCAAGCCTTTTTTTTTATTTACATGTTTGTTTGAATTTTTTCAATAAAAAGGAATACAAGAGGTACTATTAATTGATGTATCATCCAGTAAAAATTAGTGGCATAGACTTGCAGAATGGAAGTTCTAAGATAGTAATAATCAATGAGACACACATTTTTCAGAATAAAATAGAGGTTGAATGAACTGAAGTCATTGAGTGTTCAGTGGCTTAGAACATGAAGTAGAGGATGTTTTATGGTACCAATTGCAAATAAGACAGCATCAATTCTTTTGGCTGCAATTGAACAATAAATTCTACAAAGAATGCATTGTATGATGGGTGGCCTACATATAACAATATTGCCTAAATATAGAGTGGAATCTATCACTATTCTGTTATAGTAAATGATTAAATTTTTTAATGCATTGTATGAACAGGTTGAGGCAAAAATATTCATGTGTGCTGAAATGGTTGGTTTTGAAATATGGCAAGTATTAACTTGAAAATACTTATAAAGTTGAAGAGATTGTTAGATTGTGGTATCCGCCCCCCCCCCCGAAAAAAACAAAAAAACATTGAAATATATAAATCTATTAGAATCCCTGTTTATTGGGGTATAGATAATTTCTAACAAACTAGGTGCTTATAGGCAGGTTGCAAATAAGTCTTAGCTTAGACTAATCTTATTAGGATATAAATCCTTTAGCTTAGCCCTTAAAACGGACTGGCCACCTTTCAAACAGAACTTGAAGCTTTGTATTATAAATAAAAAAATCTGACTTTTGACTCTTGTTCTTTCGTAGCAAGGCATTATTTTGATTTGAATTAATCCATTTGGTTCATACAAATGGATCCTAAACATTGTCTACAATTTTTTTAATGGATAAATTTAATAGCTTCAGTAGAATTTAACATTTTTTGATGTCAGTTCATACATTGTATGATTTTTTTAAAAAAAGAATTTCATTCCACTAAATAATTTCTTAGGTGTCTAGAGTAATAATGTGAAATCTTACTATGGTACTATTAAACAAAATTGGCCCTATCTTGGCTTTATTTTTGCAGCATTCATTAAAATGACTACATTTAATTCTTAGATTTTTCACTCTAGTAACATGATTGATTTGTTAATTGTTACTAATTTGGTATCTGTTAAAGTGATATCTTAGGGTTGTCAGCTTGTTCCTAGACAAATGATAAAAAAAAAAAAAAAAAAAAAAAACAAACTAAAATAAAAACAGATAATTAACTGGTGACACTTGTAAGCTATTATTACATTGCTGCTTCATGTTTTATGTTGAATGGGATCTTTGTTCTTATATTTGACATTTCTCTTGTTCAGTTGTTGATATGAAACCTTTATTTATATCTGACATTAGACATAAAGCCTTCTAGTGTCACCAAAGAGTCTTCAGATCTGCTTTAATCTACACACTTATGTTCTTTATACTATTTTATTTTAGCCAATTCTTAGCTATTTTTCTAAATAATTTTTCTTGACATATCAGAAATTCTTATATTTTGAATTGTTTTAATACTGGGCAAACAATGCTGATCTGAAGATCTTTCTTTTTTTATTAGTACTCCTTGCTTGCTAAGAACACAATTTTATTTATAATTGTCATAATACTAATAGAAAGGTTTAACAAATCATTAGCCATTTTGTTTCCCGTTTAAAAAATTTTTTTTTTTTTTTATACATTTAATCATTTAATGAATGCATAAGAACTGTTTAACTTAATCAGTTTTTGAATATTTAAATTAGCAAAGTCTTCATTTTTTTTAAAAGGTTTACTTGACAAAGTATTTTTTACTTTGTCAAAAAAAAAAAAAAAAAAAACTGTGTTCTAATAACTTAAACTATTTGTATTTGAAATACTTATATTAAACATTCATCATTCACTGGCAGTAGACAGATGTGAAGTTGTAAGTTATATCTGAGACATATAGGTGCCTCAAAGCCTTTAAACAAAATCATTTGGTGACATTTACTCATTTCTCATCTGGATAAATCATTTATAATAACATGTTCATTTTTAAACTCTTCAATATTTTAAACAAAATATTTGTCAATTAGTAAATGTAGATATCACAGTTTATGTATGAGTAGTTTTAAGTTGTTTTTTTATTTTTTTATCTCAAGTGCTGATTGGCTTGATAAATAGAATTACTTTTATTCATATATTTATTTTCTTTTGAATATGTTATTGGTTTAAAAATGCTTCTTTCATTTTGATACTGATCAAATAAATGCATTACTTTTAATATCTTCATTGAGTATAATGAAATTTTTTCCTGAATACTATTGCAATATTTCTATTTAAGAAAAATGTTATTTAATTGATTTGAGCCAAGATTTGTTCATATAACAAGAACAACCTAAGTATGACTAAGTGATATTTCATATGTCTGTGTTATGCCACATGTTTTATATTTTTTTTTGTTAGATGTATAACTTGGGGATTACACATTTATTTATTTATATATATATATATATATATATATATATATACGCACACACTTTTAAAGAGACTTGTTTATACTAATTTGGTTTCAGAAATGTCATGCCTCCTGTTGCTTACTGAAAGATTTATAAAAAGAAATAGATTTTTTTTTATTTACTATTTTCTCTTGAAATAAAAGTAGTAGATTTAATTAAAACTTTGAGCCACTGTTCTGTTTATTGTGCTATTTATTGGCAGATTTAAAAAAAGAAAAAGTTTTTGTTGTCTATATATTTTGTTTTTCCTTTTTTATAACCTACAATTTTTTTTTTTCTTGAGGCTTTTTCTTTCATAAATGATTAATTCCTCAATGTAATTACTGCAAATGCTTTGTGTATCTCTATTTATACTTTTCATTCCATGTCTGACTCCTCGCATAGCCTTTGTACCCTTTTTTATGGCAGTTATATACAAGCAATGCTTCAGCACTGCCATTCAATTGACTTTATTTTGTTTTATCTTTTGACTTTAACAATCTTTTTTTCTTTCTTTGTACAAATAAGCTTCCCTTTCATTTCCTTCAATGCACACTGTCTATAAATGCACAATATTTCTACAATGTGAAGAAGAAATTCAACAAATGGAATAGGATACTTTGTTTTCTCTCCCAACTACCCCTTTTCTTTTAATTCTTTTATCTGTATACATGAAATAATCCCATCAGATAAAGCTCTGCTACCTAGTTTTGTTTCCCTTGAATCTTTTTTTAAGGAAAAAACATAAGTAGCACAGTTCATTTGATTCATGATTGAGGGGAGGGGGTCTAGAATGATATAAAACTTAACATTAGTTTTTCCTTCCTTTTCATTTAAAGAAGTTACTTTTAAATGAACTATATTTCTCATGCATGGAAGTTTTGATGGGACATTAAAAGAATTTATTTAAACTCCTTTTTATATTGATATTTTTTTGTTGGAATTTGCAGAATATCAGAAATAACAGGTTTTTTTTTTAATGGTATATAGTGATGTACACTAGTATTTTAAAAGGACTGAATGTGAAATGTAGTCTTCATTGATATTATTTCTGTGAATTGTATTTGGTTGTTTCCCATTAACCACTGAGTCTTTGTCTTTAAATGCTACTGGCTGTTCATTAAATTGATATTAGTTGAATTGCTAGTATATGTAGTTCTGAATTATTGATGAAACACCACTGACAAAATTGATCTTGAATTTTTCTAAGCATTTTGTTAATGATAACACATTGTTATGCAGAAGAGGTTGTAATGCTGTATTTTTTTTTAAAAGGATTAGGCTAAAAATCTAGATTAAAACAGGTTCTAGAATATCTCTATTAGTTTCTGAAATGATTGTCTGTGCAATTGACCTGTTTAAAGTGTTGCAATTTGGAAGCAGCAAAAGTAAAGAGGTTTATTAATGAATGTTAAGACTATTCATTTGTATAAGAAGATTAACAATACTAGTTTACTAGTTTGTCTTCTTTCTTATTTTTAATTGGCAACCACATGAATATCAAGATTTATATTGTTCAGATGTAGACAGCTTATATCTATACTAGTAAGCACTCAAAATGCTTATCTCTACCAATGATTGTTATTAAAAACTGAACAATCAGGTCACAGATCTCATGCTGTGACAAAAGTTTGTAATAATTATTCATTAGAGACATATAAAAAACAAAACACAGATGTAGATGAATACATTACCTCTATCATACCCTTTTTTTATTTTTCATTTTTTTTTTTTTAAGAAATAATTGATAAACACAAGGATACATTTTCAAACCTTCAATCTTACAAATATGATAAACAGTTCATAAGCAGATGAGATAACTTAAGTTTTGACTTTTCTATATATTTCAGACTATTGTCTTAATATATGAAAATTCTCAACTAAGAAAATGTTTCTAGATTTGAAGGAAAATTTCAATTGTTTGTTGCACAGGGCCTACTCTTGCATTAAATGTGATTGAAATTAAAAACTTTTGTCCATATTGTATAAACAAACATACCTAACCAATGTCTTTGTTGGCAGAGGTAATTAATGCTCTTATTGTAGCTATATGATTTTATCATTTACAGAAATATATTTTGCATATAGGAATAAAGATT
This sequence comes from Doryteuthis pealeii, assembly GCA_023376005.1. Classification (NCBI taxonomy): domain Eukaryota; kingdom Metazoa; phylum Mollusca; class Cephalopoda; order Myopsida; family Loliginidae; genus Doryteuthis; species Doryteuthis pealeii. Next base: position 80,916,749 of record CM042145.1, read on the forward strand.
GTAAATTACAGATTTTAATTGAAGTTATTTTTTTTTTTATAATCAAGAACCAATAAGATATATGGAATTATTAGTAATTTCCCAATTATGTTCAGATATTCTTTTTTTAAATTTTTTTTATAATATTAAAGTTCTTATAATTGAATTTTGAAAAATCTTGAATCTGAAAGATTTAAATATTCAAAAATACTTTTTTTTTGTATAAGTATAGGGGCCGGGTTAACTCAGTCAGTAGAGCGTTCGGCTAGAAACCACAAGGTTCCTAGTTCAATACTGGTCCTCTCCAACTCAGCGTATGAGTAGCACAGGGATCTGTGCGGTAAAGTAAGGAGCTGATGGCAAGTGTGGCGCTCTACCTCAGATGCCAAAACAATCTCCTTGATCTAGTGCTATTGAAAAGGGGATAGACTCCCTTGCTGACTGGCTGATACCGATTTTAGGCCGCCTCGACGACTTTACTTATATACTGTTAAATGAATTTGGAAAACACTAGTTTTATTTATCTAAACCATTTTATTGTTTTAAAAACAATCTCTCTCTCTCTCTCTGTTTGTCCTCTAGATAAAGTCTATCTATTTTACTGTATTTACTCCCCCTGCCCCCCCCCCAATATAATTAAGGCATATTAATTTATTAACTTGCATTAATAGTATCAATTTACAATTTTAAGCTTGTGTATATATATATATTAATATATATATATATATATATATATATATCGCTCTACTTATAAGGTATTGAGCACTTTTTAGCATTTACTTGTCATTCTTTTTGTTTTAAAAAAATACACACAAAGGGGAAAGAAAAATGTTTTGAAAAAAAAAAAAAATATTCAAGCAGACAAAATTAGAAAACAAAACAGCTCAGTCCTTCTTTCTTTGTCACTTATAGGTCCTGATTATTATTTTGTTTTGAGATTGTAACCTTTTGACTTGATTCATACTTAATATTAGAGTTCCTTTGTTGAGGAATTTGTAATAAAAATAACTACAATGAAAATTATTTTCCTTGTCTCCCTAAACTATTTTTATTAAAAGATTAGTATTATCTGTATTTTATCTTCATGCTGGCTGTTGATTAGTTCAAACTTGGTTTGCAGGGATACAGTACATATCCTTTGTTACAAATGATAAAAACAAATTGTGCAACATGTTTTCTCTATCAAAATGTGTACAGCTGGCAAAAAATCTACTTCCATTAGCGACATAGTATTTATTCAGCTGGACATTTTTCCTCTGCTAGGAAACTGGTTTCTTTGAAATGTGCTATTTCCTCATGATTGTTAAATTCATCACAATTCCCAGCTTTCATGCAACATTTAACACTTATCTTTAATGGCCATTATGATAATCCAATTGTACTTTGCTATTTCATTATTCTTTAGATTGAGGCACTTAATTATAATTCCAATGCTTTACTGGTATTGTTAATATGGCCTTCTGGGTAGAGTATCTTTGTTAGGAACCACAATGGCTTTAATATCGACATTGCATTTTGATCATATTATTTGTTCTGCAAAACAATACTGGCGTATCTATGTAAGTGTTTGTATGGCACTCAACTTGAATAGCAGTATCAATTATTCTTTAATGGATAATAGACCAAAATTCATTGAGATACATATAAATGTCTTTAATTTCAAAAATATCCTTTATCTCTTTTCTATAGGTTCTCAAGTGCTCAAAAATATTATGTAAATTTTCTAAGTTTTACAGAAGCATTTAAAAAAAATATTAAGCTAAACTAGCAAGTCTATATTATAACTTGTCAAATAATATAATTTGATATTCCTCTCTTACTTTAGGAATTACTTCTGCAACACTAGAATTTAATTTATTTTACAGTGTAGATATAGATTAATTTTTTAATCTGTTTTTACTTATCTGATTATGATAGAAAACTATTGATGTTTGAATATTTAAGTTTTGAGAATATTATTTAGTAATTCTATTAGATTCTTTGGGAACTATTGTATTTCTATTAAAAGTCAAGAAAATATGTTGGAATATTTTTATTTTGTGGTAAAGATTTACTCTGATGTACTTCCCATGTTAAAGCTTTATCATTAAAGTAGAAAAGGATGCAAAAACCTGTTTTCGATACTAAATGGATACTTTTCAGATATTTCTAAATTACTGATATTAAGTAAAGCATTATTAAATTTCTTTTTCTTGTTTTTAACATTGAAAATTAATAAATTTTGCTTACTAATAATTATGGCTTTAGTAAAAGCAATTTTGAAAATAAAATTCCTAGCCTGCTGAAGATTTTGGATACAGTTACAGCTATTGTAGACTATTACAAGGGTATTTGAAATAATAAAAAACTCTTGTTGCTATAATCCATATATATGTCACAATGCGTATCCAATAAACTCTGATCCTAGACAAAAATACTAATTCATATGTACATAATCTTATCTATTTTGAGAGCTGCTATGCTAGTGTCTCTATCTATTGAACTGTCTTAATTTATTGTAAAGAACAACACTTATTTTGATTTTAAAAAGCATTTACTTATTTATAAATTTTTTTTATGTAAAACTTTTTTATATTGCTGGTGGTGTATTAAGTGTGGTTAAAACTGTTTCACTTTTTAAAACAAATTATTTACCAGTCATTCAAGAAAACTTAATTCAAAATCTATTTCAATGCTTCTAAAACCAAAAAGAATGGTATCTCTATTTGTTTTTTTATTTTGATTATATGACACCAAATCTAAAGTTATAAGAAGTCTTATTTATAGTACATTGTTTTTGCTATTAAATTTTTAAGAAATAAACTTTTGCCAACTAGAAATAACCTTGTGCTGTATAGCTGATATAGATATGAAACACCATTGATTTCTATGTCTGTATGGTTTTTAATTCAATACTCTGCTTTAAAAAAAGATCACATTAAATGATAATTGATACTTTTTGTGTACCACCCTAAATAATCTGGTCTGTCTCATGTCATTCAAATAGTATTTTTATGATGCTTCTAGTTTCAATTCCTTTGATTGACAGAAAAACAAAACAATAGTTCATTTCTGGTCATTTTTCTTATATGTATAGACATACAAATAAAATTAAATACTTTTTAGTTGGTAAAAATAATGTGCCTTCTAGCCACTCCCACCTGTCTGAATATTAAAATCAGATTTAATTAGTATTTACATCCTGTGGTGTATCATTAATTTTTAAATATTTTCTGACTCAATCTGTTTTTAATCTGTCTCTTAATCTGATTTTGCCATCCTTCTATTACCTTTTTTTTTTCTTTTTTAAATAAGTGCATTAGCATTTAGGGATTAACTGTCAAGGGGTCACTGGTTTACAAGTGATATTCAGGATTTATATTTTTTAAATATTTTTTTTTTAATAAAAGTGTGTGTATATGCGTGGGTAATAAATATATATATATATATATGGTGGACTCTATCGTGAACAATAGATGAGGGTCAGCAGTGAGTGATTTGTTTCCTCCCATGTTGTGCATGCTATCAAGAAGACATTTTGTGTTTTCTTGAGTGTGATAACAGCCCAATCTTGCTGTGAGCTACAAAGCCACACTGACAGATGAAATTTTCTAAAGTGAGAGTCAGATGTTTTTGTTTTAAAGTTAGACAGAGCTGATCACGATGTTTCAAACTATTTTCTTCAAAGTGCTTTAATTTATACATATAGTGTTATGGGTCCAACGGGAGAAAATGAATTTTTTTTATAAAAAAGAAGGTCCACAAAATTGATTATGTTTTAAAAATTTTTTTTAATTATTTCACATTAGACATGTTTCAGATTTTATATATAAAAGCTTAGGAATTTGGTTTGTCTTCATGGTCATCAAAAAGTTAGAGTATTATTATATTAAAGTTTAGTGATATTGTGACTAAGAAATAAACCTTTTTAATATTAAAATGAATTGTAACAATTGTTGCTGTTATTCTTCCCCGTTGCATACAATTTTGTTCCATTATATTTTTATTTTTAAAAATCACTCATCATTCAAACAAACAATGATACAAATTGGTTTTTAGATGAACACTTTAATGGGAATTGCCAATTACTTTAAAATAGTAACCAGATTTTTCTTTTTAAATGATCATTTTATATTAGATTATAATATATTTCTGTTTGTTCATATAGACTGTTGAATTTAGTTTTTTATAATAAATGAATAAATTTTCTTTCTGATTTTATTGATTCAAAGGCTTTTTAGTTTTGTAGTAGATAGTTGTAAAACATTACTGCTAATTCTATAAATATATCATGGTCAATTTGATGTTTTGACTTATATATTTTTTTTGGTTTGTTTGTAGAAATATGAATTCACAGCCACAGAAGGAACCTGATCCAGATGCGATTAAAATGTTTGTTGGACAAATACCTCGCTCAATGGATGAAAATGAACTTAAGAAAATGTTTGAGGAATTTGGTCCAGTTTTTCAACTGAATGTTTTACGGGATAAAATGACAGGACAGAGCAAAGGTGAGTAATTTTGGATTGTAATATAGAAACATAATCTATTGTACCTGGAAATGTTTTAAGATGAATAGAATCTTATATATATATATATATATATATATATGGGGTTCATCAATGGTTTTTCTTATTGATCAGACGAAATGATGTTGACTATTTGAGATGGAAGTTATTTCAAATTTATTTGTAAATTAAATCAATTCAGTTAAATGTTTAATGAATAATTAAATATCAGGATTAGCCTATTATCTAAACATTTATATGGCACACACATTTGGAAATTCATTGCTAATCGATTTTAAAGTGTACATTAAAATTTGATAAATGTTAAGTAAATTAAAGGCCTAAATTTATGCAAGACCCCCCAAAAAAAAACCAAAAAAAAACCAAAAAAAAAAAAAAACCTTCATTAATCAATGTAGAACTAAATCAGTGTTTATATTATGAAAAAATATCAACCATTTGGTAGCTGCCAATTCTAGAATTAAAAAGAAAAAAAAAAAAAAATATCTGAAGATGGTTTTATGAAAAATAGTATCATTATTACTCATATGAACTTTGCAAAGAAATGTTCAATATTTAGAAAAAAAAATGTTAAATCAATTTTTAACACTAGGGTTGCTTTATTTCTGAACATAGGTCAAAGATCAAGTGGGGATGAGCATATGATTATGTTTATATTTGAAATAGTTTACAATAGATTATTATTTATTACTTGAAACCTTGCAAAAAAAAAGAAGACTTTAAACAATCCAACAAGGGTTGACATGCTTTAAAATCAACAACAAACCAATATTTTATTGGTCAAGCAGGAGAAAGGTGAAATAATAATTTTTGTGGTTTTGAATTGCCTATTAATTATGGTGCTTTCTAACTAGAAATGCTTTTTTAAAAGACCATATTTATATTGATGTATCAGTGTTGGTATTTATTCAACCTATTTGCCATGGTTAGGATGTGACACAAGGTTGCAAATATGGAACATCTAGCAAGGATCAATCTTGTTATTCAACAGTAATTGATCTGTGATACTAGCTAGCTAAATATTACACCATGATATATCAGTGTATCTACCCTGAAATATTTATTTTGAACATTAAAAAAAAATTGTTTCCTTTAATATTTGATGGATTAAATTATTAATGGTGCAGTCTTCTGAGTTCATTTGTTTTTCTGAGAGAGAGAGAATGAATTTAAAAAGACAAAAAAAGTTATGAATAATGTTGCTAAGTCAGTAATGGGCCCTTACAAAGCAAGATAAAATATTGCTTCTAGATATCTATACTGAAAAATAGTGTCCAATGAAAAGCCATGTATAATACACACAAGCAGGATGTGACTCATGGTCAATTTCTTAAGTGGAGCTTAACAGGTTTGAATTCAGACTTTTCCTTCTAAACTGGTTGCCTAACCAAGGTTAAAGAACCCAGTCTGCCCTACTATTTACCCATAGCTGGAAAGAGAATAGTAGAATGCATACCTTTCCCTAGGGTATTAGTGTTATGTGAAATGCAAAGTCTCACCCAGGGTTTGAACTTGCATAGCCTTGTCCATTTCCTGTGACTGTAATACCATGGCTGTACATGTATGTTTGTATGTATATCCAATTCTTTTATATTTTAGTATGTTACTTCATTAACAACATACTATCATAGTATGGCAATAGAATTTAAAATCAATATTGATCAAAACAATGTCTTAAAAAGTGATGAGGTCTTCAATTATTTTGACAAAAAACCTTTACCAGGCTCAATCAACCATTTTGTTTATCAGTTATTTCAGTTAAACAGTTTGTAAACAACACATTCCTTGTTCCTCAAAGATTTTTATTGGAAAATATGGAGATGTCACATAAAAGATCAATATTGACTTTTAAAACGCAATGCATATGATGTTATCAAAATATGATTATTAGCATTAGATAGGAATACTTGAAACCATACAACTGTATGCAAATTATTTGTACTAGATAGGAATATTTGATATACAACTGTAATTTATTTGTATTAAGAATAGTTACTTGAAGCCATGATTGTTTACCAAGGATCATTATTAGATATTTGAAATTATATATAACTGTGCAAGCAAATTACTATTATCCCATAGAAATAATTACTTGAAACCATTTAATTATTAGCATTTGATTGGAATACTTGAAACCTTACAACTGTGTGCAAATTATTTGTATTAGATAGGAATAATTTGATATAACTGTCACCCCCCCCCCACAATCTTTTGATAAACAACTACAGAAAAAATATGAATATAAATGTACAATGAAAGAAATTCCCTTACTTATAGGCATAAAATAACACTACAAATTGACATGCCATTAAAAATCAATCAATCAATCAAGCAGATGAAGTTATCAAAATTCTGATATTTTATCCATTAAGTGTATTTCACTTCATTAAGAATTGTCATTATCGTATGGCATGTGAAAAAATTAAAAATCAATATTGATTGAAACAATGTCTTAAAAAGTGATGAAGTTTTCAATTATTTTGACGTGAAACATTTACCAGGCTCAATCAACCATCTTTTTCATCAGATCTTTGAGGAAGACGTATTATGTAAACAATAAATACCATGTTGGTCCAAAAATGTTAATCTAACAATATGGATCTATCACTTATGAATCATCTTCTGAAAAGGAGGAAACAATTTCTAATTCAAATGAAGAACAATAAAGATTATGCACCAATAGTTATCCTCATTAAAGAATGTATACAAAGTCATGTGAACAATGTAACAACAATGATTAAGATATGAAGTGGCAATTTAATATTAAAGAAAATAACAAGATATAAAAGCCCATCTCACCTAATTATATCTGAACACAAACCAGTGAAGATGTTATTTTTCAAGATTCCCTGACAATATTTTGTGACAGCTGGGCAAATGTAATACTGTTAGCAAATGGTAAGTAAAGTAGCTGGAGTGGCCTATTGTCAGTATCAGCCGGATAGCAAGGGAGTCTATCCATTTCCGCTAGTGCTAGACCAGGGAGATTGTTTTTGTGTCTGAGGTGGAGCACCACAAATACCATCAGCGCCCCACTTTACTGCACATATCCAAGCTATGCTACTCATGTACTAAGTTGGTGAGGGCCAGTATTGAACCTGAAATCTTGTGGTTCCAAGTTGGATGCTCTACCGTCTGAGCTCTGGGGTACAAATAGATAAGTTATTGTTAAAAATCCAGCATCTGGAAAACAGATGAGTTGATAAAGTTTAAAATCTCGTCAGGTTGGCTAGGTTTCACCAGACTCAATCAGTCATCTAAGTGGTGGCAGGGGGGCTGGGCAGGCCAGATGATGCCAGCTATGTAAGGTAGAAGCGTGTCTCAATAAAAGAAGTTAGGTTCTTGATTCTCTCTTTCTCTTTTTGTAGCTGGGAACATGAAGGGACCAGCGGTCATATAGATTGAGCTATTCAAAGATCTAAGAGCTTGTTCCTACTAGAATGAAGAAGCTACTCCGCATATTGTGTCCATTATCCATTTCCATATATTTCCACAGCCTCAGAAATTGAACAAAGGAAATAAAACAAAGGCCCTAATACTTGAGGCGAATTGTATTTTAGTATTTCCCCTTACCCATCAGGCAATCAACTATCACCAATTTACCAGTTGTTGGTGACTGCTACACAAAATCATGAAGTAAACTAATCTTGGAACATTATTCAGGTGACCCCCTCCTCCATTAAAAAAACAAAAAAAAAACATTTGATCTTCATATAACAGAAAGAAGTTTAGAATAGCTTTTTATAGCTGTTAGTGTTGCAAAATGATAAACAGTGGTTTGAGCTTTAGATTTCTTGAAGCAATACCATTAAGGAATGTCACATGATGTTTGGTAGCCTTGAACCCTGCTGCAGTTTTAACTTCCATTTCCAAAACATACCTGTCTTGTTTATGTCAAAGATTTGCTGCCAAAGGTATCCTCCTTCATTAATTATATTTTTCAGTAAAGATAAATTAGCAACTGCAGCTTCTTTATTGGCACTTTTCACCTGTTATTTATATGATAAGTATTTTTGAGTGCTTCTTGAAAAAGCTCAAATCAACTATGACTTATGAAATTTCAAATCTTAGAGACAGTAATTTGTTGAGATTTTTGCGTTAACTACATGGTCACTAACTTGAACTGATCTTTTTTTTTGGGGGGGGGGGCATCACATTCTCAATAGATGTATTCAATTAGAATATTGCTTGATAGTTTTGCTTTAGTTGAAGTTTTTCAAGTGATAGATATTTGGGCATTAATGGACAGGTGGATCTGTTGTAAGCCTTTTGGTCACATTGCTTATTGGTGAGCATCTATATGATTATCATATACATTATGAAATTTTATTTTACAGTATTTGCCCACCCTCCTCCATCAATGTTATAACTAAATGACATTTACCATAATGTTAAGTAAAGACCTACTGTATTAAAGATATTTGATCAAGATTATTTCTTAGCATGAAGTAGATGTGTAACTTTCCTTAATAAACAAAAGAAAAAGCTGCACACCTAATTCATCCCTCATTATCACTATTTACAAAGCTACAAACCAATTCCTCAAGATAACATAATTGATTCAAGTAGGAATGCAGGTTTCAAGATCTACAGATTGACTCTGCTGGGATTTTGGGAATTTATTTATTGGAAGGAAGTTTAAATTGTGACTAAAAAAAATATCCTCTTTGTTTTCTTCCTTGAAAATTGATTGTTTTGTTTCTTCAGGATACTGAAACTTGAGCCAAGGTCATCTTTATTCTGTTATTGACACTAATGACATTTTAAAATTTTGACGGGGGGGGGCAAGGGACAGACAAAACAAAATGAAGAGAAATCTGCCCTGAAATCTCGTCTTAGATTGGCAAATTAATCAGTGTTTTTCATGATAAATGACCCAAATCATCTAATAAACATAACATTAGCATTACTATCACTCACTTTCACTTCTCTCTGTTGTTTTTATTTTGTTTTTCTGAAAAGAGGTAATTGAAAAAAAAAAGAAAGGGTACTAGGAAGAGATTGCTCAATGCGATGCTATGTTTTCTGTTTGTGAACCTGCAGAATCCTTTGGATCAAATTGTAAGCTTTTATTCATCATCTCTTTTGGAAACTAAGGTGACTACTTATATTTGGATATACTGTTTCCATAGTTCTTTACACCTTATATATCTAAAGGATTCTCTAGAATGGGTTAAGTTTAAATTATTATAAACATACAATTAGGCTGTCCAGATTTACTCCCCCTTATTGTAGCTGTTTCTGTCATTAGATGACTTTAGAAATACATTCATAAGTTCAGTCTTGGGAATCATTTACTTTAAAAATAAAATTTCTAGTTGAAATACACTTACTGTGTATACTTATTATTTAAGAGGAGGCATGTGTGTGTAGCATAACAGTTATTGTTATAGGAAAAGGACATGGTGATCGTGAATGAATTTGTGTTTCACTTCACACTATGGTAAATAGTAAGTCAGCTTGGATAAGGCAATCAGTCTAGAAGAAAAACTCTAAATTCAAATCAGTAATACACTTAAAAATTGATCTTGTGTTACATCCTTCTAATGACAGAAGGGTTGGGTAAATAAAAACTAGATATTTGTTCTATAAAGAACAGAATTTTGTCACTATATGAAGTAGTTAATACTTTTACCTCTAATTATTAAAAACGCTAACTAGTAGTCATATATGACTGAAAACTCTTTAGGTTGCTCATGATATTCTCATGAAATTTGACCAAATGAGGTTTATTTTTCAACATAGTCTCTCTTGCAGTTCACACACTCTATTGGTATTGTAGTGCTTGGATCCCATCAATAAAATAAAGTTATCAACACCAGATACATCATCATATAGACTTTTTAACCCACCCACATATATAAAACAATGTGTGTGTGTGTGTGTGAGAATTTTCTCCAAATTGTCCATCTCTGTCTAATGGACTCTTGATGATGTAACTAAAATAGAAATTTATACCATATTAAACTTGAAAGTGAAATATTCCAGTGACGTGTATTATGCTAAAGTTACATTTCCAAGATAGCTATATTCTTTCTGTTATATGATTACTCTTTTCTATGGAAACACTTGATTGCTTTTAAGAACACAATTTTAAACAAAAGTCAGTCATTTCTACCTTTAGTTTCATTTTCAGAATTTAAACTAAAAAATGCTACATAATTTTTTCATACTTTGATATTTTATAGATACAAATCTGTTACAAAATTATTAAACTGTCATTTTTGATGGTACAAATAAACAAAAATGAACCATTCTTTTATTTTCTTTATCCAAAAATACTCATTTAAAAACAACAAAAAATAAATTTTACATTTTCTTTGAATTTATATTACATTTTTATCAAAACATGCATCAATTTAAAGTTTATCATTTTACCATCTCAGAGAAATTTGTTTTAATTTTTTTCTGGGTGTAAATAATGACAATATTTAAATTACCATGAAAATGAAGTTTTTTTTAATCCTTTTTATCACATGCCATTACATATGTAGTTGTGATAATTTAAAACAAAATATTACTCATAATCATTGTGATTTTTGTCAGAATTGTCAACCTTATTTATTGATCTGTAATGTTTTAATTAGTCATGTTACATTCTTTTATTATGAAAATGAATATACTAGTTGGAATGTGCATGTAAAATGTCTAGAGTAAATATTGAGAGATTTTAGTGTAGTACAAATTGGTTAAAGTAAATATATTTAGTTTTTAATGATGTACAGTTTGACATGACAGTAAGTGTTATGGAAATATACATTTTTCCAAGAGAAAGAGAGATATCAGGGTGGAATGGTTTTCAACTGTGTACTCTAGTTTAAAAAAATGAAAAAAAAAAATGAAACCAGTAACTTTTGCAAACACTTGTGTGTGTGTCGAGAGAGACTGAGACTTTTGTATTTTTCTCTTTAAAAATGTTTGTTCTATTTAATTATAAACCATCTAAGAAAGGATGATTATCAGGAGTAAGTTAACTGATAAGAAGAGACAAGATACACTTGAAGAGAGAGAGAAGGAAAAGTTAGTAGACAATGCTTCAGGTCATCCACCTAACTTGGATGACCAGGCAGATAATGTTCAAGTAGGTTTTCTGCCTCCAAACCTAACCAGCTTGATTCAACCTCTGGATCAAGGAGGTTAGTATGAAATTCAAAGCACCTTTAAGTTATTGGTTAGTTTCTTAGATGGTTAAACTAAACTTGCTGTAAGGAAAGTTTTATGGCATCCACAATGAATCTTGTCTGGCTTAGAATCTATCCAGACTGCATTGTAGATGGCCTGGATTTTGAAGAACTAACACTGAAGATTGTTGGATTGCTACACCAGGTTGATTTAATGAAATAAAGGAAGATGATGCAGTGGCATTATTTGAATGGTTAAGAATTATCTACTTCATAGAGATGGAACGATGCTGTGCTGAAGAAGATGAGAGTAATGAAAGTGAAGATGAAGAAACACCATGGATTTTAACAAAGATTTGTCTGAAGCTTTCTAGATTTTAGAAAAAAGCTAGGGCAATTTTTATTGAAAAAACATTTTCAAATAGTAGTTTGATAGCAAACAGGATAATAAGGAATAGACACAAATAGAAGAAAAATGAATGTTAAATCTTGGCCATGTTTTTTATACACTCAATATCACTTGTCAATTCACTCCAACCTAGTCTCTTTTAATCCTCTCATCTTCATCATTAGTGATGATGATAATGACCAAGATGAATTTTGATGTTTTGGGGGAAAAAGAATATATTATAGGATGTTAACACTTGTTTATATCGTTGATTCTATGGTAAAATTGATTTTGTTTTATATTGATTCACTTAAAGTCACACACCCCCAAGAAGTTATGAACTATGTTAATCAACTTAAAAACATATTCATTTGTCAAAATTCTGTTTGTACTATTGGCTAATGATATTGCAACACTTTTTATTCTGTTATAATTTTTGCTGTATGGAAAGTGCTGATGATAGTTTGAACTTTTCTGTCAATTGTTACCTGTTTAAATGGCAAAAGAAATATATTTAAATGTTAACTCTCCCTCAGTACACACACACACACACACACACACACACATATATAGTATCAGAGTATTTTTCTACCTTTATCCAATGAAAGAAAGTTATTCTTTATTGATCAAACCCGTTAGCATCAATATTTATGCTAATTTGTTTTTTGAAGAGGTTTGATTCTTACAACCTACACTTAATATAAAAGGTTTACTTTCATCTATGATATCAAATAAATTGGTAATCTTTGCTGAATATATTTAAGAGCAAATTCTGCCATTATTACTTGACTGCTACATATTCCAAATTACTAATCTATAGCATTGAAACTAATAGAAAATAAAACTGTGTAAATATATATGAGGTGCACTTATTTTTTGACTGCTACATGTTCCTATAGTTTTGGTTGGAATTTTGATACTGTAGGGTTTGGTAATAAGTAATATCTAATATCAGTTTTGTATTTACTAGAAATGCTAAACTTTTTGGTCTCTTTGGTTTAGAAGGAAATTACTGTATATCTGATGTTGTAGAATAGTTGAACAGATATATTCATGCACTGTTTTCCTGAGAACTTGTTATATATATTTTTTGATAACTTTCTTTGATATTCTTTGGGGAATTTTGAATGCTAGGTTTTGCCAGCAATTTATGTTTAAAATGTTCAATATCCGGTGGTGAGGCTTCAGTTCTTGAACTTTAAAAATTGTGGAATTGTGAAATTAAAACATTGATATTGCAGCTAAGTATATAAGTATTTATCTATTTAAAATGATTGTGAACTACATGTAAATGCTTGAAAATTGTTTGTATTAGATAGGAGTGCTTGGAGTCATATAATTGTGTACAAATGATTTGTATTAGATAGGAATAATTATTCAAAGGCATATAAAGGTTTGTAAATTATTAATGTTAGATAGGAATATTTAATTGAAAATATATAATTGCTTGCAAATTATCGCTTAAAACAGAGTTACTTGAAACCATATGATTGTGAACAAATTGTATAAAGAATAGTTACTTAAAGCTATAATTATTTACAATTGACTACTATTAAATAGGGATGATTATTTGAAACTATGTAATTGCTTGCAAACAAACAAAAAACAAACAAAATTAGTATTGAATAACCCAACAACAATGAAAGTAATGTCAATAATTTTGAACTAAATGTTTTCAAGATGTAATAAGATGAGTATTATGATTCTAAACTTAGAGCTAGGGAACAACTATCTTCCTGCTAAATCCCCCAGAAAGCTTTCTAATACAAAAAGTAAGCATCAAAAGAAATATGATACTTAAAAAAAACATGTTTATAATGATAATTTAACTATATAAATCTATATCAAATGCAGTTAAAGATTACAATCTTATTACCTGAGAACTTATTGGATTAAGAACTGTCATCGTGCAATAAAATGAGTTAGAACTTAATGATAAATGAAGGAATATTATTTTATCTATCCTATCAATTATAAACCTTTCACTTGTTGATGCTTTTTATGATTACTAAATATTTCTAAGCCATTGAATGTGCAATTATTGACTTTGTGATAAAGCAATAAGGATATTGATATATAAAAATGTGTCATTTAGTTATTGAAAATAGTTAATGTGTAGATATATCTGTTTTTCTAGAACTTTAAAATGTTAGCATTAGTTATGTAAATAGGTTTGTTTTTCCTTTTTCTGATATATTATTTTTATACTTGATTTGATTTTCCTGTATTTAGAGCTGGGTTTGATTTTAAAACCCAAAGTTGAAATGTATTTTTTTAATTTGAAAGTCTTTTTTGTCATTTGTATTTAGTTGATTATTAGCCATACAATTACTTTCAGTGAGTATTTTACTTTGCCTGTTAACTATAATTTTAAAGTACTAAATCCCTTTGACATCTTTCTTATTTATTGTACTTTAAATTGTAGTCATTTGTAAGTAAGTGAAGAAGGCAATTGAACTGTATTGATGTAGGCAATTATTTTAAATTCAGGGAAATTACTATTTGATTTCCTTGGAGCCTGTATCAGAGTAATCAAGTTTCCTCTAACTCTCCTTGTTAGATTTGTAAACAGATCAACTGCTTCTATTTCTTTTCTATTTGTAATTGATTACACATAATTATTGAATCCATCAAAATAATAGTATAATTTACTATTTGCTGAGCAATTTTTATAGTTAAGCAAATAATAAATTGCTATTAATAAGCAATATATAATGATGGCTTCATAACTAGTAATAAAAATGTTGGTTTCTAAAATGTGACAATGGATTTTATAACTTTTTATGTGAGTTTACTCTGATTTATATATATATATATATATATATATATATATATATTTATTATTATATTTATTTATTTTATTATAAATATAATGAAATAAATAGATAAAGGAGTTGGAAGCGCATGGTTACCATTAAAGGAAATGGACTCAGTGACACGAGTTCAAATACTGGATGAGACTTTGCATTTCATTTTGAAAAAGGTATTCATCCTCCAGCTATATGTAATTAGTAGGGCAGATTGGGCTCTTTAACCCAGGTAAGGAAACTGGTCTAGAAGGAAAACTGAATTCAAACCTGTTAAACTCTGCTTAAGAAATTGACTGTGTGTCACATCCTTTTCGTGCAGAGGGGTTGGTAAATACTTAAATATAATAAATTTAAGAGAGCAAAGTTTGAAACAGACCTTTTCTTAATGTGCCTTTAATAATTTTTATGCAATTTGTATTTTAGTTACTTGGATAGTAATATTGAATGATGTAATCATCGTATTTTTGTTAATTCAAAAGTAATTTTTATCTATTTTTATTACTTACTGTAATCAGTATATCTTTTTAGAAGTCAAGGTGTTATGATGAAAAAGTATCAAAGATGAAGAAATTAGTCTGAATACAATGATTAAAAACACCTTGCTTTAAAAATAAAAAATAAATGAAAATTCAGACAAGAATAAATGAGATAAATTAATGCTTAAACTTGTAGCAGCTGAAATTTTAAAATCTCTTTGACTTACCGCTGGTAAATTAGGTAATATATAGATAATATATATTGGATTGGCCCATTTATATTTTAATTCAGCTGAGTTGTTAATTTATATAAGTGCTTCTCAGTTACAATAGTTATCCTAATTGTTACTCATTTTATTACAGCAAGAGTCTTTTAAAATTATCTGTTTTAGTAATGTTATTTGCTTCTAATATATTTTATTAATTGG
This sequence comes from Doryteuthis pealeii, assembly GCA_023376005.1. Classification (NCBI taxonomy): domain Eukaryota; kingdom Metazoa; phylum Mollusca; class Cephalopoda; order Myopsida; family Loliginidae; genus Doryteuthis; species Doryteuthis pealeii. Next base: position 80,932,459 of record CM042145.1, read on the forward strand.
TTGCTCTATTTTTTTAATACAAATTTATCAGTCTTATTTGTTTATTATTACTAAAAATACATTTGGCATTACTAATTATATTTCATCCTGTATAGAGGGTAATTTTCTAGGAGCACCCTATTGCAACATTCTTTTTTATTATTTTCAGTCCTAACTTAAAAAAAAATTATTTCTTATTTACAGTAATTGAATAGTATCTAGTTGCTGTTTTGTTTAATATAGGAGAAATTAATCTCTTAAAATCTGTAATACTGATTGATTTTATTTGATATAATTGAATGAAATTTTGAGATTAACTATTTAGGATGCATTTTCTTGCTTTTTAAAATGATAAACATATCTGCTTGTTTATTCCTTCAACAACTGATGAAATGTCTTTTACTAAGCAGAATTTTTCTCTTTTAAGTGCTGTAAGAAATGTTAATCAGTTCATCCTGTATGACATGAAAATATATCATGATGCAAAAAACTGATTTTATTGTACATAGAACTACATAGGTACCAAATCAAGCATGGGGGAATTTAAATTTAAACATTAGGGCTATTCATCATTAAATGTTTAAGTTGAAACATTTTTGTTTTATTTCTGCTTTTGAAAGAAATATAACATCATTTATTAATCAATCTTTTAGAGCCAATTACAATTTGAAATCTCATTTATTGAATTCTGTATAGGATTTTAAGATTAACACATTAAATAAACCTAATGAAATATCAATTTATACTGTTATATATTTGTTTGCTCTGTCCTTATTTAGCAAGTTGACAGACATTTGCATTGTTTGTTTGAAGACATAAAGAATGGGATATTTATTAAAACATTTATTTTATATGCAGGATAAAATTTAAAAGGACACCTGCTTCTATATTTTAGTATCCTTTCAACTACAAATTGCTTAGTTTCAACTTGATGTCTCTTAATGATATTTGTTTTATGATTTTATTTTGGATGAACATTTTTTGTATAAACATAATAGACATTATACTCAGCATTTCTTGATTATACATTTTTTTTGAAGAATGCTTAAGATATAAAATCTTTATATTGTTATAGTTTCAGAATGGGAAAAGAAAAATAGAACTTAAAAATATATATATATATTCATGTTATGTTTATATTTTTAGTCTCTGAAAACTGGTCTAATAGTTGGACAATTCAATTTGTTTTTTTTAAATCACTTTTCAAATCCATATTGTCCCAATAAATTAAAACATTTGACCTACTCTGTATTCTTATTGTAAGTGTAAACATTTTAAAGAATATTTGCTTAGTAAACTTCAAAGAAGTTGTTCTTTATGAAAATTTATCCAGAAAATGCCTCCTTTTGTGCATGTGATATGAGTTTTAATAATAAAAAATATGGTTGGTTGATAAGATCTCCAACCTTATAGAATAATTTTTACACAGAATAATTTAATTGGTATCAAAATAAAATAAGTTCCTCTTAAAAATTATAATTTTTTCTCCAATATAGTCACCATTTAGTGCTACACTTTTTTCTCTAATCCATTTCTTCATTTTGTCCATGAATAAAGTTTCTGGTTTACTATTGATCCATTTTAACATCTAATTTTATTTTGGTAACAAGCTGCCAAATTGGGATTGTACAAAAGTTGTGCAACAAATGTAAATTTCAGGCATCATTTGTTGACTACAATCTGGCCTTGTGTTGTGGTACCAGAAAGAAAAAAAGACCCATATTACAGGCCTTATCCACATCCATGTTATCACCATAAATTATTTTCAGATTGACAACCTTCTACTGCCAAAATTTCTATCACTAATCATTGCTTTATATGTAACCTAAATACAGTACTCATGACTAACGAATATTATTATCCAATGCTTTCACATAATCAAACTGAAAATAAGGATATTTAAACTAGTAATGCATACTTAGATTTTTATTTTTTTAAATTTTTATTTGATATAATGTATATAATAGTTTTTTGGATAGAGCTCATTGAAAAAGAAAAAGAAAATGATTTTTGAATTAAAAAAAATTCATTGTACGACTGCTGAGTAATTTGGATTTTTTCACCTGTACTAAATTAGGAATTTCTCTACTTCTAAAAATAAGAAGCAAAAATTAGGATTTCAGACCCCAAAAGATACCCTTTCATAAGTAAAATCAATTTTCTCCATTATCACCAAGATAAATTTATGAAAATTCACATAGTAGTTTGCAATATAGGGAATAAAATGTTCCTGGCATTTTCAAAATAAATAAAAAAATAGCAAAAATTCATTATTTTGACAAGTACAGATTTTAATTTATAAAATTCTTGTTTTAAAGACAGTAAAGCATAATTTTTACATGTGATTAAAAAAAATGCTTCCTTTTTATAATACAGCAAAATCACGTTGCTTCATTGTTTCCCCCCTCCAAGTTTTGTTGAATTTTAATTCATGGAGTGGGGAGGTTTTAAAAAAACATGAAATTTTATGTACATATAGAAAACGAAACTCATTATTAGCATAATTTCCTAATAATTTTTTTCAAAATCGATAAAACCTCACAAAAAGTACATATTTGAACATTTTATTTTATTATTTTCCAACCATGTAATTTTAAAAAAGGTTTTATCACAAATAAGTGAGAATTTTCTAGTTTAGATGAAACTTTGCTTTTTTTTAATGTTCATGAGATTGAAGTCACCCAGAATCAACTCCTATTTTATTTTACCCATTTTTGAAGCTAAATTCAAAACGTTTTACAAATTAAAATGGAAATCCTTAAGAAGTTAAAAAAAATATACCTATAATATTTATATCAAAAGATAAAGAAAAGCTTTATTAATCAATATCCGAGTGTTATTTAATGATATCTAACCTTATTTTGTAAAATAAACTTTCAACAAAATAATTGCCATATATAATCTTCCAAATTGAAAAACTTTTTAAGCTCTAAGTGATTGGAAAATTCCACAAAAATATTTTCAATAGTTTCACAAGAATTTTGTTTTGCAATGTGTGCCTCAAAAATCTGAAATTTTCCAAAATTCAAACAAGAATTCCAGTGATGCTTACAAATATTTTTCTCAACATTTATAACAATAGAGAAAAAATGTTATTAATCAACATCAGAGTAATTAAAAGTAATATAATTATATAATATTATAATTATAATCTTTTATTGTAAACTTTAACTAGTTACAGTCTTATATCACATATCAAATTGAAGGTCTATTCAAGCTCTATTTTTTCAGAAAATTAGACAACAATATTCTAAATGGTTTCGCCAGAATATTATTTTGAAATGCTGTTATCACCACAGACAGCATTAAAAACCCAACTAATTCACTGCTAAATGTGCTAAAATGAGCAAAAGTGCAGTTTTTTATTTTGTCATTAAAAAATAACTATAGAGATTATTTTATAAATTATTGCACCAGATTAAAGAACTATTTATTTACTATTTAATAATATAAGTTTGACTCTAACATGATCTTTGGCTGTGAACTTGTAAGGATTTTACTGTAAGAAATATGCTTAAATACTCAAATTCAATGTTTTGGCCGTGAGTGTGGATTGCTATTTAAACTGGATTTTACATACAAGAATGTGTGTATCTTCACTGTTAATCAATGCCAATTGATAAGACGTCAGTTTTACTCTTGTAACTTTTGATAGCAAGTGTAATCTAAAAGTAACCTCAATTAATAAATATTTTTTCTGAAAGAAGTGAAAATATGTATTTAAAGCAAGTATAAAAATGAATGTTTAATTTTTTTTATTGAAATAATGTTTTGCTTGTTTTTATTTAAAAAAATTTTTTTTTAAATAATTACATATTCATAATTCCGGATACTGGAATTGATCTTGTATTCTGTATTTATGAATGAGAATAAAATTTTAGTGTATTAAATTAGATTTTATTAATGAACATTGTTCATTGGATTAAAAAGTTCATCCCTTATCATCATGTCACATTAGTTGCATGGATATTCATGACAATCTCTCGCCAACCATTCCTATCATTCATTGCTCTCGGGAGGTCCTCTGTGCAGCATCCAGTATCCGTGTAGAGCTGGTCAATGTAAGTCTTTGCTGGATGGCCCACATTGGCATGCCCATGTGCTGGTTTTAACAGGAGAACATCGCTTATTAGTTTGTCTTTGCTTTTCTAGCAGTGTCCAGCATGTCTTGTTTGTCTCATTTGGATGGTTTTGATAGGGGGATGGTGGCCATACAGCTGCTTTTATGGAATTGTTTTTACATTTATAAATAATTTGTAGAAATTCACTGCTAGATTTAAGGACTGTGAGCAACTTATAATTCTTTTTTTTCTGTTGCTTTTAATTTTGAAAGATATTTTCTTATGTAGAAACAATATTTTGTACAAAATTCATAAATTCCTTGTTATGGCCTTCTTTTCTAGTTTTAAGATCAGAGGAGGAGGAAATGCCTTTTATTTGTAGGTTAATAAAAGTCACAAAAAGGATAGTCTTTTTTTATAAAATGCCTTACTTGATACTTCATGGCAATTATAAAGGGGAAAAAAAAGTTGATTTAAAATAAATAAAATACAGGATTTGTAAGAATGTAAATGAGAAAGAAAAAAATATATCCATTTATTCATAAAATTACTGAACCACCAATATTCACTTAACATCTTTCATTTGCAGTTCATGACATGTTTTTTTTTGTTTTTCTTTTTTCATGTTTGCTTCTTTGTTCAGTTTTCTTTTTTCTCTTCTCCTTTCCTGACACTATATAGTGATATTGTTTTTATTAAAATATAAATTGCAATTTTTATCCTAATTTTTGTTTGTTTTTTTGTTTTTGTCTTCAGGATGTTGTTTTGTTACATTTTACACCAGGAAATCTGCTCTAGATGCTCAGAATGCTCTTCACATATCAAAACATTACCACAAGTAAGTTATTACTTATAACATTCTTATCCATACCATTTTGTTAGTGCATCAGTATCAGCAGATACATGAAATCAGCTGGAAATGTTTTAGTTCCTGTTGGTAAATATGTTAAGTCAATATAATTTGCTGCAGGGTTGCTCACTAGGAATCAGAACTTTGAAGAATCTAAATGATTTGATTAACCGCAGTAAGAAAAAGTCATAATAGAACACGCTTCAAGGATTATACTTTGAATAAAACTTGAAGGGAAAAATAAATAAATAAATAAATAAGAACTATTCTTTATGGCTATTATTTATTGAATCTTCTATTTCTCTTTCTTAAAACTGAAAAAAATAAAATGTTTTAACCAAACTTGCAGTTATTGTAGATCCTCAAAGTTTTGGATTACCCAAACATGGCATCAAAATTAAATTTATTCCATCTTTATGAAATTATTAATTTTTCTCAAAAATGAATAACTTGAGCATTAAATATTAGTCTTTTGTTCTCTTAATTGAAACAAATATACCACTCTGTTGGGGAGGCTTAGAATATGCTGACTGTACCTCCTGCAGAGGAGTAACCCCCCATCTAAGAGGGCTTGATATGACTCTAAACTGCATCTGAGGAGTATGGAGTACCCCCTTCATTGCCACCACTCTCGGGTCAATTCTGACTGAGTGGTAATACTTGTTTGGGTCCCATCTAAGGGTCAAATAGATCTGTTCAAAAAATTATTCATATTTGGTAGGACTGTGCAAAAAACAAAACAACCACACAAAAAATGTAAGTAGGAATATACAATGAATATGATTCTCTAACCTCTAGGCATAAAATAACCCTAGATGGGTTGACATGCCATTCAACATGAAATGTAGATATAATTAGAGAAAACCTACAATATGCTGACATTCACTTCATTTGGATGTCTGCTTTCTGTCATAAAATGGAAATATCAACCTTGGTTTAAATTCAACTCTTTAATTTGTTTTTTGTCTTTTTGATTGTGAATGTTTGTCCTCTTTTAATAATAGTTCATTAAATGTATCGTATTTATACATATTGATTTAAAAAAGAAAAAAAAGACTTGTATATTTGATTTATATGTATGCTAATACAGCATTTATTATGATTTAAAAAGAACCTTTGTGCTTTTTCTTATAAAGCAGACAAATTGTTTAAAGTTTCTTCCCATCTCTAAGATCATATCTACTTAGAATCAAATCTTTGGATAATTGGGCACTTTTTATTTTATTTTCACTAAGAGTAAGTTGTACAGAGTAGTCATATTATCTCATATTTACTGTCAGTGGTAATTTTTTTTCTTGTGTTTGCTGTTTTGGATGTAATGCAATAATCAGCATGACATTATTTATTTTTATGGATCATAATTAAAAAATAAGCAACAAAACTCTGATATCCTTAATTTTTGTTTATAGTTTTTGCATGTACGTAACAGATCAGTGGATAAGCCAAAGTGTTTGTTTCTTTTTTTCTCAAATGATACCACATCAAATAAATATAAATCATGAATAAGCTTATCTTATTTTTGATTTCTAGACTGTAGCAACAGTTTTATCTCAACTAAAATAATATCAAATTTATTATCTTCCATGTAATATCCAATTTTTTAATTTACTGTGATTTTTCTAAGACTTAGTTGACACACACGAGCCTTTTTCTTAGATGCTAGACATAATGTCAACTCTGATGTCTAATAAATATTTCTATTCTCTAGTGATACCTTCCAATTCCCTATCTTGTATGCAAAGGAGAGATAACAAATGCAAAAGAGAATGTTGTTCTCTCATGAATATTGCTGTCTTCTCTACTCCACTCAAGCAGATTCTCTGCTGCCAACTTGATTATTTACAAATGATTGACATCAACTATGATTGGAACCATCCAGTTGTGGTTGGTTTATCTAGCAACCATTATTGCTGACATTTATCTTTATTTAATGGTGTCTAAAGCCAAATGTGCACCACTAACATCATTCCTTTTTCATTTCTGTAAAAAGTTATATTTAACATATCTGATTATATGTCATATGCCACAAAATAAGATATTCCTTTTTGCTTTACAATGAAGTCTAATCATTTTTTTTAAATTTATATTTTTATCTGCTTTAATTGATTAAAAAAAGAAAATTCTCTATAATCCCAAAAATGGTCTACTTGTACATTATACTTGAGTTTGCAAGAAATCAATTTATACCAGTGTATTATATATTTTTTAATTTCAGATTTATTAGAGGCTACCAAAATAATGTTGTCATCTATTTAATATATATATGTATATATTTTAAAAAAATAAAAAAAGTTAAATTCAGTGGTTGGTGCTCCTTATATTGATTATAGTAAATATGTAAACATACAATATGAGCTGTACTTAGTGTAATAATTATTGTTGTAGGAAATGAAATCGGCAACCTGAGTTCAAATCTTAGACAAAGTTGTTATCATTTCACTTCATGCTAATGCTCTTGGAAATGGCATAAATCCAGCTCTACTTCCCCAGCTATGGGTAAATAAATTGGGTACTTTAGTTTTGGTAAGTCACCTGTCTAGAAGGAAAACTAAATTCAAACCAGCTGTACTCCACTTTGTAAAAAGAATTGACCTTGAGTCACATCCTACTTGAGTCACATGGGTTGGGTAAATACATACAATATACAAATTTCCATGTTATATTTACTTATGAGTTATTCTTTTTCACACTTTAAGCTATAGGTTTTAACAATTGGTACAAATTGGATTGCTTTCACAAAGATCAGGATTTATTTCTATTACCTGTTTTCTACTTTTATTCTTGTTTTAGTATTTTTAATTACTTTTATATGACTTCTTTAATGATTTGGCTATTGAGTTATATTTGCAATTGCATAAGTTAATCTTTTACAAATCATTTATTAGGTACAAAGGCATTTTTTATTTATTGGTTGATTTAAGGAAGTTAACACTCAACATTATAGGTTACCTAGTGATTGGGAAATTTGTTGTCTTTGGCTATTAGGATAACAGCTTTCTTGTATTTTATTTAAAATATAATGGAGCAATTACGCTAAGTTTATTGATATTATTGTATAAAGTTTGATTATAAATGAATAATGTTAGTCTGGCTTCTTGGTTATTTTTTTTATTTTTATTATTTATTTAAAAGCACATGTTGCAACTTTGTTTTAGCTGGTGTCAGTTTTTTCTGCTTGGTTTTTATTTATTTTGTAAACAAAGAAAGATTTCAGATGATTTGCATGTGTATTTTTAAAAAGTCATCTCTTTTGGTTGCTTTTGTAAATGATGGACATTTGTCTTGGTTTTTGAGGTTTGATTACTAGGAAACAAAAAACTGAAACTATGAAAATAGTTCAAATTCTTAATTATATTTGACCCAGTAGTAAAGTGCAGCATATTATCAAATATGTCTTATAAGTTTATGAATATGTTGCACTAACAATGTCCCAAATGTAAACTTTAAGCATAAAGAAGACAAAAAATATATTGTCAAAAACATTTGATTTCAAGTAAAACTTACATATTTTATTTGGTGCTTTTGAATGATGGTAATATTTGTCTATTTTTAAAAAAAAATCTTATAATATTTACAACTGTAATTTAGTGTTGTACTTATGGATAATGTTTTCATTGAATAATGTATATTTTAACTTGGTCTTTTTAAGACTGTATTTCCAAATGTTGGTTTTAAGCTTTTAAAAAATAGAGATTTACTATATCAGTTGATCAGTGCATTCTGCCTCACAATGTAATGAATTTTTCATGTTACCAAAATATAAGTAACTTTTCATACATATTTTTACAGTTTGATTCTAAGTATCTTGCTTCATTTGAACTAAATTGAGTTTTTTTATCTTGAATGCAGGATATCCTATGTTTCTTTTAACAATATTTGAATTGACAAGATTGTTAGACTTCTCTCCTTGTTTTAAAACTAAAAGCGTTATGTGTTACTCATATCTTCAGTTTATGCTGTTAACTCATTTAAAAGTGTTGTATCACAATGAAAGCTTCATACAAATAGTAAAATAAATCTTAATACCTATGGGGATATACTTGGTTCATACTTTATTTATTACCTTTTTATTTTGAATATCATATTTGTTGTAGGTTTTATTATTTACCTCAAATAGTCTCTTTTTTTTTCTTTCTAAAATCATCTAAACTAGTATGTTTTGTAAGACAGCATCTTTAACTTGCTATTTGTTTCCTCTTAACTGGATGTTTTTGTAACTTTTCTCATTTTCTTTTTCTTTTTTCTGTTTCATCTAATTAAAAAAAAAAAAAAAAAAAAAAAGAATAAACACTTGCACACTATCAGTAAAGACTTCCTGTTTGGCTGGAGCTGCCAGTTTTTAAACTTCTGTTCTTAAAAGTAATTTAAGTTGAGCAGTCATTTGTTTTATTTTTTTTTTAAATTACAATATTTTTTTTTTCTGAACCTGGAAAAACATGATAGAATTTCAAAAATAACTAAAAGAATAACAAAATGCCATCTTGTGGGAAATTCCAATCTTTAACACTGCTCACCTGTGATATGTAATTATGAAAGGCGGGTTTTTAATGTGCAGAGATATTTTAACATACTAAGAAAAATCATTAAGAGTATTTTTAATTTAAACAAATTTTAGGAATTTAATCTAACAGAATTCTTGAATGCATTGCTGTTTTCTTCTCAAAATAATATTCCTAAACATATTGGGTGGGGGGAATGAATATGCATTGTAAGGCTTGTTTGAATGAATGTTTATCCAGATTCACTCATTTTATATTTAACTAAACTTAAAAATTCAAGTTGTGCTGTATCTTCAAATTATAGGAACATTTGTTTAAAGCTGATATAATATTCCAATGTTTTCTTATTATGTAGAATCACTCTATATTTTCTAAATAATTGATTAAAAAAACCCATTTAAAACTGATTCAATAGTGTTTTTCATCAGAATTATTATTTTAGTTGTACGGATTTGACTTACTAAAAGACTGAATTGGTTCTGATTCAGTTAATTGTTGCATTAATTTGTTTTGATTTTGTGTGTGTGTATGTATGTGTGTGTGTGTATGTGTTATATATATATATATATATATATATATATATAATGCTTCTAATGTAACCAAAACGTGGATTTAACATTAAATAACAACATCATGCAATTTGAACCTTTCTTGGAAGGAAAGCAACTTCATGCTAGAAGATAACTGAAATCCATTTAAAAAAAAATTGGCACACACTTGAACAATTATTTTTCTAAATGCCTGCAAAAAGTTTAACATCATACCTAAAGGATTCAGATTAAAGAATAATTTTCAACACAGCATGAATACCTCTTATTGAACACAAAGCCAACTGATTATATGATAGAACCTCATCACAACAATGTCTATGAAAAACAAAACTCCCTCACAAAATCATACTACAAACTCAACAACCCCCTCAACCACACATTCCCCGATCCATTACACACAAGATGCCCCAAACCCTGATTCATTTACCATAAACATTTAAGAAAACTCCTCAACTCAACAAACTAATCTCACACCTTAAAAACATTTCCAAATACAAGACGTTATTTTATAACAAAGCCAGTTCGAACACACTGTACCAACCCTATTCGAAACACCTCTACCAACAGTCCTATCATCAACCTATGCAACTACACCCTCACAAAACATGAAACATCCCTACTTAACAAAGGGTTATCATTCTCTGCCTATCACAAAAACTTAATCCCATCGACATCTGCTATGATATGGAGAGATACCTCCGTAAAATAAAACTAAAAGAATATCATGCAGACAAAACCCAACCACAACAATACAACACAACACCACCCATCTCCACCTCTATCATAGGAAACACTGTGAACGCCACCAAGTGGATGGAACTCACACCAGCTTCCTTTATGATAAAGGACATGAAAACAAACCACAATCTCTTTCCACAGAAAGAAAAGCCATCAACACCCTAAAAATCAACAAGGAAATAGTACCAGCAGACAAGGGAGGAAACATCACCACCATGGACACTAATAAATACATAACAGAAGCAGAATCACAAATGCAAGACACTAACAAGCCCTGTCACCTGGGGCTTTAGATAGGCCTTCTAATGGAGCCACCTGTTGGCCGTGGGTGGTGTACTGTGATGATTAAGGATGGAGTCCTGGTGGATGAGCAGTTTATGATATGCAATACCCCACTTTAACCTGTACTTAGGCTAGACAGGTGGTCAGAGAGGCCCCTCCGATCTATCGGCTGGTCATTTCAAGCCTAGCACCTATATAATTGTCCATATGGCAAGCCCCAACCCTTTTTATCATATGGGTGCTAGAAGGCAGTGACTAAGGGTCTTTATGTCCTAGGTATGACGTTAAACTCTCTGATAGTGAGGTTCCAGTTCTGGAGGTCTGGGGAATGTGGAGCAGCCCTTCATCACCATTGCTTCCTGATCCACTCTGACATGGAGTGGTTGTACCTGTTAGGGTCCTATCTATAGGTTAGATAGAAAGTTTGTTTACAAAAACAATTGAGTTTAACAATTTTCTTCAAACTATCGCTACGATTCTTTCAAAACTTTTGCCAGCATTAAATAACCCACTGTAGTTGATATACCGTAAAACCAAACAAACAAGATGCTAACTGCTACAAACTATTCTTACTTGACCACCAATACTTAAAAAGTGGAACTGACAGAACTAACATAAAACCTCAGCCCCACACAAAAACACCATAAGATCCCTCATCCTACAACCCCTAAAACTACATTTTACACAACCCACAAATTACATACACTCCCTAAACTCATAGCAGAAAAACATCCAACCTTACAACACCAACAACAACCTAACTGCACATGCAATAACACAAATGATATTCACCAACTATCCAAATCCCTTAACATCTCACCCTGGCAGGCTGATAGTAGCAGGAAATGGAATCTTCACAGAATCCATATCAGGATACATCGACCACATCCTCAATCCCCTACTTCACAACATCCCTGGATACATTAAAGATGCCATGCATTTCCTCAATATAATACAAAAAATAGGCACACTCCCTAAAGAAACTATCCTTGTAACAATGGACGTAACCGCATTATACACTAACATCCACACAATGAAGGCATCTAAGCCTGCAGAGAATTCTTGTCAAATAAAAATCTCCCTACAAACCAAATAAACCACCATTGCAACATAATCAATTTCATCCTAACCCACAATTCAAATTCAACAAGTAAAACTTCCTACAACTCAAAGGTACGCAAAATGAATGTTCTGAGTTATGCTAATATATTTATACATATACTGGAAACCATTTACTTACCCAAAACTACCCCATAACCCTCACACACTACTGCAGGTACATGTATGACATCTTCAAATGGCCACACTGTCTAAACACGCTACTAAACTTTTACCAATATTGCAACAGCTACCACCACACAATAATTCACTATAGAACATTCGCACAATTCCATCCCATTTTTATTTTCAATTTAAATTGTTCAAGTTTTATTTTTTGTAAATTCATTTTTATAAGTATATAAAGTGTCAGGTGTGTGTCTGATGAGAAAGTGATGGCTAAATTCATTTGGCTCTTATCTTACTATGTCAAAGGATGTTGGGAAAAAAATGCCTGGTTGTTTATACATGCTGACTTCATAAACATGTGTGTGACATCTTAATTGGGTAGAAAATAAGTAACATGGGCAGATAACTCATAAAAATTGATTACAATACCAATAATGTAACACCATCTTTCATGAGTGTCTTTAAGGCACAAAATCATTATTTATACTAGCAAATATATGCACCTCCGGGTGCAAGTATTTAAGTTTTAATATAATAAAATATCATGTTAAATTAGAAAGGCTAATGAAACTGAATAAGAATTCAGATAAAAATATTTCGAACAGAGGGGGTATGATTGAAAAATAGAACAACTTTGAAACTAACTCTTCATCATTTTTCATTACTCCCCTCTTTCAGTGATAAATTTCCCTAATTTAACTATTTAGTTAAAATAGGAAGTAAAGAATAAAATTACAGTTATTTCTTTATGTTAATAGATTTCTGTTAAGATTTCCCCGAGATTGTTGCTCATATTCATTAAGATAAAACCAAACAATTAGAAATCGATAATACTAAGCATATATTTATTAAAATCAAATTTTTTAATATCAATATGCAAATTAGCCTCCCATTCACACTGTAACCGCTATTTTGTTGTATATATAAATACAACTGCATGTTACTTGTATGTAGATATGGTCAACAGTCTTAATGATGTAAAACAATTTTACTAATAATTGAGGTTTAAATAAAAATAAAATCATGGAGAATGTGATGTAAATAACAAAGGGAATTGTGACTTGTATAGTAATATAGTTTTGGTTACAGACAGACAAACACAATCTCCATTATAATAAGATTTCATACTTGTTTTTTTTTTTTTTTTAATCTTAGTTTCAAAACCATAGGTTTTATAGTTGACCTGTAATTCTATATCAATTGATATCATCAGTTCATTTTGTAGCTTTTGTAATACCAATACTGATTATTATATAAAGGCAATTAAAAGGAAGTTTTAAAAAAATTTTAAAAATTGTATTAGCCAAATTAATAAATGCTATTAATTCAAGACCTGATTTGTATATAAAGGAATAAAAATAAATGTAATGGCAGCATAATTTCATTACAAAGTGTCTTTGAAAACTGTTGCGTGCATGTGCATTTATTTTGATGGTTTGATACAAATGCAGAGAAAAAAGTTTGATAATTTGTTTGATCCAACTTGTACCATATACATTTATACAAAAAGTTGACAAAACTTTCTGCTCAATTTACAAGTGGTAAATTTCAATGGCACATAATTTTATATAAAGATATTTAAAAAATAAATTCATGAAGATCCATAAAACTAATTGTGTATTTTGTATGTGCTTGTTAAATGTTTATATTCAACCATAGTATCAGTTCCTTGATGAGATAAATGTAAAAGTTGAGAAGTTTAGTGTTTTTGATAGCTAATGTCAGGGATTTCTTAGTTTTCACCTCTTTTACCTCAGCTTATCCACCTTTGTGCTAACTGCTAGATTCTGTCTGACCTTGCCTATAGTTACTTTCCACTGTTGTTATAATATTATAGCTGGAAACCAGAAATTGGATTCCTACCACTGATTGCTTTTCCCCTTGACTGACATTCTGCCAACACTGAAAGCAACCTCTACAGCTTTCCTCTTATCACCACATTTCTCTCTCTCTCTCCTCAACGTCTTACACATAGCTAGTCTATCTTCTTTATCTACCATGTGCTCTTTGTGTTCTACTTTAACTATGATCTTCTAAATATCACCATCTTTTGTCTAATGCTATACATTTGGCTGTTGGGTACAGACCTATATCCAATTTACCTGTAGCAACAACAATAAATTGAACAAGCTTTGTTACCACTTATAGTGACAATGGTCATAGCCTCAATCTCAACAGTGCATAGTGGTGGTTCTGGTGCTTATTGAGTCATGTGGTGTCTGATAATGGAAGATATGTTCAAGTTTGTATCTGCTGCTGTTAGTGATTAGGATCACCCACAGATGAAAAAAAAAAGTACTATTCTTTCTTCTCAAGCCTTCATTTCCATATATTTTCACTTGTCAATCTTATACCCAAATCGACAAATAGTTATTTCAACATATTTTGTTATTTTATGATTTACAAGCATTTAATCAGAGGATTTTGGGGGAAAATGATCTAATAGACATTATGATAACAAAATAAACTGTTTTGCATATTTTTTTGGTGCTGTATATCTAAGAATATCTAAGTTATCCTGAAATGATATGAAAGCAATGTTATTTGTTTGGTATTTACCCAACCCATTCGCTATGGGTAGGATGTAACACAAGGTCACAGCTATAGAGCATATAGTGAGGATCGGTCTTACTATTCAGTAGTAATGGATCCGTGAAAGTAGCTTGCTAACCATTACATCATAATGGAACACCCTATGTTATTTGTTAGGTATTATTATTTAATTTTTTGGATTAAAGTGGTTTTTTTTTGTAAAAATGAACTGTTTTGCATATTTTTGGTGGTGTATATCTAAGAAGAATTGTTATCCTGAAAATGTTATGAAAGCAAAGATAGTATGTGACACAAGGTCGCAAGTATGCGGTCTCCAGGGGGGATCAAACTTGCTATTTGTAATAATGGAGCTGTGAAACTAGCTTGCTAATGATTACATAACAATAGGATGCCCTGTGTTATTTGTTAAGTATTATTATTAATAATTCTCTGGATTTAAGTTTTCCGATAAAAGAAAAGGTTCACTATCTTCTATCAATAAACTTAAAACATTCTATAACATTTGTAATGGGTGCATTTATTTTGCTTTCAAAACATTTCCTTTCTTGTTAAAATATTTTCCTTTATCTACTGTGTTTTTAATGGTTAGTAGTGCTTAATCAATAAATTAATCAAATTTATTCATCTTTCCAAAACTCCCTTATTTACATGGGTTAATTTTATACTGGACCCATTATTTATAACTGCTTCTGTATCTGTTTTCTGAAACCTACCAGCTGACTTTCTAGGCATACACTTTGACATTTGTTTATATCCTTTCTAAAAATAAATATTCTTATTCACTTAAATCTTGTTGACATTCAACTTTGCTTTTTACAGTCCTAAACATGTTTTGCATATACGCTGGCTTATAAAAATTGTTTCCCTTCTCTTGGGCAGCTACATTTTTACAAAGCTATGTGTTCATAGTAACTTCTTGACTAAAATATGTCAAGTAGGAAATGAAATCAATTATAACAACATGAAAGTTATCTTTTTGTTTTTCTTTCTTAAATTCTGTTACATTACTTTCTTATAGTGTTTTAAGTAGCTCTTGAATTAGTACCAATGAAATTAGGATATTCTTTTCTCTTGTAAGAACAGAATATTAAATATATTTCTTATTTGCTTATTATATTTGTATTTGATGACTGGGGAGTTTTCTTTATCATGGTACAATGTACATTTTTTCAATTCTCTTAGATTTTTTATAAAGATTGTAATGTCATGGGGCATTTTTCGAAATAAGTATATCAACTAAAAATGTCTTGCCTTTTAGAAATATTGATAAACTTGCCATGTTTTTTTAGAAAAATGTTTATATAACTAAAGTTTGATTAAAGTTGTGGGATTGATGCAGTAGCTTCACATTTTAGTCTACTTGCATTTTGTTGCATATTATAATAATTTTTGTCTTATCAGGTTAGTATATATCTACATGCATTTCTTTGTTTAAAGTTTATATATAAGATGATTTATTTGTATATCTACCTATTAGAGACATTCTGAAGAAAATCTAACATCTTACACATTAGGAAAATAAGATATTCGTATATTTTCAATTTAAGAAAATTAAGATTGAATATAAAATGTATAATTTTCTTTAGATATCAAATAAAAAAAATAACTATAAAATGTTTTTTTGAATGATTGGTAAATTAGCTGTGTTGTAGTTATAAGAAGTTGGAAAAGGTCTGTTTCCTTTACCTGTTGTTCCTTGTTTTAATAAAGGCTTTATTATGAATGGGTAAAACTATCCTACCCAAATTCATAGTGATTTCAGGGGCTGTTTTTAATCCACAAAAGCAAAAACAAGTAGTTTTACAAACACACATACACAGGATGGAATTTAATTTCAGCTTCTCAGTGAGGATTGTATCAGTGACAGCAGCCTGTTTTACCATATAATTATGCATGGATTCCAAACATATGGTAGAAGAAATTTATGCCCTTTATGTATAAAAAGAAAGTCTATCTCTCTCTCTTTTTTGATGCTGCTGCTGTTGATCTTGAGTGTGTGGTATTTATTCAATTGCAAACACCTTTCTTTCTTTTTGTTCCTTTTATTCTAATCTCTGAATGACTCATCTGCTGCAATGGCTAGCCTTCACTTATTGCTTCTCTACAGCTGTGGCTGTTTAAAGCCCATTTTATCTATTCACTAACCCCAAGGATCAGAAGCATTTTGAATTGAACTTTTTCTGTTGGACATGTCTGTTCCATTTTCTTGCAATATGTATCTATACAGGTTAAAATACACTTTACAATGTATTTTGTGCAGACATCTCATTGATGAGTTCACAAGTGATGTTTGTCTTAAAACAAAAACAAAAAAAAAACATTTGATATGTGAACCATATAAATAGATTCAAGAGATTCATGATTCAATTGGTTTTGTATTTATGCATATAACAATACATTCTAGCCTGCCCTATTATTTATCCAGCTATGACTAGATAGGACAGACTGGGTTCTTTAACCTTGGTATGGAAACCAATATAAAAGTTAAAAAAAACAAAACAAAAAAAAAACTTATATTCAAACCTGTTCTACTTCACTTAAAAATTGACCTTGTGTTGCATCCTGGTCATGGCAGAGGTTGAGTAAATACTTGTATTCTAGTTTTTTGCTGTTTTACAAAAGACAAAAGCATTGTGATTTTTGTCAATGCAAATTACAATTTTTCTTTATTGTGAAAGGGAAACCTGGCTTGACTACACCCCCCCCCCCCACCCCTTAATTTCATTGTTAGTATCTTTTTTTTTTTTTAAGTTCTCATGGAAGTTTGATGTCTGTGTCTTTAACATAGCGATCTGACTACATTGAAGTAGGAAGCAGGAAAAAACATTGCTGTTGACAAAACCATCAGTGAAAACTTCATGAGGAATCCTAACATTTTTCACTTGTTTTTACTAAATGTGTTGGCATTTTTGTTCTTCAGTTTGACTCTATGTTGACCTTTGTTTGCTAGCTGTTACGTGATATACGCGTGTGTGTGTGTAACCACAGCAGTATTAAGAAAATTTTGCTCATCAGCTACTGATGCGTTGCTGAACTCTTAAAAAATTTCAAACCAATATAGCCCTTAGTAGACATTCATAATTTGTAACACTTGGATTATTTAGACAATCATTTTATCATAATAAGATGCATTTCTCAGTTTCTCTATCATATTAATGACATACTTATTGGATAATAATAATTATAGATTTATTACATATTATTATTATATGATATTTGGAAAGTTAAAGTTATAACTTACGTATTCAACGTAAGAAAGCATAATAGTGTATTGACACATACCTGCTACTTATAAAGGATACACCATACTTGTGGCCTTGTGTCACATCTTATATGTGGCGGACAGATTGGGTAAATACCTACTTGCTATTTATAAGTTAGAAGTCTGCAATGTTTAACCTATTAGAAATAAATTGATTCTTTAGAAAAATATTATATTTTTACTTCCGATTCTCAGAGTTAATTACAAATCAAGTCACTTGTTATTTTATTGCCATTGAGTATTCTTGCTTCTGAATCCAAGTGCTCAATATCGATAAGACGTCATGTTTACTTTGTAACTTTTGCATAGCAAGTGTAATTCTAAAAGTAAGCTCAATTAATAATATTTTTTCTGAAAGAAGTGAAATAATGTATTTAAGCAAGTATAAAATGAATGTTTAATTTTTTTTATTGAAACTATGTTTGGCTTGTTTTTATTTAAAAAATTTTTTTTTTAAACCTATTACATATTCATAAATTCGGGATACATGGATTTGATCTTGTATTCTGGGTATTTATGATGAGTAATAAAATTTTGTAGTGTATTAAATTCAGATGTATTAGATGAAACTGTTCATTGGATTAAAAAGTTCATCCTTTCATCATGGTTCACATTAGTTGGCATAGGATATTCATACAAAACGTTCCTCGCCAACTACATTTCCATCAATTCATTCGCTCTCATGAGGGAGTCCTCTGGCAGCATTCCAGTATCGTGTAAGAGCTTGGTCAATGTAAGTCTTTGCTGATGGCCCACATTGGCATGCCCATGTGCTGGTTTTAACAGGAGAAGCATCGCTTATTAAGTTTGTCTTTGCATTTTCGTATGCGTGTCCAGCATGTCTTGTTTGGTCTCATTTTGGATGTTTGTGATAGGGTGGATGGTGGCCATACAGCTGCTTTTATGGAATTGTTCTGTTTACATTTATCAAATAATTTGCTAGATTCCTGCTAGAATTTAAGGACTGTGAGCAACTTATAATTCTTTTTTTTTCTGTTGCTTTTAATTTTTGAAAGATATTTTCTTATGTAGAACAAATATTTTGTACAAAATTCATAAATTCCTTGTTATGGCTTCTTTTCTTAGTTTTTAAGATCAGAGGGAGGAAATGCTTTTATTTGTAGGTTAATAAAAGTCAGCAAAAGGATAGTCTTTTTTATAATGCCATTTTTACCTGATACTTCATGCAATTATAAGGGGAAAAAAAGTTGATGTTTTATAAATAAGAAATGTACAGGATTTGTAAGAATGTAAATGAGAAAGAAAAAAATTATCCTTTATTCTAAAATTACTGAACCACCAATATTCACTTACATCTTTCATTTGCAGTTCATGACATGTTTTTTTTTGTTTTTCTTTTTTCATGTTTGGTTTTTGTTCAGTTCTTTTTTTTTCTCTTCTCTTTCCTGACACTATATAGTGATATTGTTTTTATTAAAATATAAATTGCAATTTTTATCCTAATTTTTGTTTGTTTTTTGTTTTTGTCTTCAGGATGTTGTTTTGTTACATTTTACACCAGGAAATCTGCTCTAGATGCTCAGAAGCTCTTCACAATATAAAACATTACCAAAGTAAGTTATTACTTATAACATTCTTATCTACCATTTTGTTAGTGCATCAGTTCACGCAGATACATGAAATCAGCTGGAAATGTTTAGTTTCCTGTTGGTAAATATGTTAAGTCAATATATTTGCTGAGGGTTGCTCACTAGGAATCAGAACTTTGAAGAATCTAAATGATTTGATTAACCGAGTAAGAAAAAGTCATAAATAGAACACGCTTCAAGGGATTATACTTTGAATAAAACTTGAAGGAAAAATAAATAAATAAATAATAAGACTATTCTTTATGGCTATTATTTATTGAATTTCTTTTCCTCTTCTTAAAACTGAAAAAAAAAAATGTTTTAACCAAACTTGCAGTTATTGTAGATTCCTCAAAGTTTTGGATTACCCAAACATGGCATCAAAATTAAATTTATTCATTTTATGAAATTATTATTTTTCTCAAAAATGAATAACTTGAGCATTAAATATTAGTCCTTTTGTTCTCTTAATTGAAACAAATATACACTCTGTTGGGGAGGCTTAGAATATGCTGACTGTACTCCTGCAGAGGAGTAACCCCATCTAAGAGGGTTGATATGACTCTAAAACTGCTCTGAGGAGTATGGAGTACCCCTTCATTGCCACACCACTCTCGGGTCAATTCTGACTGAGTGGTAATACTTGTTTGGGTCCCATCTAAGGGTCAAATAGATTGTTCAAAAATTATTCATATTTGGTAGGACTGTGCAAAAACAAAACAACCACACAAAAAATGTAAGTAGGATATACAATGAATATGATTCTCTACCTCTAGGCATAAATAACCTAGATGGGTTGACATGCCATTCAACTGAAATGTAGATATATTAGAGAAAACCTACAATATGCTGACATTCACTTATTTGGATGTTGCTTTCTGTCATAAAAATGGAATATCAACCTTGGTTTAAATTCAACTTTTAATTAATTGTTTTTTGTCTTTTTGATTGTGAATGTTTGTCCTCTTTTATAATAGTTCATTAAATGTATCGTATTTATACATTTGATTTAAAAAGAAAAAAAGACTTGTATATTTGATTTATATGTATGCTAATACAGCATTTATTATGATTTAAAAAGAACCTTTGTGCTTTTTCTTATAAAAGCAGACAAATTGTTTAAAGTTTCTTCTTCCATCTCTAAGATCATATCCTACTTAGAATCAAATCTTTGGATAATTGGGCACTTTATTTTATTTTCACTAAGAGTAAGTTGTACAGAGTAGTCATATTATCTCATATTTACTGTCAGTGGTAATTTTTTTTCTTGTGTTTTTGCTGTTTTGGATGTAATGCATAATCAGCATGACATTATTTATTTTTATGGATCATAATTAAAAAATAAGCAACAAACTCCTGATATCTTAATTTTTGTTTATAGTTTTTGCATGTACGTAACAGATCAGTGGATAAGCCAAAGTGTTTGTTTCTTTTTTTCTCAATGATACACATCAAATAAATTAATCATGAATAAGCTTATCTTATTTTTGATTTCTAGACTGTAGCACAGTTTTAATCTCACTAAAATAATATCAATTTATTATCTTCCTGTAATATCCAATTTTTTAATTATTGTGATTTTTCTAAGACTGGTTGAAACACACGAGCCTTTTTCTTAGATGCTAGACATAATGTCAACTCTGATGTTAATAATATTCTCTATTTCTTAGTGTACTTCCCATTCCCTATCTTGTTATGCAAGGAGAGATATACAATGCAAAAGAGAATGTTGTTTCTCTCATGATATTGCTGTTTTCTCTACTCCACTCAAGAGATTCTCTTGCTGCCAACTTGATTATTTACAATGATTGACATCACTATGATTGGAACCATCCAGTTGTGGTTGGTTTATCTAGCAACCATTATTGCTGACATTTTCTTAATTTAATGGTGTCTAAAGCAAATGTGCACACTAACATCATTCTTTTTCATTTCTGTAAAAAGTTATATTTAACTATCTTGATTATATGTCATATGCCACAAATATAAGATATTCTTTTTGCTTTACAATGAAGTCTAATCATTTTTTAAATTTATTATTTTTATCTGCTTTAATTGATTAAAAAAGAAAATTCTCTAATAATCCAAAATGGTCTACTTGTACATTATACTTGAGTTTGCAAGAAATCAATTTATACCAGTGTATTATATATTTTTAATTTCAGATTTATTAGAGGCTACAAAATAATGTTGTCATCTATTTATATATATATGTATGTTATTTAAAAAAATAAAAAGATTAGAATTCAGTGGTTGGTGCTCTTTATATTGATTATAGAAATATGTAAACATACATATATGAGCTGTATTAGTGTAATAATTTTGTTGTAGGAAATGAATCGGCAACCTGAGTTCAAATCTTAGACAAAGTTGTTATCATTTCACTTCATGGCTAATGCTCTGGAAATGGCATAAATCCAGCTCTACTTCCCAGCTATGGGTAAATAAATTGGGTACTTTAGTTTTGGTAAGTCAACTGTCTAGAAGGAAACTAAATTCAAACCAGCTTACTCCACTTTGTAAAAAGAATTGACTTGAGTCACATCCTACTTGAGTCCAATGGGTTGGGTAAATACATACAATATACAAATTCCATGTTAATTTATTATGAGTTATTCTTTTACACTTTAAGCTATAGGTTTAAACAATTGGTACAAATTGGATTGCTTTACAAAGATGCAGGATTTATTTTTCTATCTGTTTTCTACTTTTTATTCTTGTTTTAGTATTTTTAATTACTTTTATATGATTCTTTAATGATTTGGCTATTGAGTTATATTTGCAATTGCATAAGTTTAATCTTTTAACAAATCATTTATTAGGTAACAAAGGCATTTTTATTTATTTATTGGTTGATTTAGGGAAGTTAACACTCAACATTATAGGTTACCTAGTGATTGGGAAATTTGTTGTCTTTGGCTATTAGGATAACAGCTTTCTTTTGTATTTATTTAAAATATAATGGAGCAATTACGCTAAGTTTATTGATATTATTGTATAAAGTTTGATTATAAATGAATAATGTTAGTCTGGCTTCTGGTTATTTATTTTATTTTATTTTTATTATTTATTTAAAAGCACATGTTGCAACTTTGTTTTAGCTGGTGTCAGTTTTTCTGCTTGGTTTTTATTTTTTTTTGTAAACAAAGAAAGATTTTCAGATTGATTTGCATTGGTATTTTTCAAAAAGTCATCTCTTTTGGTTGCTTTTGTAAATGATGGACATTTGTCTTGGTTTTTGAGGTTTGATTACTAGGAAACAAAAAACACTGAAACTATGAAAAATAGTTCAAATTCTAATTATATTTGACCAGTAGTAAAGTGCAGCGATATTATCAATTATGTCTTATAAGTTTATGAATATGTTGCACTAACAATGTCGCAAATGTAAAACTTTAAGCATAAAGAAGACAAAAAATATATTGTCAAAAACATTTGATTTCAAGTAAACTACATATTTTATTTGGTGCTTTGAATGATGGTAATATTTGTCTATTTTTTAAAAAAAAATCTTATAATATTACAACTGTAATTTAGGTGTTGTACTTATGGATAATGTTTTCATTGAATAATGTATATTTTAACTTGGTCTTTTTAAGACTGTATTTCCAAATGTTGTTTTTAGCTTTTTAAAAAATAGAGATTTACTATATCAGTTGATCAGTGCATTCTGCCTCAAATGTAATGAATTTTTCATGTTACCAAATATAAGTAACTTTTCATACATATTTTTACAGTTTGATCTAAGTATCTTGCTTCATTTGAACTAAATTGAGTTATTTTTATCTTGAATGCAGGATATCCTATGTTTCTTTTAACAATATTTGAATTGACAAGATTGTTAGACTTCTCTCCTTTTTTTAAAACTAAAAGCGTTATGTGTTACTCATATCTTCAGTTTATGCTGTTAACTTCATTTAAAAGTGTTGTATCACAATGAAAGCTTCATACAAATAGTAAAATAAATCTTAATACCTATGGGGATATACTTGGTTCATACTTTATTTATTACCTTTTTATTTTGAATATCTATTTGTTGTAGGTATTATTTACCTCAATAGTCTCTTTTTTTTCTTTCTAAATCATCTAAACTAGTATGTTTTTGTAAGACAGCATCTTTAACTTGCTATTTGTTTACCTCTTAACTGGGATGTTTTGTAACTTTTCTCATTTTCTTTTTCTTTTTTCTGTTTCATCTAATTAAAAAAAAAAAAAAAAAAAAAAGAATAAACACTTGCACACTATCAGTAAAGACTTCCTGTTTTGGCTGGAGCTGCCAGTTTTTAAACTTCTGTTCTTAAAAGTAATTTAAGTTGAGCAGTCATTTGTTTTTTTTTTTTTTAAATCATACTATTTCTTTTTTTTTCTGAACCTGGAAAAACATGATAAGAATTTCAAAAATAACTAAAAGAATAAAAAATGCCATTCTTGTGGAAATTCAATCTTTAACACTGCTCACCTGTGATATGTAATTATGAAAGGCGGGTTTTTAATAGTGCCAGAGATATTTTAACATACTAAGAAAATCATTAAGAGTATTTTTAATTTAAACAAATTTTAGTGAGATTTAAATCTAACAGAATTCTTGAATGCATTGCGTTTTCTTCTCAAAATAATATTCCTAACAATATTGGGTGGGGGGAATGAAATATGCATTGTAAGGCTTGTTTGAATGAATGTTTTCACAGATTCACTCATTTTATATTTAACTAAACTTAAAAATTCAAGTTGTGCTGTATCTTCAAATTATAGAGAAATTTGTTTAAGCTGATGATAATATTCCAATGTTTTCTTATTATGGTAGAATCACTGCTATATTTTCTAAATAATTGATTAAAAAAACCATTTAAAACTGATTCAATAGTGTTTTTCATCAGAATTATTATTTTAGTTGTACGGATTTGACTTACTAAAAGACTGAATTGGTTCTGATTCAGTTAATTGTTGCATTAATTTGTTTTGATTTTGTGTGTGTGTGTGTGTGGTATGTGTATAGTTTATATATTATTATATATATATATATTTTATATATTATATATGCTTCTAATGTACCAAAACGTGGATTTAACATTAAATAACAACATCATGCAATTTGAACCTTTCTTGGAAGGAAGCAACTTCATGCTAGAAGATAACTGAAATCCATTTTAAAAAAAAATTGGCACACACTGAACAATTAATTTTTCTAAATGCTGCAAAAAGTTTAACATCATACTAAAGGATTCAGATTAAAGAATAATTTTCACACAGCAGAATACCTCTTATTGACACAAAAGCAACTGATTATATGATAGAACCTCATCACAACAATGTCTATGAAAAACAAAACACCCTCACAAAATCATACTACAAACCTAACAACCCCCTCAACCACACATTCCCCGATCCATTACACACAAGATGCCCAAACCCTGATTATATTTACCATAAACATTTAAGAAAATCCTCGAACCAACAAACTAATCTCACACCTTAAAACACAATTTCCAATACAAGACGTTATTTTATAACAAAGGCCAGTTCGAACCACTGTAAACCCTATTTCGAACACTCTACCAACAGTCTATCATACAACACTATGCAACTACCCCTCAAAAACATGAAACATCCTACTTAACAAGGGTATCATTCTCTGCCTATCACAAACTTATCCCATCGACATCTGCTATGATATGGAGAGATACCTCCGTAAAATAAAACTAAAAGAATATCATGCAGACAAAACACACCACAAAATACAAACAACACCACCATCTCCCATCTTATCAATAGGAACACTGTGAAGCCACCAGTGGATGGAATCACACCAGCTTCCTTTTGATGAAGGACATGAACAAAAACCACAATTCTTTCCACAGAAAGAAAAGCATCAACCACCTAAAAATCAACAGGAATAGTACCAGCAGACAAGGGAGGAACCATCACACCATGGACCAATAAATATAACAGAAGCAGAATCAAAATGCAAGACACTAACAAGCCCTGTCACCTGGGGCTTTAGATAGGCTCTAATGGAGCCACTGTTGGCCGTGGGTGGTGTACTGTGATGATTAAGGATGGAGTCCTGGTGGATGAGCAGTTTATGATATGCAATACCACTTTAACCTGTATTAGGCTAGACAGGTGGTCAGAGAGGCCCCTCCGATCTATCGGCTGGTCATTTCAAGCCTAGCACCTATATAATTGTCCATATGGCAAGCCCAACCTTTTTATCATATGGGTGCTAGAAGGCAGTGATAGGGTCTCTTTATGTCCTAGGTATGAGTTAAACTCTCTGATAGTGAGGTTCCAGTTCTGGAGGTCTGGGGAATGTGGAGCAGCCCTTCATCACCATTGCTCCTGATCCACTCTGACATGGAGTGGTTGTACCTGTTAGGGTCCTATCTATAGGTTAGTTAGAAGTTTTTGTTTACAAAAAATTGAGTTTACAAATTTTCTTCCAAACTATCGGCTACGATTCTTTCAAAACTTTTGCCAGCATTAATAACCCACTGTAGTTGATATACGTAAAACCAAACAAACAAGATGCTCAACTGCTACAACTATTCTTACTTGAACGCGCACCAATACTTAATAAAGTGGAACGTGACAGAACTAAACATAAGAACCAGCACAGACTCCAGCACAAAAACACCAGATATAAGATGCTCCTGCACCTATAACCCTTAAAACTACATTTTACACAACCCACAAATTACATACACTCCAAACTCATAAGCAGAAAAACATCCAACCTTACACAACACAACAACAACCTAACTGCAGCATGCATAACACAAATATATTCACCACTATCCAAATCCGCTAACATCTACCCTGGGCAGGCTGATAGTAGCAGGAATGGAATCTTCACAGAATCCATAATCAGGATACATCGACCATACCTATTCCTTCATATCCCCTATTGCACAACATCCCTGGATACATTAAGATGCCATGCTTTCTCATATAATACAAAAATTGGCACACTCCCTAAGAAATTCCTTGTAATAATGGACTAACCGCATTATAGCACTAACATCCTCTACGCAACATGTGAAGGCGATCGTAAGCTGCAGAGAAATTCTTGTCAATAAAAATCTCCCTACACAATCAAATAATACCACCATTGAAATAATCATATTTCATCCGAACCCACAATTTCAAATAACAAGTAAAACTTTCCTACATCAAAGGTACGCAAATGATGTTCTGAGTTAAATGCTCTCAATTATAATTTATAACATATACTGGAACATATTTACCTACGCCAAACTACCCATAACCCTCACACTAGACTGCGCTCCCCATAGTGTACACTGTATGACATTTCACATGGCTCATCAATCACTGTTAAAATATGTAGCTAAACTTTAAGCAACTTATTGAAGCTACTTCCTTCACAAATACATATATTCTTAACTATAGTAGATTACTGTTAGCAGAGCGTACCTCGGAACAATAATTCTAGATGATTCCTACATTCCATTCATCCATTTTTATTTTGTCATTAACGTTTAAATAACAATGACTACTAAGTTTTTATTTTTCTCATTTGTAAATTCCATTTTTTAAGTATTAAAAATGTCAGGTGTGTGTCTGATGAGAAAAGGTGATGGCTAAATCATTCATTGGCTCTTATCTATACTATGTCAAGGATGTTGGGAAAAAAATGCCTGGTTGTTTTATACATGCTGATCATAAACATGTGTGTGAATCTTATTTGGTGAAATAAGTAAAATGGGCAGATAACTCATAAAAAGTTGACTTACAATACCAATATGTAACACCTCTTTCATGAGTGTCTTTAAGGAACAAAATCATTATTTATACTGCAAATATATGCACCCCTCCGGGTGCAAGTATTTAAGTTTTTAATATAATAAATCATCATGTTAATTAGAAAGGCTAATGAAACTGAAATAAGAATTCAGATAAAAATATTTCGAACGAGGGGGATGATTGAAAAATAGAACAACTTTGAAACATAGCCTCTTCATCCATTTTTTTCATTACTCCCCTCTTTCAGTGATAAATTTCCAATTAACTATTTAGTTAAAATAGGAAGTAAAGATAAAATATACGTTATTTCTTTATGTTTAATAGATTTTGTTAAGATTTACTGCCCGAGATTGTTGCTTCATATTCATTAAGATAAAACAAAGCAATTAGAATCGATAATACTAAGCATATATTTATTAAAATCAATTTTTAATATCAATATGCAATTAGCCTCCATTCACACTGTAAACCGGCTATTTTGTTGTATATATATACAACTGCATGTTACTTTGTATGTAGAATATGGTCACAGTCGTTAATGATGTAAAACAATTTTACTAATAAATTGAGGTTTAAATAAAAATAAATCATGGAAGATGTGATGTAAATAACAAAGGGAATTGTGGACTTGTATAGTAATATAGTTTTGGTTACCAGAGCAGACAAACACAATCTCCATTATAATAAGATTTCATACTTGTTTTTTTTTTTTTTTTTAATCTTAGTTTCAAAAGCCATAGGTTTATAGTTGACCTGTAATTCTATAATCAATTGATATCATCAGTTCATTTTGTAGCTTTTGTATCCAATACTGATTATTATATAAAGGCAATTAAAAGGAATTTTAAAAAAAATTTAAAAATTGTATTAGCCAAATTATAATGCTTTAATTCAAGACTGGATTGTATATAAAGGAATAAAAATAAATTAAGGCAGCATAATTTCATTACAAGTGTCTTTGAAACTGTTGCGTGCATGTGGCATTTATTTTGATGTTTGATACAATGCAGAGAAAAAAAGTTTTGATAATTTGTTTGATCCAAATTGTACCATATACATTTTACAAAAGTTGCAAAACTTTCTGCTTCAATTTACAAGTGGTAAATTTTCAATGGCATCATAATTTTATATAAGATTTTAAAAAATAAATTCATGAAGATCCATAAAACTAAATTGTGTATTTTGTTGTATGTGCTTGTTAAATGTTTATATATTCAAGCCATAGTTATCAGTTCCTTGATTGAGATAAATGTAAAAGTTGAGAAAGTTTTAGTGTTTTTGATAGCTAATGTCAGGGATTTCTTAGTTTTCACCTCTTTTACCTCAGCTTATCTACCTTGTGCTAACTGCTAGATTCTGTCTGTACCTTTGCCTATAGTTACTTTCCACTGATTTTTATTTTTGGTTATATATTAGTAAGCTGGAAACCAAAATTGGATTCTACACTGAATTGCTTCTTCCCTTAGACTGACATTCTGCCACACTGAAAGCAACTCTACAGTTTCCTCTCTATCACAACTTTTCTCTCTCTCTCCTCAACGTCTTACACATAGCTTAGTCTATCTTCTTTATCTACATGTGCTCTTTGTGTTTCACTTTAACTATGATCTTCTAAATATCACACATCGTTTTGTCTAATGTATTACATTTGGCTGTTGGTACAGACCTATATAACTTTACTGTAGCAACAACAATAATTGAACAAGCTTTGTTACCATTATAGTGACAATGGTCATAAGCCTGCATCTCAACAGTGCAGTAGTGGTGGTTTGGTCTTATTGAGTCATGTGGTGTCTGATAATGGATAGATATTTTCAGTTTGTATCTGCTGCTGCTTTAGTGATTGTGATCACCAAGATGAAAAAAAAAAAAGTACTATTCTTTCTCCTCCTAAGCCTTCATTTCCATATATTTTCACTTGTTCAATCTATCAAATCGACAAATAGTTATTTCAACATATTTTTGTTATTTTATGATTTACAAAGCATTTAATCAGAGATTTTGGGGGAAAATGATCTAATAGCACATTATGATAACAAATAAACGTTTTGCATATTTTTGTTGGTGGCTGTATTCTAAGATATATAAGTTTCCTGAAATATGCATATAACAATGTTATTTGTTTGGTATTTACCCAACCCATATCGGCTTGGTAGGATGTAACACAAGTCACAGCTATAGAGCATATAGTGTAGGATGGTCTTACTATTCAGTAGTATGGATCGTGAAAGTAGCTTGCTAACCATACATCAATAATGGAAGACACCTATGTTATTTGTTAGGTATGCTATTATTTTAATTTTTGGATTAAGTGGTTGTTTTTTTGTAAAACGAATGTTTTGCATTATTTTTGGTGTGTATATCTAAGAAGAATTGTTATCCTGAAAAGTGTTATAGAAAGCAAAGATAGTATGTGACACAAGGTCGCAAGTATGCGGTCTCGCAGGGGGGATCAACTTGCTATTTTGTAATAATGGAGCTGTGAAACCTAGCTTTGCTAATGATACATACAATAGGATGCCCTGTGTTATTTGTTAGTATTATTATTAATAATTCTCTGGATTTAAGTTTTTCCGATAAAAGAAAGGTTCACTATCCTTCTATGCAATAAACTTAAAATTCTATAGACATTTGTAATGGGTGCATTTATTTGCTTTCAAAAACTTTCCTTTCTTGTTAAAAATATTTTCCTTTATGCTATACTGTGTTTTTAAATGGTTAGTAGTGCTTAATCAATAAATTAATCAGATATTTATTCTCTTTTCCAAACTCCCTTTATTTCATTGGTGTTAATTTATAACTGTGACCCAATTATTTTATAACTGCTTCTGTATATGTTTTCTGAAACCTACCAGCTGACCTTCTAGGCATACACTTTGACATTTGTTTTATATCCTTATCTAAAAATAAATATTCTTATTCCACTTAAATTGTTGACAGTTCAACTTTTGCTTTTTACAGTCCTAAGCATGTTTTGCATATACGCTGGCTTATAATAAATTGTTTCCTTCTCTGGGCACTACATTTACAAAGCTATGTGTTCATAGTAATTCTTGACTAAAAATATGTCAAGTAGGAATGAATAATTTATAACAAATGAAAGTTATCTTTTTGTTTTCTTTCTCTAAATTCTGTTACACATTACTTTCTTTAGTGTTTAAGTATAAATATATATATATATTCATGTTATGTTATATTTTTTAGTCTCTGAAAACTGTCTAATAGTTGGACAATTCAATTTGTTTTTTTTAAATCACTTTTCAAATCCATATTGTCCCAATAAATTAAAACATTGACCTACTCTGTATTCTTATTGTAAGTGTAAACATTTTAAAGAATATTTGCTTAGTAAACTTCAAAGAAGTTGTTCTTTATGAAAATTTATCCAGAAAATGCTCCTTTTGTGCATGTGATATGAGTTTTAATATAAAAAAATATGGTTGGTTGATAAGATCTCCAACCTTATAGAATAATTTTTACACAGAATAATTTAATTGGTATCAAAATAAAATAAGTTCCTCTTAAAAATTATAATTTTTCTCCAATATAGTCACCATTTAGTGCTACACTTTTTTCTCTAATCCATTTCTTCATTTTGTCCATGAATAAAGTTTCTGGTTTACTATTGATCCATTTTAACATCTAATTTTATTTTGGTAACAAGCTGCCAAATTGGGATTGTACAAAAGTTGTGCAACAAATGTAAATTTCAGGCATCATTTGTTGACTACAATCTGGCCTTGTGTTGTGGTACCAGAAAGAAAAAAAAGACCCATATTACAGGCCTTATCCACATCCATGTTATCACCATAAATTATTTTCAGATTGACAACCTTCTACTGCCAAAATTTCTATCACTAATCATTGCTTTATATGTAACCTAAATACAGTACTCATGACTAACGAATATTATTATCCAATGCTTTCACATAATCAAACTGAAAATAAGGATATTTAAACTAGTAATGCATACTTAGATTTTTATTTTTTAAAATTTTCATTTGATATAATGTATATAATAGTTTTTTGGATAGAGCTCATTGAAAAAGAAAAAAGAAAATGATTTTTGAATTAAAAAAAATTCATTGTACGACTGCTGAGTAATTTGGATTTTTTCACCTGTACTAAATTAGGAATTTCTCTACTTCTAAAAATAAGAAGCAAAAATTAGGATTTCAGACCCCAAAAGATACCCTTTCATAAGTAAAATCAATTTTCTCCATTATCACCAAGATAAATTTATGAAAATTCACATAGTAGTTTGCAATATAGGGAATAAAATGTTCCTGGCATTTTCAAAATAAATAAAAAAATAGCAAAAATTCATTATTTTGACAAGTACAGATTTTAATTTATAAAATTCTTGTTTTAAAGACAGTAAAGCATAATTTTTACATGTGATTTAAAAAAAAATGCTTCCTTTTTATAATACAGCAAAATCACGTTGCTTCATTGTTTCCCCCCTCCCAAGTTTTGTTGAATTTTAATTCATGGAGTGGGGAGGTTTTAAAAAAACATGAAATTTTATGTACATATAGAAAACGAAACTCATTATTAGCATAATTTCCTAATAATTTTTTTCAAAATCGATAAAACCTCACAAAAAGTACATATTTGAACATTTTATTTTATTATTTTCCAACCATGTAATTTTTAAAAAGGTTTTATCACAAATAAGTGAGAATTTTCTAGTTTAGATGAAACTTTGCTTTTTTTAATGTTCATGAGATTGAAGTCACCCAGAATCAACTCCTATTTTATTTTACCCATTTTTGAAGCTAAATTCAAAACGTTTTACAAATTAAAATGGAAATCCTTAAGAAGTTAAAAAAAATATACCTATAATATTTATATCAAAAGATAAAGAAAAGCTTTATTAATCAATATCCGAGTGTTATTTAATGATATCTAACCTTATTTTTGTAAAATAAACTTTCAACAAAATAATTGCCATATATAATCTTCCAAATTGAAAAACTTTTTAAGCTCTAAGTGATTGGAAAATTCCACAAAAATATTTTCAATAGTTTCACAAGAATTTTGTTTTGCAATGTGTGCCTCAAAAATCTGAAATTTTCCAAAATTCAAACAAGAATTCCAGTGATGCTTACAAATATTTTTTCCCAACATTTATAACAATAGAGAAAAATGTTATTAATCAACATCAGAGTAATTAAAAGTAATATAATTATATAATATTATAATTATAATCTTTTATTGTAAACTTTAACTAGTTACAGTCTTATATCACATATCAAATTGAAGGTCTATTCAAGCTCTATTTTTTCAGAAAATTAGACAACAATATTCTAAATGGTTTCACCAGAATATTATTTTGAAATGCTGTTATCACCACAGACAGCATTAAAAAACCCAACTAATTCACTGCTAAATGTGCTAAAATGAGCAAAAGTGCAGTTTTTATTTTGTCATTAAAAAAATAACTATAGAGATTATTTTATAAATTATTGCACCAGATTAAAGAACTATTTATTTACTATTTAATAATATAAGTTTGACTCTAACATGATCTTTGGCTGTGAACTTGTAAGGATTTTACTGTAAGAAATATGCTTAAATACTCAAATTCAATGTTTTGGCCGTGAGTGTGGATTGCTATTTAAACTGGATTTTACATACAAGAATGTGTGTATCTTCACTGTTAATCAATGCCAATTGATAAGACGTCAGTTTTACTCTTGTAACTTTTTGATAGCAAGT
This sequence comes from Doryteuthis pealeii, assembly GCA_023376005.1. Taxonomy (NCBI): domain Eukaryota; kingdom Metazoa; phylum Mollusca; class Cephalopoda; order Myopsida; family Loliginidae; genus Doryteuthis; species Doryteuthis pealeii. The sequence goes on from CM042145.1 coordinate 80,965,532, forward strand.
GTAATCTAAAAGTAACCTCAATTAATAAATATTTTTTCTGAAAGAAGTGAAAATATGTATTTAAAGCAAGTATAAAAATGAATGTTTAATTTTTTTTATTGAAATAATGTTTTGCTTGTTTTTATTTTAAAAAAATTTTTTTTTAAATAATTACATATTCATAATTCCGGATACTGGAATTGATCTTGTATTCTGTATTTATGAATGAGAATAAAATTTTAGTGTATTAAATTAGATTTTATTAATGAACATTGTTCATTGGATTAAAAAGTTCATCCCTTATCATCATGTCACATTAGTTGCATGGATATTCATGACAATCTCTCGCCAACCATTCCTATCATTCATTGCTCTCGGGAGGTCCTCTGTGCAGCATCCAGTATCCGTGTAGAGCTGGTCAATGTAAGTCTTTGCTGGATGGCCCACACTGGCATGCCCATGTGCTGGTTTTAACAGGAGAACATCGCTTATTAGTTTGTCTTTGCTTTTCTAGCAGTGTCCAGCATGTCTTGTTTGTCTCATTTGGATGGTTTGTGATAGGGGGATGGTGGCCATACAGCTGCTTTTATGGAATTGTTTTTACATTTATAAATAATTTGTAGAAATTCACTGCTAGATTTAAGGACTGTGAGCAACTTATAATTCTTTTTTTTTCTGTTGCTTTTAATTTTGAAAGATATTTTCTTATGTAGAAACAATATTTTGTACAAAATTCATAAATTCCTTGTTATGGCCTTCTTTTCTAGTTTTAAGATCAGAGGAGGAGGAAATGCCTTTTATTTGTAGGTTAATAAAAGTCACAAAAAGGATAGTCTTTTTTATAAAATGCCTTACTTGATACTTCATGGCAATTATAAAGGGGAAAAAAAAAGTTGATTTAAAATAAATAAAATACAGGATTTGTAAGAATGTAAATGAGAAAGAAAAAAATATATCCATTTATTCATAAAATTACTGAACCACCAATATTCACTTAACATCTTTCATTTGCAGTTCATGACATGTTTTTTTTGTTTTTCTTTTTTCATGTTTGCTTCTTTGTTCAGTTTTCTTTTTTTCTCTTCTCCTTTCCTGACACTATATAGTGATATTGTTTTTATTAAAATATAAATTGCAATTTTTATCCTAATTTTTGTTTGTTTTTTGTTTTTGTCTTCAGGATGTTGTTTTGTTACATTTTACACCAGGAAATCTGCTCTAGATGCTCAGAATGCTCTTCACAATATCAAAACATTACCACAAGTAAGTTATTACTTATAACATTCTTATCCATACCATTTTGTTAGTGCATCAGTATCAGCAGATACATGAAATCAGCTGGAAATGTTTTAGTTCCTGTTGGTAAATATGTTAAGTCAATATAATTTGCTGCAGGGTTGCTCACTAGGAATCAGAACTTTGAAGAATCTAAATGATTTGATTAACCGCAGTAAGAAAAAGTCATAATAGAACACGCTTCAAGGATTATACTTTGAATAAAACTTGAAGGGAAAAATAAATAAATAAATAAATAAGAACTATTCTTTATGGCTATTATTTATTGAATCTTCTATTTCTCTTTCTTAAAACTGAAAAAAATAAAAATGTTTTAACCAAACTTGCAGTTATTGTAGATCCTCAAAGTTTTGGATTACCCAAACATGGCATCAAAATTAAATTTATTCCATCTTTATGAAATTATTAATTTTTCTCAAAAATGAATGACTTGAGCATTAAATATTAGTCTTTTGTTCTCTTAATTGAAACAAATATACCACTCTGTTGGGGAGGCTTAGAATATGCTGACTGTACCTCCTGCAGAGGAGTAACCCCCCATCTAAGAGGGCTTGATATGACTCTAAACTGCATCTGAGGAGTATGGAGTACCCCTTCATTGCCACCACTCTCGGGTCAATTCTGACTGAGTGGTAATACTTGTTTGGGTCCCATCTAAGGGTCAAATAGATCTGTTCAAAAATTATTCATATTTGGTAGGACTGTGCAAAAAACAAAACAACCACACAAAAAAATGTAAGTAGGAATATACAATGAATATGATTCTCTAACCTCTAGGCATAAAATAACCCTAGATGGGTTGACATGCCATTCAACATGAAATGTAGATATAATTAGAGAAAACCTACAATATGCTGACATTCACTTCATTTGGATGTCTGCTTTCTGTCATAAAATGGAAATATCAACCTTGGTTTAAATTCAACTCTTTAATTTGTTTTTTGTCTTTTTGATTGTGAATGTTTGTCCTCTTTTAATAATAGTTCATTAAATGTATCGTATTTATACATATTGATTTAAAAAAGAAAAAAAGACTTGTATATTTGATTTATATGTATGCTAATACAGCATTTATTATGATTTAAAAAGAACCTTTGTGCTTTTTCTTATAAAAGCAGACAAAATTGTTTAAAGTTTCTTCCCATCTCTAAGATCATATCCTACTTAGAATCAAATCTTTGGATAATTGGGCACTTTTATTTTATTTTCACTAAGAGTAAGTTGTACAGAGTAGTCATATTATCTCATATTTTACTGTCAGTGGTAATTTTTTTTCTTGTGTTTGCTGTTTTGGATGTAATGCAATAATCAGCATGACATTATTTATTTTTATGGATCATAATTAAAAAATAAGCAACAAACTCTGATATCCTTAATTTTTGTTTATAGTTTTTGCATGTACGTAACAGATCAGTGGATAAGCCAAAGTGTTTGTTTCTTTTTTTCTCAAATGATACCACATCAAATAAATATAAATCATGAATAAGCTTATCTTATTTTTGATTTCTAGACTGTAGCAACAGTTTTATCTCAACTAAAATAATATCAAATTTATTATCTTCCATGTACATATCCCAATTTTTTAATTTACTGTGATTTTTCTAAGACTTAGTTGACACACACGAGCCTTTTTCTTAGATGCTAGACATAATGTCAACTCTGATGTCTAATAAATATTTCTCTATTCTCTAGTGATACCTTCCAATTCCCCTATCTTGTATGCAAAGGAGAGATAACAAATGCAAAAGAGAATGTTGTTCTCTCATGAATATTGCTGTCTTCTCTACTCCACTCAAGCAGATTCTCTGCTGCCAACTTGATTATTTACAAATGATTGACATCAACTATGATTGGAACCATCCAGTTGTGGTTGGTTTATCTAGCAACCATTATTGCTGACATTTATCTTTATTTAATGGTGTCTAAAGCCAAATGTGCACCACTAACATCATTCCTTTTTCATTTCTGTAAAAAGTTATATTTAACATATCTGATTATATGTCATATGCCACAAAATAAGATATTCCTTTTTGCTTTACAATGAAGTCTAATCATTTTTTTAAAATTTATATTTTTATCTGCTTTAATTGATTAAAAAAAGAAAATTCTCTATAATCCCAAAAATGGTCTACTTGTACATTATACTTGAGTTTGCAAGAAATCAATTTATACCAGTGTATTATATATTTTTAATTTTCAGATTTATTAGAGGCTACCAAAATAATGTTGTCATCTATTTAATATATATATGTATATATTTAAAAAAATAAAAAAAGTTAAATTCAGTGGTTGGTGCTCCTTATATTGATTATACTAAATATGTAAACATACAATATGAGCTGTACTTAGTGTAATAATTATTGTTGTAGGAAATGAAATCGGCAACCTGAGTTCAAATCTTAGACAAAGTTGTTATCATTTCACTTCATGCTAATGCTCTTAGAAATGGCATAAATCCAGCTCTACTTCCTCCAGCTATGGGTAAATAAATTGGGTACTTTAGTTTTGGTAAGTCAACCTGTCTAGAAGGAAACTAAATTCAAACCAGCTGTACTCCACTTTGTAAAAAGAATTGACCTTGAGTCACATCCTACTTGAGTCACATGGGTTGGGTAAATACATACAATATACAAATTTCCATGTTATATTTACTTATGAGTTATTCTTTTTCACACTTTAAGCTATAGGTTTAACAATTGGTACAAATTGGATTGCTTTCACAAAGATCAGGATTTATTTCTATTACCTGTTTTCTACTTTTTATTCTTGTTTAGTATTTTTAATTACTTTTATATGACTTCTTTAATGATTTGGCTATTGAGTTATATTTGCAATTGCATAAGTTAATCTTTTACAAATCATTTATTAGGTACAAAGGCATTTTTATTTATTTATTGGTTGATTTAAGGAAGTTAACACTCAACATTATAGGTTACCTAGTGATTGGGAAATTTGTTGTCTTTGGCTATTAGGATAACAGCTTTCTTGTATTTTATTTAAAATATAATGGAGCAATTACGCTAAGTTTATTGATATTATTGTATAAAGTTTGATTATAAATGAATAATGTTAGTCTGGCTTCTTGGTTATTTTTTAATTTTATTTTTATTATTTATTTAAAAGCACATGTTGCAACTTTGTTTATAGCTGGTGTCAGTTTTTCTGCTTGGTTTTTATTTATTTTTGTAAACAAAGAAAGATTTCAGATGATTTGCATGTGGTATTTTTAAAAAGTCATCTCTTTTGGTTGCTTTTGTAAATGATGGACATTTGTCTTGGTTTTTGAGGTTTGATTACTAGGAAACAAAAAACACTGAAACTATGAAAATAGTTCAAATTCTTAATTATATTTGACCCAGTAGTAAAGTGCAGCATATTATCAAATATGTCTTATAAGTTTATGAATATGTTGCACTAACAATGTCCCAAATGTAAACTTTAAGCATAAAGAAGACAAAAAATATATTGTCAAAAACATTTGATTTCAAGTAAAAACTTACATATTTTATTTGGTGCTTTTGAATGATGGTAATATTTGTCTATTTTTAAAAAAAAATCTTATAATATTTACAACTGTAATTTAGTGTTGTACTTATGGATAATGTTTTCATTGAATAATGTATATTTTAACTTGGTCTTTTTAAGACTGTATTTCCAAATGTTGGTTTTAAGCTTTTAAAAAATAGAGATTTACTATATCAGTTGATCAGTGCATTCTGCCTCACAATGTAATGAATTTTTCATGTTACCAAAATATAAGTAACTTTTCATACATATTTTTACAGTTTGATTCTAAGTATCTTGCTTCATTTGAACTAAATTGAGTTATTTTTATCTTGAATGCAGGATATCCTATGTTTCTTTTAACAATATTTGAATTGACAAGATTGTTAGACTTCTCTCCTTGTTTTAAAACTAAAAGCGTTATGTGTTACTCATATCTTCAGTTTATGCTGTTAACTCATTTAAAAGTGTTGTATCACAATGAAAGCTTCATACAAATAGTAAAATAAATCTTAATACCTATGGGGATATACTTGGTTCATACTTTATTTATTACCTTTTTATTTTGAATATCGTATTTGTTGTAGGTTTTATTATTTACCTCAAATAGTCTCTTTTTTTTTCTTTCTAAAATCATCTAAACTAGTATGTTTTGTAAGACAGCATCTTTAACTTGCTATTTGTTTCCCTCTTAACTGGATGTTTTTTGTAACTTTTCTCATTTCTTTTTCTTTTTTCTGTTTCATCTAATTAAAAAAAAAAAAAAAAAAAAAAGAATAAACACTTGCACACTATCAGTAAAGACTTCCTGTTTGGCTGGAGCTGCCAGTTTTTAAACTTCTGTTCTTAAAAGTAATTTAAGTTGAGCAGTCATTTGTTTTATTTTTTTTTTAAATTACAATATTTTTTTTTTCTGAAAAAAACATGATAGAATTTCAAAAATAACTAAAAGAATAAAAAATGCCATCGGAAATTCCAATCTTTAACACTGCTCACCTGTGATATGTAATTATGAAAGGCGGGTTTTTAATGTGCAGAGATATTTTAACATACTAAGAAAAATCATTAAGAGTATTTTTAATTTAAACAAATTTTAGGAATTTAATCTAACAGAATTCTTGAATGCATTGCTGTTTTCTTCTCAAAATAATATTCCTAAACATATTGGGTGGGGGGAATGAATATGCATTGTAAGGCTTGTTTGAATGAATGTTTATCCAGATTCACTCATTTTATATTTAACTAAACTTAAAAATTCAAGTTGTGCTGTATCTTCAAATTATAGGAACATTTGTTTAAAGCTGATATAATATTCCAATGTTTTCTTATTATGTAGAATCACTCTATATTTTCTAAATAATTGATTAAAAAAACCCATTTAAAACTGATTCAATAGTGTTTTTCATCAGAATTATTATTTTAGTTGTACGGATTTGACTTACTAAAAGACTGAATTGGTTCTGATTCAGTTAATTGTTGCATTAATTTGTTTTGATTTTGTGTGTGTGTATGTATGTGTGGTGTGTATATGTGTATATATATATATAATATATATATATATATATAATGCTTCTAATGTAACCAAAAACGTGGATTTAACATTAAATAACAACATCATGCAATTTGAACCTTTCTTGGAAGGAAAGCAACTTCATGCTAGAAGATAACTGAAATCCATTTAAAAAAAAAATTGGCACACACTTGAACAATTATTTTTCTAAATGCCTGCAAAAAGTTTAACATCATACCTAAAGGATTCAGATTAAAGAATAATTTTCAACACAGCATGAATACCTCTTATTGAACACAAAGCCAACTGATTATATGATAGAACCTCATCACAACAATGTCTATGAAAAACAAAACTCCCTCACAAAATCATACTACAAACTCAACAACCCCCTCAACCACACATTCCCCCGATCCATTACACACAAGATGCCCCAAACCCTGATTCATTTACCATAAACATTTAAGAAAACTCCTCAACTCAACAAACTAATCTCACACCTTAAAACACATTTCCAAATACAAGACGTTATTTTATAACAAAGCCCAGTTCGAACACACTGTACCAACCCTATTCGAACACCTCTACCAACAGTCCTATCATCAACCTATGCAACTACACCCTCACAAAACATGAAACATCCCTACTTAACAAAGGGTTATCATTCTCTGCCTATCACAAAAACTTAATCCCATCGACATCTGCTATGATATGGAGAGATACCTCCGTAAAATAAAACTAAAAGAATATCATGCAGACAAAACACCAACCACAACAATACAACACAACACCACCCATCTCCACCTCTATCATAGGAAACACTGTGAACGCCACCAAGTGGATGGAACTCACACCAGCTTCCTTTATGATAAAGGACATGAAAACAAAAACCACAATCTCTTTCCAACAGAAAGAAAAGCCATCAACACCCTAAAAATCAACAAGGAAATAGTACCAGCAGACAAGGGAGGAAACATCACCACCATGGACACTAATAAATACATAACAGAAGCAGAATCACAAATGCAAGACACTAACAAGCCCTGTCACCTGGGGCTTTAGAATAGGCCTCTAATGGAGCCACCTGTTGGCCGTGGGTGGTGTACTGTGATGATTAAGGATGGAGTCCTGGTGGATGAGCAGTGTATGATATGCAATACCCCACTTTAACCTGTACTTAGGCTAGACAGGTGGTCAGAGAGGCCCCCTCCGATCTATCGGCTGGTCATGTCAAGCCCTAGCACCTATATAATTGTCCATATGGCAAGCCCCAACCCTTTTTATCATATGGGTGCTAGAAGGCAGTGACTAAGGGTCTTTATGTCCTAGGTATGACGTTAAACTCTCTGATAGTGAGGTTCCAGTTCTGGAGGTCTGGGGAATGTGGAGCAGCCCTTCATCACCATTGCTTCCTGATCCACTCTGACATGGAGTGGTTGTACCTGTTAGGGTCCTATCTATAGGTTAGATAGAAAGTTTGTTTACAAAAACAATTGAGTTTAACAAATTTTCTTCCAAACTATCGCTACGATTCTTTCAAAACTTTTGCCAGCATTAAATAACCCACTGTAGTTGATATACCGTAAAACCAAACAAACAAGATGCTAACTGCTACAAACTATTCTTACTTGACCCCACCAATACTTAAAAAGTGGAACTGACAGAACTAACATAAAACCTCAGCCCCCACACAAAAAACACCATAAGATCCCTCATCCCTACAACCCCTAAAACTAACATTTTACACAACCCACAAATTACATACACTCCCTAAACTCATAGCAGAAAAAACATCCAACCTTACCACAACCAACAACAACCTAACTGCACCATGCAATAACACAAATGATATTCACCAACTATCCAAATCCCTTAACATCTCACCCCTGGGCAGGCTGATAGTAGCAGGAAATGGAATCTTCACAGAATCCATATCAGGATACATCGACCACATCCTCAATCCCCTACTTCACAACATCCCTGGATACATTAAAGATGCCATGCATTTCCTCAATATAATACAAAAAATAGGCACACTCCCTAAAGAAACTATCCTTGTAACAATGGACGTAACCGCATTATACACTAACATCCCACACAATGAAGGCATCTAAGCCTGCAGAGAATTCTTGTCAAATAAAAATCTCCCTACAAACCAAATAAACCACCATTGCAACATAATCAATTTCATCCTAACCCACAATTTCAAATTCAACAAGTAAAACTTCCTACAACTCAAAGGTACCGCAAAATGAATGTTCTGAGTTATGCTAATATATTTATACATATACTGGAAACCATATTACTCCAAAACTACCCCATAACCCTCACACACTACTGCAGGTACATGTATGACATCTTCAAATGGCCACACTGTCTAAACACGCTACTAAACTTTTACCAATATTGCAACAGCTACCACCACACAATAAAATTCACTATAGAACATTCGCACAATTCCATCCCATTTTTATTTTCAATTTAAATTGTTCAAAGTTTATTTTCTTTGTAAATTCATTTTTATAAGTATATAAAAATGTCAGGTGTGTGTCTGATGAGAAAGTGATGGCTAAATTCATTTGGCTCTTATCTTACTATGTCAAAGGATGTTGGGAAAAAAATGCCTGGTTGTTTATACATGCTGACTTCATAAACATGTGTGTGACATCTTAATTGGGTAGAAAATAAGTAACATGGGCAGATAACTCATAAAAAATTGATTACAATACCAATAATGTAACACCATCTTTCATGAGTGTCTTTAAGGCACAAAATCATTATTTATACTAGCAAATATATGCACCCTCCGGGTGCAAGTATTTAAGTTTTAATATAATAAAATATCATGTTAAATTAGAAAGGCTAATGAAACTGAATAAGAATTCAGATAAAAATATTTCGAACAGAGGGGGTATGATTGAAAAATAGAACAACTTTGAAACTAACTCTTCCATCATTTTTCATTACTCCCCTCTTTCAGTGATAAATTTCCCTAATTTAACTATTTAGTTAAAATAGGAAGTAAAGAATAAAATTACAGTTATTTCTTTATGTTAATAGATTTCTGTTAAGATTTATCCCCGAGATTGTTGCTCATATTCATTAAGATAAAACCAAACAATTAGAAATCGATAATACTAAGCATATATTTATTAAAATCAAATTTTTAATATCAATATGCAAATTAGCCTTCCCATTCACACTGTAAACCGCTATTTTGTTGTATATATAAATACAACTGCATGTTACTTGTATGTAGATATGGTCAACAGTCTTAATGATGTAAAACAATTTTACTAATAATTGAGGTTTAAATAAAAATAAAATCATGGAGAATGTGATGTAAATAACAAAGGGAATTGTGACTTGTATAGTAATATAGTTTTGGTTACAGACAGACAAACACAATCTCCATTATAATAAGATTTCATACTTGTTTTTTTTTTTTTTTTAATCTTAGTTTCAAAACCATAGGTTTATAGTTGACCTGTAATTCTATATCAATTGATATCATCAGTTCATTTTGTAGCTTTTGTAATACCAATACTGATTATTATATAAAGGCAATTAAAAGGAAGTTTTAAAAAAATTTTAAAAATTGTATTAGCCAAATTAATAAATGCTATTAATTCAAGACCTGATTTGTATATAAAGGAATAAAAATAAATGTAATGGCAGCATAATTTCATTACAAAGTGTCTTTGAAAACTGTTGCGTGCATGTGCATTTATTTTGATGGTTTGATACAAATGCAGAGAAAAAAAAGTTTGATAATTTGTTTGATCCAACTTGTACCATATACATTTATACAAAAAGTTGACAAAACTTTCTGCTCAATTTACAAGTGGTAAATTTCAATGGCACATAATTTTATATAAAGATATTTAAAAAATAAATTCATGAAGATCCATAAAACTAATTGTGTATTTTGTATGTGCTTGTTAAATGTTTATATATCAACCATAGTATCAGTTCCTTGATGAGATAAATGTAAAAGTTGAGAAGTTTAGTGTTTTTGATAGCTAATGTCAGGGATTTCTTAGTTTTCACCTCTTTTACCTCAGCTTATCCACCTTTGTGCTAACTGCTAGATTCTGTCTGACCTTGCCTATAGTTACTTTCCACTGTTGTTATAATATTATAGCTGGAAACCAGAAATTGGATTCCCTACCACTGATTGCTTCTTCCCCTTGACTGACATTCTGCCAACACTGAAAGCAACCTCTACAGCTTTCCTCTTATCACCACATTTCTCTCTCTCTCCTCAACGTCTTACACATAGCTAGTCTATCTTCTTTATCTACCATGTGCTCTTTGTGTTCTACTTTAACTATGATCTTCTAAATATCACCATCTTTTGTCTAATGCTATACATTTGGCTGTTGGGTACAGACCTATATCCAATTTACCTGTAGCAACAACAATAAATTGAACAAGCTTTGTTACCACTTATAGTGACAATGGTCATAGCCTCAATCTCAACAGTGCATAGTGGTGGTTCTGGTGCTTATTGAGTCATGTGGTGTCTGATAATGGAAGATATGTTCAAGTTTGTATCTGCTGCTGTTAGTGATTAGGATCACCCACAGATGAAAAAAAAAAAGTACTATTCTTTCTTCTCAAGCCTTCATTTCCATATATTTTCACTTGTCAATCTTATACCAAATCGACAAATAAGTTATTTCAACATATTTTGTTATTTTATGATTTACAAGCATTTAATCAGAGGATTTTGGGGGAAAATGATCTAATAGACATTATGATAACAAAATAAACTGTTTTGCATATTTTTGGTGCTGTATATCTAAGAATATCTAAGTTATCCTGAAAATGATATGAAAGCAATGTTATTTGTTTGGTATTTACCCAACCCATTCGCTATGGGTAGGATGTAACACAAGGTCACAGCTATAGAGCATATAGTGAGGATCGGTCTTACTATTCAGTAGTAATGGATCCGTGAAAGTAGCTTGCTAACCATTACATCATAATGGAACACCCTATGTTATTTGTTAGGTATTATTATTTAATTTTTTGGATTAAAGTGGTTTTTTTTTTGTAAAAATGAACTGTTTTGCATATTTTTGGTGGTGTATATCTAAGAAGAATTGTTATCCTGAAAATGTTATGAAAGCAAAGATAGTATGTGACACAAGGTCGCAAGTATGCGGTCTCCAGGGGGGATCAAACTTGCTATTTTGTAATAATGGAGCTGTGAAACTAGCTTGCTAATGATTACATAACAATAGGATGCCCTGTGTTATTTGTTAAGTATTATTATTAATAATTCTCTGGATTTAAGTTTTCCGATAAAAGAAAAGGTTCACTATCTTCTATCAATAAACTTAAAACATTCTATAACATTTGTAATGGGTGCATTTATTTTGCTTTCAAAACATTTCCTTTCTTGTTAAAATATTTTCCTTTATCTACTGTGTTTTTAATGGTTAGTAGTGCTTAATCAATAAATTAATCAAATTTATTCATCTTTCCAAAACTCCCTTATTTACATTGGTTAATTTTATACTGTACCCATTATTTATAACTGCTTCTGTATCTGTTTTCTGAAACCTACCAGCTGACTTTCTAGGCATACACTTTGACATTTGTTTATATCCTTTCTAAAAATAAATATTCTTATTCACTTAAATCTTGTTGACATTCAACTTTGCTTTTTACAGTCCTAAGCATGTTTTGCATATACGCTGGCTTATAAAAATTGTTTCCCTTCTCTTGGGCAACTACATTTTTACAAAGCTATGTGTTCATAGTAACTTCTTGACTAAAATATGTCAAGTAGGAAATGAAATCAATTATAACAACATGAAAGTTATCTTTTTGTTTTTCTTTTCTTAAATTCTGTTACATTACTTTCTTATAGTGTTTTAAGTAGCTCTTGAATTAGTACCAATGAAATTAGGATATTCTTTTCTCTTGTAAGAACAAGAATATTAAATATATTTCTTATTTGCTTATTATATTTGTATTTGATGACTGGGGAGTTTTCTTTATCATGGTACAATGTACATTTTTTCAATTCTCTTAGATTTTTATAAAGATTGTAATGTCATGGGGCATTTTTCGAAATAAGTATATCAACTAAAAATTTCTTGCCTTTTAGAAATATTGATATACTTGCCATGTTTTTTTAGAAACATGTTTATATTACTAAAGTTTGATTTGATTTATTTGATTACATTTTAGTCTACTTGCATTTTGTTGCATATTATAATAATTTTTGTCTTATCAAGTTAGTATATATCTACATACATTTCTTTGTTTAAAGTTTATATATAAGATGATTTATTTATATATCTGCCTATTGGAGACGTTCTGAAGAAAATCTAACATCTTACACATTAGGAAAATAAGATATTCGTATATTTTCAATTTAAGAAAATTAAGATTGAATATAAAATGAATAATTTTCTTTAAATATCAAATAAAAAAAAATAACTATAAAATGTTTTTTTGAATGATTGGTAAATTAGCTGTGTTGTAGTTATAAGAAGTTGGAAAAGGTCTGTTTCCTTTACCTGTTGTTCCTTGTTTTAATAAAGGCTTTATTATGAATGGGTAAAACTATCCTACCCAAATTCATAGTGATTTCAGGGGCTGTTTTTAATCCACAAAAGCAAAAACAAGTAGTTTTACCAAACACACATACACAGGATGGAATTTAATTTCAGCTTCTCAGTGAGGATTGTATCAGTGACAGCAGCCTGTTTTTACCATATAATTATGCATGGATTCCAAACATATGGTAGAAGAAATTTATGCCCTTTATGTATAAAAAGAAAGTCTATCTCTCTCTCTTTTTTGATGCTGCTGCTGTTGATCTTGAGTGTGTGGTATTTATTCAATTGCAAACACCTTTCTTTCTTTTCGTTCCTTTTATTCTAATCTCTGAATGACTCATCTGCTGCAATGGCTAGCCTTCACTTATTGCTTCTCTACAGCTGTGGCTGTTTAAAGCCCATTTTATCTATTCACTAACCCCAAGGATCAGAAGCATTTTGAATTGAACTTTTTCTGTTGGACATGTCTGTTCCATTTTCTTGCAATATCTATCTATACAGGTTAAAATACACTTTACAATGTATTTTGTGCAGACATCTCATTGATGAGTTCACAAGTGATGTTTGTCTTAAAACAAAAAAAAACAACATTTGATATGTGAACCATGTAAATAGATTCAAGAGATTCATGATTCAATTGGTTTTGTATTTATGCATATAACAATACATTCTAGCCTGCCCTATTATTTATCCAGCTATGACTAGATAGGACAGACTGGGTTCTTTAACCTTGGTATGGAAACCAATATAAAAGTTTAAAAAAAAAAAACAAAAAAAAAAACTTATATTCAAACCTGTTCTACTTCACTTAAAAATTGACCTTGTGTTGCATCCTGGTCATGGCAGAGGTTGAGTAAATACTTGTATTCTAGTTTTTGCTGTTTTACAAAAGACAAAAGCATTGTGATTTTTGTCAATGCAAATTACAATTTTTCTTTATTGTGAAAGGGAAACCTGGCTTGACTACCCCCCCCCCCCACCTAATTTCATTGTTAGTATCTTTTTTTTTTTTTTTAAGTTCTCATGGGAAGTTTGATGTCTGTGTCTTTAACATAGCGATCTGACTACCATTGAAGTAGGAAGCAGGAAAATAAACATTGCTGTTGACAAAACCATCAGTGAAAACCTCATGAGGAATCCTAACATTTTTCACTTGTTTTTACTAAATGTGTTGGCATTTTTGTTCTTCAGTTTGACTCTATGTTGACCTTTTGTTTGCTAGCTGTTACGTGATATACGCGTGTGTGTGTAACCACAGCAGTATTAAAGAAAATTTTGCTCATCAGCTACTGATGCCGTTAGCTGAACTCTTAAAAAATTTCAGACCAATATAGCCCTTAGTAGACATTCATAATTTGTAACACTTGGATTATTTAGACAATCATTTTATCATAATAAGATGCATTTCTCAGTTTCTCTTATCATATTAATGACATACTTATTGGATAATAATAATTATAGATTTATTACATATTATTATTATATGATATTTGGAAAGTTAAAGTTATAACTTACGTATTCAACGTAAGAAAGCATAAATAGTGTATTGACACATACCTGCTACTTATAAAGGATACACCATACTTGTGGCCTTGTGTCACATCTTATATGTGGCGGACAGATTGGGTAAATACCTACTTGCTATTTATAAGTTAGAAGTCTGCAATGTTTAACCTATTAGAAATAAATTGATTCTTTAAGAAAAATATTATATTTTTTACTTCCGATTCTCAGAGTTAATTACAAATCAAGTCACTTGTTATTTTATTGCCATTGAGTATTCTTGCTTAATTTTGGTATTAAAAAAGAAGAAAAAAAAATTAGGCAAATGCTTGCTTTTTGTAATTTTAATAAAAAGTAAGGTCAATGTTTTTAAAACATTAAAGTGGTAGTAATACATAATTGATATTACATAAGTAATATTAAAGTGGTAGTAATACATTTTTCAAAGAATCTATATAATTTTTTAAAAAATCTTGAAATAATTTATACTTGGCATAGACTTTAAAATGTTTTGTTTCATTTTACTATCTGGTTTCATATTTGGAATTTCCTTTAACTCACAAGAGAAAACTGTATTCTATTGTCCATACTAAGGGATATCTAATTAGTTAATTATTCTGTTAATTTGTCTTTGTGATGCTGCTTCTGATTGTTATGCTGTATTCTATTACATGAGTTAGAGATTGAACTTGTGTCTACCATTTAAAATGCAATGCTTATATCTATTCCAAAATAACAATCAGGTGTTATACAAATTTAAGGTATTAAAGTATATGTATAGCCCATTGTTGTTATCAGTCTAATATATCTACCAATTCTTTCAATCACCTTAATCTCCTGTGTTGTTCTGTTATTTTCTCATAGGCATCAGTGGCCCTACTTTTCCTTCAACATGTGATCAACCATATCTGACTTCATAATTCCTTCCATGAACCATGACTTTTTGATATTCTTCCAGTCATACCTTTACAGAGCAGTTGATTTCATCTTTTATATTTTCTATTGCAATAGCATGGAATTGCTATATACAAATTTCTTGGTTATGCTCTTGTCTAATAGTTGGGTTGGGTATCTTTGAAGAGTGGAACTGTTTTTGAATGCTTTCTTGATGTTATATAAACTGCATATCCTCTGAATCCTTTTGTATATCTTGGATATAAGGTAGATGAAATGTTGCAGTTTTCTATTGTATCCACCCTTGTTCCTCTGTTGAAGCTGATATTATTTGTGCACTCAAAAGAGTGTCCCTAATACTGAAAGTCTCTTGTTACTATATCACCTGGGTCACCACAAAAGATCCTGATTTGAAGCTGTGGACAATAGTGTCCTCCCCTCTCCACATTATATTAATAGTAGGAATTCAGATACTGATTAGAAAATGTAGGCTCATGCTATAAGGATGTCTTAAACCCTATGTTAAGACCACTATGTCCATTTCTTTTTCTATTGGGAATTGTATTGAAGATTTTATTCAGTTCATATAGTCCAGCAGTACTTGGAGAGGCCAGATGATAATATCCATATATTTTATCCAAGCTGAGCACATTACTTGAATGCAATAGGCACGTGAAGAAGACTTGATGGTACAACAATATGCTTATGATAACTAAGACGAGGACAAGAGTTTGAATGAATCAGTGTGCAATAATGATAATTCATTGTCTCAGAAATTCAGGCAGAATGTAATTTGGTATTCAGAAAAGAATATTCAAAAAGAAAATGTTTCAATATAATAAATCTGAAGTCATTTGGATTTCCCACTTTAGTGTACAGTTATTCACCAAACACATTGTTACTGAAATAGATTTGTACTCTCATTTACAAGGCTGTTTTTTTAAAGAATTATGAGATGAAGGTTTTTAACTCCATCAAATGATCAATGTGAAAGAATCAATGAATTTAAATATTCATAAAGATAATTTCATTTCAGATTTATATATTGTATTTGTGTATATGTTTGTCAATCAGATCAATTTTCTGTTGCTATTGCAGCCTGCAAATGTCCAACATATCTAACTCCAGTTTTGACCGGGGTGGGGGTGGGGGTCCAGTGGCTTCAGCTCTGAACTGTACAAGCTAACATCATTGATCCCAGGAGACCATCACCCCAGGCAACACCTGCCCTCTTGATTTAAAGGGGCAGGGCTGGGTTTATTGCTCAGTGCCTGAGGCACCCCCTTGAGGGGGAATGCCAACGGGATCAACACATTTTTTGCACTCGCCACCCAGCTGGTGGATGGTCCCACATTAAAAGGGCCTTGTGCCTAACCCGTACATGTGGGGTATGTGGTAAATATCCTAGATGTGGTCATATAGAAAAAAAAAAATTATCACATTGTTTCTCAATTGAAATTGAACTGTTGATAAGAATAGAATTATTGTTGGGTTTTATTTATTTCTTTTCCTCTAATTTCTACTAGGTATTGATCAAACTCAGCTGCAATTGACTTTGATTTTTTTTCTTTTAGAATTATACCAAAAAAAAACAAAAAAAACCCAAAAAAAACAATTGCCTAATTTTTTCTCACTGCTGTTTTCTCATAGCTTTAATTAGTTCTACCAATACTTTCTTTTATATCTGCTTATTTCTCTTCTTAGTAAATGAAAGCAATATTGAATTGTCTTCAATTTTCACAAACTTGTCACAAATTCAAGTAGTATAGAGTAACTTTTAAAATTGTTTCAGTGAGGTTTTTAAAAAAAATTTTTTAAGTAAATTAAAACAAGCAATGATACTGACTTTGAATCATCCATCACAATTCTAAATGTGATTGATATCATTGAAGGCTATTTGGCCATAATGTGGTTTCAACTTTTTTCTCCTTCAACTGAAACAGTTATTACTATGTCAAAGATTTCTGTTTGCTGATGCTCTCCCAAGATGCTCATCTATATCCAGATTTTATGCATAAGTTTCAATGCTGAGTTGTCACCACACTTGATAGTTATTTTGATTATCATTTCTATCTGCAGCCTTTTTGATGTCAAGTTAATGA
Organism: Doryteuthis pealeii; assembly: GCA_023376005.1. Taxonomy (NCBI): domain Eukaryota; kingdom Metazoa; phylum Mollusca; class Cephalopoda; order Myopsida; family Loliginidae; genus Doryteuthis; species Doryteuthis pealeii. Next base: position 80,982,898 of record CM042145.1, read on the forward strand.
TGATACCACTACAGACAGCACCTGTGGGAGATAATTGGTATATAGTAGCTGAAAAATATGTCATGTATTATGCTCTTGATGCATTTTCTCTTCCTCTTTTAGCCTTCCACACATACTTTGTTGTATATGTGTCCTCATTTGTGTTGTAAGTGATTACATTAGTATATAATTTTCTGCTCTGTTGGTTGTTTCTATTAAAAATAAGGCTTCTTTGCTCCAACGTTGGACTTATCACCAGTAACGTTATTCTCAGCATTTGCATGATTATTCATCATTTCTCTACTTCATCCTACTTAGCAGCTGCAGGCTAAGGCTTCTATTTTCCTGATACTCTATTCAGCAGGTTGTTGTTGGGTTTAGTTCTTCTCTTTACCAACAACATAACCCTTTTATTGGGCTTGCAAATCCTCTCCAAGTTTCTACACTTCACACACCTAGCTTGAAATAGTTTGTACTTGTCATTTCTCTTGATGATATAAGAACATTTTCTTTTTGTATTCAGATGTTTGATTAATTTTTTTTTATTGAAACCACTCAATTTCATCAATATTTTAAGATTCATTGCTTTCATTAGATAACTCAAAAGCATTCCTTATATTATATTTTTCATCACATTAAGTTATATGTATATAGAGAAATGCAAGTATCAACAGGCAATTTTATTTTCTGTTAAGATTCAATGTATATGTAAATATTCTCAGTGCCTCTTACAATGATATGCTATGCTACTTTCCAATTACTTTTTTTGTTGTTTGAATATAAACTATTTGGAATTTTAAAAATCTATTATTACTTGTATCTTGCAAAAAAAAAAAAAAAAAAAAAACTTCCTACAATCAAGGCATATATTAATAATAATGAAATTTTCATCAAATGATATCATGAAAGTAGAATTTACTTTCATGCATATATAGAGTATATCATCATCATCATCATGTGCTGATTGCATGGATTCTGTTGATTTTCTCCCTATCAGCTATTGCTCTAGGTAGGTCCTCTAGATGGCATCCAGTTTCTGCACAGATCTGGTTAATGTAAGTGTTTGCTGGTTGGCCAACACTTGTATCCATGTATAGTAGTCCATAGGAAAATGTTGCTTATGAGTTTGTCCTTACTTCTTTAACAGTGCCCAGTGTTACGTAGCGGGGTGTTTTACCGTGTCTTCAAAGTGCACCAAGATGCACTATTATCGTATTACAAGCGCATTCTTCCACACGTGTAAACTTTTGGCTTGTTTACTATATCGAAATATCTAGCAGTTCTTCGTCGGTCAAGGGAGTATCACCTTACGCACGCCGCGTGCCTCTTGTTATTCGTCCAGCAAGAGGTATCAAGTTTCACGACCATGGGTTTTTAGTCACAGTCAATTTGACTTTCTCCACGGGTGTCTGTCATTCCCATTCACGATACTGTCGTATCTTTCGTCGTAATAGAGAAAATTAATAATACCGTGTTTATTTTTCAGAAGTTTATTAGAATAAAAACTTCAATGCACTTTTTGAGAGAGAGGGTCCCTAATAATCTCTGTCTTAACAAGAGATGTATTTTAACTGGATTCAACTTAGGATTTAAAGTCCTTAATAACTTCTCGGTGACAAACTTTTCTTAACAATAACAGGCCATTCCTTATCGTCTTCAGCGACAACAGTTTGCCAAACTCCGTACGGCCTTGACTGACCCTCGATCACTGCCTCCCTGGCTCTGATCTCCTCTGACTCTTCTAACTGACTGACCCCAAATCTACTGACTCGGGTTTCTTATATAGTATGTCAAAAAGAATCTTCTCGAAAGTTCTTTTCTTGGACCATCTAGTTCCTTCTAGAAATAATAGGATATTCCATTCCTTCAAATCATTCTGGTCAAATAGAGTTCACAGCCTTTTAGATCAAAGAACCATTGGCCGTCGAAAAGACTGGATTTTCCTTAAAAGCAGACCTAGCGTCACCAAACTCTCATTTAAGTTTTTTATTTCTTTTTCGGTGATTCTTCAAAGGCCACCCAAGGTATCAGAGAATTGGAAATACATTTTTGTTTTAAGGTTTCTCCGAGTCTGGCACAAGGCCACAAATATAGGTGCTGGGACGGCCATTATGTTACACCCAGAACATCTTGCTCTTTTTGGTTGGTTGGTTAGTGAGATGGCAGTTAAGTGGCTATACAGCTGCTGTTTTGTAATGGTGCGGCTTCCAGGATTTATTTAAAACTGTATGTAGCCTCCTTGTGTAGTTACCATCTAACTTTTTCTCCAAGCATTCCATTAGTCCAAGTGGTGCAGCCATACAGTAGATACTGACATGTCTACAATTTGGAATAATTCCCATATTATTTTATCAGAGAGATCCATATGGTTATTAACCTATCACTAACAGCCTATGCTTTACCTAGTAATAAAATAGTGAGACTTGCAGATGGTATAAACTTTGTTGACTTTTTTAATAAGTTTAGGACCAGATAAGTTCTGAAAACACTTTTTAAGAAAAATATATATATTTGAAAATGATTATATATATATATATATATATATATATATATATATATATATATATATACACACACACACACACACATGCTGATAAGTACGCGTCCTGCGTCCCTGACACTTAAAAATCTAAAAGGACGCAGTAATATATCCATGCGCCACAGTGTTTTTTCTTTTTTCTTGCTTCACCATTTCAAGCTAACTGTAAGTACATTTCAAAAGTTTCTTAGAAATGAATTGGTTACAAGGTAGGAGTTAGACGGCTTTAGTTGTTTCCCCAGATCATAAATAAAAACCCTACAATTTATTAAGAAACTTCAGTTGGGACCCATTAATTTTCCCGGGGCTCATTTAAAGCAAATATGTGCGTCCCAGGATGCACTAAATCAAAAAGCTATCAGAAAAATTTTTTTTTATATTAATGAATATTAATTTAAAATTTGTTTTCCTTGCAATGTTATTAAATCCAGCCTTTCTGTTTTGTTTTTTTTTAGGGGGGGGTCTAAAACTTTCAGGAAATTTTACTTATAATAAACCTTACAGTGTATCTGTTATTTTGATTTTCACAAAAATTTACAAGTAAGATTCTAAGCAACTTGTAACCTTGTTTTATGAATATGACTAAAGAAAAGTAAATGCTATCATTTGACCATACAATTTAGAAATAAATGAAAATAAAATAAAAAATAAATTTCCAAATAGCATTTCATGAAACGACTGGCTCGTCTACTTACACACAGGGATTCTCATGGATTCATAATTGCATCATTTTCACAATTGTAAAACAAATTTAAATTGAACAAAATAATCCTTTAATAACATTAAGTATCAATGATTACTTTTTTCATATTTGATTTATTTTTCAAAATCAGTGGTGCAAATAAGTAACTTATTGCCAAGATGGCTGAATCCAATTAATATAATGAATCACCTCAGCCTCAAATGTTGCGACTGCACTTCTATAAGAAAAAAAAAAAGAAAGTAAATAAAGAAAAATGGACCCAGTATCTAAAATTTGTGCTAAAGCCAGAGTAGAGCAATTTCCTGACTTTTATGCAAAAGAGAATGTTATTGCAAATTCTGTTTTTATAGTGTCAACATTTTTTAGGGTTGACACAATCAAAGATCACATCAAATCAGAAACTTAACCAAAAAAAGTCTTAACTTAAACAGAAGACAATTACAACTTTGTTGAAGTGTAAAGAAGTACAAGATGATTTTATTCTTGATTTTTAAAAAGTGTGCACTTTGTCTGACATTATTCTGCACAAAATTTCTAAAGTGAGGCTATTCCTACTAAAACATTGTAAGAAGTTAGTGCTATTACAAGTATCGATTGTGCAAACATTTGTAGGAAGTCATTTCTCATTGATGTTGTAACCTTAGGAGAATGCAATCATCAAACTATAAGTCAGGCATGCATCTGCGCTGTAACTTGTGGATATTACATTTGAGGATATTATTGCTTTTGTAACAGATTCTGCAGCTTATTGAAAAAACAAAGGAAAGTGTTGTCAAATGTTTTTGTTAACAATTACCATATGTTGTGCTTAGCTCGTATTCTTAAATCTTGTTGAAGTATTTTCACACAGCATTTGATAATGTTACCCAGCTCATTACTTTTATCAAGTCAGCCTTTTTATTAAAAAGGCTAGTTGAAAAAAGTGATAACTAAAATGGTTTGAAGGTTCCTTGTCTAAGGAACAAATGAAATTATCCCCTGTGCCAGTGACAACTGGATGGAATTACTTGAAGGATTAGTTAAGTAAGGAAAGAGTCATGGATAGGATTCTGGAAGTAGATGATGGTCGACTACATCATGCCATTTTCCATAATTTGCACCTGAAGCTGCATTTTATAAATGAAAACTGCACCTGTTTAATAACAATTTTGACAAGCTTAGAAGAAACTACGTATCCACTTGCATGCATTTATAACATGAGACAGGATGTAAAACAGTATTTGTATACTGGTACATCAAAAAGAACATTTGGTCTTGAATCTGACCATCTTTTATTTGAACTAAAAAACAGAGAGGGAGAGAGTTCTCAAATTTTGAAGATTTTTTTCAGCACATCTTTTTTGAAACTGAATAAATACTTGGATACCCACCCTGTGTATAACTTGTACAAGGCAACTTGTCAGATCTTAGACAGCTACCCTGTATAAGCCGTGATATTGATAGATATGAATTACCAAGTTTACTTACCAAATCCTTTTAATATCCTAGTATTTTAGAATGCAAATAAGAACAGATTTCTCCTAAAGACATATGAATGCCTGTTACCATCATAGATGCTTAACATTTATTTTCTCAGTATAAACATTTACTCAATAAATAATGTGAAAGTTTTACTCCTGAAAACACAAAGCGATTTACAATGTTGTATTACAATGGAAATTTAGAGAAGGGATTTGAAGATTGCTAATTTCTTAATTTGGAAAATATCCAATTTTAGATTTGAGCAGTATTTCAACTTGAGATAAGTTGTTTTATTTAAATTTTGAATTAATACGTCCTATTTGTTTTTTTAATAATTTGTTACAAAGATACAATTATTATGGTTTAATTTCTGTTTAGTAAAATTTTAGTCAAAATGTTTGACTTACTCAGATATTTATTGTTGAGATTCAAGTTATTTGCTGTTGATTCTTTAAATGTGATTTTTCTTTTGATTATTGTGAATCAATACTTATAAATCAATCTAGATTCCATTTACTTGAAAATACAAAAACAATCTGAATATTTTTTTCTTAAAGAAGGAAGCTCTCTGATTAAAAATAATTATGCATAGCAACATTCCATTGTTTTATAGTCTCGTCATGTTACATTTTTATTTTAACATATAATTTATTTTGGGACTTGGATTTTAACATTTAAAAAAAAGAAAGAAAAAAAGTAGATATTTGCTATTTTTTTGAAATGTAATAAAACTTTGAATTATGTTTTTGTTTTAAGTTTTAGTAACGTTTTATTACAATTTTCTCAAAAATACCATAAAAATGGAATTTACCAAAAGTGTAAATTGAATTAAAAATTTGAAATGAAAAATCGAGAGCCCTACTGTCATAATAATGCTCTTATGATATTATTGCTTCTGTTAAAGAATCGGTTAAGTATTCTAGTTAGTATTTCACACTTTGTTGTCATGATTTTGGAATTTGAAAAAAAAAAAAATTTTTCATCGTGAAAGCTCTCAAAAAAATTATGACTCAATTACAAATTGGATTGGAAATTTCTTTATTCTCTAATTATTCACAATTCACAATTAAACCATTTGAAAGCTGCAATTGGTGAAAAGTATCTGAGCAGAATTAGTTAAGAGAAAAGATATAAATATTCTATTCATATAAGATTGCAGCTTTCATTGATTACCAGACAAAAATTGTTACAATTTATCTAAGAAGTTTTTAGTTATGAACCACATTCATTTGATATTGCACCTTCAGATGAAAATTTACTCCTATATTCACATATTTCTCTTAATAAAAAAATATTTCAAGTTCCTGTTCTATGAGGATGAAATTAAGATGTTAGTAAGATGACAGTAGATAGATATTAAATATCTTAATAAAATTCATGTCAGTTAATATCAAAAATAGAAAAAAAGTTATTTTTTATTTAATTGACACATTTTTAAAAAGTTACTGAATATCTATTAAATGAGGCCAGTTGAGCTCAGTTGGTAGAGCATCTGACTAGGAACCACTAGATTTGATACTGGCCCTTGCCAACTCAGCAGTGCAGGGATCTGTGCGATAAAGTAAGGACCTGATGGTTGGTGTGGCACTCCACCTCAGACGTCAAAGCAATCTCCTTAGTCAAATGCTAGTGAAAATGGTGATAGTCTTCCTTGCTGTCTGGCTGATACCAACTTAGACCCCCCCCGATGACTTATTAAATGAGGCAAATCGTCATATTCTAACTTAAATAATGTTAGAGAAAAGGGCTTTGGTGCATTTTCTAATAAATATTTTAGAATTAATTATAATAGTTTTATTCTAAAAGTTTTAAAACCATAATTGTTCTGCTAATCAAGATAGTAACAGTCCTTTGTAGTTTACCTCATCCTTTTTTGAAAACCAAATGTCAAATTTAGTAGATATAAAATTTGAAATTGCTTATCCCCTGGTTATGTAAAATATCGTTTAAATAAGTTAATTATCACAAACTTGTACATTTTTTTTTTTTTTTTCAATTACTGATCTGTAAAATACCCCCAATTTTTTTTTTTTCATTTTTTCTCTTCATCATCGGCATCACAGTCTCTGACTTTTCGTCCCTGGAGTTATGTTCTAGTGCAACACCTTTTGTGACTGTAAAGGGCAATGTTTGAAAGACAGTTTCGACCACAGGTGTCGCATGTGGAGGCCAGTCCTGAAGATGTTGATAGTGTGCTAGTGCTCTGTTACTGTTGCTTTCTCTTGGACCTCTTTGCTTCGTGGTGTTGTGCCAGGGTGACTTCAGATATGAAAAGCCCGCTACGAAGAGGCTGCTGCCACTGAAAGTGGTCCCGAGCAATATTTTCCCAGCGGAGACAACACTGTCTCAGTAGAGAGCCCAAGCTGGGACGTTTTGTACGGATAGTGAGCCTGCTGTTGTCTCACACTTTTGCTGTGAGCTTCCCAAAAAATTGAGAAAGCTTTTCCAATGCGACCACTGAGTTCAGCATCAAGTGACAGGTTGTTGCTGATGGTGGACCCGAGGTAGATGAAGTAGTTTACGGCTTCCAGTGTGTTGTTGTTAGTGGTGATAGAGGGGGGATTTTCAGTTTCCTGCCCCATCGTCTTGGCTCTATTTAGACTGATAGCCAAATTTGCACAGAGGTAATTTCATAAGTTACAGTACATGTATTTTACATTTAAATGTTAAACTAAAGGTTACTAAAAACTATTAAGAAATAAACTATCAACAACTATATGTATGTACTTATCTAGATATTTCTTTTATTCATTTATTAATGTTTAAATTTTAGAAGTTACTTTGATTCATTTTTATTAGTGGCATCTCTAATTTTAACATTTTTTCTTGTTAAACTGTGCACAAATAATATGCACTGTTTCTATATTCTCTTGCCTTACTAGTGTTTGATCTGTTGATATGTTTTCTTTATACAGTCTTGATATGTTGCTTATCAAAACAATATTGCTATTCCCCTATCTTAAGCGCACATTTGCTGTTGAAACAAAGTGCATTTCTGCAAAATTACAAGTGAAGAAATCATTGTTTGTAACATGTTATTGATTTATATTTTTACTTAGAATTCTTATTGTTTGCTTACCAAAGGGATTAGTTCAAATGTTGCTCTTTTATATATGTCTTAAGAGATATTTAAATATTTCAGTAACATACACACTGTTTTACTTTTTATAGTTGGCAAACAAATGTAAAGCTTCAGTTTTCAAAAATTACCAATATATTCAGGATATTAATAGGTTGATTTGTTTAAAAACAATGACAAATGCATGCAAAGAGTATGCAATGAATAGAAGTAGGCATTCTTTTATAATAATTTCAGTTGAGCTTCTAATTTATGCTTTTATTATTGCACTTTTTGTTTTATAAGTCAATGTCTATTTATATTAATCACTTTGTATAAATACCTACCTCCTCCTCCTAATTTATTGCTTGTACACACATGTTGTAATTCACTGCTATTTTACTGAATAAGTTAAGACATTATATAATCTGAATAGTTGTTTCCTTGTCTGGAATTTAGAGAAGTGGGGAGGGCCTTTTTAAAAATATTTACAATATTTTAAATTTATTCTAGTGCTTCTAAGATTTTCTCCTTTGTATTGGGATGAATTTATAAAAGAATACGAGGAAGTTTTATTTCTTGATTAATAAAGCAAGACAAGTTTGTCAAAATTAACTTTGATCAGTTTTTTTAATACTTTAAAATGAAATTGTTAAAAGAATAATATACAGAGTTTAGAATTTAGAATTTTGTGACAAGATCCCATTTAATCTTAAATTAACCCACAGTAATTTCTTTCATCTTATTGATTTATGTAAGGTTACACAAAAGCTATTTTGGTTAGAGAATAAATTTTGGCCAATTTCAGGTTTTCACAAATATTTGAAAAAAATATTTTTTTAATATGAAAAGAACATGATAGAAGATTAAAAAATGTCATGTGTAGGTGAAATATTCATTGTTACAGGTTGATACAGTTAACCAGAAAGTTATACTTTTAGAGAGGGAAAAAAAAGTTATTTTAACTGAATACTGTGATTATCCAGATTTAATCTGTAAAAAAAGAATTTGATTTGAAGGCTATTACAAAAGTTTTCTTTTTTTTTCTTTTTTTTTCAATGTTTTAGAATTTCTGATATGATTCTCTCATAAAGGAATAATAGGAATTTTTGTAGAAAACGTTAGAGAAATGTGGCAGTTGTAATTCTTTACTAGTCACAGTGGTTGAAAATGCAGTTAAATGAAATGATTTTCAAAATAGTTTTTTTTTTTTTCTCCTTTTTATTGGATACTGTTTGAATTTGAACTGGCATCACAAAAATTGATTTTCTAATGAAAATTCATATTAAAACTAGAAAAATTCCTTAATAATTCCAACTTTTAATTCAAAACCTCACTAATGTGAATTCTCATTCTTCACTGGAGGCTTGTTCTTTATTTCTGATTCGTGCATCTTTCTTAACTCTTATAGTAAAAGAATCTGAGAGTTATGATTAAAAAAACAAAACACAACAGAATTGGAATAAAGAAATAATAGTTGAAAATGAATAATTGACAATGCTTCAACCAAGAAAGACTTATAATTCAATTTGTAAGATTCCTAATGAATTTCTTTGAATTATTCCCCAATTTCTTTTTTTCTTCTTGTGAATATCATTTTAACAAGAAACATAATCAGTATTTCTTGCAAGATCCTTTATCACATCTTTATTCTATTTCACAATATGATGCATCTTTTTATAGTCAATGGATTTATATAATTTCACTTAAGTCTTATTCATGCAGAACTTTTCATGTTTCTTTTCTTTTAATTAACCAGCTTCCTGATTTTCTGTAACCATTTTTGTATTATTTTTATTAGAACCATAATCTTTTTTTTTTTTAATCAAGTATAATTTGAATATAAAATGTTTTCTTTTCATTGTTTGAAGTTTGAAAATTCTAATCTCAGATATTAAAACTTTTTGTGTTAAATTATTTTGAAATGAAATGATTTCCTTTTATTTACAGATGCATCATCCCATACAAATGAAACCAGCTGATAGTGAAAAACGAAATGGTATGTATATTCCTGAAAGCATTAAGTTTCTTTTGCTTTTTTTCTATTGATGAAAAGAGTATGTGTATTTTGTTGCATGGGAAGATCTATTGATTAATGGTCATGGTTGAGCAATTCTGGTTACTATTATTAAATATTTGTATTTACACTCACTCACTCTCAATTTAATTATTCAAATCATTTGAATATATGTTTGCTTTGCAAACATATATTCAATACAGTCACAAAACAAATTGAATTGTTGGATTGAAAACATAATTCTATCATTAAATAGGTACAATTAGTATTTGATTTATACTTTTTTCACCTATGAGCAGGCATTCTTGTAATGAAGATAGTTCTAAAAATATGTAATTACAGAACTACCTTTTTAATAATGAAAACAATTCTCATAGGATTCTAATCTTTTAGGCTAAGCTAAAGTATTAGATGGTTGTTTTACTAAATTTTATTTCAATTTTAAAATCCAAATGATTTTGTGTTTTTTTTTTGGAGGGGGGATAGCTCCCAAATGGTAGTTAAAGTTTAAAGGGAAAATGGTTTGAGTACCTGTGCTATGTGTTTAAATGTAGTTTTCAAATGTTCAAGATATGAAGCCAAATCTTTTATCTTGCTGATTACTTTAAGTTTTATTTCAATTTTTTTAGACTATGAAAACTGATGTAAAAACTTTGAGAGCAGTTCACATAAAAACTATCTTATATGGAGAATTTCAGAAGTATAGATGATACAAATGATTAATTAAAAAGAACTTCAATTGAGTTAAAATAATTATCTTATTTGGACAAGGTATGTGTGTGTGTAATAACTATTACATACATAATGCTCTAAGTAAAACGAGATAAAAAGAATTATGTGCATTTATTCAAAGAAAATGATCAGTTCAACAATTGCTTTAAGCAATATAGATGTAATGTAAAATATAATTTCATATTCTTGCTTTTACTGAAATTTAAGTTTCCAATATTTTTTTTTTTACCCAAAAAGTTTTTCTTACATGTCCCCTTAAAAAATATAGTTATGAATGAAAACAATGGAGAATAATAAAGATAACTTAGGTAATATGAACAATGGTTTGCAAATTTATTAAAGATTAAATTTTTTTATAAATATATATTAAAGAATATTTACAAAGAGATTAAAATTACATATTCATCTATTTTCAAAGGTATAATCAAAATTAGATGATTACACTTGCATGGTTTATCTAAGAAACAATAATATTGATTATAATAAATGTGCATGACAGTTTTTCATAATGAGAAGAATGTGGAGTAAATTCTGGAATTTTCTTTCTTTATGAATTTTTTTTTTGTTTTGTTTTTATGCACAGCACCTGTCGTTTTTGCATGTCCAAAAAATTGATTTCATCATGTTGGCTTAATTAAGCATAACTATCATGTTAGCCATTATTTCCTTTCTTGGTTCCTTCAAAGGAATTTTTGTCTATGATTAACTGTTTGATTGCAAATATAAAAGAATGATGGAAAATTACCTTATTTTCATATGGTTTACTGCAATGTTTAATAGGAATCCAAAGATATTGCAAAGTCATCAGGTTACTTAGTTATTTACATGTCAATTTTCATTAGAATTTTTCAAAGTTCCCTAGAGCACAGTCACATTGTTATCATTTCTTAGTAATTTTTGTATTACAATAGACTTATGTCACTGCATTGATAAATGTCAACATGATCTCTATAGATTTCTCTATGTCTAGAAAGTCATATTAAGATTCACTTAAAATTAGTGTTACTAAGATGATTCTTTGTCACTTTTCATAGCCAGTTGTTTGCTTTGATCTATTGAATGTCAATTAGTTTCTCTTTTATCATCTTATTATAATGGAGATTATGTGTTTTTCTGTCTGTAACTGTAACTATATTAATACTCTAGTAGTTCCTTTAGTTATTTCCATCACATTCTCCATGATTTTATTTAATTTAAACCTCAATTATTAATAAAATTGTTTTACATTATTAATAATGTTGATCATATTTACATACCAATAACATGCAATTGTATTTATATATACAACAAAATAGTGGTTTACAGTGTGAACGAGAAGCCTAATTTGCATATTGATATTAAAAATTTGATTTTAATAAATAGGTGCTTAGTATTATTGATTTCTAATTGTTTGGTTTTATCTTAATAAATATGAGCAAACATCTCAGGGATAAACCTTAAAACAAATCCATTAACAAGAAGAAATAACAGTAATTCTATTCTTTATTTCCTATTTTACTAAATAGTTAAATTAGGAAAACTTAGCAATGAAAGACAGAAGTGATGGAAAAGTAAGTTTCAGTTGTTCTATTTCTCGATTATACCCCTCTCTGTTTCAAATCTTTTTATCTGCATTCTTATTTAGTTTAATTAGCTTTTCTAATTTAATATAATATTTTAATACATTAAAACTTAAATATTTGCACCTGGAGGGTGCATATATTTGCTAGATATTTTAATTATCTATTCTCTTTGTTGTTCTTTTTAGTACATAATAATACTTTTGTAGGATAATTTTGCTAAGCTATTTTAACTGGTGACCCCACTTTATCATGAACAGTTTTTATGTTACTGCAGTTGTTCTATTTGATTATACATTAGTTAATTGCTAAGCTTGGCTAACACTAACAGTATTGTGCTGATTCAACTGGCTAACCATTACACTGATTATATTTTACATTGAATAGAAACAGACTAAATCTTTCAAGAATAGCAGCATTCTTTCTGACTTGGATGTATCTGTTTTTATCTGTTTTGTTTCTTGGAAGAGGATTGGTTTTAGAGTTTTTGATTTTTAAGAAATTTGTTATCTCTGCTCCATCAAGTCTACAAGGTAGTTGTATAATTTGTAACAATATTTGATAGATATAAACATGTTTCTTGCTGGTTTAAAGTTGATTTTATTCCATAAAGTTAGAGGATAAAGCTTGAATAAAGATATGAAATATTGATGCATATTAAGTATTGTATAACTTGTAAATTTATTGAACATTTCTCATCAGTTTGAGTGTAAAAAGAAATTTGGTGATTATCTTCTAATATGGCCATGATTAATGTTCTGTTTTTGTAATTAAGATTTACATATCATAATAAACAATCTTTTCTCTAAAAGAGCATGAAGAGAGTAGAATGTTTGTATTTGTGTTCATATTATTCTTAAGATTGTTTTCCACTGTTGCTTTATATATTTGTAAAATCGAAATATTGATCAATATCAGCTATGATTATATTATAAATTGTTTTCTTCTTTGTGTGATGTTTTCATTCCACCTTTTCTTACTCATATATATATATATATATATATATATATATATATATATATTCTGTTTTTTGTTTTGTTAGACACAGTAGGTATTATTCCCGTTTTATAGTACTAAACTTATCGAAATTTATCTTACTGTGATTTTTATTTTTTTTAATTTTTTTTTAATAAGACAGTATATGGTATATTAATTTTAACTTTTTTTATTTTCTTTTTTTAATAAAACAAATCAAAACTAACTTGGGTCATTATCTCTTTAAGTGAGAATCAACAATAATGGATAAGCTATTGGGGGAAAATTAAAACTTTTTTGCCTCAGGGAAGTCAGATTTTCCATACCAGCTGCGTTTACCAGTTGGCTATTAGAGTTATGTTATTGTGGTTATTCAAATAACTTATGAACCTACAAAATTTCCTGTCTGATTTGTTGGTAACATTTTTATTATTTTTACACACTAGTGGTGTTAATATTTGGGGTTTAAATAAGGATTTATCAATCATTATTATTAATTTTAATTCTTGTTTTTATTAATTCTTAATTACTGTTACCGTTTTTTTTTTTGTTTTTTTTTTTAAATCAAAACTCTCTAGAGATAACAACCTCAGTAAGTTTTGATTTAAAAAGAAATAAAATGAAGGAAAAATATGAATTAAAATTAATAATGATTAACAGATTTTCATCTTTAAAAAAATTGCATAAGTACATGATACTATTTAAATGTTCCCTAGTTTTAAAAAAAGTGATATTATTTTATAATAATTGCTTATCTCCCTTGATTACTTCTCTTTCTGTTAAGTATCAAATTCAGATTTTCACTCAAATCTATTTACATGGATGTTTCCTCTTTATAATCATCTGAGTTTATACATTATTTCATTTTACTATTTTATTTGCATCTTTTTATAGTCTGTTTCTGTTATTGAATGATAATGTTACAAAACTAGATTAAGAAGTTATGCATAATCAGACCTTTTTCTTTTCTAATGTATCATTTTCATAAATTTCAACATTGGAATTATTGGTGAATCATTGATTTGGAATTTTAAAATCTAATCTGTCATGCAAAATTTTATTAAATCCTTGAATTATATATCTGAAGATCTTTGTATTCATTTTCTTAAATATTTATATTGAACTGATTGGTTCTTTTCATAGAAAATTAATTTGATGTTCACAGGGCATTATATATTAAAGTTTGGTTTAATTCTTTTTTTTTTTTATTAATGCTTCTGCTATATAAATATTTTTTAACCTTTACCAGAATACCTATTTTCCCCATACATTATAACCCTTTAATGTAAAGTTTAATGCAGATTTGAATGACATCAATAATATGATGAATATTATATTAATTTCTAATCTGCATTTAACTTTCATTTATTGTTTATTCTCTCTTTGTGCTGGAATATTTTCTCTTAGAGAAGATTTAAAATTCATCTGTATGGAAAAAAATTTCTATCAAAGATAAGTCATCAGACATATTTATTCATTAGATCAACACAACTTTTACAGATATATCTGTTGGGAAGATAAGTATACTGACCTAAACCAGTGGGAATTAAGCCTGGAACCTCTAATATTAAGGAAATGTCTTTCATTGTACCATATATAAGTGGTTGCCTAACAAACTTCCTTTGATAGGTATCGGTTATTTTTAGTATGAAATTAATTTAGGTATGTCATTTGTAGAAAGCATTGAGATATTAAAGAAATTTTAAAGATAGAATTGATAGCTTTCTCATATGACCTCAAAGAAAATGTTTATATATAATTGGACAATCAGAAAAATGTTTAACGATGGTTTGTACTTTTCTTCCTTCTGATCTGGAAATGAAAATTTCACTTGACTTATTGGAAAATTGATGATCGTATTAATTATGATTTTTTTCAATAGGCTTTGATTCCTAAGCCTATTTTCCAGAGACAAAATTGGCACTCATTTGGTTTAAATAATGTCCCTTTTTTCACCTTTTTGATCATTGGTAACACCTATGCTAATCTTTATCTTATTTATATCTCTGTAAAAAGGCAATAATTTTCATGGTTTCCTTTCATTTTGATATTTAAAATTTTACTAGAATTGACTGAAGATACTGCAGAAAGTTTTTAAAACAAGTTTATAAGAACTTAAAACTTTTTCTACAGATTTCAGTATTAATTGTTAGTTGTAATTAAAAAATGTGTTAGTATTAATTAAAGCTTCTTTCCACAAAAATTTAATAAAAATCATTTTGCTATTTGGAAATAAATATTTGATTCTATCAGAGGTTTAATTTTGTTACTAAATCATTTGATTGTAAATGTGAGAGAAAGCAAGTGATGTTGACATTTAAGATATCAACAGATGAAAAAGATAAATGCACATCATATTGAATACTTTCTAAGATAGCTATGAATATTATTTATTTTGTACATTGCACTATTCTAAGTAGTTTGATGGTATTTAGAAACAAATATTAAATTAATAGTTCAGAATTGAAAAAGAAAAAGAAAAAAATTATTTTAAACATTTTTTTATTTTTTGCCAGTATGATTAATTTGAGGGGAGCCTCTCAAGAATCATTAGCTGAACTGAAAAATTATTTTTTTAAAATTTTCTTAATAATCAAAGTTTTCTCCATTATATTTTGACTGTTTTATTTATGGAAATCTGGAATTCACTGATCTTGCAACAGTTTGAATCTATTAAATTTCATTATCTTTTTTTCTCTTCTCTCCTGCTCATTGTTTAGAATTTGAAGAAATTATCTTGCCTTATAATAGATTAATAAGTTGTGTGTTTGTTTACAAAATAATATATTTACCTAATTAGCAGGTTTATAGAATAAAAAAATTTTTTAGTTTCAATAAAATGCTTAATTGTCATTTTGCTGATGTTGAAAGAAAACCTTGTCATAAAAAGCAAATGTATGAGAAATATATCTATTATTATTATACTAAAGCTAAGTTAATCAACTTTTGCTTCCTAAAGACTTTTTTTACTGTTTAGTTTAATGACATGAAAATTATACTAAATCATTCCTTACTTTTAGAATTGAATTATGTTTGAAAAAAATCCTGTTTTAATTGGTTCTAATTAGTCGTAATTTGCAATTAAGTCAAAAACCGACCAATCTCTTACTTTACTCTATCTCTTTCTTCACCTCCTCGTTATATACTGTTAGTTTCTCTGGAGAGTAGAGAGAGAGCCGTGAGAATTTGAAATGTATTTCTGTTGAATTTCACAACCAGCAACCCATAGCTTTAATGAGGTCAAACATTTCCTTTCTTAGAAAGCTAACAAAATGATTTTAAGGTTTTGTCCGGACGTATTTATTTTAAAGAATTTATTATTCGCTTTGCTAACTCCCTTTTCCCTAATCTCAATTATCTACCCAGAGCTGAATGGGTGACCCAATGGCTCACATTTAGTCTAGTGTATATAATTAGCTATAAGTTTTTAAAAAAATCTGATTTCTGTCAATCTTTGAAGAATTTTTTTTTTTTTTTTCAAATTCAAAAATCAGGATACAATTTATTGATATTTAAATTTTTCTTCTAATAACCTTTCAGTATTGAATTATCACCACCATCCCATTATCATTTTGCTGCATTTTATTTGTTCTTTCTTTAGATAGTTTTGAATTACAGTGCTATTTTAAAGATTGCATTTTTGTTAAAATTTAAATAAAACAAATCAATTTTCATTTTTGCTCCTAATTCAATAGAGAAAGTATTTTGTATATTTGTTTTGGAGTATGATGGGTTAAAATCAATAAAATCCTGTTGGTTGGCAAACACTACTACAAATGTCAATCACTTGAGAAGAGACTTTGCCAACTGGGTCAAATTGTGAAGTTGTGTATGAGATGCTGGCATTATTTGAAATATATCAAGAGATGGCAAAAATAAATACACATATCAGAGTGCTAAAAGGAAATAGTTACCTGTTTTATGAGAAACTTGTATATACTTTTATATCTAATAAGTTTCAGGCTAGTTTCTGAAGTAAATCGATAATATAGTAGGAAGTGAAATCTAGAAGTAATTCACATGTTGTATATGTAAAAGTGGTAATTTTGTATTTTTTGATCTATTCTTATTCTAGTCTTAACTTTCATGAATGTGATGAATGTTTTTTTTTGTTGGTTTTATTTATTTATCCAAAAATTTATTTTTTGTGTGTAAGTGTGTAAAAGGAAAATATGTAAAACTATTTGATCATTACTTATTTAAATTTACTTATTGGCTTAAGTTATTCTGTTATAAATAAGTTTTTTTGTATGTGTATAAATGTTATGGTCTAGAACTAAATTTGGGCTTGTAAGAGTAGATAACTAATAAGAATAAAGTTGTTTTTTTAAAACATTTATCTGTTATTCCATATGCTAAAAAATGTCCTAATCAAGTCAGCATTAAAAACTATCCCCAAAATATTATGGTTATCTGACAAATCTTTTAGTTAACGTGGTCACATCTTGCTAAATTATTTTTTTGGTATATAAATCCATTACATGTTCATTTGAAATTCATTTTTTTTCTTCCTTTTCCTCATTCTTAACTTGTACCTAATGTGTTGTATTACTGTTATGATGTATTTTTTAATAGCAAGGAAAACTGAACAAGAAAAGTTCCTTGAAATTAAATTTGATAATTTTGTCAATGGTTAGACTTTTTAGTCTTAATCACTGCTTTTTGTATGTTTTGATATGTACGTGTCTAGGCTCTTTTCCTCATACAAATGAGATAACACATTGTATTTAATAAGTTAGGATCCAAATGAAATTCTAAGATAAATTTATTGGTTAAATGATTCAAATTGCATTTTTTGATTTACTATATTATTATTATAAAAGTGGACCATTAACTTGAGTAATATTATAAGACCTGACACATTTAAAACTTTTCTCACTTCCTAATGATACTTTCATCAGAAAATAAGGTCTAAAAAAGTAAGGTTTTGGATTAACCTTACAACACTTTTAACTGTGACTATTCTATGAATGATAAAAATGAATAAAATCTGGATTAGTCTGCATTAAGTGTATCAACTCAGGTTTTTAAAAATATTTTAAATCCATAATCCTGAATGAATATTTCCTGAACTTCTTTTTTAGGCACACATTCTACAAGTAAATCAATCTTAGTATATTTAAAAACATTTTAATTCATGCTGACGATATAACCTTATTAGAATGTAATTAAAATTGATTGTAAAAGAAAATTGTATATGAGAGTTCATTTTTGATCAAAAGTATCAAATTACAATGTCTTGCATGAAGAGTGTGAGACATGGAAGACATTGATCACCCTTTCCGTGGTGATTTAAAAAATCTCATTTGTATACTATCTGCTGAGGAAAAAGGACAACATTCAAGTAGTTAAGTTGCCTGGAGAGAGCTAAAGAAGTTGCCATATTTGAGTCTGTAAGAGAGATGGTTCTATAAAATTTAAAAAAAAGATTGTTTTTATTACTTCATATTGAAAATAACATAAAAGTAAATAGAGCTTAAGTGGTTCAAGTAAAATGAAAGGGAACAAATGTTTTATTTTGGCGTATTGTCATTTTTCAAAGATCATTATCTGCTTTTCTGACTTCTGCAGTAAAATTGATTTATTATCAGGAGCTCATTTTTCATTCCATTAGCAATTTTAAAACTTAAGGAAGATGTTACCTTTTAATGTAATACTTGAGAGCATCATTTTTTAAAAAGTAAATTTTCCTTTCTTCATTAAATTTGGTGAACCACTAAAATATACAGATTTGTTACATTATCATAAAAAGAACTTCAGGGTTTCCTAGAATAATCCTAATTTTGTTACAAGTTGAGGACAAGAAACACCTGTAATCCTATTGTAATAAAGTACCATAAAGTATTTAACCTATTAGTATATTTTACTTACAGTTTTATGCATAATATTTATGAAAACTAAAATTTTATGTGTAAGATATCAATATCCATGATTATCTTCTTTCAGAATGTAATCAAAATCATTTATTCTATTTTAATAGTATAGCTTTAGTAAATATAGATGATTTTTAGTTTATCAGTACTGATGGTCATACTGATATCTGTAATTATACACATCTTGAATTTAATTTCCTTAATGTCACCATAAATTTCATAAGAGAAGAGGTTTCTTACCAATTCAGCATTAAGTTTATATTTGTAATTTGAACCATATAACTAAAGATTATCATATGGAGAAACTTCAATAGTTTCAACATTGAACAGTCAAAAAATTTTTTGGCATTTTTAGTTTGGTTTGTTCATGTTTGAACAGCCTAAGATCATCTGCATGTCAGTTTGGTAGTTTAAATTAGCTAAACTTATTTTGTTGAAATTTTATTGTTTTCATATTCATAAAATAAGAAGTTAATACCTTTTTAACAACTAGGCTAAATTTAACTCATGGAATTCTGATTAAATGTTATAATTTGATTTTTCTTGAAAATTATATAAATTTCCTTAAATGTGGTCATCTGAAATGTGATGATTTTGTTTTTGTATCATAGCTAGAAATGTTGCTTTCAGCAGTTATATATATATATATATATATATATATATATATATATATATAAAGTAATTAATTGCAATTTTTTTCCCCTCTTCAAATCTTTTAATTTATTTTTTTCCAATGAGTTCTGTTTTAGGTTTGGCTTTAAAAAAAAAAGTTTTAAAAGTTCAGCTTATAACCTTAGTAATATTTGAATGTATAAATCAGCTTGATGAGTTTAGAAATCTTATTCGTATGAAAAATGTTTTTTAAAAAATCTCAAATTTCTCCAAATATTTATTTTCTGTATTTAGTATTACAGTCTGTGTTGATTTAGAAACAATAGAAATTAAAGTACATTAATTATTACTTCATTAGCTTTTTCCTCCCAATTACCCTTCACTTTTTTCATTTTTTTTCTCTCCACATTCATACATACACACAAAACTAGTATCTCACATTTTTATCGTATAAACCCAATGAACAATATTAGCTTGAAACACTATAGTGTTCATTTAATCAAAGAACGGTGCATTTAAAATCCAAAATGTTCACCATTAAAATTCTCCACTAAATATATGGAACTATGATCTGCTCTAAATTCAGTGAGCCCTTAGCTAAATCAATTAAAAATACTTTCATCTTTGATGAAATTAATTTTATTCATCTGAACTATTTAACTTATTAAAGTTTATTGATATTTGCTATCTGTATTTTAAGTTGTTTAAGGAAAAACAAAGTTATTAAAGTTTTTCTAAATGAATGTTAGTTTCCAAATAGATTTTCTTGTCAAATGTTTTTCTGTTTTACTTAACAAGTTCCCAGGTCTGCCATTATATTTCATCCCTACTACTCCTCCCCTCCCTTTTGCCTTTCTTTTTCTAAAATCTCTTACCAGTTGCTATTTTTATCATGTGGTTTTGCTATTTACCTGTTTGTTGCTTTCACCTTTTGGAAGTTACCAAATTAATTTGTCTTTCATTTTCTTGGAACATTTTTATGTCCTGTTGTTACATTTAACTTTTTTTCTTCTTTTAAATCTTTTTTTTTCTTCTTCTTTCCATAGTGTATAAGTATCTATATAATGGTTACTTTTTTATTTATTTTTTTTATAGGTATCAACGGCGTACCCAGGTTTGGGGCTAAAGGTATCGTATCTATTTTTTGGGTAGCATTGTTGAGTGGATGATTGGTTATTTCAGCCAAATCTGATGCTGTAGTGTGGTTTTTTTGTTCTTTTCGTTTTTTTTGTTTGTTTTTTTTTTTTTTTTGTTTTTTTGTGCGTGTAATTTTAGACTTAGAGCCTTTAAGTTTAGTTCCTAATTGCCAGTTCTTTTATACTTGCATTTCAATCAACCATTTTGAAAGAAAATACTTACGTATATATATATATATATATATATATATATATATATAGTCATACACCATAGTGATCTGTCATAGTATAAATAACATGTTGATTAATTTTTAATGTATGGATCTTGTCAAGTTTACTGATTGAAATCTCATTCCATTGATTTAAAATTGGGAATGGACTAATTGTGTTAGAGAAAACAAATTCCTGTTTGTCTTTGGCTATAAGTCAGGATTTATTTTATAAGTGCTTGCACTAGGATTTCACAAAATTAAGTACTTGGATTTGGGTTTTTTCCTCTAGTTGTGCATGTTGTATAGAATAATGGGCTCTGCTGTCAAGGAAGGGTTTTATGTTGTTAATCTTCCAGTAACATTGTTTCCAATTTCCCTTTCTGGAAAGTTGGTTTCATTTTTATATTTTGTGGTGTTGTTGTTGTGCCTTAAGTATTGCCTCTTTCTCCCACTCTTCACTCTTTTGCTAGATATTATTCATTGTTTTGTCAACATGTATTTCAGAAGCTTTCAATAGTTTCAGATATGAATTTATATATTTTTTTTTAAATAGCTTCTTTCAAAATCTTTATGTAATATGCTGCTTTAGTGTCTTGCTAGTTTTTCAGATGGTATATAAGCCATAATTGAAAAGATCAATAAACATTACACAAACTCTTTACCAAAAAATGAATAAGTTTTAACAGATTACATGAAGAATTTTTAGCATTTTACTAGTTAATACATCTAAACATTTCAAGGCATGCCGTCTGCACGGATTTCCTTAACTCTCCCTTGACACCTGTACCTATTGGCTATCACACATAAGTCCTAGACAGCACCCAGTGTTTGCAGAGAGCTGATGAATGTAAGTTTTTACTGGTTAGCCTACACTGGTGTGTCCATGTATAGGAGAATGTCACTTATGAGTTTGTCCTTACTTTCCCAGCATGTCTTACTTGGATGGTTTGTAAGATGGGAGGTAAATGGCCATACAACTGCTGTTTTGTAGAATGCTGCTTGCTTCTTTTCACCAGATATTTTTCTTTTCAACTTTAAATTTATTCATTCTGATAGAAATGTATGAGAGCTTTAAAATATGCTTTTTGCTGCTTATGATATTAAACTGAATATCCTTTCAGTCATATTTAGCATTGGCTGCAATTTCTTTTTTTTTGCACAGATTTTCAATACACCAGTCTTGTTTTGCAACTACACTATAACTTTAAAAAGAAAAATGCACCCTTTTTACCAACTCTATGATACTTCATTAATAGATGCAAAGTTTGTTTTTGAATTCATATTCCCTCTACCAAGCATCAAAGTGATATATTTAAAGTTCATTTGATGAAAAGCCAGATGTGATTTCTCATAAAATCATTTGCATATAAAAAATAATACTTTCTTTTAAAATAGATTCACATCAATTTTGCTTTTCAAACTGTATGTTTTATAGTTTAAAAATAAGGAATTTTATTTTAGGGTCATTCACCTGTACAGTATTTCATAGATTTACTTCATATGAACATTATACATTGCATGTTATTGAATGCTTGAATTGGTCTTTAATTAGTGTGGTATTTTTTTTCTTCTTTCTATTTTTTATCAGCACTAATATTGAGAATTAAAATTTTGTGAATTACTTTTAAGGAACCATCAAGAAAAAAAAATCATTTTCATTCTACTTTGGCTGTACACTACCATAAAGCATTTAGGCAAGGAAGAACAGAAAACAATCTATGCAATACATGGTTATACTGTCTACCTTTCTATTCTGTACAATATCAGGCAAAAAGTGTTTTGATACAATTTTGATTATTTTATAAAGCCATAGAATTGTAGTGTTTAATTTGCTGTTGATAATAAAAACACCCAATAGTGTATTTTGGCAGCAAGTTATTTTCTTTACCATCTGGATCCTGATCTACAAAAATGACTAGAAGACTTCAGCATCTACAATTGAAGATCATAAAGATAAAATATTCTGTGGTCTTTAACAATAACTTCCTATATATATATATATATATATATATATATATATATATATACTCTCTCTCTCTCTCTCTCGGTCCTATGATCACATAGGCAAGAGACCGAGATAACAAGCAGAATTAACTCTATCTATGCTGTCCTATCTTAGATATATATATATACTCTATCACTGAAACAAGATGGGGACATCTTTACACGGGATGGCAAGCCCCTGAAATTGATAGACCAATTCACCTAGGTAGTAATATCTCACCTACAGAAGTTGATGTGAATGTACACATAGGAAAGATTTTGATCTCTCCGATAAGATAAAGCAAGAATTCTTCTAAGCTGTAGCCATGTCAGTACTACTATATGACTGTACCACTTGGACTTTAATGAATCACTTTATTAAAAAAAAAGAAAAGAAAAAAAGTTAGATGGGAATTACACAAGGATAGTGCATACTGTCTTGAACAAATTCTCTGGACACCTACAAATGGGCACACCAGAGTAGGCCAACCAGCAAAAACTTATATTGATCAGCTTGTATGCATACCGGATTCTGTGAGGAGGAATGCCAGGTGCAGTGACTGATTGTGACGAAAGTGTCATGGAAATCTGTGCTGTAACCACAACTTGATTTTTATGATTAGTGCTATTAAGCACTCTTTATTTATAAATATAGTAAACTATATTATTATGTGTATGTGTGTGTATTGTTGTTGGTACCTTTCCGTCCACTAAGGACGATGATGAAAATTGATGGGGTAATTTTTTTCTATTTTCTGTTTAAGAAATGGAATGATAGAATAAGCAAATTATTAGTGCACAATATTTCTTGTGTATTTGGAATGTGATTAGTTGTAAGTAAAGTAAAAGTCGTCGGGGTGGCCTAAAATCGATATCAGCCAGTCAGCGAGGGTGTCTATCCCCTTTTCAATAGCGCTAGACCAAGGAGATTGTTTTTGGTATCTGAGGTGGATTGCCACACCTACCATCAGCTCCTTTACCACGCAGATCCCTGTGCTACTCATACGCTGAGTTGGTGAGGACCGGTATTGAACTAGGAACCTTGTGGTTTCTAGCCGAACGCTCTACCGACTGAGCTAACCTGGCCCGTTAGTGATTAGTTGTACTTATAGTTAAAAAAGTATATCTTTATCTTCTCCCCACTATTCTGACTTTTGGGAAGTGCTTAATCTTTAAGATTGGTGAACAAGTTTCTTTCCATTTTGTCTTTTTTTTTTTTTATAAGTAAGTACTGTGGTGTATTGACATGAGTTTAATTTGTTCCACTCATAACTCAATTTTGTCATGTATCAAATTTTCCCCATTGGAATAAACTGAAATGCCATTAATCTGTTTCATCCCCCACCCCATTTTTTTTTAATAAGAAAAAATAGTATTGTATTGTATAAAAACATAATAGAATAGAATGTATTGAATTATATTTTAATGTTTTTTTTTTTGGTGGGGTGGTTTTTTTTTAATGTTTTCTTTTGCCATAATAAATGTGGAAAATTAAATGTTTGTAGTGAACTTATTAACATAAGCATATTTGAATCTCACTCGTACCTCAAATTTTAGCTCTCAACACAGCAAAAAATCGACCAGGTGATATCTTATAACTAAAAAAAAAAAATCGTAAGTTGGGGCACTCATAAATTAAGGTACCCCTGTATATTCTTTGTGTGGCCTTTTTTAAATTGCATATATAATAAGTTATTTAGACATTTGTTATTGAAAGAAAAATAGGAATTCCAACTATATATTGTATTTTAGAATATAATCCAACTAGATAATTAGGAAGTATTTTAGTTGTGGCTGGCATGTTTTGTATACCTCCATAACTTTTATTTACTTTGTTATCAGGTTTATATCTTAAATATAAACTTTTTTTCCAATCTAAGTGCCTTCCAAATTTACTATTTTTGTTTAAAAAAAAAAAAAAAAAAAAAAAAAATAGAACTCCATTATGCTTGGTTTCCACTGTCATAATTGAGACTAAATTTGATTTCATTAAGTTATGCTTTTCAATGTAGACTCACAAATAAGCATGTTTTTCTTTTCTTTAATTTTATAAAAATTGACACTTATTCCCTGTAAAATAAAGCTAACTCTGATTTTGTCTTTAATAATAAAAAAAATAAAAAGGGGAAAAAATAATCCTCATGAATTCACATTTCAGAATGTGACCTCCATAAAGATACATGTCACTTCTTGTATCATATAACCTCAATGGATTTCTGTTTCTTTAAAAAAAAATTCCAGGTTTATTAAAAAGAATCCCTTGCTCTGATCTTATTTATTGATGCTTATACCATAATTTCTTTTGTGCATAATTATCTATGTACATGTTAATGTGCCAGAAAAATATTGGCAACAACAGTATTTTTTGTTGTTCTAATAACCCCACCACCACCATTTTTTACCTGCATATGAAGCAACATTCTGAATCAACTGAAATATTTACTGTTTTGTAAAATTTTCATTACCTCCCCACCCTATTACAATCTCTGAGTAATAGCAAAGGAATTAGGTCATTAAATATAATTTTCTGCAATTCTCAAATTGTTTTTGGACACTTCATTTATTATAAGAGATTAATATCTTTAAAGTCAAGCAGTAATTGCACTCAGTGAAATAGAAAAATCAAAATGTTTATTGATTATATATAATTTTATAAACTAGGTTGAAATTAATTGCCCTCTTTATATGTTTCTTTTTTCATATCTGATTTTTTATGCATGTAAAACAAGATGATTGAATTAGGACTACAGTGAAAATAATCCTTTATAATTAAAATATCATTTTTGCTATTTAAAATATATGTGTATTAAAAACTTAAAAATCCTAAATTAAAAACTTGATGAAAACAGGATTTCTTCATGTTGCTGCCAGTTTCATGAAGTATTCTCATTCATCAGACTGGTAATGAGTATATGGATGAAATTCTCTCTTTTTTATCTTTAGTTTTTAATTCAGAATTTTATGGTTTTAACATGTATGCATGGATCCATCTTTTGGTGTTGAGCACTATATCAGAAAAATTGACATATGTATATAATCTGATGGTTATTATCATAAGGAAATGGACATGATGAGCCAAGTTTAAATTCTGGATGAAGCTGTTTGCATTTCATCTAGCACTAATACCCTTGGGAAAGGCTAGAGTCCTTCTCTTCTTCCTCCAGCTATAGGTAAAATAGTAGATCAGACTGGGCACTTTAGCTTGGGTAAGGCAACCAGTCCATTAAAAGAAATTCTGTTTGGGAGAAACTGTGGTACATTGGTGTGCTATTCTATTATCAGTTCATCCAAAGAATGTGGCTTGTCCTACATATGCCTTCATCATTATAAACAAATCTTATGTGTAGGTTATCCAGTGTTTCACATTTTAAACTGGACTTTTGGGCCCTCACATGCTGTGGTCAATGAGAAAATTCATATATTATTGTGTGTGTGTATATATGTATGTATGTATTTGTGTGTGTGTATGTATATATATATATATATATATATATATATATATATATACACACACACACACACAGTGATAATGCAGATAGATTTTTGATTTAGTGCGCCCTGGGATGTACATATTTGTTTTGAATGTGTCCCTGAGAAAATTTATGGGTCCCAACTAAAGCAAAACTCCTACCTTGTAACCAATCCTGTGTAATTCGTTTCTAAGAAACTATTGAAATGTATTTACAGTTAGCTTGAAATGGTGAGGGAAGAAAAAGGAAAAACACTGGGACGCATGGATACAATTTTACTGTGTCCTTTTAGATTTTTGTGCTTCAGGGATGCAGGACATGTACCTATCAGCATCTCTATATATTATTATTATCATTATATTCTATTAGATATTGTATATATAATACATACTTTCTCATATATATATATATATATATATATATATATATATATATAATATATATAGCAAATATATGCCGGGTGCAAGTATTTAAGTTTTAATGTAATAAAATATCGTATTAAATTAGAAAGTCTAATAAGAATGCAGATAAAAAGATTTGAAACAGAGTGGGGTATAATAGAAAAATAGAAATGAAACTTACTCTTCCATCACTGCCGTCTTTCATTGCTGAATTTTACTTATTTAACTATTTAATTAGATTAGGAAATAAAGAATAAAATGACAGTTATTTTTTCTTGTTAATGGATTTCATTTAAGATTCATTGGAGAGATTTTTGCTTATATTCATTAAAATAAAACCAAACAGTTAGAAATCAATAATACTAAGCACATATTTAATGAAATCACATTTTTAATATCAATATGCAAATTAGCCTTCCCGTTCACACTGCAAACCGCTATTTTTTGTATATATAAATACAATTGCATGTTATTTGTATGTAGATATGGACAACACTAATAAAAAGGTGAAGCAATTTTATTAATAATTGAGGTTTAAATATAAATACAATCATGAAGAATGTTATGTAAATAACTATGTTACTTGTGACTCGATTAGTAATATAGTTTTGGTTACAGACAGAAAAAACACAATCTCCATTATAATAAGATATATATATATATATATATATATATATATATATATATATATATATATATATTAAAATGTTTAAAGGCAGTTCTTTCCTGTCTGAATAAATGTCATGAGATCCCAAGTCTTAACCTGCAGTGTCTTTGCATACTTGGAATATTTCTAAGCTTGATTTATTACCTACCAATTGTTTAAAGATCTGAGAAGTATATCCCACGTATTTCATTCACAAGTTCAACAAGTGTACTTGAGTAGAACTTCTGACAAGCAATATGATGGATGGTTGCCTGAATAGTTTTTAATAAGTTTCCAGTCTCACACTTAGATTTTTCTTCTTTCTAACACTTTTTATTTTTTAAACATAACTACTAGTATTAATCACCTTTTTTTTTTTTTTTTTTCTCCATCAAATAAAAATTGGCTTCAATTAGTTTACTTGATATCGACTTTTGATTTCTGCTTCTACCTGATATTGAGATATTTATCAGTTTGCAATCATACCTTTATTTTTTTTGTTTTTAATTCAGTGTAGGTTCATTCTGATTTAAAAAAAAAAAAAAAAAAAAAAAAAAAATTTTTTTTTTTTTTTTTTTTTTTTTTTTTTTTAAATCATTTACTCTGTAAGCAATTATCACTTGCTATTCACTCAATAGCTATACATCATCTCTCTTGCTTGGAATTTTATTAGATTAAACTGCCATTTAGTGTAAGCTTCTTTTTTCTTTGCACTCTTCTTTATGAAGTAAAAGAAACAATGATAAAAAATTCACTTTCCTTGTGGAAAAGTTCCAACATCATGAAGGAAGGTTTTATATTCAAAGAGTATACCAATCTATAACATCTATTTTTCTGCCTGCTGCTCATATTTTTCTTTATTAATAACTTTAAAAATTAAAAAAAAAGTTTTATTGACCTTTCATCTCCGTAGTTTTATCGCCCTGTTTAATATGTACATTGTACCCTATTCAGAGGGGTAAGACCCAGCCCTCCTCCCATGCACACAAAAGGGTTGGTCCTGGGTATATCACTAAACTGCATTTGATGGTGAGACTCCAGTTCTGGAGAGTGTGGATTACCTCTTCATTGCCATTACTTCCAGGTCCACTCTGATCTGGAGTGATAGCACCTGTTAGGATCCCATCTATAGCTCAAATAGATCTGTTAAAAATGATTTGTATTTGATAAGTTTGTGTGCAAAAAAAGGAAAATCTTAAGCAACTACACAAAAAAATGATATGTAAATATGAACAATGATTCCTTAATCTCAAAGTATAAAATAACCTAAATGAGTTGACATACCATTAAAATCAATCAATCAATTAATTCCAATGTTTTTATAACTTGTTGTTATTGAACATCATAATATGTCCTCCATCCAACCTTGTACAATTTGCCACAATCTAGTTATCACAAACACATACATTTGGTGAAAATAATGAATATTTGATCATTCTGTTTTTCATTAGATTCCATCATAATTGAAATAATGATAAATTTTATTGATCAAAACAAATAGAATTTTTGTAAATGTCTTGTTAATTATTATTTTAGCAAATAAATTTAGATGTCTATTTTATAAATTTTTGAAAATGTGCACCTTGCCTAGTATAATGGTTAGTAAGCTAGATTCCTAGACTATTGTGAGTGAGTTTGATTCTTATTTGGTGCCTCATACTCCTGGCTTTGTGCCATATCTAAGTTAAGCTTAGTAAATAACTATAAACTTTTGAAAATACACAACCAATGTTTTATTTTTTTCCCCACACTCTCAGTTTTTGTGCTTCCATAGTTAAATCTTTTTCTATTATTTTAACTTATATATAAGCAACAGCTCACATTGTTTACTGTAACACAGGTATTGAACTTCACCCTCTACTTATGAGTGTCATTCAATAAATAAGGGCAATTCTTTTTTAAAAAGCAAAATGGATTTTTTTCTCCCCCACAATTTTTTTCTCCATAAATGTAAACTCTGCATTGTCGGGAATTGGTTTATAGGAAAAATTATTTTAATATCGCAAAAATATTTATTTGAGGTTATTCAAAATGGTCGCAGATTAAACAGTGCTCCAGGCTTGAATAATTTTTGGTGGCTGACAAGTGCAAACAATGTGAAATTTACAGAATAATGTGTGTGTATGTAAAAGCATATATTAGTAAAAAAATGTTTACAAATGGGCTAAACGTGGATTTGCAACTACGAGCATGAGCCAATGGAGTAGAAACACTTTGACTCTCTGGTAATGAAAAAGTTCAGGTGCAGCAGTCAGTAAAGAAGGATCTACCACTATTGATTTCCTTGAAAAATGTGCATCTGTAAACAGTGCTTCCTATTGCCAACTCTATCAGCAAAATTCACCTTATTTATTGATTGACCTTCATATATATAACTACCTAATTGATAAAAAAAGGAAGAAGCCTATTAAAAATATTTATAGTATTGCTTTTGTTGTTGGCTTATTCTTTGCTTGCAAGAATCAGGGGAGAATAGTGTTTCATTTGTCAGATTTTCAGTGGCTGTGGAGCCCAATATCAGTGGCACAAAACTTTTCCCACTTATGACAAGAGAGTCTGCAGGCTAAGTAATATCTGAAAGGCAGCCTGCTTTGGTCCTCAGCAGTTGCTCAACTTTCAGGTTCAGATTTGAGGTAAGCCTTTTCTGTTGCTTGCTTCCTGGTGCCATCAGTGATGATAGATACTTGCTAGTGCAAATTGCTTCTTGAAAACCAGTCTTCAAAGTGTTTAAAAAAAAGATGAAAAAAAGATAGTCATTGACAGTTCTTGGCTCTCCAACTTTGCTATATGCCCTGCCCATTGCAGCTGGTGTTTCAGTATCATGACTTTTGATGTTTGACAGGTGTACTTTTTCTAACACCTCATCATTGGAGAGGTGCTCCTGCCACTTGATGTTGAGGATGGTGCATAGGCAGTATTAATGGAAGCACTTTAGCAGACTCACCTGCTTACTGTACAAAACCCACATCTCTGCTCCATATAGAAGAATAAAACTACGACTGCTTTGTATTTTTGAAGAGGTGCTGTGCATGTTCTTGCTACACTCTCTTAGTAAGTTCCTTGAAAGAACTGTTAGCTTTGGATAGTTGTCAACATCACTAGATCACTTGTATCATTAAATGTGGCACTGCCCAGGTATATAAAATGCCCTATTATGTTGTTTTTGGTGCTATTATTATCATTAATGTTTACATTGTGTACAGGGAGATCCTGATTAGCAGATTAGAATAACAAAGCACTATTTAATGGCATATAAGGAAAATGTTAGAATAACCTGAAAATAACTTTACCAAAATCTAAATATTTAATACTTCATTCTATCATTTTATGCTGAAATACAAGAATTTTGATGAAAAAGTGTTGTATATTTTCAACTCAAATACTTGTTGAAGCTAAATATGATGGAATATTTTGTAAAAATTTCATTACGCTTGTATGTGTGTCTCTATGTAACCATAACCTTGCAAAAATGACACATTGATTTTAAAAAAAAAAAAAATTTTTTTATAAAGAGCTCTAACTTAAAGAATAAAAGAGTATCCAGTTTAATTTGTAACTGAATAAGTTTTTGTGATTTGCCTCCATGTTGAACATAATTTTTTAAAATTATTCAAATTCTCAATATATTGATAACTATGATTTGCTATTTAGAATCCTTCACTCATTCCTTAAATAGAAGAATCTATATCATTATTGACTGCTGTTACAATGGGAACTAAACTAAAATTGCCTTTAAAATGCAGACTGTTCCAAAAGTGATTATAATGACATCTATTGAACAAAGTGAAAAGTGATTGTTTTTGGCCTGGATTCTACATTCTAATGAAATACATATGTCATTACAATAAAAATATTACATTTTTCACCAACGTGTTATGCTCATTAACAATAGTGAAATTAGTGTCATTGTGAAGGAGGCATTTTAATCAAAACTAAAGGTACTTATGATACCATATGATAAGATAAACTAACCTTTGCTAAGAACTTCATAATATTCTTAGACATTGCATAGCTTTTCATAACTAATTGGTAGGTATTTTATCTTTCCTTAATTTACTGTTAGTAACTAATGTGTATTTCTTCATGTTTGGAAAAGCTGAGTTACTCCTAGCACTTCCATTGTGCATGGATTTTTATTATGATGGGTTGACTAGATTTTTGCTTATAACATTGGACTTACAAACTTTACTAACTCACAAGTCTATGCTGTATTTATAACATTTGCTATTATAATGTGTGCTTGTTCTTAAAAAATGGTGGTGCGATTATATATATGAAACAGTTTTGCAAAAAATAGATTCTCTTCAACACTAACATTTGATTCTTATAAAATAAAGAATAACATCAGCAGAAAGAAACATCATTTGGTACAATCTATCATACAATAAAATCATCGTAACAAAAATAGGCAAGATAAATCTCAGACTGATAAACATTTTGTGCTATCAATCAAGTTTCACATAATATTCAATAGAAAATTGTTAAAAGTTAGTTCCATTTGTATGGAAAACGTGTGAAAATCATACAAATACATAACCAAAAATAACATATGTAATTGTAAATCAAAGTTTCAGTGTTCTTTGAATGGAGATTATCTCCTACCAAATGTTATTTACCAAGTCACTATCAAAGTTAAAAGAAGATGAAGAAAAATTTAACATTGTTGACTCTGGAAATAAAGTTGCTATTTTTATAAACTGCCATCCTTAGTCGATGCTCTACCAACTGAGCTAAAATTCAATAACAATATGTGCACCCCTATCTGGTACCAAATCAAATTATATTTTAATATAATTTTATTATATTATGTGCTTTCCATGTCCTACTCTTTGGTAACCCTTGTAATTCTTCAGAATGTAGAAATGCCTGATGATAGTGAAAATTTGAAACTATTAGTTGCAATATATTTATGTGTTTTATATATATATATATATATATTCAGTTATTCAAATTATGTAATACATCTATGATAAATATTTATTAATATATATAATTAATTCTTAAAATTTCATGCCCTCTAAAAATTACGGTCAATTTAGTATTATTGATAAACGAAAATAACTTATTACCTTCTATAGTTTAAATATTCTATTTTATTCTATAAGATCTATTTTAAAATTAAAAATATCACAAACAAACCCCTTCACTAATTAACTATTAACATATTTTAACTTTGTTTCCAAAAGAAATAAGTTTAAGGTGGACACTTTATGGTAATAATTTCAAATAATGTAATATATCTATAATAATTATCTTTATCTTTAATTAATTCAATATTTTGCAAAAAGTTACCCAAATTCTTATAGTTGACAGTTTTTATTTTAAATTCAAAACTGATACAGTATTGCAATATCCACCGGATGTGGACCAGACTAGATTAGATATATATAAAACAATTTGTCTTTTCTCAATAGAACACCATGAAGGTAAGCAACCGATTTTATCTTCTCCAATAGCTTATATAATAATTATATTAATTTGATGCTTCAAGAGTCCAATAATAGATGAGGAAAACTTTCTATTAAGGACTTCTCTCTCAAAATTTTAAAAATTTATTTTTAATTTTTTTTACTTTAGAGAGAGGTCCCTGGGAAAGGATTTTTCATTTATTCCACTCATCTCATTCATTTTTATCTCATTCATTCATTCTTAACACACACACACACACACACACACACACACACACACACACACATATTTATCAGTATGTTTTTTTTTTTTTTTTAAATCTCAGTCAGTGTTTATGTACATGTTAATTGTTGTATCTATCACAACTGAAAGTTGTTTTTTTAATGCCTGGAACAATGTGCTACTGTATAGAATTAGGGAAAACATTGGCCTATATGATTACAAAAATATTTACTTTTTATTTTATCTCAAAAAGGTTGGATGTCTTTGGCTTAACTGTAGATTTCCATGTTATAAAATACAACTAGTTATAAATTAGATGGCTAAAAATCTTATTTATTTTAATAGGTTTCAGTGTACTTGATTATAGGTTATCTGCTGAAAGTATCCATTTCTTAGGATTGGTTATTTTAAATAATTAGATTTTGTTTTCTAATTGCTCACCAAGGGTTGCTAAATTGTTTTAAATACTAAACTTGGGTTGCATAGTTGGTTACAGCTGTCACACATGCACAAAACTTGTGTTAATGCAATATTGAAAAATTAGATTTTTACTTTAATTGCATGATGATTTAAAGATACTTTGTGGTTTTCTTGTTGCATTCATGATTCTAACTTTTTTAGTATTTAAAAATAAAATTAAAATAAAAAGTAAATTTCTATATTTAAAAAATAAAGTGTGTATACTAACAATTCTTGCAAGTTTTTAAGTCTTATTTTATTACACACTTTTATTACTTTAAAATTGGAAGTACTTTCAATTTCATACTAATTTTATGGTAGCAATAAAAAAATCTATAGACTGAAGATCTTATTAATTATATTAAGTTGAAATACTTGCATTATTTAGTATTTCTAACTTTAAGAGGATTCCTTGAGATTAACCTTTACCTTCATACTATACACCATTGCCATTTAGTTATATTTGCATTTCTCTTGTTTCAGTCTTAAGTATATAAACTATATTTAATGCACATTTTTGCCTTTTCTTATATACAAGTCACAAGTTATTGTAATAAGGGAGGTGCTAACTACATGATCAACAAATCAGCTGCTTTAAATCATTCTTTCCTTAAATGTATTCATAGAATTTAAATATCTAATTAAATTGCTATTTATCATCACTAAAAGAATAATTTTCATGATTCAATCCTTATCTCTTTTATTAATGATATTATTTAAACTATTTGTCCTTTTTATGTGTTGTATTTATTTATTTTTGCTATTTAACTTTTTGTTGTTCAGCTTTCTCTCTGCCTGAATGAATTTTATGTATGAACGTCTTCCATGTCATGTGTAGCCTGACTGAATTGTAACTTCCTCTATTCTCCATTTAGGACTGCACTGACGGAAACAAATATGCTCCAATTTTTTCTTTAACTATCTTATTTTGACAAAGATAAATCATGTATAAAATTGGTGTTTTTTTCTAATTTAATATCAGAGATAAAAAAAAGAGATCTTTCCAAATTAGGTCTTTTTAAAAAAAATAATCCTCTCTAGCAACATGTGAAAAGAATATTTAAAAAAAAGAAGCCCTAATCAGTTCTTTTTCTTTATTTTAAATTAAAAAAAAAAAGCAAAAACAAAAAAAACTTTTCTTTTTTTTTTAATATAAATTTTTAAGGGATATTTTTTCATTTTTGTCCTTCTTCTTTTGCAGTGGAAGAGAGGAAGTTGTTTGTTGGTATGATCTCAAAGAAATTCAATGAAAGTGATATACGAATTTTGTTTTCTAACTATGGATCAATAGAAGATTGTACAGTATTAAGAGACCAAAATGGGCAAAGTAAAGGTAATTTTTATTTTTTTCCCTTTCTATTTTTATAGCTATTTTATTTTATCCCATTAGTAAAATTTAAAATAACTAAGTTATAGCAAAACTCATAAGCATTCAGGCAGGCCAAGTTAACTTCTAAGATCCATATGCAGCTTTTTACTAGAAGACTGCAGTATGTCGAAGAATCTAATCCACATTCTTATTTCATTTGATTGCAACAACTTATGCAGACAAAATGTCAGAAGTGATGCTGTGGATAAGTTGGCTACTAATTTCTCACTGTGCAGATAGTCTACTGTCAGCTTCAGCTATTTAAATCATTAGACTAAATGTTACTGACAAGAGGACAAACAAAACATCTGTTTTATCTTTTTTTATTTTGGCCAAGATTTCACTTTCTTTTTAAGGGAATGCATTTCAGAAGGAAACTTAAACCCCTCATACACACACACACACATATATATATATATATATATATATATATATATATATATATATATAAAACATGGGATGTGTTGTTCTTGCTGTTAAATGTCAGCTTCAGAACCTATGCATACAATGGCTAACCTTTTTAATGTTTACTATTATCTTGTAATGAAAACAATGTCCCTATATAATATATAATCATTATATAGGCTTATGTAGCAGATTTATCTCTCTGTATGCATAGCATAATATATCTATTTACATGTATATGAGCACAACACAAATCTAGTGTTGCATTTTAGCATGTTAATGAATATTTTCTCTATTAATCTGAATATAATAATTTCAAGATATACCAACAATCAGAAAAAGCATTTCCATTAGTGTAACCATTTGTCAATTGTCTCAAATATAAACATTAGTTTTTCAATCTTACTTATCGATAATTTTGGATTCTAAAACGTGCAGATATTAATGTGAACAGTAAAATATTTAATATCAAAATAGGCGACAAATGCATGCAGTTTGTGCCACAAGTCAAATAAAGGAATTATTTAAGAAGAATTTAAAAAAAAAAAAAAGTGTTCCACTTAGAAAATAATCACTATGTTGTCCTGTTTTTTGTGATTTGTCCTGTTTTGATTCTTTGTCGAATCTGTGGTATGAATGATTGATCAATAATATTTTTGTTATTTTATTTGCAGCTGTTTCCAAAATGTTTAGTTATAAGTAATCTCCTGGTTGGGGGCAAAAAAAAAACAAAACAAAAAAAAAAAACAACTTCTTAGCTGATTTATATTGATCTTTTATTTCTTTTATATACATGTACTTTCCCATTCTTTTGCACCCCCCCTCCTCTCATCTACATGCCATTCAAAGCAAGTAAAGGATAAATTTTTAAACTTTAAGAGTTGAAATAATACTTAATAAAATGTGCACATTCCTCTCTCTCTCTTTTAATGTTGCTATCCTATCTGTTATGTTACTGGAAGAATTAAGAATAGTTGTATATAGAAAATGTTAAGGGGTGAAATCTTTTGTCCATAAAACTCTTTTCTGATTGAATGAAAAACACAGCTATTCCCACACTTGCTAACAAAATTACTATTCAATTATTTCTGTTTACAGGTATTTTTTTTATTTATCATGTGACAAACCCTCCCCATCTTTAAACTGCATTTAAAAAAATATATTCTACTTCTAATTGTGTTATAAAATATTACTGCATGTAGTAGTTATTATATTTGAAACATTTATAATGTAACTAGAAGAAAGGATTCATTCTGTTTTGTTTATTTCAAACTAATGAATGTAGAGATAATGTTTAAATATCAAATTAGATTGTCTTGGGAGTTATAACTTTTATTCAATTAAAAAGAATTCATTAGGAATTGTTATTGGGGTGGTTGATTGACAAGCTGGTTTTGAATTATATAAACATAAATAGAAAATTTGCTTCTCTTTCTATTTGCCTACTATTTATTTATAAATCATATTTAATATTTACAGTTTACAAATTTCAAGAATATTGATTTATATATTCTACTAAAGCATACGAGATATTCTAATTATATAGAGTTAAGGCACTGGTTTAATATACTCTTCTAATAAGGTCACTCATTCACAAATTGGTTAAAAAATGTAACTTTCTGTCACACATGTTTAAAGCAAGTCAATCAGCAAGACCATACATTAATATTTTAGATACAGAATATTATGTAAATTAGTTTAAACACTAATTTCAGCATTTCCAGTTTTATTAACACAGTAGTTGTAAATTAAAAACCCTTTTTTTTTTTTACTTGTTAAAAAAAGTTCTTTATTGAAATACTTTGCTGGACAATTAATCATAATTTTATATTTTTTAAATTAAGATTTAAATTAAAAATATTTCCTTCCAATACTACCACTGTTGTTGGCAAATGTTGTTTGAATGATGCTGGATAGGCTGTATCATAAATGATTATATGAATGAGACATAGGCAGTAAAGTAGATCATGTGTTGTCTCATGACCATTTATAATGGAATGACTAATATTTTAAAAAGTTCTGAAATAAAGCCGTAGGAGTTTTTGTTTCTTTTCCTATAGAATTATATGAAGTGATAGATACATATGTTGAGATTTGTAATACTGGTTATCCATGTATTTGCATCTATAATGATATTTAAAGATAAAGAAATCAAAAATTGTTGGAAAATAATTATTTTTAATTATATAGAAGGTAAGATTAAAAATCTTTGACAGCCTTAAGGATGTAATCTTCTAAAATTTTGAGGAGGAGAAAAAATATGAATGAATCGATGTTTCACTACTTTTATCTACCATACCAAGATTTTTTGTGAGTGGCTGGGTGACATAAATTTTCTTGACCACTTACAGTGTATTTTTTGTTTTTCTCTCACAATTTGGAGATATGGTAAGTTTACACCTAGCCTTCCAGTATGTACCCATGGAAAGCTGCACTTCAGTTTCACAAGTCAGTGGTTTTACCTTCTTTTGTCATTTAATAATGTTCTTTGAAATCAAGGTCGTTTGATGAGGTGTGTAAAAATACTGATAATTAGATATTATATCTGAAGTACTACTAGTCTATTTGCTTGGTCTACTGAAATGAATATTTGGGATTACTATTTTTTTTTCTTGTCTTTTTATTTATGCTTTTGTTTATTTACTATTTTATTCTAAGTATAATTTATGCATTTTATTCAGAGGTTATCTACAGGAATTCAGGTTACTGTCTAACATATATTGCCTTTCTTTATCCAATGAAAAAAGTAAATGACCTCAAGGGTGAATTTTTAGGTTCATTTCCGGGAGTGAGATAAAATATACATATTTTTTCTATGTTGAGACAGATTCTTTATTCATATATATCTTAACTTCATTTTGTTTAAAGTAACTTTATAATTGTAGTAGTTTTGTTCAACTTACTTGCTTTTATTATCTATATAATAATAATACTAATAAATATTATATCTGGTTGTGGTGTTTGAAACCATGTAATATAGTTAGCACTAATCAGCTAGTATATCTTCGCTTATATTTATTGAAGGCAGTTTTCTCATTTTAAATCTATTTTACTTTATCTATATCAAAGATTTCAGTTAAATGATATTTCATTATTAAAAACTCTCATTACAGGCTTTTTAAAAAATATTTTTTCTAATTTGAATAAATAAATGAAAAACCTTTAAATTAGAATAGGTGAGAAGAAATTTAGTCTGAAAAATAAAGATAAATATACAATTGCAGAAATTATCAAAAATTTCACTAGTATGAAGAAAGAAAGATTAGTGTTTCAAATGAAAATAGAATTTAAGCTGTATTGTAAAATTTGGGATAAAAGCTAATCTCTGGTTTGTTGATGATAAATTTCTATATCTTGTACATATTGAATTCAATCAGGTTACCTATTTCTACTTACTGAATAACAACAATCTGTGTCTTCCTATGTTAAAATGGGTTGGGGGTGCTTTTTCTTTAAAATGTTGAATGTTAGATGGGTTCATTTATGAATAGTAATAGGGAGAAAGATATAGTTCTTGATGATCCTGCCATTAAGATTTAAAAAAAAAAAAAACTTCTCCAAAGATCTATTCTACTCGTTCATGAAAAATATGGAAGAGTTAACCAGAATTTGAATTTAAAAAGAAATTGAGTGTTGTCACTCAACTAAATGGCTGTTTCTATTTATGTTAAGGCAGGTAAATTTTAACCCTTGTATATTGAACATTTTGTAGATTGGATAGATGTTTAGTTAACTTGGTACCAAATGGGTGGAAGGAGGGGGCATTGTTAGTGAATATTATCATTTGAAATAACTAAGCTATAAAGAATGTTCATGCATATCTATAAATTTTATTGCTGATATGACTTGTAAGTGCTATTCTAGAACTATATGAATGAAATTACATTTTGCAGGTAAATGATTGCCCCTCAGTTTATGGGTGTTTCAAATTAACAAAGAAATTTCTATTTTTATTGATTATTTATGAATCAGATCTGTTCTCTCTAACAAGTCACATTTAAGACTTTCTTTTCAATATCTTTAGCTGGATATATTGAACAGACTAGTAAAGGTTCAAGTGTCTTGTTTTTATTTCTCAATTCCTTTTTGACTTTTCATTTGATTAAATTAAAGACAAAGAGAAAATAAAAATCTGCTATCAAGTTTTATTGTATTGCTGATTTTATTAAAGCATTGTTCATTTCCCTCTGGTTGACTATAGGTCATGATTTAATTCTGAGCTTAGTGTCATTTTTGTTCAGTTCAACAAAAAACAAAGATCATAACATTTTTGAATGCCTTCATAATTTAAAGGTTTTGTTTTAGAGGAGGTAAGAAGGGTTTATTTTACACATACACACACACACATGCTTGTTTGACAATGCATAATTTTTTTGTATTTTTTTAGGTTGTGCATTTGTTACTTTTAATAACCGACAGAGTGCTCAGAATGCTATCAAAAACATGCACCATTCACAGACAATGGAGGTAAGTAGTCCCCTATATATATATATATATATATATATATATATATATATATATATATATTCTATACACTTATTAGCCGACTATCATTGATAAAGGTGTAAATAAATTCTGATAGCTTTCATTGTTTATTTCTGAACATGTGTGCGGACGGGGGTGTTCCCAGGGTGTATTGTATAACGTGCTGGACTGCGACATTGTAGTAGTTACTTTAAAACATGCTTATTTAATAATCTAGTTGTGTTGTTGTTTAAGTAGATTATTATAACATTAATATTTTGTACTTTTATTTTATGCATATTTTTTCAAATATATCAAATAACTAGATTGGCATTTATATTGAATTTGTGTCATGAAATATCTTTTCAGAAAAATCTCATGATTCATGATTAGAAAAGAACTGATGGTTTGGGGAGTTCAAATATAACTGTACATTACTTCTTTGATCTTTGAATCTTACCATTCTTGTGTCATGCAGGATAGTGAGAGCAATATATTCTTCCTCCTACTGCATATTTCAGTCACCCCCATCCACCACCCTGCCAATCTTACAAGTTGCATCTATTAAGGAGGCAACATGCACTCAGAATCACAAGTGAAAATCAATATGCATTTTTTTTCCTTCTCACTGACTCAGAGGTATGTGAAGTGTGTGTGGTAGAAGAGAAGACCCACCTGAAAAACAAAACCTGCCTGAATGATTTGCACACTTGTTAAAGTAAACAACTTTTGTTCAGCATTTATAAGTGATATTCATGATTTATTATTTTGGTCCTGTTTTTAAAGATGTTCATTTAACTTAATCAACCCTTCTGGTTATCTAGCAAGATCACACATTTGTACTTACTAGTATGTAATGTCTCTGTTTTTCAGAGTAATAGAACAATACATTGGGGTAATAAAATAAAAAAATTCATGATATATAAAACACATTGTGAGAAACTCATTAACCTCCCTCTGTAGAATAACCTGCCCCAAGCTGTGAGATGTCACTTAACACTAAAATGCAAGAAGTTCTAACAAATATAGTACCATACCAATAAGATATTTCATTCAATTACGATGGAGTATCAATATAAAAATGTTTTTTTCTTGTTCTACACATTGTTAAAAAATGATTAGTGTAACATTTTTGAAGATCTGAAAATTGTTTATTTTTGGTGGGGTTAATTCTATATTCTAATGAAATACATCTCATTCCAACTCATCAGCTAAAGTTTGTGCAATGTTTTTATATTATTTTACAATGAAATGTGTCTGGTTTTATCAATATTACAATTTATTTTCTGAGAATATATTAATTCACATTGTTAGAGTAAATTATAATTTTGTTGTAACTTTTTTTCTCTTTTTAATTGAAAATAATTAAAAAAATGCATCTGATAATTGCTATACTAAAAGCTTTGAAACATTGATATTGCTTTAACTTTGAAAAAAATATTTGAAATTTAAAGATAGCATGAAATCGAATTTTGATAAAATCCAAATGATCTTGTCTTCCTTCAGGAAGAGAATTGAAAGCTTATTCAGAATAAGAAAAAAGTGATGCATAGTTAAGCTTTGACTCAAGCAGATTTTATATATTAATTTCTAACATTCCATGTTTAAATAATGATATTGTGGATTGGATTAAGCATGTGAAAAATACATTTTAGAAAAATATTTTATTTAAGTAACACACTATGGAACCTAGTTATTTTATTTAACATCATTTCGTTTCTAGGTTAAGATAAGCTAAAGCCATTCTACAACTTTGTTCCTCTAGTTACTTCATACTATTCATTATGTTACTTAACTTTTAGCTAGTGCTACATTGATTGAATCAAAAAATCGTAATCTTTACATAGCCTTATTTAAAATATTCAAATAATTTGTGTTTATATAGATGGTGCACACTGCCTTTTATTTTTATTAAGCTTAATAGCATTCCTAGTTGATTTTTTTAAAATTTGAGATTGTTATTTAATCACATTAGTTATATAGAGCTCTGTAAATGGAGTTCAAAACTGTTTGAATTATGCAAATATCTCTAGTAGTTCAAAAGTTATGAGAATTTAATGCCCTGAAATTGGGGGTAGAAAAGTGGACATGATTTTGCTTTAAAAAAAAAAAAAAGAAGTCAAATCACGAACAAATTCAAAAGAAGAAATTCAGTAATTTCTTCACCATTTCTTTATTTCTGGAGCAATTTTGATAAAACTTTGTATTTTTATATAAAATTGTATGTTCTTCTAATTCTGCACTCTAATTGTAGAGAATAAGAAGTATGGATATCAGAATGTTTTTTTGTTTTTTTTAGTTTAGATTATCCAACATTTTCATTTTAATACTGCATATATACACATGTATAGTATTAATTTAAATAACATCACTTTGAACTTAAAAATACCTTTTTAAATACCCGCTATGTTATATTACATACAAGAAATAGAATACCTCTTTACAGAATTTTTTTGAAACAAATCCTGTTCGGCCGATGTGTAGTAAAGTGTTTGCTTTAATACTAGTTGCTAAGTTCGTTTTCTTCCAAAATTGAAAGATTTACAAAAAAAAACCTGACATTAAAACAATGTCAAATTTCACACATTATTATATTGAGGATATAGTCTTCTTCTTTTTTTTTTTTTTTTTTTTTTTTTTGTACTTATCTAATACTTTTTGGGAGGAACCTGAGCCAAATTTTGCTGATAGTGGTTTCACTTCCAAAGATTTTTTTTTTTATGGGGGGGGGGGACCACCACCTTGTTGTAGTTTAAAGTGTCTTCTAATTAGGTTTAAGATTTCAAAAATATTGATAAATATTGGCATCTTTGTTTTTGCAAAACGGAGTAATGTGTAAAATTTAGTCTGAAAACAAAATTAATATTCCACGTTTTCGGCTGTATGAAAGAACTTACAGTTTTAACTTGCTTGCTGTAAAAAATAATTCAATGGAAAAAAACAAATTATATATACAAATTACATATTTAGAAAGATTCTTTTCTTTTCTTTCCAACCATTTAAAAATTGGTCCAGAAATAAACAAGAAATTGTGAGTTGAACCAATTAAAGTGCAAATTTGTCAATGTCCCATTTCAGCTGAACTGCTGGTAATGCTAAGCTTAACTTTACTGGCACAAGATTATTGTAGGGAAGCATCCAGCAAGGATTGAACTCATTATACTTGTCAAATTCATCTTAGCTTGCTTAACTATGGAGGTCACCCTATGATATTAAAAATTTACTTATTCCGTTATTGATTAGCACAATGAGAAATTTCACTATAAATTCACTAATATGAAGATAAGTTGTAATTATTATATCATAAATATTATCAAATGTCTATGGGTGCTAGTTTCAAATGTTAAAATATGAACAATTTTATATGATATAGATAGTTGGTGTTTTATTTTATGGCATATCAACCCTTTTTGGGTCATTTAATGCTGAATCAGCCCTTTTGATAAACAAGGGGCTCAGATTGCTTACAATACCTGTTGTTGCTTAAGTGGTTACCCAATTAAGTACTGAACAGGCTCATTGCTGCTTAACTTCAGTGATCTAGCGGGAACTGGTGGTTTCAAAGTGACTTAACCATAATCACTTGTATAGAGTTTATAGAC
Organism: Doryteuthis pealeii; assembly: GCA_023376005.1. NCBI lineage: Eukaryota > Metazoa > Mollusca > Cephalopoda > Myopsida > Loliginidae > Doryteuthis > Doryteuthis pealeii. The sequence goes on from CM042145.1 coordinate 81,026,184, forward strand.
AATATTTAAAACTTGGACCTTTTAAATGATTACTTGTGTGTAATTTTTTAACTTCATTAATTTGCATCAGTTTGACTTGTATATTTATTTATATGATAAAAATATTTTAAAGTTTTTATAGAAAAGCAAACTTTAACTGAAAACTATTTATTTTTATTTTTCTAAAAGTATATTTGCATAATGTCATTCTGATTCTGGTTAGTTTGAATGTTCATTGTTTATATTACGCTCCCCCTCCTCTACACACTATTTTCCCCATCTGATTATGAATTTTTCAGGAATACTGATATATGAGAATGTTTTTCTGCTATAATTACTGCATCACATTTATTTACTTTGCCTTGGATATTTTTTATTTGTATCTTTTAAACAATCTATAACATGAATTCACATTTCTCTCTACTTTATAAAGAATAATTCTGTTAGCTTTCTAATGGCTCATAATGATTCTTTTATCAGCAGATAAAAGCTGATGATAATGGTTTATAGATTCTAATATATTAGAAAATCTTAAAGATTTTAATAGAGATTGAATTGTTTTTATACTTTGATTCATACTTGTTTAAATAGATTGTTTCCTCCTGTTTTGTCTTTTGTTAGAAAAGCTAAATATATAATTCAAAATTTATATGAAAATAGTTGTCAAAATTAATCAGATTTAATTTATGATACATTTAGAGATTATAATTGTTTTTAAAGCTCTGGCCTAGATTATTATTCATTCTAATTCTTCTATTTCCATGAAAATCTTTTAAAAGCCCATAAGACCTGACATAATCTTTTAGAATCATAATTTTGTTAAAAGAATGGGCACCTTGTCATATAGATATTTTGTTGTGCCATTTTTAATTGTAGATAAAGTTAAATGTAAGCAGTTCAACTGATAAACACTTTGCTTCTTGAAAAATTGTTGGCTTAATTTCAAAACTTAAATATGTTTCTATTCTCTGCTCTCTTTTCAATATATATACAGACTTATCTTGAATGAGGTTGGTAGGTTAGTTTTAAATGTGTATATTAGGAGACATATTTTATGTCTGTCTGTAGCTTCTTTATGATTTACATCTGGATGCCATTTCTGTCTGCAAAGTTGTTTTTTTTTTTCTTTTATTGTTTTTAATCAATTTATTCAATTTTAATGTTCTTTATTTTTGTAGGGATGTTCTTCACCACTGGTTGTAAAATTTGCAGATACTCAGAGGGAAAAAGAAGCTAAAAAACTGCAACAGATGAATGCTAATTTATGGAATTTATCTCTGGGAGGTTTAGGTCCATTAGCTCCACAGTATGTGTCGGTAAGTAATTCTTATTTATCATATTTTTTTCTTTTTTTTAAAAAAAAAAAAAAAAAAAAAATTTATCTTTAATTTATTTTGGTTTCATTATTGCTATAGTGCTTTTTAATAATAACTGTAGGTGTATTAAGATGTTAGTAGAATCAAGGAAGAATTGTTATTGAAATGTTCAACAATTGTTATCAGTGTTTATAATAAAAGTAATTATTTAATATTTTAAATGCAAATACTTAAGAATATGTTTTCCCAGTATTTGTGGATTTCATTAGAGATTTTTAAAAAGTTTTGCAAAAACAAATTGCTGCATCTTTAATACTTTTTATAAACTCTCTTATATTTCTAATAGATTTGCAAGGTGAAAAAAATGTTCTGCTCTTTCTCATGTTTAAAAACATTTGTCAAAACTATTTTTTATTTTGCTTATTTTTAAATCTCATAATACTATATATAATTCGTAATCAATGAAATGCTAATTTTCCTTCTTTTCCAATTATTCATTTTAGTTATTACAACAGGCAGCAGCTGGCGGTGGAGGTGGTGGTGGTGGTGGTGGCAACTTGGGAGCATTTGGAAATTTGGGTAACATTGGTAAGTCTCTTTTCCCTTTCTCATCCCAGCTCCTTTTAATGGATGCATACAATTCTGGACATTGTTTATTCATTATGGCAGAACACCAGGCAGGTTTATTCTAATTGAGAATTCTACTCCAAGTTAAAAGCCTTGCTTTATTCTTGTCTTTTAAAGTTATTTTTTTTTATATAATCTTTTTCTTTTTACTGTTTTGTGATTTAGTGATTGAAAGAATTCCTTAACTGAGGTCAGCTTACCTTTCTATTATAGTAGTTTGATAAAGCACCTAACTAAAATTATCTGAATTTATAATAATGCATAAAGTATCAAATTGAAAGTCTTTTCTCAGCTGGAGCACAAACTTATTTTAAAGTTACAATTGATATGTATAAATTGTGAAATTGAAGTCAATGTGAAAGGCTGCTGGTCATGTTTTTTTTTTTTTTAATTTTTATTTATTGAAGACTCCACAGTCCATTTTACTGATCTTTATAAGTTCTGGTACTTTTCTCCTATCCTCTTGACTTAAAACATGGCTTTTTTGTTTTGGTTTTATAGCATATATAGATCTATCATAAAGTGGAATTCCTAGAATAAGTTATATATTCAAAATCTTATGAGGCGCGTGGTGTAATGGTTACCATTGTAGAAAATGGACACAATGAGACAAGTTCAAATCCTGGATGAGGTTGTTTGCATTTCACAGTGTTAATATCCTTGGGAAAGGTATGAATCCAACTACTCTCCCTCCAGCTATGGGTAAATAGTAGGACAGACTGGACTCTTTAATCTTGGTTAGGCAACCAGTCTTGGAGAAGGAAAACTCTGAATTCAAGCTCCGTTCAAGAAATTAACCTTGTGTCGCAGTGGGGTTAGGCAAATACATATATATATATATATATATATATATATATATATACATAATCTTAAAAACTCTCCTCTGCGATAGACTTAATCTTTTTATTTGTTTCTTTAATGCATAATTATGTTGTTTGTGTCAAGGTCTTTTTCTATAGAAGCAGTGTTTATTGGCTGATTGTAGTTATTAGACAATTCTGACAAGCACTATACAGTTTGCCTTTACAAAAGATGTTTTGAAAAGTGTCTGTCAAAGCTTGTTTTCTATTTCTTGTACTTTGTAATAGTCATTTGTATTTAACATGAAAATTTATATTAGCTGTTATTGGATGCATTTTGAATGCATTATAAAATTTCTGCCTTTTCACAATATCTAAAGCTACTTTCTCAAAATACAATATTTCTTTTGCACTTGCTTTCTTTGTAAATATTGCAATTCTAATAAGATCTACAGTATTGAAATCTGCAGGCTCATATTACCTATATAGAAACTGTTATTGGCATTCATTGTTTCATAATATATATTACAATTTTTCCCCCCACCCATGTGTCAGTTTAGTGTCTTTGATTGTAATTTTATTTATTTTACCCCTTTTCACTATATCAGTGAATTTTTATATATGGCAGTTTCAATCAAAGTTATGAGAACCAAGAAAAGGAAAAAAAGGGGGCTGTTTTTGTTGGCTGTCTTTTGATAGAAAAAAAAAAGATTGATTTGTTTATTTTCATGTGCAAAGAAAGTTTATTGCTTATTCTAGCAAGTTTTTTTTTCTTAATGATTTGAAAGAAAATGTTTTGGTTTAAAGGAAAGCTTATTGATCAGAATTTTTTTTCAGATCTTGTGGTTACTGCATAAAATTTTCTTTTCATTTTTATTAAACCCCAAATAAGCAATATTTGAAACTGTTATTTTCACTGCCTAGCCAAATAGTGATCATCTAGAAGGTTTCCTACCAAAAGTTTCTTATTTTTGTTAATCTCCTTCATGATTCCTTATTTTGTTTGCATTAAGACTAAGAAACTTGACTAATTTAAATAGCAAATGGATGCTTAATTTGCTTCACACATCATTTTGTGTTAACATTAAGAAATTTCTCTTTTTTTATTTTATTTTATTTTTTAAAAAAGTGATCGGGTTTTATGACTGAGATAGTCATATTCTATTTATAGAAGTAGATGTTTTCTTTAAATTTTCTATTGAGATTCATCAGTTGAATTCAAGTTAATAGGTGCAACCTCTTCAAAGTTTCTCTAACCCTTTCATTCTCACTTAGACACAGGTGTCCCAGTTGATTTTCATTTTAACCCTTAAAACATTGTACTCAAAGCACAATTGTGCATATCCAAAAATTATTTTAATAAAAATATAGTGCTTATCTGAAAAAGGCTAGCTGCATAAAAATTTTAAGAATAAATTATAGCCAAACAATTTCAATCTAACTTGGTAGTGAAAAGGTTAAAAGGAAATGAACAATATTGTTATTTCAGGATGAGGAATAATTCAAACTTGATAGGTAATTCTAGTTGATAAGAATTCCTGTATCCCAGCCATGTTCATATATAAGTAGTAAAAAAAAAAAGAAAGTGTCTGAGAGTGGCTCGTTATTTCATTCAAAGACTCAAATGGATGTTGTAAGGTCTACTTAGAGAACACCGCAATATATGCAAAAAAAATAAAAATAAAGGCCAGTGAAAGAAATGAGGCAAACACGTTGGCTGAAATTTAAAAGTTTTAATCGCTGGACAATACGGAAAGAAAAAGAAAAACTGTTTGTGAATGTGTGTGTGTGTGCAACATATATTATGACAGTCTTTCTTAGTTAACGATGTATTGAGTGAAGTGAATGAGAAATGCAAGAAATTATCGCTAGGATGGCTACGGGTTAGACTGACCCTTCAAAACTTGGGTTACTTTTATCGCTGGGTTGGAAGTTCAAAGATTTGTAGAAGAATTTGATTGTTCTTCTTGGAATGATGAGGATGATTTCGTCTTGCAGTGGGAATTTGATAATGGTGAAATAATCATTTCAACCTTTTTTTTTTTTTTTTAAGAGAGAATTCCTATCTGACCTGTATCTCTGGGTTACCTTGTATTAACTGTGCGAATGGCAAATGGATTAGTTTTGCAGTCCAGGTTAAAAAGAATTACAATGTTGGTTCACAGAAGAATTCAATAATTCTTCTTGAGGGGCTAGGTTGAAATTGGATGATTTTGCCTTGCGGTAGGGATTCTCCATATTGTGAAATATAGGCGTTTTTTTTTTTTTTTAAAAAAGCAAATCCCAGTCCAAGATCCCTTATGTGCCAATTGTGTTCTTTTTTTGTTGTTTTTTTTCTTTCCCTGTGTTGGAGACCTACTGGTTTCTTTCCTTTCATCTTTCTTCATATTCAAGGTAAAATCTTTTATTAAATAAATCTTTTATTACAATACCTTGCCTCATTAATTATTGAAGAGTACAAGAGTTGATATTTGCTAAGGAATCTACAATTCCTTTCAAAACTGAAATATTCCTATTTGACTAAGATCGGCCTGTTGTTAAAAAACAAGTTCCCATATTTCAGACCTAAGCTTCTACAAGACATCTTGCCTAAATGCTCACCTGTCCAAAGAGAAATAAGAGTATTGCTCAGAGCAAAGCAGGCAAAGTCACTGACCAAAAGAGGCTAAACCTTGCTCTCCCTTACCCATTACCCAAAAGGTCTATCTCCTTACCCCCACCAAAGGTAGTAGCAGATACCCCTCTTTCCAGTCGCCTACATGTACCAGAAATAAGGTCTCCAATTTATTTATTTCAATAACTTGTCTCTCTCTCTCTAATGCCTTGGTGGTCTAAGAAGGAGGAAATGTAGATAAGTACAAAGGGGAAGTGGGAGAGCGAACTATCTTGGCTGTCAGGGTAGTAGTAAATTTGACTTATACCAGGCCTTGCCACTTGCCTCAACCATGAGCAACCATAATATATTTGTGAATTTTTAGAAGAGATGAAAGAGAAAATAATCTAGTTTGCTCCAATCTTTCTTTGATTCACTTTGAAGATTCTGAAAACAAGTGAGCTTTGATTGTAAGTTCTGTTAACCAATTAATGATATATTACGACCCCATCTTTGAAGAGGAGGGTGAGACTTACACAAATTGTAATTTTTTTCAAATCATTACATGACCCACAAAAGTTCTAATATACCATAAAATCCCATATTCTTTTAACATGGTTAGTGCATCACCCAACATTTTTGGTCATCTCATTAAGTCTATTCCTTTATCTTGTAGGTTTGAACACAATGGGTATCCAGCAATTATTGACTGCTGCAGCAGCTGCCGCTGCAACTGGCAATAATCCAGGTAACATTTAATTCTTTAACAATATTCTAATTTAAATTTTTTTTTAATGTTTATTATCAAATGATATTCATGCATGCAAATACACACACTGATCATTTCTACATATCATTTTATTTGATACACTGACTTTAGATGTCTTAAAATATTTGGTGTAATATTTGTGATTGCAAATCCTATGTATATATTGTCTGGTTTAATGTTATATGGCAAGCTGGAAAAAGACAAATGAAATCAGTTGATATTTATATTAGATAAACAAAGTTTTGTTTTTTACTCATTTATTTTTGACTAACACCTTAATTTTCAATTAATCATGACTATTATTGAAAATAGAAATAAATTTTGAACTTTGAATAACATAATTTACACTGAAATTCAGATTATAGAATATATCCAGTGTGGACATTTTGTAACATTTTTTTTATCTGAATGCTTTTCCTTACATCATTTAATATGAGAATAATCGTTTTCAACAGACTATTTAAAATGTCTTAGTATTTTTTCATTAAACATCCTACTGGTTAGAAAATGTATCATTGGAAAAATAGAGAGGAGACTGTAGATGGAACTATATAGCAAAATAAATTTGTCCATGAAATGATGTAATTAGTGAACTGTATATCATTTCTTTCTTGAGTATCATTATTTATTTTACTTAACCTTCCTTTCTTCCTAACCCACCATTAATTCATATTATAAAGGGTAGTGAAAACATTTAAAAAAAATAATGATTTGAAAATCGTATAGGCAAGAAACTGACAGTTCCCAGGCACTATTGTATTTATGTCTTTGCTACCTGTAACTTAGACATACATGCTCTATCAATGATATTGAGAATTCTTTACTTATAAATTAAATTGATAATATAGTTTGATATATATATATATATATATATATATACACAGACACACATATACTATTGAATGGGTTTCTGATGATAGTACTTTAGCATTTAAGTTAGTTATGGGAGAGTGGTTACCTCAAGTGCTTACTCATTTGCTGTCTTCATCTCTCAATCATCATGTCAAGATGTCTGGTGTCAAGAGTGCAGGGAGAGGTACTTTCATACTTTTTACCAATAACATTATTGCTAAGTGAACTTGCTCTTTGCTGTCTGAGTTTTCCATGCCAATAACTGTTATATCACTTAGCATTTCCCTAATTGAATATCTCTTCATTGTCAATCACTTGTCTCTAGTTGTTTTAGATTAAAATTTTCATTGTTTTAATAAAAGTTGGAATTATTTAAAATACCTTAGAATTAAATAGATATTTCACTGATTAAGAAATTCAGTTTGAATATTAGCAATGCTACATGTATTTTCTCCCTAAAATTTTTGGTTTATTTAAATACAGTATTGATATTAGTTTTATTACATAGACAATATAAATCAACATTAAAAGAAAATATTTTTTAATACAACCTGAAGTTTATTACTGTTTACACTAGTATTAATCTTTCAATGAAAATATTAATGGATTTTTGTGCGGGTGAATTTCATTATGACTTTGAACATACAAATTGAAATATATAAGAAGCTTATGGCCAACAGTTACACTTAGAGCAGAAGAAACTGTCTTGTCTGCAAATGTATAGTGTAATTATTTGTGATCAATAAATAAATTTTGTTGCTTTTTAAGCCACACACATACACACTTGTAAACCCCCTTTTTTTTTTTATTCATTCAATTTTCTCATTTGTTAAGAACACATAACAATTGGCAGTTCAATTATACTTGAATTTCCTTAAATTGATCGGATTAAACTTGTGATTTTGATGAAGCAACTAAAAAAAAAAGTTGTTGGAATGGCCTATTGTTGGTATCAGTGGGACAGCGAGGGAGTCTATCCCCCCTTTTTACTAGCGGTAGACCTGGGAGATTGTTTTTGCTGAGGTGGAGCAACACCTCTACCATCAATTTTGGGTGGGTGCTCTACCGACTGAACTAAACCGGCCCCTCTAAATGAAGAAACTTAAGAAATAAAAAAAATTGTTAGATTTCATTCCATATATGTTTTTTTACTTTTTATTTTATTTTTAGTTTAGCATCATAGAAACTTTATTTCAACCAAATGTTAATCAACATTTTGAATGTCCTTCAATTTTGCTTCATTTTTTCTCCTTTCTTGATTTTTTTTTATTTTTAAATTTTTTTTTACCCTTTACCCTTCTTCATGTGCTACACTTTCTGGCTAGCAATTCTTTTTTTTTATATCAGTCAGCAATTGTCATCACTCTCATAAAAAGTACATGCATATTTTTTCTTTCAATCTTTTGTTTTTGGATCCTGTCAAGCAGATATCAAAAGGCATTAAAGTATGTGTTTTGACACCTTCTAATCCATTAGGTGATCATTTTTAGGTTACTGATCAGGTTATCATGGACAGATCAATAGTTTTTCAATTAACCTCATGTGCATTGTATTGAATGTTAACTATATGCATAATCTTTTGGCCTTGGATATTGTGATGAGGACTATGAAAACCAATCAGACAAAATTGGTCCTTTTCTTGAAAGATCAGAAAACCCATATTAATTATCAATAACATGATAATACTACTTTTTGAAAGGAAGTTAGACATGATATCAACAGTGTTATCATTCTTGCAAGTGGATTTTCTCATACCACAACCGATAATTTGGTTCCGAGTGGCATGAAATGAATTCAGGAGTAAACATAAATACCACCATTGGGTTCCTCAAAATTCTACACTAGGAAATTTTAGTTTGATCTTGGGACAGAGCTTTGTTTTCAATTGCATCTTTGGACACACACACCACAAATATAATATAGGATTTCTTCAAGAAAAATAAAAGATACATTTGAGTTTTCTCAAAATAAACAGAATTTCTATGAAAAATATACATTTATAAAGATAGGCTTTCCTTCCAGCTACTACATTCTAAATTGGTGTGGATATAATCTTGAATATGATTTCATATAAATGATTGTCTGTGAATGAATCTCATATTTTTAATCTGTAGTGCATAATTCTTTAATATGTTGTCTGACATATTTAATCTAGTTTATTTAGCAAATGAGTTCTGTAAGCTATCTGGATTTGCTCAAAGGATTCAATGTTTTTTTTGTAAAAAGTAACCAGTTCTTTATAAATAATGTGTTGATTTAATCCTTTTCAATGTAGCTCTTCTTAATGGTTATTTTTCCATTAAATGCACATGTCTTTTGTTCTTGTTTCTAACTTCTAAACTTTTGTTATAAGTTTTTCTCTTTGTTTTTATTTACAATCCTGGGGAGAAAAAATGTCTGACTCCATCATTCTCTTAACGGATAACAAATAATAGTGAATTGAACTTTTCTTTCAGATTTGAGAAGTTTTTGGTTCATTTCTTACTAAAATAGTTGCTTGACTTCCTTTCTTCTACTGACACTTTTTTTGTATTGTCATTTAGTGTGATATATGCTCTTAGTCCAGTTTCTTTATTCAGTTATTTCATTTGTAAAGCCATTTGTTCTTAAAACAAAGCTGCTTGATTGCCTTTATGTTGAAGAAAAACTAATTAGAATGCCTTTCAACTTCATATAAAATTAAGTTCCTTTGTAAAACCCAGAATATAACTTTTTCTCATTTTTAACTGAGTTAATTTAGAATTATTTCATTTTCACGAGTTGTAAGAAAACTATACTGCATTGTTTTTGTATATTAGAAATATTGTATCTCTAAAAATTTCAGCTTCATTGAATTTTTTGAAGTCTGAGAAATATTAATTTAAGATATTTTCTTTTGTTTACAAACTGAACCATTAATGATGATTTTATAATGACATTTGGCATTCGTGGTTTATGTAAAACCACTATAAGAACTTTTACTATTTATGAATATGAATCATTTAATTTTTTTAGTTTAAAGAATTAGAAATACAGGAGTATATTTTTTCACTTCTCTTTTACTATGTAACAATTTTTAATATTCTTTCTGTCGATACTAACTTGAATCTTTTAACGGATATTTGTTTATCTACAACTACAAGCTATGTTAAAATTAATGTTGTAAATAATCAACTAATCATTTCATTTGTTTTTCTTCTTTACTGCCATTACCAGTCTAGTTTATATATATATATATATATATATATATATATATTATATATATATATATATATATATAATCTTAAAATATTTGCTTACAGTAGACACAGACAAGAACAAATTCACATTTTGTTTGGCAAATAAATTCAAAGTGTGAATGTTTTTTTTTTCTTTGGGAGTAAATGATTTATTAAGAAATATGAAACATTTTCTGTTTTCATGAAACATTTTTGTGCCATGCACGTATTGTAACATATTACCATGTTTTGTTTTGTTCATCTGGCTTTTCTCTTTAAGTTGAATCAATTAAATGGAATTGCAAAAACTCTGAATTGTGTGTTATTTGTATCTAGAGAAGCACCCAACTGCTAGCTGTCTAGAAAATAAAAACTGAACATGAATGTAGTGATGTTCTTACTTATTAGTAACACAAGCTGCTACTGCTTCTACTACTACTATTAGTATTACTACTACTACTACAAGAACAATATTTCTATAAGCACCACTAGTCACTGTCTTGAAAAATGCTTACCACCTTCCTAGTTCATCTTATACATATTGTAGCACTATTGATTATATATACTGATCTAATTATGTGTTGTCATGCTGAAGAGAATATAAGTAAATTAAAAATGAGGGAGGAGAGCAAGCAAATAAGTCAGGATTTTAGAGAAAAAGAAAATGTTAACTATTTTTCACTTTCTGACTAGGATGTCATTTTGTTTGTTTTTGTGTTTGTCTATCTGTATATGTGTGTGAGCATCTATATATATATATATATATATATATATATATGCTAAATCTGTAAAATCGGATCACAAACTGATTTGTTTTTCTTGCTTCAGTACTCTTCTTGCTATTCTAGCAGCCTCAAGTAGGCATTTTTTTTATTGTGTATTCTTCAATACTCAGGGATTTTTCTTTTTAGAAGCCCTTTCCTTTCTAAAAGACTACTTATAGGTGTTGCTTTTTTTTCTTCTTTTTTTTTTGCTTTTAAAAATATCTTACTCCATAAATTGATTTATTTTAAGATTAAGGCATTTTATTTATAGGCAAATATCTGTATGTACTCTTTCAAGCTTAGCATTGTAAAAGTGCATACTATTATTAAATAGAGGAATCACTTTTGAAACACATCAAATTGACACTTTTCAATTTGGACTGACAAAGATAGTTCTAAAGTTAAAAACTTTATTTATTAGTCTATGATGCCATTGGTCTATTTTCACCAAAATAAATTCCTTTAATTCTTGGTAACCTATTAAAGTTTCAAAAGTTTTCTCCTATTCAACCTCTGTCCAAATAAAACATTTCTGATCGTGATATAAACAGAAAGACAAACTCTTATATTTCCAATCTTAGTTTACTTGACCACCACTCATGATTAATTCAATCAGAACCTATTTTTTGAAAATGGGATTGGTGGTCATAAGTTTTTTTTTTTTTAGATAAAACCACTATAATATAGAATGTGTATTCCCCCCCCCCCCTCAATTATTTAAAAGAGCAAGATTGCCAAAAAGAGGTTATACATACCTATTAAAGATTTCACAGAAATTTTAGCATGCTTGTTTAAAAGATTATAATTATTTATTATATTTTTATTTTTTAGATATATAAAAAAAAATAATTTACTAAAATCTGTGAAGCTTGAAAATCTTAGATAACTTGCTATTAATTTAATTTGGAAATTTTTGGATGGCATGAATGAATATTGACTAATTTGTTTATTGTCATGTGATGTCTAGTTCATTTTCCTAAAAATTTATCAATATTAATTTTTGAATATGTTCTTAAAAAGAAACAGATCAAAAGCATAAACTTTTTTTTTTTTTTCTTAAAGTACTTATTTCCTAACACTGCATAATATTTTTGATAATTCATGCTTAATTCTACAACTACCATTACCAACTTATTTGTTATTTGGCTGCTAAATTGCAAATTGTTATTGACTAGCATTCTCAATTTTTAGAATGAAACAGTTTTTTTTTTTATTACTTTCACGTGTTTCACAGTGTTGAATTTTCTTAATTTCATTTTTTTTTTTTTTTTTTGTTATTGTTGTTTTTTTTTTTTTTTTTTTTTTTTTTTTTTTGATGTTGTCTTACACTCTGACACTTTTTTTTTTCTCTTTTTTTTGTGACCCCTTTATAACCTGCAGGCGTGTTGGCAGCCCTCGCGGGGTTAAATGCTGGCAGTCTAACCAATAACACTACTGCTACTTCTGCCTGCTCCCCTTCCTCCTCCTCTTCCACTTCGTCCACTGCACCGTCTGCTGCAGCGGCAGCCTTGGCGGCGGCAGCAGCGGCTACAATGGCATCACTGGGGGGCAGCAATAGTGGCGCGGGCGGTTCATCGTCTACTGTGACAGGTACTTTAACCTTCATCTTAAAAAATCTGGTTTGCATTGACTTGATGAGCAACGGAATGCTTTGGGTTTGGTTTGGCCCTGTTCATGCTCTCTGCTCATGCTGTGCAGCTGTCTTCATCACTGCAGTCACATGTTTGATGCACAAACCAGCATTTGACACTCCCATCCCACTTCTGCTCTTATCTTCCTCTCTTCTTCTTCTATCTCCTCTTCTCTATCCTGCTATTGTCTCCATCCATTTTTCTCTTTCCAATCAGCCACCCAAATGTCCAATGGAACAACTTCTTTTCCTACCTATCCACCAACTTTTCAGACTTTTACCTTTCCTTCTTCTCTCCACTAATTTAGACACCTTCACATGTCATTTTTCACTACTACCAACACTATCAAACACCTTTATATGCAAAACTTGTAATCAACATTCTCACCACTACTACTACTACTACCACCACCACCACACACGTTGTATTTACTTCCTCACTAATCATCAATGCTTACTGCTCCAACCAACAAAGTTTGATTAGTTCCAAGTAACCAATGGAAAACAGAGCAATACAAGTTTATGAAAAACTTAAACTTGATGCAATATTTTTCAGTTTAAGTTTTTATCTTTTAAGAATTCAGGCTGCTTTTTCAAACCCTGATGATTTTTTTTTAAAATCTTGTATAGATAATCTCAACCATTTCTATAACACAACTCACAAGATTTTTCTTGCCCAAAAAGTTGTTACTCTTTAAATTTCTCCATTTCAGTATAATCTCACTTTGGTTGTGTTATAGAATGTTAACTACAATGAAAGGTTCTCAGCAGGCAAAGTAGTTGTCTAAATTTATTGGATTAGATAGCTTTATTGTCTTAGTATGAATTGACTTCAGCATTTTTTTTTTTTTTAATTTTTTTTTTTGTTCTTTGTTTAAATTAAGCGATTTCTAACCTGCATCTATATACTTGCTTAGTTTGTTGTTTCACTCACATGTACATTCACTAACCATCATAGTTTACTGTGTGCTATTTAGTCGGCTTTTGAAGATTATTTGTTCTTTGAGCCATTGGATTTGGAGAGTCTCCATGATATCTCTTAAATCTCAGCCCACTTAATTCAAAAGTAAACTGTTGAAGTCTAAGATATAAATTGTGGCCATTCAAGTTATTTGTATAATTAATTCCTTAAAAACATTATTAGGCTTTATGTTTAAGAACCTGTTTACTATGAATTATTTTGAGGATATAACTGAATTGTATTTCAAATAGGAAATAAGTCAATTGAAATTGCTTTGTAATCCTGAAGGTAACATCTGTGCCTATTAAATATATAAGCTATTATTTAAGGTGGGAGTGAGTTTTCAATATTAAGTGTTTGAATGTGTGACTACTGAAGTTGTCATTAAAGGGTTATTTTTTAAAAAAAATACTAACTTCTTTCTGAAAATTAAGTAGATAGTTTTATTAACAAATATAATAAACTAAGTAAGTAAAGCCATTTTTCATATCTTTTTAAACAGGTGTAGTATGCTATTTTTTGTCTTCCTAAAGTGGGAAAGAAAGATAAAATAGTAATATGAGGAAGATATTAGTTGTAAGTTGATAATGGGTTCTAATTGTCTAGCTGTTGGTTCTTGTGAGTTAGTAGCAATTAAACTCTCAACTTTCCACATCTCCAACCTTCTTTCACCCATTTTTGTACTTCATGACTTCAGGAGAGCTGTGCTGCATTGTGGCTAAGCATGCAATCACCCATAATTCCTGCTCATTTTCTTTCTAACCACTTCCATTTTTTCTCCTCCCATTTTTCAGTTTCTGCTTAACATTTATTTTATCACTTAGTTTTCATTGTTGTGTATTTTGCCTGTTTTAAAATTTTCTCTTATTTTTCTTGGTCAAATATTTTTATTTATTATATGCACACTACTTATCTTGACTATGAACTGCTTGAATGCGTGAATATCTTGCACTCCCTTTTATTTAAATAAACATTTTTTTCTGAATTTTGATAATATCAGCATGGGCCTTGCAATCCCCTTCACCGTTTTTTCAATTTTTTAAACAATGATTCTTTATTTGGTTTACTTTCATTATCCATGAATTTATTCTCTCTCTCTCTCTCTCTCTCTCTCTTTTTTAAAATTTTTTTATTTTACCTGAGGAAAGAAAAATCATTTTACTTATTAGAAACCATAAGCATTTTTTTCTTTTTCTTTACTAAAAATCTAAAGATGACCCATTGAATAGGATTGTTTTTTTATTTTTAACCATAATATATAATAAAACAAGTAATCATCATGAAATATAAAAAGTAGTATAAGTCCTGGACAGCTTGCTGTTATAGCCATTTGTTTTTGTTCTGTTTTTGTCTTGTCTTGTGTATGTGCATTTTTTTTTCTTTTGTAAAAAAAAAACAAACAAAAAAAAAACAACCAACAACAAAGTCCCCAGTTCTCCTCTGCTCTCTCATTGTGTATCTTAAACTGGCTTTAAAGGTTCAGTTTCCCAGTTTATTACATGGCTAACTGAACAAATGTTGCTACTGCTTGCCATAATAAGTTCTAACATAAGCTTTTAAGTATCTTGCATAGCCAAATATATATCCAAGTTAGCATGTTTATGACTGCTGCCAACACCATTGCAACTGATAGTGTTCCTATCACTGTTAAACATTATTGCGATATTCAGTTCTGTTAGTGCTGCTGCTGCTGCCTTGTTGCTGGTTTTGTCATCACCAGTATCAACTCTTTGCAACAATGCTGCTTCTTGTGCACCTGCAAAAGTTACCCTCTTTTTTTTTCTTTCTTCCCCTCTCCTTTCAAAATCATCATCATCTGATACTATATGTTCTACCTTGATTGTTATGTTCTTTCTCCAGTGATATGGGAGTTGTTTACAGCCGTATTATCTCATTACAGAATGCTAGCAGGAAAAAAAAAAAAAGAAAGACATTGTGAAGACTTGAGAATATGTAAATCTTTCTTCAACAGTTCCTGATTATTCATTTGTTTGAAGTGACTTCTCTGATGATGAAAGAAGTTTCTTTGTTTTTGTTTCTTTCCCTTTTGCTGTTTTCTGTCATTCTTTTTGTTTTTTATAATTTTGTTTCTCTTTTGCCATGGATAATTGACAAACATTGTTCATGTTTGCTTGGTGGTTAGTTCTGTTGGTAGAAGGCAGCCAATAACTCTTTTGTGATTTGTCTTCATTATGATAGAGATGTGATAGCATTTGTCCTCTGTTTTGAATAGGCCAATTAGAAAGTGTCACATGTCTGATAGTAATAATGGATAATTATTTTCAGGATTTTTTTTTTTTTTTTTTTTTTTTTTTTTTTCAGAGAGATGTTAGAGGTCTTATGTCATTGAGAATGTCTTCAAGATATCTATCTTGGTTACAAATGTAATCTGACATTGTGCTTGGTATTATATGATGCATACATGTTTCCAAGTTGAACATTTTCTCAGCACCTATCAGTTGATAGGCCTAAACATTTTTTATTTTATTTCATTTTTTGTTCTTCGAAAAGATGATCAATCCTGTCTTGTATATTCATTTTACTTTAAGATTTAAGATATCAGGGTTTTGAGGAAAGTTTAAATGTGGAAGGATTTTCTCTGCTTTCTGAAATATCTATAAATACTAAGACATTGTAATAGTGCTTCAATTTGTGATGGGATCTTGTTGAAGTTGAAATATGTGGAATTGACTGGTCAATGAAACTTGCTGTTGAAATTTAAATGTGCACATTTCTTCCAAGAAGTGTCAGTTGCAAGGATTTGGTTTGAAAAGTTTGGAAATTGTCATAAACTTTTGAATTACACAAATAAGTAATTTATATGAAAATACCATGCACATAAAGTTGCTGGAATCTTTTTTTTATCTTAAATGAATGAAAAATATGTATGTACATTTTTATTAAAAGTATCATATATACTTGCACATTGCTATTACCCATCATTTAATAATTTTCCTTAAAGAGTTCAAATAAGAATGTGCTTCTCTGTTAATATACTTTTGCCGATCCTCTGCTATGAATAGTTTCTTGGAATATGAATGGAGCATAGATTGTGGAATTATTTCTTTTCCATTTCATTCAAATTTTATATATACACAGGCATTTGCTTTTGAGGCATATCAATATTGATTCATTTGTCAATTATAAACATCATAATATCTAAAGCTCTTCCTTCATTTTACTCATATCTGTGAACAATAAATCAAAATTTCAGGGTTTTTCTGCACTGTTTTATGTAGAGAAAAGTGGTTTTCTCTCTAACTCTATTTTTCTTTCAATAGGGTATAAATTTCTAACTTAAATAATAAAAAAAAAAAATTAAAAAAAAATTGTATTTCTTAGAACTTTTAAATTTAAAATCACTTTAAGTGAATTCTATTCTACTGTAAATTATAGAGTATTATAAAATGGGCCTTTTGCTAATAAACCCTTTTCATGTCTGTTCTCTTTTAATGTTATATGTGAAATTTTCTTTAAAAAAAAATTTGTAGGGATTTTGTGTTTGGAGTGGCTATATTAAAGCAAGTTTAATAAACTAATAACTTTTCAGTTATTTTTCCATTTTTAATCTCCTATATCTCCCTACCCATGTCCCTTTGCTACCACCCATCTTTATTTATTGCTTGCTGAAATTCTTTACACTTTAATGCAATATGAATTATGAAGGTTTCTATCTTCATACACAACTTGTTTTTGTTTCCATTTTTGTTATTACTAGTAACCAAATATATGATGCTTACGCCTGTTTGCATTTATTTAGATTGTATTATTTCTTGTAATTCAACATACAAGAGACACAAAACTGCATTTCATCTGTGTAAGCTGAGTTTTTTTCCTTCTTTTTCAGAGGCAATTGTATAATTGTTAGGTGAAAACATTTTGAAAAATGGTTAATGTTAATAGAATTATCAATTTTTCTAATTAATATTTTGCTTTAAAGAAATATTTGGTATATATTTCTAAGTGTATGAAGATTAATTCATTTAATTAAAAAAAATTATGTGTAATAAATTAATGATTATAATTTAACAATATGAAAGTGAATTAATGTTAAAAAGATGCCTTATCCCTTTTTAAATGTTTGCCTGCATTGCTTGTAATAGTAGGATTTGTGTTGAATATGTCTTTTCAAAGAAAGAACACTGTATTAGTGACTTGAAATGTTTTTTTCTTTCTGTTCATATTCTCTGGGTTTTCATACAATACCCAATTTGAGAGTGAGAGAGACATTCCCACACAGAAATCTAATTACACTAATTTCATAATTTTAACTTGAAAGATTTAGTTGAACACTATTTTGAATTATTCAAAATATTTAGTGTTATGTACTGTTTTTAATTTTAAAAAAAAAATCACTTATAAACATTCTGTAATTAAATTTTTAAAAAATCATAAGTACACTGCAAATTCATTTTATATTTAGATTCAAATCAGAAATGTCTATTACTTATTTACAAATCTTTATTTACTAGTATATATATATATATAAGCATTTCCCTTCTGTGAAAAGTGATACATATATAAGAATATTCATATAAAGGTTAGTTTTATTTATAGATATTCAAAATGTCACATTTTCTAAATCTTTTTATGGGCATACTTAAACATCTCAAAATGTTCTTATTTAGTGACTATATTTGCTATTTATTACTTGGGTGGTGGGTATGTTCTAGTTTTTGTCATTTTTTATTCCCATGCACTCTAAAGAATTGTATTAAGAAAATAATTGATATATTTCTGTTTTCTAAGTGTTTTCTTAATCCTTTGTTGTACATAGATTTTTAGTAATAATGAACAATGTTTCATTAATATTAAATTGTATATATTTTCTTTGAACACTTATTTATGTAAATTCTTTCCCTAAATTTTGCTAAATGTACATTTTGATCCTTTCAGGAGAAACCAATAATTTACAACATTTACAGAACCTTCAGAGTTTGACAGCATTGGCAAATGCTTCTGGCAACCCAGGTAAGAAATCAGTTCATGATAAATTCTCTTATTTCTTCTATTCAAGCAGACTTCCCTGAAATCAAAAGGAAGTATTGTTAATGTTTAGGATTGTTGCCAAAATCATTTTAATATTGAAGCTTTCCCTGTCAACCTTGAACCTCTTTCACTTTTTTTCCCCTCTCTCCCTTGTAATGATATAGCAATGTTAGCAAACACTTATCAGTCTGCAAAATCATGCATCTTTAAATAAATCACATGGAGAGACATTCTGACAACCTAAAGTATATTTAGTGTATAAGGCCTTTTTATTCTGACACTTGCTTTTTCTTTCTTATCTTTGTAGTCTTGTTGTCCAAGAAGATTAGATAACATTCATGCCAACTATTCCAATTCTATGATTAAGCTCTTACTTATTGGCTGAATTCCCTATAAATGACTGACAATATTAATCATAACACTCCATAACACAATACTTGTTAGATGAAGTACTAGTGGGTGGGAGTTTGATAGCAGCCAGAACAATGCCTTTTTGAAAAGGAACAAAAGAAAAGCATTGTACATCCATTTTTTTTTAATTATAAATTTTTATTTTTTGCTAAACCAGTGTATCATTATCCACTTTCATATCAGTTTCTTTAACCAGATATTTACAAGCAAGTTATCCGGTGGTATTCCCCAACAGATGAATTAAAGATTTTACTTAATATATTAATAACTTTGTCATAAAATTTTTGTTAGTTTAATAATTGTTTTGTAGCTTTATAAGTTAAACAGTTATTTTTTAAAACAAAGGTATTATTTTCATATATATATGTATAAACTATTTCTGCTTGTTTTTACTGATTCATTGACTCTGCCTAGGGTTTATTATCAAATGATAATTTATGTTTCTGGACTCTTAAATAAAGGGGGTGTTTCTCCTAGCATAGTGGCTAATGTGCTGGACTGAGATGTCATAGTGAATTTGAACTCCAGTTGTGCTCTTATGTTCACTCTCGCTCTAATACCCTGGAAAGGCATTAACTCCCTACGCCTCCAGCTATGGGTTAAATAGTACTTCTATTATTCTTCTACAAGGATAGCTTTGTCATTAAATAACCCACAAAAGTTGATATGCCATTAAACAAAGAAACCTATCCAAAACCATCCTAATTGAAACTAGACATGTTTATCATACTAAGAAATATTACAACCAAAAAGTTTCCTCTTCAACATAAATTGCATCTTTATGATGTCTATAAATGTCAATGTGTCACTGATAACTTTTACTAGAAATTTTATCTGAAAGATTTTACTTTTGATATAAACAGTAGTTGTCATTTAGTAAGCTCACTTAACTTAGCACAAGACCCAGAGGAATGGTGGACCTAGTGAGAAATTAACTTACTAGTAATAAATATGCTAGATTACCTGATAAACTCCTGAGAATGTGTGTGTGTGTGTGTATATATATTATATATATATATATATATATATATATATATATAGCCATTTTGGAATAAACTGTTTTTATGATATATCTTGTATTTAATACATCTTTCCAAATTGAAAGGTCTAACTTGGCTCCTAACTTAAATTTGGAAAGATGTATTAAATCATTGGAAGTTATGTAATGAAAACCCAGTTTATTTCAAGCGCTCTCTCTCTCTCTCTCTCACTATATATATATATATATATATATATATATATATACACACACACTAAGCTAACAGATTTATTACTAGTAAGTTCATTTCCCTCTAGGTCCACCATAACTTCTTTGTTTTCCATCCATTCACAATTGATATGGAATAGTGTTTGCCGGCTATTGTATTCTAACTGGAAATTGCATAGCAGTCAACCTTATTTCAGTATTGAACAAATAGTATATTTATGGCTTCTTTTATATTTCAGGTTCTTTGAATGCTTTGGGAATGCAAAACCTTGCAGCATTAAATCAACTTGCAGGAAACACCAACGCTTCCAATGCATCAGGTAAGTTTTCTATTTAGTGTTCATAGTAGATGATTATATAGTTGTAAGACCTTGGGATGGGTCTCTGTAATTTGAGGGGGATGCTGACCATAAAGTACCTGGACAAAGGCAGAGAGATAATAATGAAAATAACAATAAAGGATGCATGTTGAGATATTTACAAGATATGACTTTCTGCTCAGCTTTTAATATTGTCAATTTGCTTTTAGGCATGGCTCAGCTAAGCCAGACTCATGTTGCTGCAATTCACTCATTCAGTCATTCATTTGTCTGTTATTCTTGTCTCTTGTATCATAAATCCCCGTTTGCACTTATATTAAACTTATGTTATTGTTAGTCTTGTGGTTAAAATGATCAATCCCACACCTCTGCTCTATAGTTACGGAAGTAGTCGAAAGAGAAATATTTCCTCTAGTCATTTTTCTTCCTTTTTTTGTCTGTTTGAACTAAAATTAAGATTTTAGTTTAAAAACGTAGAAATAATGAATTAGTATTTTATAATATTATGACTACTGGCTGCT
Organism: Doryteuthis pealeii; assembly: GCA_023376005.1. Lineage (NCBI taxonomy): Eukaryota > Metazoa > Mollusca > Cephalopoda > Myopsida > Loliginidae > Doryteuthis > Doryteuthis pealeii. The sequence goes on from CM042145.1 coordinate 81,047,120, forward strand.
TATATATTTTGTTTAGCTCAGTCGGTAGAGCATCTACATAGAAACCACAAGGTTCTGGTTTTGATACCGGCCCTCACCAACTCTGCATGAGTAGCACAGCTTGAATCTGTGCTGTAAAGTGAGGGGGGAGTGATGTTTCGTGTGGCGCTCCACTTCAGATGCAAAATCAATCTCACTGGTCTAGTGCTAGTGAAAAGGGGATAGACTCCCTCACTGACTGGCTGATACTGACAATAGGCCACTTTACTGACTTTACTTATGCATACACAACATTTCAGCTGATGTGTCCTCTGGTCTTCTTCTGGTGTTACTTGTAATCAATTGGGGTAGATTGTTCTCATTCTATTACAAGTGTTGAGATTTTGTTTTAATTAAATTACTTTTAAGATTTTAGATATCAAAGAATAATTGATGCTATTGAATTATACAAGAAACTATTAAACAATATGAACTTTTTTTTCTATTTAAAAAAATTATTTTTATAAATGATCATGACTCTTCTCAAATTGATAGGTGTACAAAAACATTGACATCATTATTTAAATGAGATCATCATATATTCTTCAACGCTTTGTTTGCACAATAGTCAAATTAACAATATTAATTTTCCAATTAATATTGTTACTAAACTCGTATAAACAAAATCTTAACAATTGTAACAGAATGAGAACAATCTACCCTAATGAATTATAAGAAACCCCGAAGAAGGCTGGAGGGCACTTTGGCCAAAACGTGATTGTGTATTTCAACAGGAAGATGAGGACAACAGCCTGAAAAGTCAAGCCTCATCTCAAAAATTCTGAAAAATATTGTCTATTAAATATGACTTTTTCATTATCCACTTTTTCTGATCAGATCATTGCCCTCTCCCCATTTCTTATATGATCCTGTGTGTGTTTATGTGTTTGGCGTGCAAATAAGTGTAAGGTTAGCACATCTGAAATGTCATTCTCTTCAATTTTTGCTGCAGATCAGTTATAATGACTAAAGATTAAACTTTTCAAATCTGCATAACAAGAACATTTATTTTTTTCTCTATATTTGCAGTTATGTAAATTTGAAACTAAATTTCTTCCAGTAGAAACTTTAATATCCTCTTCTGATTGATGGTCTTTTCATATATACTTTGTATATTCAGCTATGTGAAATTTTTAAAAATAGTAAATGTTATTTTTAATGATGAATTAAGAATTAACTAGTTTGACTTTCTTAAAGAATTTCCTTACTATGTTTAACAATAAATGTCCTCTAAAAATGTAATGAAATTCAGTAGAAATAAAGTCATTGAATGTTTACTATTTAAATTAAGAATGTGCTATGTCAACAATTTAGTTTATACCTAGTTGTCAGCACATATTCTAATCTCATAGATTCTCTTTTTTAGATAATTTTAAATTTAGAACCACTCAAGACATGTGCACCAAATTAGGGCTATTTTATTTACCTATGTATGTATATAAACATACATCAATTTCCTTATATCTTTTGTATAAAGACATCTATTATAATTATTATTGCATATGATTTTTTTCCATTATTATCACAGAGCCTGTCTTCAACTTTTGTCGTGAGTACAGTTTATTAAACTTTTATAGATTGTTGTAGTTTTATGTATTTTGCTGTTTGATTAGCATCTCTCTCTCTCTCACTCATTTTTATTTATTTATTCTTTTGTAATTTTTTAACATTTTTTTTTTTTTTTTTTATATAACTGTAACATATCTTTTGTTATTCCCAATGTTGTTGGAACAACAATTAAACAGAACTGAAAATAAACCTTGATAGTTTTTCTTTTTTTTAATAATAAACTAGCAACTTCATGTTGTGCATCATTTTCAGAAAACTCTAGCACTATTTGTATGTGTGATGTGGTTTTCCTGTAAATTTCTAATTCTTATTAGTGCTCTTTTTAGGAATTTATAACTTCAAACAATGATGAAGCTTGATATGAACTTGTCACGTTTATCTAAATAAAATATTTTCTAATGTGAGAATAATTTTGCTAACAAATGTAAATCATTTTAAAACACTAGTTTATATAAAAGGAGTGGGTAAAAAAAAAAAGTAATAATTGGGTACATTGTATTATGAGAATGTGCTTTTGTCTTTTCATGTCCTTTTTCTGGGTGTTTCAAAATACATTTGTGTTATCATTGTTGTCAATTTAGGAGGAATATTGGAAATTCTGTTTTTTTTTACTGTTAATTTAGTTTTGTCTTTTAATGTTGTGGTTTTTATCTGTTCCTTTCCTTTTTTGTGTGTGTTATTCTCATTGTGGTTATTGTTGCTGTAAACATCATCTTTTTAACATATTCATTTAGTATCCACTATTTTTTTTTTTTTTTTTTTTTTTTTAAATATTCTTTACTGTAATTAGATCCAGTTTTATTTCATGTGAAAAACATTGTAGTTATCTGATATGCAGAAAACTATTTTTTTTATAAAGTTTATAATTTCAGTACAAATTTGAGATGATATGCAAAAGAAACATTACATTACTAAATTATATAAAATTGTTTTGTTAAAATTGAATGAGGAATATGAAAATAAAAGTAAATGAATATAAGATGCTAATATATATATATATATAATATATATATACTTTGGTGACTTTCTAATAGGGTTTACTGTAGCTGTGGGCTTTAATATTAGGTTTAAAAATTCTTTAAAAAATATTGCCTGATGTATAATTTTTAAATATCTATTTTAATAGGACATTTCAATTCTATTCATAATAATTATGAATATAGTTTTTAGATAAATTATACATAAAATTTATTAGGTTTATCCAAACCATTTTTACATTGCTAAGTCTAACTTATTTTTATTATTTCATACAGTGCCTCCTCCTAAATGTTGTTTGTAAGTTAGCCTTTATTTGGTTCCTTAAATCTACTCTCTTTGTTCATTCTTTCATATCTACCTATTCTATCAAAGCAAGTTTAGCAACATTATCTTCAATTTATTATTAGATGAAACAGTGTCAATTATTATTTTAACCAGTATTTCTATCTTTTTAATTTTGAAAAATATTAAGTTTGATTATTAATAAAACAAGCTTTTTAGATATACTCAAGTTTGATTACATCACTAGACTAAAATATAAAACAATAGATTTTGGCTTTTTAAAAATAAGATTTTCCACGTTTTAAAATTCTTAATACCTTTAACACTAATGGAAACCTGGATTTCTAGTTGTGCCACTCTATTTAAATAAATGAAAATTAAGATTCAGTTTTCATAGCACTCGATTTATATTTATTTTTGAACTGTAAATTGTTGTAGTAAAAGAAAATATAAGCACTTAACCTTTCAATTAATATTATATGGTTGAAAGAAGGGTGTCATATAAAGATTCCACAATGTTTTACCTCCAGACTTCTCTCTATCATCAAGTTTCTCTAACTAAAATAAGATTTCAAAGCAAGTTTTATAGTTTATCTATAATCAAGCTTCACTCTAATTATTCACTTTTAACCTGGAATGTACATATTCATAAACTGCTGCTTAACATTCTTAAAACCTGCTGTTATAATTATCATAATGCAGTCTTGTATCTTCATACAGGGCGATTCCTTTTAAACAGATTTAATCAGTACACTTTAAAGCTATTAACACATTTTTTAACATGGTCTAACAATTTTTACTTCTAGTCACAACATTCTTAGATTTAATATTGATCAGAGGTTTTTCTTCTTTTAAGAAAATTATTTCATAACATTTAAATGAAATGATTTCAAACTAAAGTAAATTTAATAAACATTTTCGAGACTTTTTATTTCTTGTTTAGTGCTAAATCTTTTAGATAAATTTTCCCTGTTAATTTAAAATATTGTCAGACATGTTTTAAATGTAATTTTTTTATTCTATTAAGAATAACTTTAAATTATAATTTAAGTTTTTTCATTCGTATATTCTATTCTAACACTTCTAAATTACTTCTAACTTTATAATCTTGTTCAACCATAAAGAATATTAATTCCTAAATGTTATTTTAAGATTAATCTACTTGTGCTGTCTCCAGGGTAAATGCATTCATTGTCTTTAAGAGCATCACAACTCTGAACCAAAGTTATGTTTCATTGACTGATTTATTGACTACTCAGAAAAGATAAAACTGAAAAGAAACAACATACAATTTGACAAATACGTATATGAAACAACATACAGAAACATCACCCATTATAACTTCATATAACTTAGTCTGGTCTTAATAAATTGCCAAGTAGCTGATAGTTCTTTGAAAAAAAAAATTATTTAATGAAGAAATAATGCTAATAAGTGAAGAGTAGAAGTTAAGTAAAAGCCTTGTTAAAAAGTGAAATGAGATAGGGGCTAGCACATAGTATGAAGAAAATACTTGTATTAAAATATTTAAAAAAACAAAAAAATATCAAAAATCATGGTGCTTCTAAATAAATAAAAACCCACAAAGATTTTTACCATGATGATAAGTTATTGGATAATTAAGGAGATTAAACAACTGGTTTCATTATTTGTCTTATTTCTAATAAAGGGGTGGCACCAGAAGTTATGTGCCAAAGACTATTCTAAGGATTTACACTAATAAATTAAAGGCTGCTAAGGGAAATAAACAATAGGGAATCTAATCTAATGTGTTAAATGACAATATTTGGTTTTCCCCTAGAGCTATTTTGTTTTATATATGGGTCTTTAATTCTATCTTAAATTCTCCAAATGGTAGTTTTTATCAGTAATCTACAAAATAAGATTTCTTATTAAGTTTATTTGATAGTGTTATTCAATTCAAATATATCAACTAATATTTTAAGATATTGAGTCCTTTTAGTAAAAAGATTTTTTTTATGTTTAATAATGGTTGACAGCTTTTGATAGTGTATATCTCTCATTGTGAAACTGGATGATCATTTCATATATCCCTTAATTTTCTTAGGGATCTCTCACTGCACATTTGTCAATCCTTTTAAAATGCCTTTCACTTAACAAGTACAGATCAATCAACTTGTTAAAAGTGAAAAAGTCAAATCAAATTGACATAGGTGTTACCAAATGATTTTCACTTTATTGAAAGTTCTTTTACTCTTCAATTCTTTCTCCTTTGATTTTCTAAGGCTTTGAACAAGTCAGTTCAATTTCTGACAGGGGGCAGGAGAAAGAGCTGGAGAATCATGTTCATCTTTTCAGTGGTTTCCTATTTCTTTCTATTTCTCATTGGTAAACTATCTGTATTGATCTTTAAGATTAATTATACATTGTATGCAGTAATTCTTCCAAGTTTTCTCTGGTCACATTATCTTGAATAGCTTTCATAGAGGTCTTTCTTTAGATTAAAGTTTAAAACTGAATGTGTTGAAATTTTCTTTGATTTTGATTTATTAACACTAGGACCCTTTTTCTTTTTTTAATTTTTTTTTTTTAAGTTTAGGTTTTTAATCTTAAGATCAGGAAAATTTTAACTTATTTCATTTTCTCTCTGGGGGTAAAAAAATTACCAATCTTCGATTTAATTGATTTAGAAATTAGAGTAGCATTATCCTATCATTTTTCTGTTGTTTCTCTTTTCAACAATATTTTAAACAGAAAATGCCTAGACTTCTCAAAGAATTTTTAAGGGCACCCTTTTTGAAATTGTAATTGAAGCTTCACTTATTGAAATTCAACTGAATCATGAAAAGGGACATTACATTTTTTTTATGTTAATCCTACTCTTATAGAATTTCAACTTGTCTTTGAGACCCCACTCCACTTGATTTATTTTGCATTTAGTAAATTTGTTATAATTGCAGTGAGAATTTGTAAGAGATGTTAATTTCTCAGTTGTAACTTGAAATTGGGGTCACTTAATAATTAGGTGCTAAAAATGTTTTATTTTAATTCAGTGTAAAGCAATTTTGTCTTAGATATTTAATAGACATTTTAATTATTACCACTCAACAGGAAGCAATTCTGTGCCAATAGCTATTTTAATTGTTTTTAGGGGTTGCTTTTTAATATCCAACCAACTTTGTATAAAAAATATATATATATTTCTACCTTATAGCACATAGAAAACTGAATTTAAATTTGCCATTTGAATAAGAAAAAAAAAGTTATCCCAATGCAAGAGTAAGGAAACTTTCTATAGCTTTAATATATCTGAACCTTAGTAACAAATTTAAAGATAAGAATGGGAATTGCACAAGAATAATGCAGGCTGTTTTGAAGAAATCCTGGAAGCAGCACCCAGTAAAATAGCAGCTATATGGCCATTTACTTCCCTTCTCAAAAATCATCCAAGTAAAATAAGCAAGACATGCTGGGCATTGCTGGGGAAGTAAGTATGAACTCATAACTGATGTTCTCCTTTAGAGGCTATGGACAAACCAGTGTTGGTCAACCAGCAAAAACTTATATTCATCAGTTCCGTGTGGATATTGGGTGCCTTCTAGAGGACTTACTAAGAGTGATAGCCAATTGGAATGTACGAGAGAGTCAAGGGAATCCATGCTATCAGCACGACTTGATGATCTTTCATTTCAATTGTTTATTATTTTTTCAGAAAAAAAAATTTGTCATAAAATCTATTTCGTTAGTGGTTTTGTATAATTTATATACATATATATTCAAATAGTAAAATCTTTATGTAATGATAAAAATAATGTAATTTCTTTTGGTTCATTTTAAACATAAGCTTACTATCTTTGTACATATTCAAATTGTATAGCTGTAGAAAGACTGCATAGGTTTGAACAGTATAAAAATAAATCAAATGAATTTGTATATAACCCCACATTGATTCTCTTTACTGTTCATTAAATCTATGATTTGTGGATAAATCTTGGAATAGAATCTTTCTGGTTTAGAAACTATATTCTCTATTGAAAACTGCAATGTAAAGATAATTTTCATAGTTGAATAACTTGGTTACAATAGGATTAATTTTAGTTTTTTAAAAATAGTGTTTAAAATGATTAAAATTTGTACTTAAGATTATATGTAAGAGTAAAATTGACATGATTAATATTTAACTGAGGAAATGAACCGTCAATTTCTTTTATAGAATGCATAAGATTTCTCTTAAAACTCACCATATTAGTATGTCTGCAACAAGGAAAAGGAAAAATATAATAGAATTATTTGACACCATGTTACTGTTTGTCATGTTTGAGGTAGCCCCTTAAAAGCATTAATATACTACAATGCTAATCATATGTGGCTAAAAAGAAATTGTTTTTCCAACATTTTATTGTCCTTGTCTTTATTTAAACATTCTGTTTAGTTGGACTGGGTGAGGGGAAGAAAGAATTAGAAGAAATGGGCATTGCTCAGCCACTTACTGAGGAGCTGGCCTACTTGATTCTAATTGACCATAATATTTTAATTGCATTTTGTGTTGAGGAACTGTGTACCTTCAATGGCTAGAGATCCTTTTATCATTGTTTTTGAAATATTTGCTAACCACTTCTCATCTAAAGCAAAAATGCTAATGCCAATTCTTATGTTGACAGAAACTTTCATAATATTCTTATTTCTGTTTCTATTTGTTTTTGCAAATTGCATTTTCAGCTAGAATGAGTAAGTACTATTATTGCACATGGAATGCTGCCTATGCTCTATCAATGATATTGAGCACTCTTATAAATGTAGGAAACTGTATTTTATATATATATATATTATATATATATATATATATATATATATATATATATATAATCACTTTCTGGACAAAGGTTTTCCAAAATGAATTTGGCATCACTCACTCTCAAGTTTTCATTTCATCTTTATCTGTGATTATTTCTTTGTGTCATTCTCCACTCCATTCATTGAAAAGCAGTCATTGCAGCTTTTGCAAATAGAATTATTAGACTCGGTTCTGTTTTGTTCTGCTTTTGCACACTTATCATATAGAGCGTGCTGATTGTGTTGTGGTTATTATTAATTTTTGTTGTGGCACAGCAAATAATTTGAACAATTCTGATCAATAACTGCAACAGCAGTTGCCAATATCTATTGCCTCAATTTACACCTTCACCCGACTTCTATGAGAATCACATTTGCTAACACAGATTTGCCTGCTTATTCATCTCTTACATTTCCTCTTCCTACTCAATCTCCACTCCCTCTCAGAATGAATTGCCAATTTTAAACAAGTACAACTCAACTGAATTGTGTGTTTTCCAAGGAAGTCTTTAAGAAGCAAAACAAAATAGCTGCTTTTGTTATTTGTCTCACTGTAGTCCACCCACATTAATTTTCTTTGGAACTCTTATATTCCTAGATATATGGTCATAGAAACATTCTTCGTCATTTTGTTAGATAAGTGAATTACAAGAATAATTTCTAAGTTAAATTAAAGATAATTTAAAAAAAATGTTTACAGAATTTTGACAATTGTAAGAAGGTTATGAATTTTAGAAAATTCTTCTTTTTCTGCAGATTTTTAGAGCATCTTTTTGTTTCTGTCATTGATTGATAAAAATATTTACAGAATTTTTTTTTTTTTTTTTACTCATTGAAAATTTAAGGTATGATCAACCTTTGTGTTCTTAATTTGGTTATCTAATTCAACCTGTATGTGTTTAGACCTATTCTTTATCAGTTGAAATTTTCAGTGAAATCTTTTTTTTTTTTTTTTAATAAATCAAACCAATTTAAGAAGTATATGAACTAGGACAATGAAAGTCAGAAACCTTTTATTTGACTTTCCAACATTTTTGGGCTACAGGCAACTAATGCTGATTATCTGTTAGAAAGCTGGTCTCTACAAAATCTTATAACAAATAGTTATTATATTCACAATATAAAGCTTTTATTTCCTTACTAATTAAAAGTTTGTTCATTTGATTTTGCATTCAGGGTAATTGTATTAAAATCTAACCACTTTTACTGTCTGTAATATTATATGCATTTTTAAATGTAAAACATTGTGTGAGTGAATTTTTGTCTACCACTGTTAATACAGGAGAAATAATTTACAATATCTCATTTTCTCTTCAAGTTTATATATTGAATGTCAAACTCAATATTGAAATAGTACATTAAATATTACCTTTGTCTCTATTTTAATATGATTATGAAAACCTTGTTGATGAAAATGAACTAAATTTCAACCAAGTTAAATTTAATGAATATTGCAACTATTAAGACTTTAATTATCTCTCTTCATAGTTTGTGTTTTGACTAAGGTTTTTTTCTTCTTGTTGCTCAGCTTTGATTTTATAAGTATTAGTATTTTCTTTCCTAATACCCCCCCATTAAACAGACAGTATTATGATTGTTTCTTTGAATTATCAAATGAACAATTATTATTATAAACATTATTCTAAATAGATCAAGATTAACCACAACTTGTGATCTTTTTTTTTTTTTACACTGGTGGTCCTTCATACTAGAGTATGAGTGACAACCAGTCTCCTCAGGTCTCCAGGACTCTTCTAAGTATTCTAGCTGATTATTAATATTTATCTCAGTTTTCTTTTTTAATTTTGCCAATATAAAATTAGAACTACTTTCAGTGGTGATTGTTACATCAATATTTATTTTTTTAAATCTAGATATATCTTAAGCTCTAAATGTGAATTCTGGTTGGCCAGTCTTAAAAAGTATGTAAATTGATAGCATTTCTAACAAAACTAGAACATGAATTCAAATGGTAATCTGTAAAGGTCAATCATTTCACTCTTAAATAGGGAATGTGCTCTTTGCTTACTGAGGCATAGAAATTAATTTACTACCATTTCTTTGTTTTTTGGTTACTCAACTGATGCACTCACACATACTGATTAACTATCATGTATTATCTCAATCTATAACTTTTTTCTTTTTCATATTACACACGTTTTAAAATACAGAATGTATGTGTGTGTTTAAATCAAGACAAAAGCTGTTTTTTTTGGGGGGGGGGGGGTAAAAAATTTTTTTAATGAAGTTAGCTACAGTTTACTCATTGTTAGTTTATGATTCTGTAACATTATATTGTAACAATGCATATGTTTCAATGTTTTTTAAAAAATGTTCTTTCACTTTATCTCTCAAGAAAGCACTACTGTTTATGTTGCTAGCTATTCTTAATCTGTGAGCTACATTCTGTTGCTTACTCTTAGTATCTTTTTTTTTCTTCTTCCTTTTGTTTTTCATTTGCTTCAAATATATTAAGAATCCAAAACTTGTGTTGATTTTCATTTATGATTGTTAATGTATTTGAATACCAGTATGAACAAAGTTGAAAGAATTAAGATGCTTCTAAAAATTGGATTTAGTGGCAAATTTGCACTTTCTTTCTCTTCTTCTGTAAATGAATTCCATGATTGTATTTTTCATTTTGAATGATTTGACCAATCATTTATACACACACACACACACAATTTGAATATCAATTAATACAAAGTTCATTAACATATATTATCTGTGTTTTATAATTCGAGGAGTCAAATGTTGATGACCATTTCAGTCCAGACACTGTTGACAACACAGACCAATGGGATTGCATACATAATGAATTAATTTTGTATTTGGGAACATTTTCATTCAATGGCGGCTTTCATTTCATTGATTATTGCTGATTTTGCAAAATAAACCATCTTTGATGTTTCCCTGTTCATTGACAATGTGAACTAATGATGGAATAAAAATTTTCAAAAGAGGACATCTGTAAATAGCATTACTAGTTGATTTTTTTTATTTGAGATTATTGTTATTTGATTAGTTATATAGGGATCTGTAAATGGCGTTCAAAACTGCTTCAATTATGCAAATATCCCCAGTAGTTCAAAAGTTATGAGAATTTAATGCCCTGAAATTGGGGGTACAAAAGTGGACATTTGCTAAAAAATGTCAAATGATGGATCAATTCAAAACAAGAAATTCAGTAATTTCTTTACCATTTCTTTATTTTTGGAGCAATTTTTATAAAACTTGGCATTCTTATGTAAAATTGTATCTTTTTATCATTCTGCACTCAAATTGTATGTATCTCTATGCTGTAACTCATTATTTAGAAAATAAGAGGTACGTTTATCAGTGCCTTGTTTTTTCAAATTTTTCATTTTTATAAAGTTTGTAGGGGTGTCTTGAACAGTTTATCCAGCTTCAAACTTATCTCCAATATGAGAAATGGTGTTTGTAGATATGCTTGAAACTCTGTTCTAAATTGTCTTGAAACTTCAGTTATGTTCTTGCACTTAGAGTTGCACCTTTGAGAATATTTTTTTTCTCTCAAAGCCTAAGTTTTATTTCAGCTTTTATTTTAAATCAGTTGTAGTTTGTACACATTTTTGGGACACCCACTGTGTGTATGTGTGTAATGTTAGGATAACGTAGACACAGAGTCAATAATGCTTGGTGAATGTCAGTTTCTTGTCTATGTAAACAGGCCAAGTGGTTCCCATGTGGTGGGCATCACTTTATATACTCTCTGGGGCATTATGGGAAGTGTTTAATTTATACTGTGTAGTTAGTTACCTTGCTATATTATATTAATATTGTAATTGTTACTCTATTATGTTTCATTTATTATTTTCTAGTGTTTTTATTTATTATTATTACTACTTTTATTTTTATTTATTCATATTTTAATTTTAAAAATGTAAATGAATTTAAAAAACAAAAATCACAATAACTTATTGACTCTGTGTCTATACTTTTCTAACTTAGATATATATATATATATATATATATATATTATATATATATATATATATCTATGTTCTATCACAAATATTGAGTCCTGTCTTTATGAATATACCAAACTATATACATACATACATACTAGTCTCTACTCTATGATAATATTTATTTTCTGTTTGATTTACAGGTACTATGACTGGTACAACTTCCTCAAACTCACTAAGTGGCCTCGCTGGAATGCAAGCTCTAGGGAACAATTCCTTAACAAACCTCTCTAGCTTGACCTCAAGTGTAACAACCAACATGAATGGCATTGGCTCCAATACTAATCCTACAGGTATTGATGCCCTTAGCCAAGCATATTCGGGGATACAGCAATATGCAGGTTTGTCAGGTTTGCTCCCTCCAGGTAAAGGTTTGTTTCATGTTTTATTATAGTTTTTCCAGGTGTGACTCTGTTTGCGTGTAGTTAATGTGGGGCTTTGGCGTGGTCGTCAAATCTTCATCTCCCTTTTATTTTTCTCCTCTTGCTCCCACCTGCTTTATTCTTCACCTGTTATTGGTTATTCCCCTTTAGCATTATGCCTGCTTCCTCTCTCTCTTCTCTCTCACTTCTTAAATCTCTCCCTCCCTTTCTTCTTTGCTTTCTTCCTTCCCTTTCCCTTCCTTTGTCTCGGCATTGCCCATTTATGCCTTGTGTTGCTGTATGCCAGCTGACAGCACTGCAGATTGTTAATGTAACCTGCATAATTTAATTTCTGTTCATACAAGTCCATTTTATTCATTGCAATGAAGATTGGAATGTATATTTACTTTAATAAGCATTAAATACATTTAATATTTAATGTAAAATGTAATTCTCAGCTTTTAAAAAAAATATATATATATTTTATTTTATTTATTTTTTTAATTCACTTATTGAGAATTTTTTCTCTCTTAGTAATAGAGAGTTTCTCCCTTATAAATTGTAAATATTGCCATCTCCCAATTTGGAATAATAAAGTGTAAACTTATTTGACTTAATATTTTCTTCTCACCTATCCCAATCCAAAAGATAAAAAAAAAGCTATGGCCCTACTTTGAATAGTCATTGGAAGCCCAAGATGAATTCAAATGTGCACAATTTTGCAGTTTCTATCCTGGAATAACTTTTGGAACATGAGATTAATGTTCACCTCTTTCCATTCCAAACGTATACAGGTTTCCAGATTACAATGGACTTTGATTTTGATTTTTTTACCATTCACTTTATCAGCTGTTTTATATAAAATTGACCAAATACAGGGTATCTAGACATAGTCAAATAGCAATGTTTTGTTTAAAGCAAGTATTTTTATGTATCTATCTTTAATTTCATTCTGCAGTGCATCATCTCTGATGGCTTGATTATTATTTTTATCTATTGGATAGTGAAATCAGATCCTTACTGTTTAGCAGAAACAAATTACTCATGCAATACAAAATTCAGTTTTCTGCTTCTTGTGTGTCTCTTTATTTAGCACCACCATTTCCTCTTCCGCCTCCTCCTCCTCACTCCCATCTTTTCTTACTGATGTGTTACTAATGCCTATATGTCTATTAGCTTGCTAGATGTCTTGTTGAAATGGCCATACATTGCAGTAAGATTGCAAATGTCTTGTATTCAATTTTAAAGTCTACCAGAAAGCCATTTAAAAAAATGTCTAATATCGTTTTTTATATGACTATTGGTTTTCCAAATTAAAGGAGATTAAAATGGTCATTTGTCATTAGTATAACTCATGTTAAGTCCCATTTATCTATTTATTTTGTATTTCTTTCACAAATTATTGTATTGTATATTTCAATATTCAGTAGAAATGAAATTTGTCTATATGTTTGTTAGATTTAACAAGCAACATAGTACAGTATTGGAAAAAAAGAAAGAAAGATTGTATGGGCTAGCTGTTTTACCTAGTATATATTATACATAATTATTTACATGTAAATTGGCACTTCTGTGATCTATATTGAGTCAGTGTTGTTCCCTGGTATTTTTGTCTGTGTCCAAAGTATAATGTGCGTGCGTGTGTGTATGTGTGTGTGTGTATATATATATATATATATATATCTTACAGTTAAGATATGAAATATTCAGATGAAAACAGTTATTTCAAGGAGAAGAAAATTTAATACTACTTCAAAAACTAAGACAAAACAAAGAAAAAAATGACACATATGAAAGATTATTTTATTTTTTATTTATAGGCAAGATAGCTGAAAAATAAGTTTGATACTAGGCAGATTGGCAGAGATCAAAACACACATACTAGCAATAGTTAGACAGGCAAATTTTTTTAGAAATAAACACTCTTACTGTATATTATGTAGATAATGTTTCTATAAGAATTATTGCAGTTTTAAAGTCAGTATAGTTAATTGTCTCTAAAGATTTTCTGCTGCTCTATGTTCTCATTTATGTTTAACTTTATTCTAGAACAAAAACATATATTCTTTAATTTTCATATTTGAAGTAATAAATAGACACTTTTGTTTATGATAGAATGCATATAATTTCAAAAGCAAATAGCACTTAACATACCCAGTGCACCACATCATTATAACTTTGTTTACTTTATATACATCATAGCAACTTATCCTTAGAAATAGGAACCAGTTTTCATTTTGATGTCCCCCTCTTTTTCTGTATTGTTTGATTTGAAGATGCATTTTGGCTCTAAATAATATATTGCTGTATTCAATGCTGACATTGGCTTATTAGAATATAACAACATGCAATAAAAGCTTTGAATTGTGTTATGGAACAGAAGAGGTTTACAAAAAGACCATTTATTATAATGCTTCACAATATGACATTTATTAATAGAAATTTTTTATGATTGTTTTGGTAGAACTCTTTTTGACACATTCCTCAATGTTGATATAATCTATGGAAAGTTTTTACCCTTTTTTCATCCAGATATTTCAATATAAATATTTCAATTGTGAATTGGTTTAGTATTTTTGTAATATTTGTCAAAATCTATTTGCTTTCTGATTTTGAAATCCAATGCATTTTTACCTTACTGCAATGTTACCATAAAGTTATGTTTGGTATGTGCTTTGTGTATGTATGATTTCATTCATATGTGGCTTGCTTCTGTGCTGGTCAACTAACCTCTTATTGCAAATGCTATTTCTGCACACTTTTATATATTTCTCTTTACAGCTTTATCCATAAATTTCAATGCTGATGAAATATTTCTTGACACTTTGCAAAAACACGCTATCTTTATTTTTTCTTAACACATATACTCATTTCTACTTCATAACATCAGTTGATTTGTTTTTTTTCTGAAAGGCTTCATAGAAACATTTCCTTGTATCTCTCATTGCTATGCAGCTTGGTTTCTTAAAATTTTAAGCATACATTTTGATTACTTTGCTCTCTCTTTATAATAAAAATTCCTATATCCTGATTTAGTTTCCTGTAGCTTTAAAAAAAAGAAAATGATTATACACTTATTTTCTTCCAATTCAAATATATTAGGGAATAAAATAAGTTAGGGTATCTTAACAATTCTTGAAGTACATATTTGTTTGTCCTTACTCTAAATAGTTACTGGTGGCAGCTAAATTATTATTAGAGTTAAAAAGGAAAAAAATCCATTCATATGATAATTGTGTGGCTGTTAGTATTGTTTCTATTAAGACTGAAAATAGAACACATACAAGAATTGGGATTGAAAGTCATCTCAAAGTATGTTTATCATTTACATAATTATTTATATTTATACTTTTATGGAATTTGTAGAAACAACAAATTAATGGATACATCTATCCACTGTTCATATCATATGATTGATATTTGAATTGAAACTTTACAAGTTTTTCTGCAAATTTATTTCTTTAAAATTCATGTCTGATGTCAATTTCATATAAATTAGTCTTAATAGGTGAATGATAATGGAAATAAAATTTGCATAAATTTCAATATGTTCATTCAATTAAAGAATAATTTAATTAAAGCGCCAATATTTTTATTTTTATTTACCCCTTCAAAATTTAGAACTGTTTCTTTTTTTTCTCTCCCCTAATAGCATATCATATTTCTGTTTATTTACTGTCTGCACACACATTCACCTCATTCCAATTAAACTAAAGATTATTTTCTTGAAGCTAATCAAAATAATTTTTGAGTTTTCATTATTACTGTTATTTAATAATTGTTTCAAGTTCATAAATTTTCATCTCCTTCATTAACTTCCTGTAGAAATGTTGAGAAAATTATCTTTCTTTTGCTTATATATTGTGTGTAATCATTTCCACAAAGTCTTTGAACTAGCAAATCTAATTTCTTCTTGGCTACCACCTAAAAATACCAAAAAGTATAAACTCCTGACTAGCAAAAGAAAATTTATTTTCATCCTTCTTAAAAGACTTCTATGCATAGCCTTTATTAGTTTTTGTAATTAAAATATGTAAACATAAAGTATAGTTAATAGTCATTCTACTAAATAATCTGTACATTTAATCTTGTAAAAATATTCAATTTTATGAAGGAAAGGAAAGAACCATTACTTGATACATTATTGATTCTTTCCTGTTTTTAACATTTGAAGAGAGAAATCTGTATGATGCCAATGTTGTTATAAGGCTTCTTATCCATTGTAAGACTTTTCATATCAACTGAATGTAAATCAGTCTGATCCAAACCAATTCAATTCTCATAGACAACCATTTTAAGTAGTGATACTGAATATTAGTTGGCTTATTATACTTTCCCTATTTTCTTTTCATGCTACATTATAATGTGTTAGGTATTTAATTGGTTCATCATCATCTCTCTCTCTCTCTCACACACACACACCTACTTTTGATTGTGCAATTTTGGAGTAGTGCAGTAACATTTGGTCTAATATTGTGTGGCTGTATCTGTGGGTTGTTTTTTTTTTTTTTTTTTTTTTTTTACAATCTGTTGTGATTTTTGTATTTTCTTACCAACAGATGTTTCCTTTCAAGAAATGACCATTGGCATTATTTTCTTTTACAGCATCATTCCCTAATGCATTCAATAGTCAGTCAGCCCAACAGATCCAACAGGCTGCAGCTAATTCCCCAGCTGGCAAACAAACTGAAGGTTGGTATCTACATACTATGACATAATTATAGCTGTATTGTGGTTTTGTTTTGCTTACATTCTGTTTATAGCTGAGACTTTGCATATATTTTTTTCATTTATTTGTTTTTTAAGTAAATTGGAATTTCTTGATTCCGTGCCACTTTCATATTGTTGTATAGATTGTATGAAAGAAGCTTACTTAAGAACAAAGAATGGCTTTTCATTTTATATGTATGGAATTTTTAAAACTTTCTCTACTGTTTCTTGTCACTTAAGAGTTTTTCTATATTATTTTATTTCCTAAACTCCATGTTGGATCCCCCATTTTAAGACCAGTTAATTTTTTTTTAATTCTTGAAAATATATTTTTATTCTCATCAAATTATATTTAGATAAAGGTTACTAATTCTACCAAGTCAACAACTATTTAAGCCTACTTCTTTCATACTACTTGACTTTCTAGATTTTTTTACTTTAATTTTTTGTTTGCGTTTTTATTTAATTTTTTAAATTTTATTTTCATTTTGCATGTCATTGTTTATATATAATTCATTTCAGGAACCGTAATCTATTTTTAAGTAAAATTCTTTAAATATCTGTATGGAAAAAACATTCACAATTATTCTTTATCAAGTCATTTTATTAAAAGGGTTCAAGTGATAACAGTATAATGTTGAACTCGTCCAGAAGTATCAAATGTTTTAAGAGGAAGTTATTCTAAGATTTTTTGATTAATTCATGATTGTTTATTCTTTACTGAATCCCTTCAAGTAAGTTGATTTTTGAATTGGAGTCTTGAATGTCTTTTGATGGCTATTTTTCTCATCAGTAGACACGACTCTTATTAATGAGCAGCTTACTGACTAAACTTACTGATTCTAGCTGTTGACCTGTGAGGCTCCTCTGCCCAGCATCAAGTGAAGCACGCTGTTGACCCACTGTAAGGTTCACCTGCTTTGCTTCATATTCATCATGCTACATCCCATGCTTGTATGACTTATTAGAGACTTCTCTGAATTTTTTGAGATGAGGCTTGATTATTTGGACTATTGTCCTCATCTTTAATATGCCCTCCAGCCTTCATCAGGTATTTCTTGTCTGACTTTGAAACCTTCTTGAACTCGGGAACCTTCTTCCTGGTGAAGGCTCCTGGGTTTAACAAGAAATACCTGAAGAAGGCCAGAAGGAACATCGTCCGAAACGCTATGTAGATAACAATAAAGATGAGGACAATAGTCCGAATAATCCAAATAATACGACTTATTAGAGTTTCATGTATTCTAAACAAGGTAGTGCCATCTACTAAAAATGGCAAGTCTCTGAAATTAGTAGACCAGTTCATATACCTCAGTAGCAATATCTTATCTACTGAAAATGATATAAACATACACATAGTTGATATGCCTTGATGATGTCAACATACGCATAGGAAAGGCATGGGCAGCTATTGACAGGTTAGCAATGGCCGATAGGGAGGGATGGTGAGAGAATCAAAAGAATCTGTGCTGTGGGCATGCCTCAATGATGAAGTTGCTTCTTCATTCTATTTCATCTACTCTTGTCTTAATTTAGATGTTTTGTAGAAGTGGTTTTGCTCAGTCAGAGTATCCACCTCACAGCCACAATGTTCTGGGTTTGATACTAGCCCTCACTTACTCAGCACATGAGTAGCAGAACTTGAATCTATGTGGTAGTGGGGAGCTGATGGTAGGTGTGGCACTTCACCTTAAATGCAAAAACTATCTGCTGGGTCTAGTGCTTAGTGAAAAGAGTATAAACTCCCTCACTGTCCATCTGATACTGACAATAGGCCACTCTGCCAACTTTACTTACATGCTAACAAAGTAATTAAAAGCCTATTGAACAATTCACACTTGAACTTGTCACTATTTCCATTTCTGAAATTTAAATTATAGTAACACTGTTCGTATCAGTTGATGTCCTTTTTTTTTGTTTTTGTTTTTGTTTTGTTGTAGGTCCAGACGGAGCCAATTTATTTATATATCATTTACCCCAAGAGTTCAGTGACCATGACCTCATGCAGACTTTCATACCATTTGGAAATGTAGTATCTGCAAAAGTTTTCATTGATAAGCAAACAAATCTAAGCAAGTGCTTTGGTGAGTATTTATCTTTTTAGTAAATTCACATTCACTTTACTTCATACACATTTTTGATTGCTAAAATTAACAAAAAAATACAAGGGAATTAAATTTTTTTTGTTACACACTTTATGTAACAAATTAACTCACATAAAATATAGAATTGATGTTCTTATGTATAATTTAAATAAATATTATCTGTTTGTATATTTTTATATACATGAATTGGGTAAGTATTAAAAATCTTAGATCAAATGACGTGTGATTTTTTAATATATAATTTGAGTTAAAATTATGATGTTGTGTGTCCTTTTAAAAATAATAAAATAAAGCCAATGTACAAATATAATTACATTTGTATGACTTATACAAGGATCATTCAATAAATAAGGTGAATTCTGCGTAAGGAGTTGGCAGTAGGAAGCACTGATTACAGTTATAGCTTTTTCAAGGAAATCAATAGTAATGGGTCGTTTCATATCCCAGAAAAGTATCAGCATGACTTTATTTACTGACTGCTGCACCTGGAAACTTTTCTTTACAGAAAAGTCAGTGTGTTTCAAATCTATGGACTGTCTTTTTAATTTATTCTTGTAGTGACAAACCTGTTTCACCCATTTATAAATATATTTTGGACACATTTGTAAACATCACACATTCTTCTGTAAATTTCATTTGATTTGCACTTGTCAGCCACAAAAAATTTGATGACAGACTTCTGTTTAAGCCTGGAGCATTTTGTATGATCTGCCACCATTTTGAATAGCCTCAAAACAAATATTTTAATTGAATAACCTTTTTATTTTGTATAACTTGAAGGCAGGGGGTAGTGTAAATTTTATATGAAATATACTATTTCTTAGCCTTAATGTTTGTTTTGAGACATCTTTGAAAAGAATTTTACTTTGAATTTGTAGATTATAATATCTGTAAGTTATCATTTCACATGTTCTTTGGTCAAGATTTTACTTTTCTAAGTAAGACACTTGTATAAATGTTCTATGAATCTTTAAAAAAATCAAAACACAAAATTGTTTTATTAAAAACCTTTTGTCTCTTTTTGAAAACTTTTCTGTCATCCCTGGAACACTATGAAATAACCATTCAGAATGTTGTCATGAATCCAGCTTACAATGAATCAAATTTCAGTCAAATGATTGCACTCAACCTACTCTTGTTCCGTTATTTTCTTGTTAGAGTGTGTAAACTCTTTATTTTGTTTTATTTCTTTTTTAAATACAGGTTTTGTGAGTTATGACAATCCGTTGTCGGCACAGGCAGCAATTCAGGCCATGAATGGGTTTCAGATTGGTATGAAACGACTGAAAGTACAGTTGAAGAGGCCAAAAAATGATAGCAAACCATACTAATGTAGAATATCCTTTTTAACTGGTGAGTAAATACCCATTTTTTTTTGGCTTTTTCTCTCAACCTTTTAGTACATTTAATAGAACTTTTACTCCTACCTTCTAATAAAGTCAGTCAGACAAATCATCTTCTGCTGCTACAATATTTTTATATCTTTTTACTATGCAATATGTTATCTCTTGAGGAGGAAGCTGGGTTTCATATTATTTGGATTCTTGAAATTAGCACCATCTTTTTCTTTCTCTGATTAACAAATACCTATCACAGATTTATCAACACATCTTTTCTTCTCGGTTACACAGCTGTTTAGTGATCATGTTTGGGACATTTTCACTGAATCTTTTATTAAGCTCCTATTCACTTGTTCAAATTGGATGAAAACCCAAATTTTAAATGAATTTATATTTACAGTTGTTGATGATAAGAAAAATTCTGTTAATGTATTTTTCCTTTTTACAATATGTCTGATGAAGAGGGTTCATAATTGAATAGCTCTTAGGCTAGTTATTATATTGAATTGAATATGGTATTTGCTAGAAGAGTTTCTTTCAAGGTATTTACAATGCTGAATTAGGAAATTGAACTTGTGGAATAATAAGTTTATGCTTAATGTGATAGTGGACAAAACAAACTATATGTATTTATGAAAAAGAATATCTGTCAGTAATGAATAATTCTTAGTTGAATAACTACCTAAACATAATATTGGCTGGTTTTGTGGGATTTTATACCTTCATAGGTTGCATCAAAATTAAAACCTCATTAATTGTATTGGAGACAAACTTAGGACTGGCTCCATGTACTCAAAGATATTTTTTTTTTTTTTTTTTTTGTATTTTATAAAAATCTATAAGCATTTTAATTTTTACGTTTTTGTTTTAGCTTGGATGAAACCATCCATTGCCAATACATAGGTATGTAAACAATAACAAAAGTTGTTTGCAGTAAAATTATTTCTTTGTAACTTATAGCCTTTACCTTTTTGCCAACCTTTAAAAAAAAAAAAAAGAAATAAAAATGTCAGTGCAAAACTGTTAGTTGGCACTGCATGATCTTTAAAGATATGTTTGCTAGAAAGTTAAATTTGCAATTCATTTAAAGCATATACTTTATCTGATGTATTACTAATAAGGTTGCAGAGAGCTGAAGAATACAAAGGGGAGTGTACTAAGTAGATTTTCCTACTCTATTTTTTCCTTAAAGGAAATGAATTGTTTTCTTTACCTATTCTCTGAATATTATAGCAGTACTTTTGTTGGCACTTTTGTACAGTAGCTTCTTTATTTCATGTCAATACCATTTGTCTTGGGAACTTAATGAAAGATTTGTATTATTTTATCTTCTAAAAATAAAACAAAGAAATAATTTGTAAAAGTAAATTTAGGTGAGAATATTGCCCTATGCTTTGGAAATGATTCGTTAAAGGTTACATCCTAATAAATTTTGACAACTAATGGCAATTAGAATCTGGTGCTAAGAAAATATCGATCATACACAGAAAGTAGTTCAATATAGATAATAATAGACTAGAAAAATGTGCCCTGAGTTTACTAGATATTACAGCTTTCTAAATTATTGTTGTCTATTCTCTATTTAGTATTACTTTGAAAGGAAAAATTCACCATTTTCACAAATAACTGGATGTCTGCAGTTTAAGCAAATGATGGGCACTGCAGAAGCAGCAGAAACAGTGCAGCTAGTTTATTCATTTGTTGCAATAGGATTTTTTCTTTTCTCTCTTACTTGCCTCAATAATGAAAATATTGCCTGTGCGATTTTTCTCTCTTGTTGATTATCTGGCTAGAAGAGTTGCAGTGAAAGCTAATGTCTTTGAAATTGATAATATCTAAGTTAGGACACATTATTTTTGGTTTATCTTTTAAATGAATGCAGACTTGAATAATAAATATCTGATATTATCATGTCAATATAGAGATGAATGATTAACTAGCAGCATAAAATGTATATTTTATATGGTTCATTAGATACATAAAACCAAGTATAATTGCCTACTGCTCTGTGTCTTATGTTAATAGTGATTATGTGGTTGAAACTAATGGTTGAATTGCTTAAAAATGTATTCCTTCATACTTCTTTCATCTGAAAAGAAAGATAAAGTGTGTTTTATATATATATATATATATATATATATATATTGTAATTTCTGGGTCCTACACTTCTGAAAAGGTTTGAATGATGCTGATATTTTCACTGCTTTTCTAAGAAAAGACTCTGCCCTGTCATAAAGAAAATATGAATTGAAATAAATCTAAATTTAAGAACTTTACATTTTTCTCCTAAGCTTGATATTTTAGATGAAAGTTTCTATTTTATTTCTATATTATTTCTGTATCTTGATAAAAATATCCATGACAAAGATAAATAGTCCAGTAAGGGTAACACAAAATCAAACTTTTTAAAACCTGATTATTCTGATGCAGGTATCATTGGGGAATGAGAAAAGTTTTGATAAAAATATGCCAAAACCTGACCCATTTACCAAAACTTTTCTCATTTCCCAATGATACCTGCATTGGAATAATAAGGTTTTAAAAAGTTTGGTTTTGTGTTACCCTTACTGGACTTTTAACCTGGACTAAATTATTTAACCGGTGTAAATGGTATTTTCTTCTTAGTAAATCACCACAACATATCATTTTGACCTCTTCAAACTGTATAATTGTACACTCGAAAGTCAAATTTTTTTTGTCCTTAGTAAATCCATATAGCATAAGGGAAATTGCCACTCCACCATTTAAAAAAAAAAAAAAAAAAAAAAAAAAAAATGTTGACCTTACTTATATTTACAATTTCTTCTGATACAGCTTTTCTAAAAATGAATGCACTAACTGCATGCATTTTTTTTTTCTTTAACCAATTAGTGTGTATATTTAAGTTGACTTTTCATTTTTGTTTTAACTGTAGCAGCATAGAAAGATAATGAGATGTATTGGAATATTGGCCAATGATGTTTTACTTTTTACCTTCCTCATTTAAATCTTGAATAGGCAATGATAACTTCCTATCTTTTATCTTGATATTCCATCAAATAGACTCAAGAAATTAGAAACTTAACATTTTTAATGGACAAATTACTTTTTCATTATTACTATTTCTCTTTAACTGAAATGTAAGTAACAAAGGAAGTAAACAAAATTTTAATATAGCAACATGTAAGCAGGTAAGTCATTTTGTATGCACAAACAAGCAGGGCTATATACAGTCAGAGGTAGGATATAATAGTAATGGCTTAAGATTAATATACTTCAATATGGAGAATAATATTGTTTATTTTTTGTTTTTTCAGAAAACCGTAGACTTATTCTCATATTTCTAGGTTTAAAACAGTAATAACTAAGAAATTTATATCTCAGGTTGAGATTTATATTATTATATGGACTTCTATAAGTTTTATGTTTAGCAATTCAATATACACCAAAAAAGGTACACAATTAAATTTATAAAACACTCAGAATCAATTTCTTTTTCTTCATTGTATGCACATTATTCTATCTTTATATTGATCGATTTCATATATTATACACATTAATTTTCTTTTTTTTAAAAAAAACATGTTGCAAATAAGAGCTTTTAAACAAAGAACTTGAAGGGGAGGGATATGGTGTGTCATTATTTGTGGTATGTCAGTTTTTAATAGACATGATCATTTGTGAGAAATTGAATTGTAGTTATAAATTTGTACAATTATTTTAAAACTTTGCTAAATTCCATTGCTTTAAAGTGCATTTTGATGAGGGAATAGATGTTATTTACTCATACATTTTTTTTTCAAATAGAGGAAAACATACTTCTGTTAAGTCTGTTTGTTTTTAAAATTGTATGCAGAAACAATCGGGTGGAATTCATACAAAATCAATATAATCATTCATTTACCTGTAGGGAGAAAAATGATGCTTGGTTGTTTAAGTAGATATCAACATGCTTGTTTCATTTGTATTTATTTATTCAATAGATATTTTCAAATTTTTCTTTATAGTAAAATTGTTAACGTTTTGTTAATTATTGAATAAACATACTTTAAAAAAAAAAGCAATAAAATTAAATCTATTGCTTATATGGCTGCAGTAAGCATTTATGTAAGAGGTAAACACCTGAAAATATTAATCCATATACATTTCTTTACCTTTATTTTAAGTGGGTGGAGCATCTTCATTTCATAGAACCTACGCAAAATTGCCTTTTTGTTTAGAGATTTACATTTTCAAAAAAATTGATTTTAATATAAAAAACAAAATTCTTATCTAAACAATAGTAACTCTTACTATAAAAATGTTATGATAGAAAACATAAGAAAATAAGGCTATTCCAAGGATTGTAATTGATTGGCAGTCTCATGTTTATATAGATTTCCAAATCCTTACCATTAGTGTTTCTTTTTAATTGGCCTTCCAGTTTACTTCTCATCATCACTATTGCTTTTATTACTAATTGTATTACTATCATTGTCATTACCATTTTTTGTAGTGTGCTACTCACAGGACTTAAATTTTTATTTTTATAACAAAAGTGAGTATAGAGGGTGGAAGTAGGAGATTAAAAAGTATTAAAGAAGACAGATCAACTTCCTTCGTGGATTTATTTCATTTTCAGTTTTTATTTTGGTCGTTGAAATGTTCCATCTAATGAAATTCATTTCAGACTATTTTTTTTATGGAAACAAAATGCATGAATTTACATGTATTGCAGATCCATTCAACCTTTTTTGTTTAAATTGATGATACCAAAGAAAGAAAGAAAAAAAGGTAAAACAAAAAAAATAAAAAAAATAACAAATCACTGAAAAAAATAAAACCAAGAAGAAAATTCATCAAATAAAACACTTTTCTTGATCAACTCTAAGTCTGGATTTTATTTTTCTTACTGCTTATTTCATAATTAAAGAAATTTGCTGGGAAAAAAGGTTTTAGCTATGATCTCTTAACAACATTACCTTTCTATTACTTTATTACTCTAGTCATATTTTGTTCCCTAATTGTATTTGATTGTTTTTGGCACTGTCATTGATTCAGTAGCAACTGAAAGGCGTGTTATGTTGTTTTTTCGTTTTTTTCTCTTTTTTTTTTGGATAAGCGTCTTTTTATGTACCATGAACAATCATATCGACCAGCATTGAACATATGTATTGAATGTAGTAAAATGTCCACTGTACGTCTCTAAGTTTTTATTCTTCTCACTTTTTTTTCCTTCCCCTCCCCCCTTAAATTTGCCATTTGTGACAGTCTTCATAAAACTATGCCAAGATGTTGTTTACAAATTGTTGTCTTGGATTATTTATGCTCAAGTGTATGTAACAGTTTCTGAAAGATTTCATCCACATTTCTAATATATTAAAAAAAATATATCATAATTACTAGCAAGATAACTTTTTCTTTAGTTGTTCAATAATAAAGTTTAATACTTACTATAAAGTCTACTTCTAATTTTTAAATTATATAACTTTGGTTTCATTTTCTAAGATTACCCTGTAATGGTGGATATTTTATTAGCAGTGTTTCCCTTGCTCAAATCTGCAAAGTTCATGAAAACAATTTGACTCAACTAATAAAATTTGAAGTGAGATTCATTTTTCTTTACTGTTGGCATTTTAGTTTTAGATTTGAAATTTTGAAGCATTTGCATTAAAATATTAATGGAAATGATTAAAAGCAAAACAATTATGGATAGTTTAAATTTTTTTGTAGCAGATGATGTTTGGCTGGCTCTGTCTCTCTTTCTCTCTTTTTATATATATATATATATATATATATATATATTATATATTTATATGTGAATGTCTTTCTGAAAACTTTGAGACTTGTGTGTAACATGTTCTTGTTTGATGTGATCTGCTAAAATAAAACAAAAAAAAAAAAATTGTGTGTTCTCCAGATCCTTAAAACGTATTTATTACACATATCATTTTTTTCTTTCCCTTGAAAAGAATTTGACATTACAAAAAGGAAAAAAAAGAAAACTAGTTAAGCAGATTTAAAAAAAAGAAAACCCTAAAGAATATAATAATAAACCGATTTGTTACTCTTGTTTGTTATTTGTTGGGCCGCACCTGTTGTTCACATGTTACTATGTTTTATTTGTGTATTGTTGTTGTTATTGTTGGTGTTGGTGTTGCTTACCATTTTGATTTCTTTAGCTCTCTCTCTCTCTTCAACTCTGTTTCTCTCTCTCTCTCTCTTTCTTTGTCTCTCTCTCTCTGCCCCACCTCCCAGTCCATCCATGTTGTATATTCCTTGTCATTGTTGTCTGGCCTATGTGGTTTGCCTGCACTGCGCCATACTCACCCTACTTCTCCTTCATCCCCTCTTCTGCCCACTCCCTTAGAATCATTTCCAGCCTGACTTTGCTCTGTTCCCATCCAGCCCAATTACTCAACCAGGTCCCTTCCTTGTCCCAAACCAAAACTGAACTCACTTACCCAAAGACTTCCAGACCCTCTACCCAAATTTTTTTTTTAATTTTCTCTTTACCTTGTTGGCCTTTTTCTTTTCTTTTTTTTTTTTTTTCCTCCAATAGTGCCATAGTGTAACTTTGACTGAGTGTTTTGCATGTGCTATGCTTGCTCTCTCTTCATTTAATTATTTGTTTCTTTCACCTTACCTCTGCATAAACTAATAGTTCATATATATATATATATATATATATATATATATATATATATATATTATATATATATATATATGTATGTATATATTTATTTATTTATTTATTCCACTACATACATATATATATATATATATATTTACCTGCACCTCTTTGCTGTTGCCAATGCACTTGTCCACTTTGCTTTTACCTCTTCACTCCAAGCATTTCTTCTTCTGACTGAAGGAATTATTTATTGCCAGTCACTTTCTGCTGCTAATCTCTTTGCAGTCTGCTTTATGTATTTCACTCAAATACCACTGCTTTTTTCCCTTCTTCTATTGATGATATATCTTTTGAAACAAAAAACGCAAAGCAGGACCAATAAACTCGTTGCCAGTTGGCATTCACCTAATCACCTAGTATATATTTTCTAACTTGCTCAAACTATAAACCTAGTTATATCAGTGCTACTGTACTGCTGCACCACTTGGACCCTAGGGAAATGCCTAGAGAATAAGCTAGATGTGAGTTGCACAAAAATGCTGCATGTGGTCTTTAACAAATCATGGAAACAACACCCCACGAGAAAGCAATTGTAAGGCCACTTCACACAAACCGTCATAATAAGACAAACAAGACATGCTGGACACTGGTGGAGAAACAAAGATGAACTCATAAGTGATGTTCTCCTGGGGAAGCTTGCATGTTAATGTGGTGCATCCAGTGGTGCATCCATCAATGACCTACATCAATCAGCTCTGTGCAGATTCTGAATGCTGCACAGAGGAACTTCAGGGGGCGATGACTAATAGGGATGGTTGGTGAGAGATTGTCATGGATATCTGTGCTGCTAGCACAACCTAATGATGATGATGTCCCCAACTATAGCCTACACATGGCTAAAATCCTGCTTTTAATCCTAATATTTCTCTGCTTAGATCATTATTAAACACTTACAAATGGATTGTTGATAACTGTTCAGTTTATCTTGATAGGTAGAGCACCCACCTTGGAATCGCATGGTTCCAGATTCAATGCCGATCCCCGCCAACTCAGTACATAAGTGGCACAATTTGGGTAATCTGATCTGTGTGGTAAAGTGGGGAGCTGACAGTAGGTGTGGTGCTCCACAAAAAGGGCATAGTCTCCCATGCTGTCTGGCTGATACTGACAATAGGCCACTCCACCAACTTTTTTACTGTAATATCTAGCTTCTGCCCCTGTTGATTCTTATGTTAAGGAATATGAAGAAAATGAGCTCTTAACCATGTTCTTCTACCTTTCATACAACTGTTGTGGAAATTGTTTATGCTGAACCTCTCAAAGATTGAATTCATTGTCCATGGCTAGCAAGTCTTGTTGAATCCCCTTGTCTCACCTGCTGATTAGAACTGGGTCCAGCCTTTTCTATAAAAGTTGTTCATAGGAAAAGAAATTCACTTGTCTCTTGAATCCATGCTGGACAACTTCACAACTTGAACATTAGCAATTTGCTATTGTTTCATGAATACTCAACTGTCTTGCAGTATTATCGTAAACAAATTCAATAATCTCTAATGAAAAAAAAAAAATAAAAGAATTGAAAAATTATTTATTGATTTCTAATAATGTCTTAACTACAATTCTACTTGTGTTGGAATCTAAATTATTAATTTGTTAGATTTGCTAATTGTTCATTTTATTTTGTGGGTCATATTTGATGGATCACATTGAATTCTTATCAATTAAGATATTTTTCTCTTTGCCTTACATTCAATTTAATAAGGCAATCTGAGTAATATTGCCAGAAGTTACTGATGCCTTGAAAAAACAATTTGCACAAATTATTCTACAATCCAATTCTTTATTCAAATGATAATCAATTGTTTTCTTTCTTTCTTGTTTGGAAAGATTCCTAACTTAATTTTACTGATAAAGAAAAAGAAGAGAAAAAAAAATTGTAGTTTTGTATTACATAATCCTATTCAATATCTATCAGTTTTTTCTCTGAAGTAAATTGTCAGTCAAGAATTCTACAAACTAACTCTATTATCAACAGCCCTAACCATCACCATAAACATATCTACTACATAGATATAAACTGCTTTGTGGCTAATTAGAATTTGCTGGCAAGTTAACTATATTTTCAGTTGCCTCTAACCCTAAACTTTTTATATAGTCCTTTCAATATATTTTCATAATAAACATAATTTGTTGAGAATTCTTGTGCATATTGCCTCTTACTATTCTTTCTGCAATTGCATGAACAACTTTCTGCATTTTCCTCTCAAGTTATCCCTTTTTCTGACATCGAAATAAAGAATATAGCATTTTAATTTTACTTTGATACACACTCATTAATTCGTCCAATATGCTGATAGAAGTTAGATAAATTGTGTGTATATATTTCCTGCAAGGATAATGTAACTATGGACTATGTTTGATTTGCAATATTTTTTTTTTTTTATAAGGCTTTATAAAATACCTGGTCCAGTAATTGAAATTTAGAATTATTTTCCCATGAGAAGTTTTCCTATATTTTGAAAGTGTCAATTTTGCAGAAAGAAGCAGTTTAAAATTATTTTGTGTTACTGTATGCACTCCACTCCTTTTCTTTCTTGCAAACACATGCACATTCTTGATAATTCCTTTGAATTTTCCCAGGCCTGCTTGGTAAAGTTGTGATACACTCTGCTTGCACTAACTATATCCTTGCCTGAGTTATTGTTGTTCAAGAGGGTGGGGGCCAACAACAACAAGGATCTGGTGATTGTTCTGGTAACATTCGCACAGTCTCAACTGTGGCTCTACTATCATCTATCAAGTAGAATATAGCACACCTTACTGACTTATGTTGCTTGCCTTTAGCAAATGCAGAACACTCAGAATTATTTTTAAACAAAAAGCTTTTTCAGGCCCATTTAAATTGTATAATTTCTTTTTCTTTCCCTTTTTAATCAAATTTATTACTGATTTTCTTTTCCTTTCTCTGAAAAAATTTAAAAAAGTCCCTTTTTATTTATTTTATTTTAATTTTTTTTTTTTAACTGCAGAAGTGGATTCATATTCCAGGCTGAATGCTGGTTTTATAATATTGACAAAAGTTTATTATTATTATTACAGCATGCATAATAAAATTTCTATTTTAACTGATTAATTCTTGTCAATTAAAAAAAACCAATGTAGATTTGTAACTGTTAAGAACAAATAACAGCAAATGTGTTGCTGCTTTATAATACTTCTCTCTCTCTTGCAAGTAGTTGCTTAACTTGTATTTAAGCATATATTTGAAGAAAAAAACAAAAAAAAAACCCATCTCTGCAACAATTGTTACCACTGTCCTATTTTGATATATGCTCCATATTTATCAAACAAGATGTATGATCTGAATGTTGTTGCATTACTGTAATATTCCTTTGTTCAGATTTAGTCATCTTCATCTTACAGTGTGAAACAAATCTTTGTTAATGCAAGGAATTAACCATTTCTAACAATTGTCTCCAGATGTTGAGATATCAAATAAACATCTTGAGGAGAGATAAATTTAAAAAAAATCTTTTGTTAGTGTATATGATCATTAAATTTTTGCTTTTTAATATGTGATTGATTTACCCCCATCAATCCTTCTGTTAATTCAGAATTTTAATGATTAGCCAGAAATGTTCTTTTCATAACTTTTATAAAATGCTTTATTGCATTCTGATTTCTCAACAGGAGAACTTATTGGATATCAATTAAAAAAAAAAAAAAGTCTTTGTGCAAAACTGATGTCTTCTTCAGATTTTGTCATGACCTAATTTTGTTGCTTTGAACGCCAAAGAAGTATTCTTATTAATTCTGGCTTTTGTCCCTTTTACTGTTTTTAAGGAAAACTAAAACAAAACGGACAACTTTTCTAGATAGACAAAAAAATCCATATTCCGAATATAGTTTTCAAATAGAATGATTTATTTTTCACACTTTTTCCATGTGAAAATAATGATGCAAGATTTGAAGAATGTGGTTGCCTAATTGAACTTGGCTCTGACTCTTCTAAAAAGAAAAAAACTGGGGAAACAATTTGTCATCAAAGTTAATCTGCTTTTGCCTGGAATGTGAACTATTTTTTAAAGCCATGCCTTTCATGATAATAGTTCTTGGCTGACTGGATGAGAGATTTCACTTGTAAATTATTTTAAAAAAAAAATAATAAATAAAAAAATTCATTTTCTATATCCTTTTAATACAGTCTTATAAAATATAACTTATCTTGTAAAAGTTCATTTATTGATGATCTGAAAAAGTAAAGTTCTTTTTTTTTTAAATTTTTTTTTTTAAATTTTTAATTATAATACTGCTAAGATTCTGATTGATAAAATAATAGTTTTTGGAATATTACTGGTAATTATTGGCTTCTGAATTGTTCTCTACACAATGATTGCAGTTATATATATAGCAATTTAAAACCTTGTTATAAAACGCCTGTAAACTTCTGTGACTGCTGTATATTAGGCATACTCAACAACACACCTTGTATACAAGTGTAGGCTGAAAAGTTCATAGACTGACCAAGATACTTTCATGGAATGTGACCAAATGAAGTTTATTTTTAAACATAGTCCCCCTTGTGGTTCACACACTTCTTCCATCAGTGTTGCAGTGCTTGGTTCTCATTGGTAAAAAAAGTAATCAGATGATGTCATCATATGAACTTTTCAGTCCAATCTAGTACTATAGAATTCTATCATATTGCAAATTTTCAACAAAAAAAACAAAAAACGATTCCTTTATTTTCCCTTGACCATTATAAAGAAAAGCTTAATTCTATTAAATAGATATTTGAACAAGTAAATGATATAAATGCCTATTTAAAATTTCTCATCCAGTTCAGTTTTTAAATTTTTTCAGTTATTTTATTTAATTTTTTTTTTTTTTTTTTTTTTTTTTTTTTTTCACTATTTTAATATTGGGGTTGAGATTATTAAAAAAAAAAATCTCCAAAGGCGCCAGACAGCCTATTCCAAGCACTAGCAATAAATTTAATTTCACCCTTTGCTTCTCTTCTCTGTAGATCGCACGTGGCGTGACGTCCTTCCCATGTTCACGTGACGTCCTTCGTTGTCTCCTCTGCCTGTCACGTTTGATGTCCTAAGTGTCAGCGGCATCTCAAGTTCTTCGCTGATTAACAAACAAACAAAAAAAAAAAAAAGAAAAATTGTGAAAAAAAAAAAGAAGAAAAATGAGAGATTAATATATATATACCATCACAGATATTTCTCTATAAGATTCTATGAGGAAAAAAGAAAATATATACTCAATGAAAAAAGAAAAAAAAGAAAAAAAAAATGCCCAAAAAAAAATCCAAAAAAAATCCAAAAAAAAAAGAAGAAAAATAAAAACAAAAAAAAAACTATGTAGTTTTGTGAATGGCGTGCCACTGGGGCAACGTCAGCGTCCATCTCTGATGGTTTTGTCATCTTGAACTGTACAGCCAAGTGTCTGCTCCTGCTGCTGAAATGTTTGCATTGTTTTCAGTATGTTTCGTGTGTGCCACGTTTATCTTGACTGGGTTTGTTGTTGTTACATATGTTATTATTATTATTATTATTACTACTACTACTACTATTATTATTATCATCATTATTATTATTATTATTATTCTTGAGTCTGTAATTTTACTGGTCACCAACCAAGAGCTATTATATATAAAGATATAATATATATATATGTGTATATATATATATATATATATATATATATATATATATATATATATATATATAATATATAAATGTTATTGTATGCAATGTACATATCTTAACATGAAAAAAAGAGTATAAAAAAAAAAAATCCTAAAGATTGGAAAAATTGTGGTTCTAAAAATCGTTTTAGTTATCTGATCAAAATGACATTGGTTATTCTATTAAAAGCAAAAAAGAAAAGAAAAGAAAGGTAATGCATACTAAATGAGGAGGTTGGAATAATTTATAGAAGAAAGCAGTGATTTTTGTTAATTTCTCACTTGTCATTTGTTTATATATATATATATATATATATATATATATATATATATATAAAAAACATGCAAGCATACAAACCTAAACATATATATACACACACACATACTTGCACACACACACACACACACACATACATATAATGAAAAAGATAATTTAAAAAAAAAAAAAAAAAAAAAAAAGAAACAACCTCCATGCCCCAGTGGTGCTTCTCCACATAAATTTGAGAGTTGACACCTTTAATCCAACATTTTCTAGTTTGTTTGTGGTATTGAAGTAGTGTACAAGAAAATGTTTGACGTGTTTGTAGTTTGACTATGTTTTTTTGTTCTTTTTTTCTTTACTTTTTTTTTTTTAAAAAACCCCTTGGTGCCGTGATAAATTGTTTGCAGTGTTTATTGGGAGACAGTTTTGTTAATGTTCCATAAATTTTGTTGAATTTGTGTGAGACTTTAACCTATAATAGTTGGACTCTTGTGATCTTCATTGTACAGTAAAAAACAAAACAAAAAACAAATACAAAAAACCCCACTTGAACCACTCCGGAGTCATTACTGTTTGGCAGAATGCTGTGTACATCCTTAAAATTGACAATGGAATGCCAAACACTCTCCCTCTCTCCTCTCTCTCTCTCTCTAAATAAAATATATATATATATATATATATATATATATAATCTCACACTCACAAGAAATTCCATAAGGAATTTTAACAGCAGTGATGTTTGATCCCTTTTAATATGGGTCAGGTATTGAAAAAGAAACTAAACATAAATGACTAGAGGAGAAAAGAATTGTGCAAATCCAAGATTACATGATTGTTATGAAAAAGTTAACAAATATGATAAAATTAGGCATACGAACATGTTACCCTCATCATTTGATGGGAGGTAGTTGGTATTACTTAACTCTGTCTCCAAGTTTGTCAAGAAAAAGAAAAGTTATGGGAAAAAAGTTTTAAGCTTTTTTTTTCTCTTTTCTTTTTTTCTTATTTTTCCAAGATTTAAAAAAAATCAAAAGAAAAACAAAAAAAAAAACTATTTTCATTTCTAACTGTGACCATCTTTCACCAGAAATAAACACTGTGTCCCTCTCTTGTAATCCTATGTATGAAAAAGAAGAAAAAAAATCAGTCACAGAATGTTTTGTTTTTTGTTGTTTTTTCTGTCACTGTCTGTTGTCCTGTTGTATCATGTTATTTTTATATATATACATATATATATATATATATATAATGTATTTGTATGTGTACAATCTGCACATTTGCATATGCTGCATATTGTATGTATGCATGTGTATGTGTTTGTATATATATGTATTAATATATATGTATATATATACTCACACATACACACACATGTATATATAATGGAATTGTGTCAAAAGATTTAATCTTTCAGCTGTTATAAAATAATTATGATAAACAACCTTAGGATATCTTAACAATAGCCATAGGTTGTGGAATTATTCATATTTCACTACCTAAAGGGATTTTCAAATAAAACTTCCTCATTAATGTGATCACATTCAAACTACAGAATACCTTTTAAAAGAAAAAAAAATCAGAAAAATGTTGGTTGGGTAACGAAACCAAGATGGGTGGAAGGAACATCTTTCAGTCTATCAGGATATATTATCCGTTAAAAAAATCTGTTTTTTGTTTATATATCTTAATTTAAAAAATGTAGATATGGTGGAGGATTGAAACAATTAAGTCAAATGTTGTCACTTTCTATTCTCTTCCAATTCTTTTTTTCTTTTTTTTTCTTTTTTTTTTGTATTGGTGTTATTGCTACAGTAGTGATTTGCTATCAACTTATTCCTTAACTTAAAAATATCAATATAGATTTCAGTTTGTATTCAAAATTAAACATTTAAAAAAGAAATTACAAATATGTGCACACTGATTTTGATACACATGACATGACTTTCCTGAAGACAGTTATTGGTCATTTTTCTTTTTTTTTCTCTCTCTTTTGTTTTATTTTGTTTTATTTAAAGTTTATATTCTTTTACATTCTGAATTGGCTTTCCCCTGCCCCCACCTTATAATTTTATTTTTTTAAACAATGGCTACCTTTTTTTCTGTTGGTATAAACTATGTGATTGATAAAAACAAATAAGGATGTACACACATCTGCCAAATTTATCCTCGGAAGATGCAAGAATGGGAATCATTGTAACATTGACAGGATCTTATGTCTAATAGTAACAAAAATAAAACACAAATCAATTTTTTTTTCTCTTTCTCTCTCCTCTCTCACTCCATCTTTTTCCCCTCTCTCTCTTTCTCTCTTATCTCAGATGACCATTCTGAATATATTAAGCTTCATTTTAATAGTTGCTAACAAACAACGATTGACAAGCAACCATTTTCCCTAAATTTCAAATTTTGACGGTATCTTTGATAATAATTTTCTTGAAGATAAACAAACATAACAAACACTTTAAAAGAGTAGCATAAATTTTACTATTTTCTTCAGCTTTATTTCCTTTATTTTACATAAAAAAAGTTGTCATTCAGAAAGAAGTTGTTTATTTTCTTGCAATTACTTAATGATAGCTGTTATAACTTGCCCAAGTATCCTGGGGAATTCAGAATTATTTACTAGTCCTTGAATAATAAATGTGTGGTATATGTTGTAACCAATGGGAAGCTGAGAGCTTGAAATATTATCTGCTAAATTAGCATATGAGATTATATATCTCTCTGAGGCCAGTATTTATAAAATATCATACAAAAAACATATATAATCCTCATAAGAATAATGATGAGAATGAAGGTGATGTTTTTTATGTGTCTAAGGTTGTGTGTGTATATATAATATATATATATATCAAAGCTTCACTGATGTTAAGTTCAAATATTTCAGCAAGCATCTTCAGTAATTTCATTTCTTAATTTGATGATTTTACTGGCCATTTTAAGAGTATATTTCAATTAATATTATTACTGTGTTTGTGATTAATTTTTTTTCTTTTTTTGTTAACAAGTGTAGGTTGCTGGAACTCTTTGCCCTTTCCCAAAACCTTTATCCCTTGCAGCAGCTTCTATTGCCAGCAAATTGCCAATCTCCAACCCACAAAATTCCTTCTCTTCCCTGACCCTTTCCAACTTTCTTATATCCCTGGTGCCACTGAGAGAGCTTATAAATATCCATGGCTTTCTTTTCTAGGCAGTTCTCCGAAATCTCCATCTTCACAAGAGACTGATGTAGATCCTGATCCCTCTGCATTCATCTGCCTTCAGGGGATGTTCAATGCTGTGGAATTTTTAATGCTGGAAGACTGGCCGGTGAGTTGGTGCAGTAAGCATACCTGCGGGTCTCTCCCACAGAAGAATGGATGGGCAATCAAACGGTCAGTCGGGTTGGTCAGTCAAGCACGAAAGCTATCTTTGATCTGACCCAGTTATTGTATACATGACCAGTACCCATTTTAAAATGTCCAAAGAATTTTTTTTTGTTTGTTTTTTTTGTTTGTTTTTTTTTTTTTTTGTTACTTTGCATTTTTATTTAAAAAAAAAAAATTAATTCTCTTGAATGGTGGATCCTGCTGCTGCAGCTGCTGTTTACTCCCACCCCTCCAAAAATTGACTTTTTTTTTTTTTTTTTTTTTTTTTTTTGTTAACAGTAGGTTTTTGGCAGCGGCTGGGATAATCGGGGGTGTCATTATTACCTCACTTGAAGTCTTTCAGTGTCAGGGCTTGAATGATTCTCTCAGCATTGACTTATTGGTGTGTGTGTGTTTTTAGGGTGTGCATGTACTTCCCTTCCATGTCTGGACAACTACCTGTTGGATTAGTGCAACAGCTGCTTATAGGTGCTGTGGACTGTTTTCTTTTCTTTTTTTTTCTTTTTTTTTTTTACCCCTAGAGTTCATTTTCATTTTATCAGCTGTTGTTCATTTGGAAAACAAAACAGAACAAAAATCTAAAAATGTCCAGTGTTGTCATTCAGGCTCAGTTGTGGAAGTTCTCAGCTTTTCTGTTGGTTATAGATAAACCTTGGGTTTTTAAAAAAAAAAAATTCTTAGGACAAATTCTGCTGCCACTTGTATCAAACAGCATTATAAGCTACACTATTGGTCTCTCTCACTCTGTCTCTCTCTCTTTTTCTCCATACACACACACCCACACACCCACATATATTCTTGGACTGTATTTTCTGGTTTCCTATGGGAGCAGGGTAAATAGAGAATGTCATAAAACTGAATATTCATATATTTTTTTAAAAAAATAGCAAACATTACAAATACAATTTAAGGTTCTTATTTTTATGACATTTTTGCTTAAGTTTTTGTCCCCCAATTTCCCTTTTTGTCTCCCCACCTTCCATATTTCTCAATTTTTGAACAGTATCATTAAATCTACAACAGATCTAACTTGCTTAAATCTTTATTTATTGACTTCTGAGTTCATATCACCCTTGTCATACAGTTTTTCATATTGCTTGTTTGCTCTGTTGAATTAAGGATACACACACACACACACTTATTTTACATTTATAATATTTAAAAAGGAAAAAGAAGGGAGAATAAAAATGAATTTTCAACCAAATTATAAACAAAAACCCTCCCAATTTTACTACTCATGTTTTTTAGACATTTGTATTAAAAATATATATATATGAAAATGTAAATGAACAAATAAACTAGTGGACATTATGGTTTGCCATGACTATCATTCATGACATGTGTTCAATGTTTTGTAAAATATGTTACACACACACACATACAGACACACTATATATATATATATATATATATATATATATATATATATATATATATATCATCATTCCTCTCATCAAGTGGCCTCACTTCAATGCATGTCTTCAGATAGGAACTTCAACTACTACTCTTCTCAGATTTTTTTTCTTTCACACCAAATGAAAAAAAAAAATTCTATAAGGTTCCCTCTTTATGAGCAGCACTATGGAAAAAGAAAATTAAACAATCACCAAGTGAGTGATTGCATTAGTTTAAAACAACTAAATGGGAATAAGAGAATTTATTAGTTCTCCATATTCTCTCTTTTCCCTTTTTCTGGTCTATTCAACTTGTTTGAATAAATGTGACCAAATTAGATGTTTCATTTAATAATTATTAAAACAGGAATTTTAAGAACACTTTCATGCTAACCCTTTTCTTTTCATGCACATCGACATATGGTAATTGAAAAAGAAATAGTGA
This sequence comes from Doryteuthis pealeii, assembly GCA_023376005.1. NCBI lineage: Eukaryota > Metazoa > Mollusca > Cephalopoda > Myopsida > Loliginidae > Doryteuthis > Doryteuthis pealeii. The sequence goes on from CM042145.1 coordinate 81,085,023, forward strand.
TTATTGTGAATTTAGTGTTACATAAAATAACTTTAGAGGAACTATAAGATTGATTTTAGGGAACATTTTTCTTAAAGCGTTATATAATTAACCAGTATTTATTTATCTTTTAGGATTACAATTAAGTGAATAAATAAAGGAAACCATTTTAACATTGATTTTACCATTTGCTCGTTTTATTATTAGTGCATTTCAAAGATTTAGTAAGGGGAAAAATCTCATCAAAATACTCACTATCTCCTCACCCTCTCTCTCTCTCACTCTCTCTATCTCTCTTTCCCTGCTCTTTCACTGTAACATCAGCCGGCGGATATCGGTCGTTTGTTTGTTTGTTTCTTTGTTGGTTTGTTTAATGTATTTTTGGCTTAGGTTGGTTAGCTTGTTTGTTTGTTTGTTTTTATTTTTTATTTTTTGTTTTTAATGGTACAGAGGGAGAAATCTGTCATTCATTCATTCATTCATTCACCAGAAGGTGCAAAAAAATGTGAGATGTTTAATTTGTTTTGTATGTTCACCTGTTGATTAAATAATAATCAGGAAGTATTAACATGGAACTTGTTCCACTTGTTAAGAAACAGAGGAAGAAAAAAAAAAACAAAAAAAAAATAAAACAGAGGTGGAAAAGCTTAAAGATGAAATAAAAATCATTTCAATTTCCAAAAACTAAAATTCATTCTGCTTTTTCTTTTGTCCTTTTTGTATTTATTTTTTCTTTTCTTCCCCCTGCCCCCTTATCTCCGAGGAAATTTAAAAAAATTTCCCTGTCCCCAAACCCATTTCAATGCTTGCTGCTATTATATAAAAATGTTTGTTTTCCCTGAAAGCATTGTTTTACCATTATCAATTTGACTAGGACTATTTTGGTCAACTGTGTGAGATGCAAGAAACCAAATTGTACTGATAAAGTTTTGATGGTGGTCTAAACAATGCTTTACTGGATATTATTATCATGTCCCCCCCACCCAGGTCTTTAACCAACTCTCTAGCCTTTTGGGCTGGGAACAGTGTTGTATCTCCCTCAGCCATGTTCTTGTTTTCGGGCAGGATTGCAGCAAAAGAAAGAAAGAAAGAAAGAAAACAAGGCAAGCTTGGTCCTGAGGATTTCATCCCCAGGGCATCACCTTCCCCATTGCACCAAAGGGGGGGGGGAAGGGTCAGAATTATCTGATGACTTTGTGATAATGGTTGTGGGGAACTAGGCAATCTTTGTCCTCTTACCCAAGTCTCAAGTGACCATGTATGTATACTACTCCTATTGAGAGTGGTGTCACTCAGTACTTTGTTTTTATCTCTTATCCTTTATTCCTATCTTTCTCTCTAATCATAGTTTTGGGCTTTTCAATCATTTATGGATAGAGTAAGTTTTCCAAACTGTCTACTCTTCTTCACTTCAAAGGATAATATAATCAGTATTATTATTATTAGGACGGTCTAGAAACAAACTACAATATATCTTTTTTTTAAATTTAATCTAATTTAGCTATTAACTTATTGCGTTACTGTTGACAACTGATATCAGTGAATTCTCTTTGTGATAACCACCTCCGTTTTAATTATTGAAGATGTAATAGTATTCAGTATATATTACCAATTATGAATTTACAAAAGAAAATGAGTGAAAGTTGTCATATAAATTTTGGACAGGCTCATAGGGTATAATGTGTCTTTCAGAAATGTCTCTTGAAAAAATATTTATGAATAGTGCCTAGATTTTTAATTTTTTTTTTTTTTTTTTTTTTTTTTTTTTTTAAATAAGTGCCACTGTTGTCTTGACAATCATTTCAGTTTTTCACTACCTCAGCTATTTGAACAAGCACATTTTTATTTAAAAAAATGTTTATGTACATTCAATATCCATTTAAAAGCTTATATATTGCAAAACTATTTTTTGTTTCTTGGTGAGCTTGTGTAATAAATGTTTTATTTGTATTAAGCTTTTCATGCAAAAACTTGTCTTTTTTTCTTTTTCTTTTTTTTTTTTCTCTAGCTAGTTCTTAATGAGGGTCTAATCAGGCCTTTGTCTTTAATAGGTAATATCAGGGTGTTTAATCTACTTTGGGGAGGGGGATTACTTCTGTTGTTTTGATTCTTATCTATGGGATAGCCAATTGGTTGAGCACTGTCCAGTCTTAATTCTATCTCCAAAACAGCAGATTAACCACCTAGATAAAAAGACAATAATGTGAACCTTACATTCACTGTTGTAATCATTATCTCAATAGAAGAATTGATTAATCTTTTAAAATTATAAGTAATGTCCTGTATGATAAGTTCTCAAGGAATTGGATAAGAATTCTGGTACTATAAAAAGGAGGAAGAGACCACTTCACACCCGACAGAAAGCATTAGCAGAAGTGTTTTATGAAGAATTGCCTGTGACACATGATTTCAGGAGGCAGCAATGAAATATCATGTCAAAGACTATTAAAAAATATGGCTGTGCTATTAAACTTAATTGTTCAGTATTTTACTCGTGTCCATCACACACACAACACACACACACACACAGATCACTTACTAATTATTGAATAAAACATTGACTTTTCTCTTCCTATTCTACATCAAAATCTTGGATTAACTTCTTCTCATCAGTCCTGCTCTCTAATCTAAGTTCATATGGCTTTCAATAAAAAGTCTCTTATATTCATAAATAAGTTTTTGTGTCTTCATATTTTATTAAAGATAGAACTAGACTTTCTACTTAGTGATAAAACACTTCATATCACTTTTTTTTTTTCTTTTTTTCTTTTTTTTTTCTTTTCTTTTCTTTTCATTATACATTTTACTTAAGGAAGAACTGGTAAAGGGGGGGGGGGTACCCACAAAAATTTGCTGTGCCAAAGCAGACTAATTTCATTTCCAAAAATTAGAACTGATACACTATAATTTTAACTGAACCCTTTTTCGGGCAGCATCTTCTCTCCTGAAACTTTCAAATGCAACAAGCCATTTTGTCTTGTATATCTTTATTTATAATTTTTTGATTTCTCTATTTTACAAAAAAAAAATCTCATCCCATGATGTTTTTTTTAATCTTTCTTTCTTTTCTATTTTTTTTTTTTTTTTTTTTTTTTTTTTTTTTTTTTTCCTTCTTTTTTGTAAAAACTTGGCAGAATTTTCGATTTCAGACATTTTTCGTCTTCTCTCCTGTCTCCTCTTGCCTTTTTTTGATTCTTTTGAATTTTTCTTTTCTTCAAGTTTTCTCTTAAACTTTTCTTTTCTTTCTTGCATTGACTATTCATTGACTTTATTTCCTTTTTTCTTTTTCAAAGTCTTTATGAATTTGTTATCTTGGGGGAATATTTCTTTTTTTTTTTCTCTATTCATTTTTACATTTTCCTGCCAAGTGAATTTTGTTCTAGTTGATACTCTTCAGAGCACCAACAGGTTTCAACATATTTTACAAAATATCTTCTCTCTTCCCTACCCTATCATCTCTTCAACTTAATAAACCTTACTACCAGTTCCAGTCATTTTATTTTCTTTCTCTAAAGAAAATAAGTTCTTCCTTTCAATTCCTTTTCAACATCTTGAAAAGAAATGTAGAGATGAGAAACATTTTAATTTCAACTTGGTTAGGTCTTCATTAAAACCATAAAGGGTTAAAAACCAATCCCTCTATTCTTTATTACTTTTAGTATAAAAATGACTGAACAACAAAAGTCTATATGTTAGTGATTTTGTTTATTTCTTGGGGCCTTAGGGTAAAACTCTCTCTCTCTCTCTCTCTCTTCATTCTCTCTGTTTACTGTAAAATCTATATAAAAATGAAGTTCTCCCTTCTCCTGTCCAATGAATTCTTCAGCAGCCAGTCCTTTTCTGACTGGCTCTTGATAACACCTTCCAGACTAACTGAAGACAATGTATTGAGTCGGCTATTTTCCATTTGATACTTAGTTGATTAGCAGCATTGTTTGTGGTTTGGCGACACGCACTCCCAGCAAATATTAATAAATAAAGAACATTCACCCATCTTAAGCTGCTTTTGTTATTCTTTATTCATCTTTTTACTCAGTAAATATTCAACTAACCCAACTATCTGCCTACTAGCCTACTATTTTCAGGAACCCCCAAGTGGCTGACCTACAGGTTTGTAACAGGCTGCAAAAGGATTGTTTTATTTGTGCCATATGTTTGCTATGTCCATTGTTGTATAAGTATTAATATTTATGCCAAAGCACCTCCCACAAAAAAAAAAAAAAAAAAAAAAAAAAAAAATCTTTCTTATGTAAAATATCAGTTTTAATGAAAAAAAAAAAATTAAATTAATTTCTAGTTTATGTAAATAACTAAAACTGCATGTAAGGTTAAGGAAATTTGGCGAAAAAAACTTATTTTTTATTTTGCCTGTTGTCCTCACCTTTATTGTGACATATAAGAACGTTTTGGGGGCGTTGTATCCACCAGCCTTCTTCAGGTGTTCCTTGTCTATCCGAGCAAAGCAATGATTCAGCATCTTGTGACACTTCTCCAATAGATTAGTGTGCAAAAACAATGATGTCATTATTAGGATAAGATGTTCATAAGTTCTTTAACACCTTGTTTGCTCAACAGTCAAACTATTCAAAATGATGGCTCAAGTAGGAAAGGGACACCTAAAGAAGGCCAGAGGGTACAATGGCGAAAACGTGTTTTTATATATCATGATAAAGATAAGGACAACAGTCTGAAAAATCAAAATAATACATATCAAGCCTCATCTAAAAAATGTAGACAAATAATGATAATGTCTATTGTATCATTTTTAATTTAATAAGGAGCAATCATTAATCATCATATGGAGTTGATGATAAAAGTTTTTGTGCTCCTCACCCTTATACTGAAACATATTTGTAAGCATATCAATTATAAATTTAACTTTCATTATTTGGATTGTCTCACTTTACACACACACACACACACATTTGAAGAAATAAAATCTCTAGTGGTGTAACTTATATCATTGTAGAAAAAAGGCCCAGTGACCAGAGTTCAAATCCTGGGCAAGACTATTGGCATTTCACATCATGCTAATACATTTGGGAAAGGTATGAATTCAACTATTCTCCCTCCAGCTATGGGTAAATAGAGTAGACTGGGCTTTTTAATCTTGGAAAGCAGCAGCTCTAAGAGTAGAAAAACTCTGAATTCAAACCAGCTGTACTTTGCTTAAAATTTGACCTTGTGTCACCCATGGTGGAGAGATTGGCTAAATACATATTTAAAAATAATTTTAAAAAAAGATGAGTTCTTAGTATTTCAAAATTGTCTTTCATACAAAACCAAAATATTTTAACAAAAGATTAAATTTATTTTAGCTAAAAATTTGAAAAGTCAAAAAGAAAAAAAATAGGATTCATGTCATTTTGTAGGGAATTGGAAATTCAGTTTAATTTAGATGATCAGAAACAGCAAATTTCAATAAAATTTCAAAAATTGTTGAAGAAAATAACCCTACTTTAGGCAATTTGACATTATTTACATGACAGGATTTAAAAAAAAAAATTTTTCTTTGAAATATGAAAAAATCAAAACTGCTAGAATTTTTTTTAAGGCCCAAATTTTTATGTGCATGTGGCACCAATACAAACATTTAACCTAGGACTTGTTATATTTAAAGTTATATCTATTTATTTTTTATGGCATTCTGTAAATCCCTGAAATAATGGATAGTTAAATAAATGTTTCAGGGGCTGGTTTATCTCAATCGGTAGAGCATCCATCTAGGACTCTCAAGGTTTTGGATTTGATACTGTGGAAGCTGATGTTAGGTGTAGCGCTACACCATAACTAAATAATCTCCCTGGTCTAGTGTTAGCAAAAAGTGGATGGACTCCCTCACTGTTCAGTTGATGCTGACTCCACCAACTACTTTCTTTTTTTTTTTTACTTTACAAAGATTTGCTTAGTTTGGCACACAGGCTTACAGTATGTGCAGTTTCTAACTGGTCACCCATCTAACTACTGAACTGGCTTATCACCCCTTAACTTAGGTGATGTAGCAGGAATTTATGCTTTCAGCTTGATTGTAAATCTGTTGATTTAAAGAAATTCACCATTACACTTTCAAGTCTAGAAGTCCTGGCCTCCAACAGACAACGTTGGCGAAACACGCGCTGCACAGGATCTGAGCGGCTCATTATTGAACTCAATAGGGCTGCAGAACAACAATGTCTTTGTCGTCATGCACCAACAAATGGAAATTTCCCTTGCAATGTGTGTGACGACATCTGCAAGTCCAGAATTGGACTAATTAGCCATCAAAAAGTCCATAACTAATCAATGACATGGAGTGACATTGTCGTCTATGACAAACTGCTAAAAGGAAATCTGTTTGAATAATTACTTAAGTCAAATGATAAAAGCATCTTAGTTTTCTCATAGGCTCAGTTGTAAATTGAGTAACAGAAAATGTTTATATTTGATAAAAAATATACTTTTGATATAACCTTTAACTGCAAATATTAGGTTGTTTGGAAAATGATGACTGATTTTTTAACACATTTACAAGTAAAATCAAGTATCGTTTAAAAGAAATTATATTTATACTTTGTTTATAATTATTTAATAATCTTAGCTTTGTCACAAAGATTGAACTGACAATAATAATAATTTATGAGACTAGCTTCAAAGTTTGGCATCTCAATAGAAATTTATAGATCAATTTTCAGCTTTACCTGTGCAAATTCCAACGAATACATGCTGAATTGCCCAAAGTTGAACTCTTGGGATTTCAGATAAATCATCAATTTCAATTTTAAAATTTGGTAAACCTAACAAAAATATGGACTTATATAAAAATATTGCAGATGAGAATGTTTATTAAAGATATAAACAAAATTTAATTTTTTAAATTTTAGTTTGAAGAAAATTAGATTGAAAATGAATAACTGTTGTACCCTACATTCTCAATCTTATTTTTTCTAATAAAACCAGATTTGAAAATTAACCCCCCACCCCCACCCCTTAGGAAAAATAATTCTACCTTTGTCAAGTTATGTAACAGGCTTCTCAGAAACTGTATTTTATATATCTTATTATAATGGAGATTGTGTGTTTTTCTGTCTGTAACCGAAACTATATTACTAATCGAGTCACAATTAACATAGTTATTTACATCACATTCTTCATGATTTTATTTATATTTAAACCTCAATTATTAATAAAATTGCTTCACCTTTTTATTAGTGTTGTCCATATCTACATACTAATAACATGCTATTGTATTTATATATACAAAAAATAGTGGTTTGCAGTGTGAATGGGAAGGCTAATTTGCATATTGATATTAAAAATGTGATTTCATTAAATATGTGCTTAGTATTATTGATTTCTAACTGTTTGGTTTTATTTTAATGAATATAAGCAAAAATCTCTCCAATTAATCTTAAATGAAATCCATTAACAAGAAAAAATAAGTGTAATTTTATTCTTTATTTCCTAATTTAACTAAATAGTTAAATAAGTAAAATTCAGCAATGAAAGACGGCAGTGATGGAAGAGTAAGTTTCATTTCTATTTTTCTATTATACCCCGACTCTGTTTCAAATCTTTTTATCTGCATTCTTATTAGACTTTCTAATTTAATACGATATTTCATTACATTAAAACTTAAATACTTGCACCCGAAGGGTGCATATATTTGCTAGTATATATATATATATATATATATATATATATATAGGTTAAATCAAACTTAACAGACCTAAATTCCACCATCGTATTTCCACATTCAATTCATTTCCATTTTTCTTGATATCCTGTCATGTATAGGTTAAATCAAACATAATGGACCTCAATTCCACCATCGTATGTCATCCTGCCGAAAGAAAAAAAATACCAAAAATCAGGGAATTAACTGAATTTAATGAAATTTTCAGTGTTGATATATTAATGAATAAAAGATGTAATGCACCAGTTATTTTATTTAAAAACTTTTGAATTTTTCCCGGTCAGTTAACTTTGAACCACATATCTTTGAAAATCAGTGTTATGCATCAAAGATACATGGTTCCAAGTTAACTGACCTGAAAAAAATCTAAAAGTTTTTAAATAACTGGTGCATTATATCTTCATTAATATATCAACACTGAAAATTTCATTAAATTCAGTTAATTTCCTGATTTTTGGTATTTTTTTTCTTTCGGCAGGATGACATACGATGGTGGAATTTAGGTCCATTAAGTTTGATTTAACCTATATATAGGACAGGATATTAAGAGAAATGGAAATGAATTGACAGTATGTAAGAATATAAAAAGGTGTTTAGATGAATGTTATTTTATTGTAGGTGCTGATGTTATAACATTTCGGTTTGTGTTAGCAAACTATTGTCAGGGCATTCATTTATATGGAAAAAAGACTGGTTTGTGGGTTTTTTTTTTTTTTTTAGTGTGTTATGGCTTCTGAATATTATTACTCAAATATTTGAATTATATTCAGAACTTTTGTTTCCATAAAAACGAATGCCCTGATGATGGTTTGCTAAACAAACTGAAACATTGGCTCCTACAATAAAATATCATCTATCTGATCAGCTTGTTTTTTTTAAATTATCTCTCTCATATATATATATATATATATATATATATATATATATATATATTATTATAATTTGCATGAAGCATTGCATAAAGTATGTTATATTTTATTTTTTGAAGGCTATTGCAATGTGAAAGTAATTGTCTAAGGTTTTATTAATTTTGAAGTATCTTCATCTTCAGAGACATTTTCAATATGAAGGATTCATATTGGAATCGTCTCAGAAGATACTTTGAAATTAATAAGACCTTGGACAATTACTTTCGCATTGCAATAGCCTTCAAAAAATAAATAAATAACGTACACACACACACACGAGTAATAAACAACACCTAATTTTTAGCCATAAAAAGGTGTTTTTATCATATTGCATGTAATGAACGACTTGAATGCTAGCATACAAAGATATTTCTTCAATATCCAATGACATAAAGAGAAAGCATTCAAATAATTATTCATACTTTCAAAACTGGTAATACAAAAAAAAAAAAGCAACATTGTTAACAAACAATATAATTTAAACATTGATGTAGCCTATTGTGTTTACTTGGATATTCCAAAAATCTCACTACTGATACATAACAGTATTGATAATATAATAATTATCTATGTAATTCATTAAGTATGCTTGGGAGGCATTATTTACTCTTTCCTCTTTTTCTATTTTTTTAATAAAGAAAATCACATGACCGTTTCAAAAGTTCTAAACAAAGGCCATTGAATCAATGACTGTCTAATATCTCATTAGGCTATGCAGAAACATTGGGTCAGACGAACTCATATTGAAACAAAAACTTTTAGTGAAGATAATTAAGTTTTTATGTGACTTTGTTTACTGTTTATGATATTTTTACATATATGCACAGATGTTATATATAGTAAACTATATAAGTAAGATTTTTATTATCTTAACTAATAGTCTTCGGGTAGAAGATAAGGTAGGGTTAGGTCAATAAACAATCTAAGCTTAGACATTTCAAAAATGTAATGAACTACCCCTTGTATTTTAGGAGAAAAGTTTGTCTGATGAAGTCATCCATTACACAATTATATACACTGTGTGTGTGTGTGTGTATATATATATATATATATATATATTGCAGATGGAAATTTCCCTTGCAATGAATGTGACTGCATCTGCAAGTCCAAAATTGGTCTAATTAGCCATCAAAAAGTGAAAACTAATCAACAACATGGAGTGATGGTATCATCATCTGTGACAGACATATATATATAATATATATATATATAGAGTAAACTACAGACACATGTTTCGAGGTATCACCTCTCATCAGTGCAGTTATACCATTTTAGCAGCTACCTCTGGCTGGGTTTGAGACCCGAACGAACTTTCGCTTGCCAATCCTCTTACCCATACGGCCACAGTCAGCTGCCAAGTATAGCAGGCTATTTAATTGCTACATTTCTAAGCGGAAATGAACTCACCTAGAGGTCTCAAACTTTGTAAACAAAGTGAGTCTTAGCTGAACGCCAAATACGGTGAATTTTGCAATTAAATCTCTTCTAAATAAAGTGCTCAACCAAAATTGGGAGCGTATATAAAGATTATACAACTATATAATTCTTATAATTTCTTAATCTTTTACAATCAGTTCTAAATTTATGTATAGTATAAATATTTTCTGTAGGATATAGCTTTAATGACTTCGGATCTAATCAGTCTCTCTAGACAGGAAATTAGCCAAACAGATATAAATTCAATACATATTGTTAATGCCATTTAAAAAAAAATAAAACCAATGAAGAAGGTAAGTGAAATTCATTGCTCTAAGTTTAAGTAATTTAATTCTATACTTTTTTTTTTAATGTTTTTCTCAGGCTTCAAAAAAAAAAAAACTATATTTAATTTATTTTTAATATATTCTTGACCAGCTATATATGTAGCTGGCTGTCTGATGAGACTAAGTTCATTTATTGAGTTCTGGTCAAAATGAATTTATAATAGCCAAATGATGGTTTGGTTAGTTTTTCTTTCCTATTGAAAGTGTAAATATTATTCTGTATATAATTAAATTATTAATTATCATACATTGAGCTCTCTTGGGAATTTATATAAATCCTTGTATAGATCTATAAGTGCGCATCAACGTGTGCATGCATTGTGGATGTACAGGAGATTTTGAGGATCCCAAATAGAATTATCCCCAACATATCAGTCAATTGGATACTTATATAGGGTGACCAAAAAAAAAAAAACAGGCCCCACAGAATTTTTTTTGAAAGTCAGACCTGTTTTTTTTGGGGGGGAGGGGGTCACCCTATATATATATATTTATTTATTTATTTTTATGTATAACAATGATGTTATGCCATGAGAATATTATTATGATACTCTGTGAGATGAAAATGATGAACAAAACTAGTCTTGGAACATTTTTACCAAGACCAGATTAGGAAAAGGACTAATGCAATGGATAGAACATAAAAAATATATAGCAATAAATTGTTTGAATGTGGGCTGCTGAAAATGAAACCAGTTTTGAAATTTTAATAATGTCTTTCTAAATATGGCCATATATGTAGGTAGGTATATCAAAAAGTCCATATCTAAATGGAGAGGAAAGCATTTTTCAACATAATCTTCCTTAGCAGCACATTTAACTCAATGATTCACCATTTACCAAACATTACACTTAAAATTTCCAGTGTAAATATACAGAGGCTTGTGTGTGTGTATATATATATATATATATATATATATATATATATATATATATATATATACATACATACATACATACATGTAGAATTAAACAAAAGACACATCTTCTGTTTAACAATTTTATTTTTGATCTTTTCGTGTTTTCTGGCCAACTTTTTAATGTTTGTGTGAAATTTGTGGATAAGTCCACCAAAGTTCAGGTCCCAAGTACTTTTGGCACTTCGAAGTGCCATCATCAGTGGTGATGTGTTCCAGTTTTTTTAAAATTAAATTAAAGGAGGCTGGAAGGAGATCCACGAATTCCACCCAAACATTAAAAAGTTGGCCAGAAAACTCGAAAAGATCAAAAATAAAATTGTTAAACAGGAGATGTGTCTTTTGTTTAATTCTACATGTATAAATGAAAGACTGCTGCCCAAACACACACACACACACACACACACACACACACACATATATATATATATATACCCCACACACATTTCCTCACTCTCATGGATAGGTGTTATGTGGGGTGATGCTTCCTGGACACATTGTTCTGCTAATGAGCAGTATCAACTGGGTTGGCTAAGTACAGCGCATGCCCAAATTGATTTATTTTCTTTTTTTTAGACGTTTATAAAAAATATCGAGTGAATATGAAATTCACTTGGTATTTTGAAATGTGAGAAATATGCAGGGTGTTAAAAAAAAATCAGAAAAATAGGTATCAGTAATTTAATAACTTGACCAATTCTCATTCAAATGATCTCAAATTCTAACAGCCTGGGTAGAAACGACTGAAAACTATAGAATTTGTCTGAATCTGGGATGTAGTGACCTCTTGAGTAGATCAAGTATAGCGATGAACACAATAGGGGAACCAATCATTGAAAAGGCTAAATCAAATTGTTTTTAAAGTAAATTACTTTAAAAAAATATCAGAAAATAGCTGATGCCATTGGATTTTATGTTTCAAGTTGTGCAGGAATAGCCAAGAAACCTCTGTTTTAATGATCATGACGCATCTCGGATCGATAGGCAAAAACAATGTAATTATTTAAATGTGATCTTCAAAAGTTCTTCAACACCAAACAAGTCAAACTATTTAAAATAATTTCCCAGGTTGGGTCATTTCTATGCTCAGATAGACAGATGAGCACTGACTGAAGAAGGCTGGAGGATACAGAATCTAAAACATAGTGTATTTACATACCACAATAAAGATGAGGGCAACAGTCTGAAAAATCAAAATAATTCAAAATTACATGTTCATACATCTTTTCCAGTGAATTGCATTTCTATACCTGAAAAGAAAAAAAACATTAAACATAGAATTTGGAGTTGTTTTTACTAGTGCTCTTAAAATTGGTGAGCATTTAAATGAGAATTGATCAAGTTATTACAAAATGATATCAATTTTTCTGTAACAACCTGTACATCTCAAATGATATCAATATCACTTGTACCTCAAATTATAGTTCTCAACACAAACTCACAAGTCAAAGTACAACTGTATCTTGTTATCTATTGATAATGGAGATTCGCTTCCAGTTTTTGTCTGTAACAAAAATTACGTCACATTACCCAAAATCGTCATAACATAGAATAAATACACTCAAAATTTGAACATGCAATGTTAGACAGTCCTCATTGTTTTTTTAAACAAGTTTTAATAAATACATGACTAAATACATGACTGGTATTATATATCTATATATAGTTTGTTTTATTTTAATACATGTTTAAAGTTTACATTTCAAATTGTTTTATTTTTTAATCCTTTTATGAATTTGATGATTTTACTTACTTAGGGTACAAACTCGCTGACATTGAATTTTTTACTCCCACCCCTCAGGCAATATGTTTAAAAAATCTATTTTTACATTATTTTTTTTATTTTGTACTAGTGCTCTTAAAATTTGTGAGCATTTAAATGAGAATTGGTCAAGTTATTACAAAATGATATCAATTTTTCTGTAACAACCTGTACATCTCATCACTCGTACCTCATATTATAGTTCTCAACACAAACTCGTAAGTCAAAATACAACTGTATCTCTTATTATAATGGAGATTGTGCATTTGTCTGTAACTGAAACTATATTACTATTCAAGTCACAATTCTCTTAATTATTTACATCACATTCTCCATGATTTTATTTTATTTAAACCTCAATTATTAATAAAATTGTTTTACCTTATTAATACTGTTGACCATATCTACATGCTAATAACATGCGGTTTACAGAGGTCAGTTTCTATATTGATATTAAAAAATAGATTTTGATAAATATATGCTTAGTATTATTGATTTTTAATTATTTGGTTTTATCTTAATAAATATGAGCAAAAATCTTGGGGATAAATCTTAAAAGAAATCTATTAACAAGTAGAAATAACTAATTTTATTCTTTACTTCCTATTTTTACTAAATAGTTAAATTAGGAAAATTTAGCAATGAAAGACGGGGGTGATGGAAGAGTAAGTTTCAGTTCTATTTTTTTTATACCCCCCCCCATCTCTGTTTCAAATCTTTTTATCTGCATTCTTATTTAGTTTCACTAGCCTTGCTAATTTAATATATTTTATTAGATTAAAACTTAAATACTTGCACCCAGCGGAGTGTACATATATTTGCTAGTATAGATAATTGAGTGTGGATCTATAAGCCTAGTTCTCAAACTTATTTTGTAGCGAAACCCTTTTATGATTTCACTGAATTTTTGAGATGAGGATTACATAAGTATAAAGGTAAATATTCTATAGAATACGTCTATAAGTTCCCAAAATTCACTCTGAATTGGACACATGGCGTAGTGGATATAGGCATTGTGTTAACACAGTTCTAAGTGACAGTTATCTTTAGACTGCAGGTTCAATCTGATTCAAGGGTGACAGTAACAGAATAATTAACATAGCTTAACATTTGTACCTTGTTAACATGGTTAACGAAATGAGAAAAATCTAACACCGCCACCCCCCCATGGACTGAATAAATGATTAGATTCGAAAAATTCTGTGAAGGCTCCTGAGTTCAAAGTTTGAAAAAGTTCCTGAGACAAGAAATACCTGAAGAAGACAGGAGGGCACATCGATTGAAATGCTGTGTAAATAACAATAAAGATGAGGACAAGTCCAATTAATCCTTATATGATTTTCCTAAAATTGCAGAACTCACTCCTGTATTTAAAAAAAAAAAAAAATATTTGCACAACCACTTCCACCCTAATTTTAATAAGACATTTTGATGAAACAAAAATATATTGATAAGAAATAATACATTAGACATTAGAATAAAAAGCAATTCTATTTCTTTAACAATACATACTGGATACTACAAGAATGAACTTATACATGATGTTCTCTTGTGGACGCATACATGGACACACTAGTAATGGCTGACCAGAAAAACCCTACATCAATCAGCTCTGTGCAGATTCTAGATGCTATGCAGGGGACCTCCCAGGGGTGATGACTGATAGTGATGGCTGGTGAGAGAGAATCATGGATATCAGTTTCACGCATATTCAGACAGTCAAAAATATTAAAATGTGTGTATCAACAATTGGAATATGACGAGATGAGATATAGTTAAGATAGTCCCTTCTGCGGTTCACGCACGTAATCCATCAGTGTTCCAGGGCTATGATACCATTAGTCAAAGAACTTACCAAAAGTAGATATGACGTCATCGAATGGACTTTCAGCCTATGAATTTTTCGGCCTAAGCTCGTTTATGATTACTGTAGAAGAGGCTGTATAGAACACAATATTGGGAGCTCCCAAAATGTGTGTATCAACAATATTTGATTAACACACTGTATATCCTCATTGGGCCTAAAGGTAGAGCTTCATACATATGATATGAAAGTCAAAGCCATCCGGTGTTCTACTCTCCGATATTGAACGCTTTGAAAATTATATCGGCATATCTAATACCCCCGAGTATGTACATTCTGTACTCAGTCTAAAATCATACATTCTCCTTTAAGATGAAGCAATTTTATTTTTAGTCTGTATATATATATATATATATATATATATATATATATATAATATAATATAATATAATGGAGAAGGAATGTGAAAAGTATTAGCATATAAAGGTGCTCAATGCTAAAATAGCAAATCAGATTTTAAATCAGAGATGAAATATTATGGTGTTAATATTCCATAACTGCAGTTTCATGTGTACTTGCAATCATCAGACGGTCAAAAATATTAAAACATTGAAAAATTAAAATATTAATACAGTGGCTTGTTCTTTTACCCTAATTATTCTGATCACTCTGATAAGATAAAGTGAGAATTCTTCCAAGATGTAGCCGTGTCAGTGCTAATGTATATTTGCACCACTTGCAAACCAAAAAATATGGTTGTTTAAAGGAAAACAGTCCTTCCAGACCCAAAGAAGAATCGGTGCTACTGTATGGCTGCACCACTTGGACTCTAACGAACTTCTTAGAGAAAAAGCTAGATGGGAACTACATATGCATGGTATGTTGAACAAATCCTAGAAGCAGCATCCCACAAGAAAGCAGCTGTATGGCTACTTGCCTCCTATCACACAGACCTGCCAAGTAAGATAAGACAAAACATCCTGGAGAAGTAAGGACGAATTTGAGTAAGTATTATCCTGACCTCCCACCAGGCCGGATTGACACTTTTTTAATGTGAGAAGCCACACACAAGCCAAAGCTCATGCTGTGGCTAGTGCAAAAAGTACATGATCTCCTCGACACTTCCCTTTTGGGTGCCTCAGGCAATAAACACGGCTATGCCCCTTTTAGACGAGGGGCCAGTTGCTACTTGAGTGCACAGTTCCTTGGGATTACGCGATTTATTTAATATTTTACCGGTCCAGAAACCGAAGCCCCTCGACGCTGGGTAAGTATAAGGGTGAACTTTATTAAATCAAATCTATCACTTCAAAAAGTAGAATCTATTTTTTTTCCTTTGGCACTCATCAATTCTAATCTTAATTGTATCTTATTTTATATTCAACGAGAATCGGCTACCTGGTGTTGCCTCGGTAGAGGGAGGATAATAAAAAGTTAGTCTCGCAGATCCTTTAATCGTTTTGATCTTACATAATTGATTTAAGTTTTAATCACAAACGCCACTAATAACTTTCCTTTTTAAATCCCGATTTTTTCTTACTGTTCAAATCCTGATTTTTAAATATCTTCCCAATGAGAGATAAAATCTTCATTATTTTTGCACAAAAAGCAAGCTCTGGTGATAGTGAATGTGCATATATATTTAGTTTGTCATTAATTGTTTTATTTTTGTAGTTTCCTCCGGACATACATACACACAACTGCCCTTTAGATAGATAGATAGATAGATAGTACGTGTCTGTGGTGTAATGGTCATCGTCGAAGGAAATGGACATGGTATTTAAACTTGGTACTTTTTTGACACACCTTGTATTCTGAAAAAAAATTAATGAATGGAACGTTATTTTTTTTTTCAGAATACAAGGTGTATCAAAAAGTTTAAAAAATCTCGATACTTTTTTGAGACACCTTGTGTATATATTTGCCAACCCCACCGCCCAAGCAGGATGTGAAATAAGGTCAATTTTTTTAGCGAAGGTTAGAATCCAAAATTTTACTTCTAGACTGGTTGGCTAACAAAGTTTAAAGAGCCCAGTCTGCCTACCATTTACCAATAGCCGGAGGAATGCATACCAAGAACATTAGCGCTATGTTAGGGTCTTTATATATATATATATCAAATAGATCTATTCGAAAATTATTTGTATCAGATTGGATATTATTGGGAGATGAATATAGATTGGATGAGTGGCAAAAGAAAAAAATATATTACATGTACAAAAGAAATATTTCAGCAAGCTTTTTTCAACGATATAATGGGTTTAAACTAGCAATAAAAGCTTAATGAGTAAAATACAAAATAGGCCTCAATGGTGTTGCGGACTAAGGTTTTTTTTATTATTTATTTCTTGAAACTATATAATTACTTGCAAATTATTGATGTTAAATAGGAGTATTTGAAACCATCTGTGTGCAACAAATTATTACTAAATAGGTATGGTTACTTGAAACCATATAATTGTATATTATTATAGGTACTGTCAAAATGAGCAAATCCAAAAGTCCTACCAAAAACGTCTTAAAATCAACCAATTTTAAGTTATTGATGATTTCTGATATTTTCATAGCAAGATCAATATCCTGACGTGGCACTGATTTAACATAACTTTAACATAATTCACACCTGGACAAAATTTCAGAAAAATTGAAGGAAGTGGGTGACGTGGCCTGAATGATTTGACATGGAATTACCCATATATTAATACACGCATTCCTTAATTGTGCGACCGTTAGCATCTTGCAACACCCTCCGGTTAAAAATGAGACCATCCAAATCGTTCAATGTGAAATGCAAACATGTAAATGTCATCTGGTGTTGCTTATCCACCGAATTCTTATTTCTTATGAGTGTTGTCACACCAGCTAAATAAGGGACCATTTCATTTTTAATATAAAGAAAGAGTAAAAAAGGACATGCTACACAGAAAAAATATGATAAGAAAAAAAGAAAGAAAGAGTAGGGTAAAGTCAGAGAAAGCGAGTGAGCGCCCGGAAGCGATAACGCTAACCTGTTTCAATCAAACGTAATGAAAAGAAGAAAAGAAAGAAAAAAGAGTGGGAGAGTTAGATCAATATCATTATACTTTTTACATACTGAAATTAGGGCCGGTTTAGCTCAGTCGGTAGAGTGTTCGGCTAAGAATCACGAGGTTCTTGGTTCGATATCGGCCCTCGCCAACTCAGCGTATGAGTAGCACAGGGATCTGTGCGGTAAAGTGGGGAACTGATGGTAGGTGTGGCGCTCCACCTCAGATGCTAAAATAATCTTCTTGGTCTAGCGCTAGGGAAAAGGGGATTGACTCCCTCGCAGTCTGGCTACCGATATTAGGCTGCCTCGACGACTTTACTTCTACTTTAATATTGAACTATTTAGCAATAGCTCTTAAGTAAACATGCATAATAATTAAATTTTTATACTGCGGCATATCAACAGGTTCTGGTAATTAATAATAAACGTTTCTGTGATTTCTAAATATTTTGGAGACCTTATCTTTGGGACTACCCTCGTATATTTTTGGATACAAATAAACAGTGTTTTGGGTTTTGTTTTTTTTCAATATTAAATCATATGATGACAAATAAATCTCTATTGTTGAGTTTCCCGTTGCTCGTGAATAAATTTAGGCTGAATAGAATGTCTTTCATTTCGGATTAAAATTCTAGCAAGACGGTTTTTGTGGCAGGTGTTTTCTGTGAAAAAAATACACATACAAAAAAAAAACAAAAAAAACAACAACAAAAACAAATAAACAAACAAACAAAAAACGATGTCTTTGTGATTTTGCTTCGAAAAATAAAAGAAATAAAGGAAGTTCTATATGACAGATGTACTTCACGTTTTACTGCTGATACTTTTTATACTCACAGAGAGCGTTTTTGGGGGGAATAAATTGAATACTCACACACATATGCATATGTGTGTACACGCTCACATACACACAGACACAAACACACAAGTACATATACATATAGAAGGCGTGTGGTGTTATGGCTAAAGTCGTAGGAAATTGACTCGTCGACGCGAGTTCAAATCCTGGACGAGGCTGCTTCATTTCATATAGCATATATCAAAAAATGGTTTAAAAATATGATTTGAAGGGATTTTATAAATGGAATAAGGTTGATTTATTAGAATACTTTAAATATTCACTCTTTACTAAATTTAAGGCGCCAGAGGGCGTTGTCAGTGATCTAATTTACTTTGGTCATTAGGGAGTTTCTGGTCTTTCAACATTATGCTCCCCTCGCCAGGCCGACCAAGTTTAAAACTGTATTTAACAAGATAGAAATGAAGAATGAATGGAACGTTATCTTTTTTTTTCAGAATACAAGGTGTGTCAAAAAGTACAAAAAAATCTCGATACTTTTTTCACGCATCTTGTAGGCAAAGATTAAAGGGAAAGAAATAAGAAACTTAAAAATGTTTTAAACTTTTAAAATAAAAAATAGAAAAATAAATAAAATCATGTATTCATGGCTTGGTTGTGTTCACACTTTCTCTAAATTCATCACTGTGAAGTTAACCTAATCAGCCTAAAGTAGAACTCGAACTCGTTTCGCCGGATGTGTTTTAAGAGACTGCAAAGCACCTCAACGCGCAAGCGTCTTGTTCGTTGCTGTTGTTGGCATCCTTCCGTCTACGGGAGACGATGGAGTAGTGTCCAAGTTTTTGTTTTAATTTACTTAGCCTGGGTGGGTTCATATGGAGGATGAGCTATTGCCCAAGCAGCAAATCCCCCCTCTCCACAATGCCGCTGTGATCCAAAGGAAAGGTAAGGAACGAATAGAGTTTGGCAGCTGTGGTGTCGCAGGAGTTGATGGGTAGCTCTGGATTTCAGCATCACACCACTTTAGGGACTCCAGCAATCGTGTAACAACGTGTGAACTGCAATATTTCAACACCCCAAGGAAATAACTGAGATGATTTTGTCTTCTGCTCTTGGATTCACATCGACATTGAATTTATGGATCTTTTTGAAGAACGTAATAATTGATTCAATCGTTTTCTTCAAGATTGTCCCCTTTCCATTCTACACACTTATTCCAGTGAGTTTTCCATTCGTCGAAGCATCTCTGAAATTCCTCTTATTTCTTTTAAAATCCTCTTTCTTTTAATCCTTTGCCTACTTTAAAGCCGCTCACATCGGCTCTCCCATCACTGCGATCCTTCCGTAAACAAAGTATAAAAACTGATGGTTAGTTCATTATAATTGAGCAGAAGGACTCAGATTACAATAATAATAGGACTATTTGAAGAAAACGAATTCTGAGGTGAATAGATAGTAAACTTTGAAATATCCCATCGTACAGGTACAAAATGCCAAGATAATTTGGTACAGCCGTGGGGGAAATTTGGTAGGCAAAGAGTTAATATCCTTGAGATAAATTTTCAGTTTAGTAAACAGTAAAATAAAATAAAAAGTCGTACGGAGCTAGTTCTGGTGAGTATAGAGGCCAGGTTAAAATCTTGATCAAAGAGGAAAAGAGGAAGGAGGAGGAAGATGGAGAGGAGAAGGAAGAGGAGAAGGATGAGAAGGAGGAGGAGAGGTATGAAAGGTTGGCATTCCACAGACAACGCTGACTTCCGGTGTACCAATTATCGCGATCATCATCCTTCACAGTTAAAATGATTTAGGTAAATATCACATAAGGTAAGGAGTTAGTTAATCTACCATACGTTCAAATACGTAAATTCCTGATGTGCGTCTGTGGCAGAATCTATCTACCCAACCCCTCTGCCACAAGCAGCATGTTACACAAGGTCGATTTTTTAACAGGGGTACTACGAGTTTGGATTCTTTTCCTTTTCTTAGAGTGCTTGCCTAACCAAGGCTACACTACTATTATCCAATAACTGGAGCTTACGGTCAAGTCACGTTGAAAGCACCGGTTCTCGCTATATCACCGAAGTTAAGCTGCAGTGAGCTTGGTCAATACTTAGATACTTAAATAACTCAAGAGGAATTTACGGTCTTTAGGAGAGCCTCTTATTTCTCCCAGTCGTAGGCAAATTATTCGGACGAAAGAAGACAAATACACAATGGAATTTAACACATGTATTGACAAGAATATGTTGCAAATTGTGTTGGCATTTGCTACGAGACTTATCTGTGAGGGGAAATACTGTTCGTTGGAGAAGTGGCTCTAGAAAGAGAATTCTGGTCGCTGTGGTTGTAGAATGCGGTTGAGACGCGTCTGTTTTGGTCAGTTCTCGTACGATAGGTAAAAAAGTGTAGGGAGTGCTTTTTAGTAGATACTCGCCTAAGTAACAATCTTCGGATGGGGCCCTTTTTAAGGTGGCTATTTAGGTCCTCAGCCTTCTGATAAGTATGCTGTCGAAACGGCCTTCAGAAAGTATGCTATGAGACTGCCTTAGAAAGTATGCTGGTTAAGGGCAAGGTGATGGGAGCGCTTATTTTAGCGACTCGCTTCGGTGATAATCTCCAGATAAGTGAAGGGGTTTGTTTTTTTGGCGCCAACATCGTATTGGCGATTCGCCCTCTAGCGGCAGGGGAAGGTAATTCTCTATCAGATTTCCGATAACCCATCTAAGTATCGAACAAGCTCACCGCTGCTTAACTCGATAATCTCGCGAGAACAGGTGCATTCAAAGCAATTACTGTAAGCAACCTGATATCAAAATGACTAGATTCGGCATTAAATAACCCGAAAAGGATTGATATGCCGTAAAAGAAAACAATCAATCAACCAACCACTGGAAAGGTGATTGATAGATGCGTGCCTTTCCCAAAGAGCATTACCGCGAAGTGAAATGCAAACAGACTCATCCAGGATTAGAATTCGGGTCGTCGATTCCATTTTTACGACGATAACCGTTACGCTGAGCGCGCCTGTGTCTGTATGTATTTCTTGCTTTGTCCATTCTTCCCCCCATTTCACTGTGCGTAGTCAATGACTGAACAAGTAATGAGTTTGCTTCCAGTTTTACTAGAAGACACCTGAGTCCAATTCATGTCCCAAATCTTACACGCTGATTCTCAAGATACGATGACCACAATAGCATTTCAATTTGCTGAGTCTGAAACTATGACCGCCATTACACACACACACACACCACACACACACACACATACCACCACACACACACACACACACTATATATATATATATATATATATATATATAGTAAAAGGTATATATATTGATAGCCTACTTAAGTTTCATCAAAAAAGGTTCATCAGGTTTAAGTGTAATGAATTAATCAACAAATTGATTACTTAAAGCCAACTGAGGAAGTGAATAAGAAATTATAGTCGTTGAAAACAGTTTCGACTGCGAAACTGTTTTCAACGACTATAATTGAATTATTCACTTCCACAATTGTCTTTAATTAATCAATTTGTTGATTAATTTATTACAATTAACCCTGATATCAGTGCTACTGTATGGCTGCACCACTTGGACCTGACGAGGCGCCAGGAGAATAGGCTAGATGGGAGCTGCACAAACAATGCTGCGTGTGATCTTGAACAAATCGTGGAAACAATACCCCACAAGGAAGAAAAGAAAAAGAAAAAGAAAAAAAACAAAACAAATCAAACCTTCTTGTGATTTCAATTCACTCTGAGAACTTCTGAATATGTCAGGCTGAATTTCTAAATATTTTTCTTCTTCCAGGCAACGTTAGATAATCTTGCTTGCACAACAGTATTAGAAACCTTTTTCATTAACGCTAGAGAAATCTTTTTTTTCGGGGGTGCGGGGGTCTTTAAACATTTTTATTACTTGTCTTTTTTTTCTTTCCCTGAATTCTAACTTTAAAACAACGATCTCCAATGAGTTGTGAACTTTTTATAATCTTTTTTTTTAATCCTGTTTTCTCGACTTTTGATTTAAAATATTCAATAACGAAAAAGATAAATGAATAAATAAATAAATAAAAATGAAAAACAGAATAAAATAAAAAAATAATTGCTTTTTTAAAAAAAACTTCAACTGAAAGTCGATATTTTGTACCCTGTTAGGTTTGCTCATCTTACTTGGTTCGTTGATTCCCCCCTCCCCCGTCAATTCATTCGCTTCATTTCTGTTCTCTGTTGTCATTGGTGGACGCTGATATTCGTGTTAGCCGGTGGGGTGAGTTGAGGAGATTGCTTACTGCCTTTAGGGTGACGATAAAAAGCAATTAGCAACGATATGGCTGGGTGAGGGTTTGATTGACTTCGGTTTCTTGCCTAAGGGTCGGGCTCTCGAACTAGAAAAGATGAGAACTATAAGCAGAAAAATAGTTTAATTCTTAAGAGAGAGAGAGAGAGAGAGAGAGAGAGGAGAGAGAGAGAGAGAGAGAGAGAGAGAGAGAGAGAGAGGGGCGAAGAAAAGAAAGGAACAATTGAGAGATAGAGAGAGAAAGAGAGAGAGAGAGAGACGAAGAAAAGAAAGGAACAATTGAGAGAGAGAGAGAGAGAGAGAAAGAGAGAGAGAGAGAGAGAGAGAGAGAGAGAGAGAGAGAGAGAGAGAGAGAGAGAGAAAGAAGAAACGAAGAAAAAGAAAGGAACAATTCAGAGAGAAAGAGAGAAGAGAGAGAGGAATATATATTATATATATATATATATATAGAGAGAGAGAGAGAGAGAGAGAGAGGCCTAAGAAAAGAAAGGAACAATTGAGAGAGAGAGAGAGAAGAGAGAGAGAGAGAGAGAGAGAGAGAGAGAGAGAGAGAGAGAGAGAGAGAGAGAGACGAAGAAAGAAAAGAACAATTGAGGGAGAGAGAGAGAGAAAGAGAGAAAGAGAGACGGAGAAAAGAAAAGAAAGGAACAATTGAGAGAGAGAGAGAAAGAGAGAGAGGGCCGATATATATATATATATATTATATATATATATATATATATCAAAGAAAAATTTAAATATCGGTCACATTAGCAGTTTATAAATTTATTTCCACCGATATATATATATATATATATATATATATATATATAAATATATATATGGGCTTCAACAGACTGCGATTTTCTTTTCATAAAATTCGTCACTTTTATTTATGGACTTTACCAATAGTAGAAGCTATTCCTGTAGAAATTGGCCAATGAGATGAGGGGACAGAAATTATTTAAGATCGTTTGCACTGCGTTCAATCACTTGCTGGCTGAACTTTTGCCAGGAAGACTTATCTTTGGATTAACACCAGAGGCTAACCATAGTCGTCTGATTTATATGTTACAATCAAAACTACAGACTTGCACTTATATTACATATATTACAAGGAAAACTAAAGACTTGGACTTATATTACAAAGAAAAGTATAGAAGTGGATTTATATATTACAAGGAAAACTACAAAATTGGACTTATATTGGTTTGTTGGTTGGTTTTGAAGGCTATCACAATGCAAGTGTAAAGAAAAAAGAAGGTAACTGCGGTGTTGTTTGTTAACCAGTGATTTATTCTCAATTCTTAATATTTCGGGATAAAAATCCCTTCTACAGAAGATTACTAGAACTGAAGTTGTTGCTAGTGGCTGTTCATTTCAAGCAAATTACAAAACCCTTTTGGAATTATATGTATATTACAAAGAAAAGTATTGAAGTGGATTTATATATTACAAGGAAAACTACAGACTGGGATCATCAACTGGGTTCTGTGAACAATAACAAAATTACTGAACCCTTACAATGGTGATAAGGATTCTAACATCTAATGCATTTATAAAAAATCCCACTTCTATTTGTCTAGGATAATTCGTTTGCACACTTTTAAATGATATCATCTATTCCTATAAATGGTTATAAATATTCCTATCAAACATTAATTTAATAGTAATCATTTATTTGCACAGAGTTATATAGCTTCATGTGAGGTAAAATATAAGGAATGAAAGAACAAAACTCAAACAAAAATGTGTAGTATATTTCGCTGAAGTTTTGAACTCGGCCGCTTAAGCTTTTATTGAATTATCAGGATCATACAAGTGTTTTATAGAAGGGGGAAGTAGGTAGGTGGGTAAGTTTTGTGATGAGGGAAATATTTGATTGGTTATAGGGGAAATCTTTGGGGCAGATGAGAAGGAAATCAGATTACTTACCCACATACCTACTTCCCCCTTCTATAAAATACTTGTATGATCCTGATAATTCAATAAAAGCTGATGAAGCCGAGTTCAAACTCCAGCGAAATATACTACACATTTTTGTTTGAGTTTTGTTCTTTCATTCCTTATATTTTACCTCATTCTGTCGGATTCATTTCAACCCCCTTTTTCCTCATAGTTTCATGTATTCATATCAAATACAAATACTTTTCAAACATATCCAATTGTCCCTTAGATATGACCCTTATAGGTACTACAACTCCCTCGCCCTGTCGGCTGGGGCAGTAGAATACGCCGACTGCACCTCTGCAGAGGGGTAAAATCCTCTCCAATGGATTAGCCGTGGGTGATGATCCGTGATGCTTACAGACGGCTGGTGGCTGAGCAATCCATGACCTGCAACACCTCTTTATCTCTCAGGCTCGTAGATGGTCAGTCGGAAAGGCCCTCTGATTAATCGGCTGGTCACCTCAAGCCCTACCACCTATATGATTGTCCCGACCCTACTGCCCTTATGGTAAACCCTCAACTCTTTTTATCATAAATGTGTATATAGGCGGTAGCTGAGAGTCTTAGTGTTTTGGGTATGACGTTAAATTGTATGAACTGGTGAAGTTCCAGTTCTGGAGTTCTGGGGTGGGTGGAGTTCCTCTTCATCGCCATTACTCCCAGGTCCACTCTGGTAGTGCCTGTTAGGGTCCCATCTATAGGCTAAATAGATTAAAATGGTATTAAAAGCGTGTTTTAAAGGAAATTGATTAAAAAAGAACACCAATAAGAATAAATAAAATAAAGCGCCTTCGGCATAAAATAATCCACGAAGGGTTGACATGCCATAAAACCCAACCAACCATCCAACCAACCAGTATTTATTGATACAGTTGAATTTAATGAAAATCATTTCTTGAACAAATCATATATACATATATGTATATGTATACAAAAAGATTTGGCATTAAATACCACAAGAGTTGACATGCCATTAACTCAACGACCAACCAATCAATTACAACTCCGAGTTTGAGTGAAACTAAGAATGATAGAAACGAAGGAATACTCCATATACTCAAGAGCTTCAGAACTGTATCTCACCACTAGATACAGTTTAGTGTCATATCCAGTATGTCTCTGTTTTTGGAGGGATCTTACCCTCTTAGGATATTGTTGGCGAATTCTAAGATCCCCGTCAGGGAGATCTTATCTCATGACTTTCACAATGATGAATGAGATTCCAACCGACCTGAATGCAAATTGCGTAAATAAATAGGATAGACAAAAAAAGTAGGAATAAAATTTCGAAATAAGAAAAGAAAAAAAAAAAAGAAATAGAAATAAATATATTATAAAAAATGAATGAAAAAAGATAAAAGAATAAAATGAATGAAAATAAAACCACAAAGACAAAAACAAAACAAAAAGCAGCAGTCGAATCGGCTACTTACAATTTTTTGTTTTTTTCTATAATTCTTATTCACTGAATTCTTTATGAATAATGGGTCACTAAACTTTGAGATTAATGGAACAAAAAAAAAAAAAAAAAAAAAAAAAAAAAGAAAAGGAAAAAGAAAGAATCACAAATATTTTTGGGAAGAGGAAATTCAGTAACATAAAAAATATAAATAAATAATAACAATGAATAAAAAACCAAACATTCCAGAACTTCTGTACCTCAGAATATGCGATTGTTTGTCTCTAGACAACGAAATGTTTTGGTAAGCTGGTTTTGGAACCAGTTTATGAGAGAAGCTCATTGTTTATATTTACCTAACTCAAACTCACCGGGGGTGCAGGGTAAGTAAGTGTCCTTCGCCATAAAATAACCCAAGGGTGAGATGCTTAAAATCTAACCGACTATTCAAAACCATTATTCATTGAAACACATGAATTTAATGAAAATTATTTCTTGAATAATCGAAGCTATCTTAATATATTATAATATATATTATATATATATATATATATATATATATATATATATATATGCAAGGTGTCAAAAAAGTATCGAAATTTTTCTGCACTTTTTAACACCTTGTATTCTGAAAACAAAAATAACGTTCCATTCATTCTTCATTTCTATTTGGTAAATACAGCTTTAACTTGGTACTTCTTGACACACCTTGTATTCTGAAAAAATAATTAAGGAACGTTATTTTTTATTCAGAATACAAGGTGTGTCAAAAAGTACAAAAATCTGATACTTTTTTTGACAACCCTTGTATATATATATATATATAATATAAACTATCTCGTCGGGTCGGCCTAATGTCAGTATCAGCCAGACAGCGAGGGAGTCTATCTTTTCAAAGCGCTAGACCAAGGAGTATTTTAGCGTTTGGGTGGAGCACCATACCTACATCAGCTTCCTCACTTTACGCACAGATCCTATGCTACCGATACGGTGAGTTGGCAAGGGCGGTAATATATATATATTATATAATTATATATATATATATATATATATTAACAAGATTTTGCATTAAAAACCAAAAGGGTTGATATGCCATTAAATCTAAAAAAAACAACGATTTGCGGTCTAAGATTTTGAGTTATCTCCTTCCTTTATATTTTTTTTATTTTCAAAAGTTGTCACCTTTTCAATTTGTACATTTCGCAAGGAACGCTAATGAGAGAGAGAGAGAGAGAGAGAGAGAGAGAGAGAGAGAGAGAGAGAAGAGAGAGAGAGAGAGAGAGAAATGCGGTATAATGAATATCAACTATCAACTTCAGATAATGACATTCTTTTTCTTTTTCTTTTTCTTTTTTTTTTTCTTGTTCTTTTTTCTTTTTTCTTTTTTTCTTTCTTCCTTTGTCTTCATTCTTTTTTTTTTCTTTTTTCACCTGCCATGCAAAAATTGTACATATATTAGCGATTCTCTAATGACGTTTTCTGAGATATCCCGAGAATGCCATCTTGCACTGATCCGAAACTCCATTCCGATAACATCATCTTTGGTTCGGGGGTTCGACATTTTATCAAGATTTCATCAGCTTTGATGAGAAAACACACACACACACACACACACACACACACACACACACACAACACACACACAACGTATGTGTGTATACTATAGATTAATGGGCTCAGTATGCCCTCCTACAAACATTCGTTTCGCAAGGGTGAACATGGCCCAGCCTCTTAATTAAGCAACATATTTGCAATTTATGTCGAAAACTATGTCTATGTTTGCTGGACTAAAAGTCACATACCGCATATAATATATATATATATATTATAATATATATATATATTATATATATATATATATAGTGGTGTTCATTAAGCCCTGCAGCTATTTAGATAGAATCATTTAGTTAAAACATACTAAAGTACAAACGTTGAAAGTTTTATGCTTGATGTAATGGACCCCATTAATATTATCATTGCTATCTTAGATAAAAACAGGTGCTATTCTTATTCAAATGCTTATGATGGACTTTAGGAACAATATATTATATATATACATATATAGTGTGTATTGTGTGTGTGTGTGTGTGTGTTTGTGTGTGTGTAAAGTATCCAAAACTGGTAGTAAGGAATGATTCTATTGGGATTTCAAAATCTCATGTATAACCATACTGCATGCCTTTGTAAGGTGCAACATATATTCATACAAGGATTTTTATAAATCCCAAAGGAGTCAATGTATAATATTAATAAATTAGATTAAACATATATTTTAGATTAAATTAATTAGATTAATATATATTTTAGATTAAATTATATATAATTATATATAATATATATTATTTATATATTATATATGTATATATATATATATATATTTTGAAGCTCTTAAGATAGAAATGAACAATGAATGGAAAGTTAATTTTTTCAGATAAAGGTGTGTCGAAATGTACAAAAATCTCGATACTTTTCGACACATTTATTATATATATTATATAATATATAATATATATAATATATATTTTTTTTTTTTTTTTCCCCAACGAATTTTTTCATAAAAATAATGTTACACTGATGAAGGTGATTCTTGTATGTGTGCGAAATATTTTCACACACATAAACTGCCGAAACACATGTGTTTTTAAGTGATATTCGTTAATGTGATATTGATTAAATTCATTTTATCCATTTACTTCTTTTCTTTACTATTTTTTCATATATAATATTAATATATATATATATAATTATATATATATATATATATATATTATATAACAAAGATATTACCATACCAACTATTGAACAGATTATAGTTTACACTGCTGGACTCTGACTTTCAGAAAATTTCCCTTTTTTGGAAAGAAAGGGGGATTTTTCTTAATCCCCTAAAAAATTATTAATAATATATATAATTATTATATATATATATATATTATATATATATATTTAATATTAGATTGTGTTTCTTAAGTATTGGCAGACTATTTAAAGTTTAGCGAACAAATCATAGTTACCGTCATTTTTCTTTTAATTGCATTGTGTTATCTTCAAAAACAAACCACGAAACAATATAAAGAATGCTTAATATATATATGTAGGCAGCATTTTTTCTTTCATTACAGACACTATTAAACAGGAGATGTCTCTGTTTGACAATTTTCTTAGCGATATTTTTTTATGTGTATTGATGTGTTTTTCAGTTAGTATTAGAGGAGACGCATGGTTTTTGGTTTTTGGTTTTGTTTTACCCGGCATGTAAACCTCCTGGGTCTTTAATGGCCGAAAGTTTTTAAAGAAATTCATTTTGAATGGATACCTCTTTTATAAAACACAAATTTTTATCGTTAACCTTTGATGGGACCTAAAGACTACCATCCAGGTCAGGTGGACTGGGAC
>CM042145.1:81114778-81129778 GCA_023376005.1 Doryteuthis pealeii
CGATTATATATAGTAAACTATATAAATAAAATCTTATTATCTTAACTAATAGTCTTCGGGTAGAAGATAAGGTTAGGGTTAGGTCAATAAACAATCTAAGCTTAGACATTTCAAAAATGTAATGAACTACCCCTTGTATTTTAGGAGAAAAGTTTGTCTGATGAAGTCATCCATTACACAATTATATACACTGTATGTGTGTGTGTGTATGTATATATATATATATATATTATAGATATTGCAGGTGGAAATTTCCCTTGCGATGTGTGTGACCGCATCTGCAAATCCAGAATTGGACTAATTAGCCATCAAAAATCCATAACTAATCAACAACATGGAGTGATGTTATCATCATCTGTGACAGACTGCTAAAAGGAAAGGAATAGATAGATAGATAGATAGATAAAATTATACAACTATATAATTCTTATAATTTCTTAATCTTTTACAATCAGTTCTAAATTTATGTATAGTATAAATATTTTCTGTAGGATATAGCTTTAATGACTTCGGATCTAATCAGTCTCTCTAGACAGGAAATTAGCCAAACAGATATAAATTCAATACATATTGTTAATGCCATTTAAAAAAAAATAAAACCAATGAAGAAGGTAAGTGAAATTCGTTGCTCTAAGTTTAAGTAATTTAATTCTATACTTTTTTTTTTTAATGTTTTTCTCAGGCTTCAAAAAAAAAAACAGTATATTTAATTTATTTTTAATATATTCTTGACCAGCTATATATGTAGCTGGCTGTCTGATGAGACTAA
The DNA here is from genome assembly GCA_023376005.1 of Doryteuthis pealeii. Taxonomy (NCBI): domain Eukaryota; kingdom Metazoa; phylum Mollusca; class Cephalopoda; order Myopsida; family Loliginidae; genus Doryteuthis; species Doryteuthis pealeii. The sequence continues at coordinate 81,115,548 of CM042145.1, forward strand.
GTTCATTTATTGAGTTCTGGTCAAAATGAATTTATAATAGCCAAAGTTTTTCTTTCCTATTGAAAGTGTAAATATTATTCTGTATATAATTAAATTATTAATTATCATACATTGAGCTCTCTTGGGAATTTATATAAATCCTTGTATAAATCTATAAGTGTGCATCAACGTGTGCATGCATTGTGGATGTACAGGAGATTTTGAGGATCCCAAATAGAATTATCCCCAACATATCAGTCAATTGATATATAATATATATATATATATATATATATATATATATAGGGTGGCCAAAAACAGGCCCCCCACACAATTTTTTTTGAAAGTCAGACCTTTTTTTTTTTTTTTTTTTTTTTTTGTCACCCTATATATATATTTATTTATCTATTTATTTTTATGCATAACAATGATGTTATGCCATGAGAATATTATTATGATACTCTGTGAGATGAAAATGATGAACAAAACTAGTCTTGGAACATTTTTATCTAGACCAGATTAAGAAAAAGACCAATGCAATGGATAGAACATAAAAAAAATATATAGCAATAAATTGTTTGAATGTGGGCTGCTGAAAATGAAACCAGTTTTGAAATTTTAATAATGTCTTTCTAGATATGGCCATATATGTAGGTAGGTATATCAAAAAGTCCATATCTAAATGGAGAGAAAAGCATTTATTTTACACAATAGATATATTTATTTTTCAACATAATCTTCCTTAGCAGCACATTTAACTCAATGATTCTCCATTGACCAAACATTACCCTTAAAATTTGTGTGTGTAATATATATATATATATACATATATATGTAGAATTAAACAAAAGACACATCTTCTGTTTAACAATTTTATTTGTGATCTTTTCGAGTTTTCTGGCCAACTTTTTAATGTTTGGATGGAATTCGTGGATAAGTCCACCAAAGTTCAGGTCCCGAGTACTTTTGGCACTTCGAAGTGCCATCATCAGGGGTGATGTGTTCCAGTTTTTTTTTAAATTAAATTAATGTGGAGGCTGGAAGGAGATCCATGAATTCCACCCAAACATTAAAAAGTTGGCCAGAAAACTCGAAAAGATCAAAAATAAAATTGTTAAACAGGAGATGTGTCTTTTGTTTAATTCTACATGTATAAATGAAAGAATGCTGCCCAAATACACACACACACACACATATATATATATATATATATATATATATATATATATATAATATACCCCACACATTTCCTCATAGGTGTTATGTGGGGTGATGCTTCCTGGACACATTGTTCTGCTAATGAGCAGTGTCAACTGGGTTGACTAAGTACAGCACATGCCCAAATTGATTTATTTTCTTCTTTTTTTTAGACGTTTATAAAAAATGCCGAGTGAATATGAAATTTACATATTCACTTGGTATTTTGAAAAGTGAGAAATATGCAGGGTGTTAAAAAAAAAATCAGAAAAATAGATATCAATAATTTTATAACTTGATCAATTCTCATTCAAATGATCTCAAATTCTAACAGCCTGGGTAGAAACGACTGAAAACTATAGAATTTGTCTGAATCTTGGATGTAGTGACCTCTTGAGTAGATCAAGTATAGAGATGAACACAATAGGTGAACCAATAACTGAAAAGGCTAAATCAAATTGTTTTTAAAGTAAATTACTTTAAAAAAAATCAGAAAATAGCTGATGCCATTGGATTTTATGTTTCAAGTTGTGCAGGAATAGCCAAGAAACATCTGTTTTAATGATCATGACTCATCTCGGATCGATAGGCAAAAACAATGTCATTATTTAAATGTGATCTTCAAAAGTTCTTCAACACCAAACAAGTCAAACTATTTAAAATAATTTCCCAGGTTGGGTCATTTCTATGCTCAGATAGACAGAGCACTGCCTGAAGAAGGCTGGAGGATACAGCAATCAAAACATAGTGTTTTTACATACCACAATAAAGATGAGGGCAACAGTCTGAAAAATCAAAATAATTCAAAATTACATGTTTATACATCTTTTCCAGTGAATTGCATTTCTATACCTGAAAAGAAAAAAAACATTAAACATAGAATTTGGAGTTGTTTTTACACATGCTCTTAAAATTTGTGAGCATTTAAATGAGAATTGGTCAAGTTATTACAAAATGATATCAATTTTTCTGTAACAACCTGTACATCTCATCACTCGTACCTCATATTATAGTTCTCAACACAAACTCGTAAGTCAAAATACAACTGTATCTTATTATAATGGAGATTGTGCATTTGTCTGTCTGTAACCGAAACTATATTACTATTCAAGTCACAATTCTCTTAATTATTTACATCACATTCTCCATGATTTTATTTTATTTAAACCTCAATTATTAATAAAATTGTTTTACCTTATTAATACTGTTGACCATATCTACATGCTAATAACATGCGGTTTACAGTGTGAACAGAGGTCAGTTTCTATATTGATATTAAAAAATAGATTTTGATAAATATATGCTTAGTATTATTGATTTTTAATTATTTGGTTTTATCTTAATGAATATGAGCAAAAATCATGGGGATAAATCTTAAAAGAAATCCATTAACAAGTAGAAATAACTAATTTTATTCTTTACTTCCTATTTTTACTAAATAGTTAAATTAGGAAAATTTAGCAATGAAAGACGGGGGTGATGGAAGAGTAAGTTTCAGTTTTTCTATTTTTTTTATTATACCCCCTCCCCATCTCTGTTTCAAATCTTTTTATCTGCATTCTTATTTAGTTTCACTAGCCTTGCTAATTTAATATATTTTATTACATTAAAACTTAAATACTTGCACCCAGCGGAGTGTACGTATATGTGCTAGTATAGATAATTGAGGGTGGATCTATAAGCCTAATTCTCAAACTTATTTTGTAGCGAAACCCTTTTATGATTTCACTGAATTTTTGAGATAGGGATTACATAAGTATAAAGGAAGTAAATATGGAAAATAAATCCGACAATATTAAGAAAATTTGAAAAAACAAGTGTTCCGAAAATAGGATGAATTTATTTATCGATGTTTAAACATTTCGGTTTCTTTAAACCTTCATCAGGATGTATCTTGGGGTGAAGAAATTGATGGATGTTTTTATAGATGACAGGAGATGAAAATCTTTTTTGTTGTGTAACTGTATTAGTTCAGTTATATAATATATATTTATATATAAAATAAGTATAAAGGTAAATATTCTATTGAATAGATCTATAAGTTCCCAAAATTCACTCTGAATTGGACACATGGCGTAGTGGATATAGGCATTGTGTTAACACAGTTCTAAGTGACAGTTATCTCTAGACTGCAGGTTCAATCTGATTCAAGGGTAACAGTAACAGAATAATTAACATAGCTTAACATTTGTACCTTGTTAACATGGTTAACGAAATGAGAAAAGTCTACCCCCCCCCCCATGGACTGAATAAATGGTTAGATTCGAAAAATTCTGTGAAGGCTCCTGAGTTCAAAGTTCCTGAGTTCGACAAGAAATACCTGAAGAAGGCAGGAGGGCACATCGGTTGAAATGCTGTGTAAATAACAATAAAGATGAGGACAAGTCCAAATAATCCTTATATGATTTTCCTAAAATTGCAGAACTCACTCCTGTATTTAAAAAAAAAAAAAAATGTTTGCACAACCACTTCCACCCTAATTTTAATAAGACATTTTGATGAAACAAAAATATATTGATAAAAAATAATACATTAGAATAAAAAGCAACTCTATTTCTTTAACAATACTTACTGGATACTACAAGAATGAACTTATACATGATGTTCTCTTGTGGACGCATACATGGACACACTAGTAATGGCTGACCAGAAAAACCCTACATCAATCAGCTCTGTGCAGATTCTAGATGCTATGCAGGGGACCTCCCAGGGGTGATGACTGATAGTGATGGTTGATGAGAGAGAATCATGGATATCAGTTTCACGCATATTCAGACAGTCAAAAATATTAAAAAGTGTGTATCAACAATTGGAATATGACGAGATGAGATATAGTTAAGATAGTCCCTTCTGCGGTTCACGCACGTAATCCATCAGTGTTCCAGGGCTATGATACCATTAGTCAAACAACTTAACAAGAGTAGATATGACGTCATCGAATGAACTTTCAGCCTATGAATTTTTCAGCCCAAGCTCGTTTATAATTACTGTAGAAGAGGCCGTATAGAACACAATATTGGGAGCTCCCAAAATGTGTGTATCAACAATATTTGATTAACACACTGTATATCCTCATTGGGCCTTAAGGTAGAGCTTCATACATATGATATGAAAGTCAAAGCCATCCGGTGTTCTACTCTCCGATATTGAAGGCTTTGAAAATTCTATCGGCATATCTAATACCCCCGAGTATGTACATTCTGTACTCAGTCTAAAATCATACATTGTCCTTTAAGATGAAGCAATTTTATTTTTAGTCTGTATATATATATATATATATTATATTATATTATATATATATATATATAATATAATATAATGGAGAAGGAATGTGAAAAGTATTAGCATATAAAGGTGCTCAATGCTAAAATAGCAAATCAGATTTTAAATCAGAGATTAAATAGTATGGTGTTAATATTCCATAACTGCAGTTTCATGTGTACTTGCAATCATCAGACGGTCAAAAATATTAAAACATTGAAAAATTAAAATATTAATACAGTGGCTTGTTCTTTTACCCTAATTATTCTGATCACTCTGATAAGATAAAGTGAGAATTCTTCCAAGATGTAACCGTGTCAGTGCTACTGTATATTTGCACCACTTGCAAACCAAAAGATATGGTTGTTTAACGGAAAACAGTCCTTCCATAACCAAAGAAGAATCAGTGCTACTTTTATGGCTGGACCACTTGGACTCTAACGAACTACTTAGAGAAAAAGCTAGATGGGAACTACATATGCATGGTATGTTGAACAAATCCTAGAAGCAGCATCCCACAAGAAAGCAGCTGTACGGCTACTTGCCTCTCATCACACAGACCTGACAAGTAAGACAAGACAAGACAAGACATCCTGGAGAAGTAAGGAAGAACTTGAGTAAGTATTATCCTGACCTCCCACCAGGCCGGATTGACACTTTTTTTAATGTGAGAAGCTACACACAAGCCAAAGCTCATGCTGTGGCTAGTGCAAAAAGTGCATGATCTCCTCAACACTTCCCTTTTGGGTGCCTCAGGCAATAAACCCGGCTATGCTCCTTTTAGACGAAGGGCCAGTTGCTACTTGAATGCACAGTCCCTTGGGATTACGCAATTTATTTAATATTTTATCGGTCCAGAAACCGAAGCCCCTCGACGCTGGGTAAGTATAAGGGTGAACTTTATTAAATCAAATCTATCACTTCAAAAAGTAGAATCTATTTTTTCCCTTTGGTGCTCATCAATTCTAATCTTGATTTTATCTTATTTTATATACAACGAGAAGTGGCTACCTGGCGTTGCCTCGGTAGAGGGAGGATAATAAAAAGTTAGTCTCGCAGATCCATTGATCGTTTTGATCTTACATAATTGATTTAAGTTTTAATCACAAACGCCACTAATAACTTTCCTTTTTAAATCCTGATTTTTTCTTACTGTTCAAATCCTGATTTTTAAATATCTTCCCAATGAGAGATAAAATCTTCATTATTTTTGCACAAAAAGCAAGCTCTGCTGATAGTGAATGTGCATATATATTTAGTTTGTCATTAATTGTTTTATTTTTGTAGTTTCCTCCGGACATACACACAACTGCCCTTTATATAGATAGATAGATAGATAGTACATGTCTGTGGTGTAATGGTCATCGTCGAAGGAAATGGACATGGTATTTAAACTTGGTACTTTTTTGACACACCTTGTATTCTGAAAAAAAATTGATGAATGGAACGTTATTCTTTTTTCAGAATACAAGGTGTGTCAAAAAGTACAAAAAATCTCAATACTTTTTTGAGACACCTTGTATATATATTTGCCAACCCCACCGCACAAGCAGGATGTGAAACAAGGTCAATTTTTTTAGCGAAGGTTAGAATCCAAAATTTTACTTCTAGACTGGTTGGCTAACAAAGTTTAAAGAGCCCAGTCCGCCTACCATTTACCGATAGCCGAGGAATGCATACCAAGAACATTAGCGCTATGTTAGGGTCTTTATATATATATATATATATCAAATAGATCTATTCGAAAATTATTTGTATCAGATAGGATATTATTGGGAGATGAATATAGATTGGATGAGTGGGGAAAGAAAAAAATATATTACATGTACAAAAGAAATATTTCAGCAAGCTTTTTTCAACGATATAATGGGTTTAAACTAGCAATAAAAGCTTAATGAGTAAAATACAAAATAGGCCTCAATGGTGTTGCGGACTAAGGTTTTTTTTATTATTTATTTCTTGAAACTATATAATTACTTGCAAATTATTGATGTTAAATAGGAATATTTGAAACTATCTGTGTGCAACAAATTATTACTAAATATGTATGGTGGTTACTTGAAATCATATAATTGTGTATTAATTATTATAGGTACTGTCAAAATGAGCAAATTCAAAAGTCCTACCAAAAACGTCTTAAAATCAACCAATTTTAAGTTATTGATGATTTCTGATATTTTCATAGCAAGATCAATATCCCGACGTGGCACTGATTTAACATAACTTTAACATAATTCACACCTGGACAAAATTTCAGAAAAATTGAAGGAAGTGGGTGACATGGCCTGAATGATTTGACATGGAATTACCCATATATTAATACTCGCATTCCTTAATTGTGCGACCGTTAGCATCTTGCAACACCCTCCGGTTAAAAATGAGACCATCCAAATCGTTCAATATGAAATGCAAACATGTAGATATTATCTGGTGTTGCTTATCCACCGAATTCTTATTTCTTATGAGTGTTGTCACACCAGCTAAATAAGGGACCATTCCCTTTTAATATAAGAAAGAGTAAAAAAGGACACGCTACACAGAAAAAATAATGATAAGAAAGAAAGAAGAAGAGTAGGGTAAAGTTAGAGAAAGCAAGCGCCCGGAAGCGATAACGCTAACCTGTTTCAATCGAACGTAATGAAAAGAAGAAAGAAAGAAAAAAGAGTGGAGAGTTAGATCAATATCATTATACTTTTTACATACTGAAATTAGGGCCGGTTTAGCTCAGTCGGTAGAGTGTTCGGCTAAGAATCACGAGGTTCTTGGTTCGATATCGGCCCTCGCCAACTCAGCGTATGAGTAGCACAGGGATCTGTGCGGTAAAGTGGGGAACTGATGGTAGGTGTGGCGCTCCACCTCAGATGCTAAAATAATCTTCTTGATCTAGCGCTAGGGAAAAGGGGATAAACTCCCTCGCAGTCTGGCTACTGATATTAGGCTGCCCCGACGACTTTACTTCTACTTTAATATTGAACTATTTAGCAATAGCTCTTAAGTAAACATGCGTAATAATTAAATTTTCATACTGCGGCATATCAACAGGTTCTGGTAATTAATAATAAACGTTTCTGTGATTTCTAAATATTTTGGAGACCTTATCGTTGGGACTACCCTCGTATATTTTTGGATACAAATAAACAGTGTTTTGGGTTTTTTTTTTTTTCAATATTAAATCATATGATGACAAATAAATCTCTATTGTTGAGTTTCCCGTTGCTCGTGAATAAATTTAGGCTGAATAGAATGTCTTTCATTTCGGATTAAAATTCTAGCAAGACGGTTTTGTGGCAGGTGTTTTCTGTGAAAAAATACACACACAAAAAAAAAACCCAACAAAAACAAATAAACAAACAAACAAAAAACGATGTCTTTGTGATTTTGCTTCGAAAAATAAAAGAAATAAAGAAAGTTCTATATGACAGATGTACTTCACGTTTTACTGCTGATACTTTTTATACTCACAGAGAGCTTTTTTGGGGGGAATAAATTGAATACTCACACACATATGCATATGTGTGTACACGCTCACAAAGTCACATACACACAGACACAAACACACAAGTACATATACATATAGAAGGCGCGTGGTGTTATGGCTAAAGTCGTAGGAAATTGACCCGTCGACGCGAGTTCAAATCCTGGACGAGGCTGCTTCATTTCATATAGCATATATTAAAAAAATGGTTTAAAAATATGATTTGAAGGGATTTTAGAAATGGAATAAGCTTGATCTATTAGAATACTTTAAATATTCACTCTTTACTAAATTTAAGGCGCCAGAGGGCGTTGTCAGTGATCTAATTTACTTTGGTCATTAGGGAGTTTCTGGTCTTTCAACATCATGCTCCCCTCGCCAGGCCGACCAAGTTTAAAACTGTATTTACCAAGATAGAAATGAAGAATGAATGGAACGTTATCTTTTTTTCAGAATACAAGGTGTGTCAAAAAGTACAAAAAAATCTCGATACTTTTTTCACGCATCTTGTAGGCAAAGATTAAAGGGAAAGAAATAAGAAACTTAAAAATGTTTTAAACTTTTAAAATAAAAAATAGAAAAATAAATAAAATCATGTATTCATGGTTTGGTTGTATTCACACTTTCTCTAAATTCATCACTGCGAAGTTAACCTAATCAGCCTAAAGTAGAACTCGAACTCGTTTCGCATAATGTGTCTTAAGAGACTGCAAAGCACCTCAACGCACAAGCATGTTGTTCGTTGCTGTTGTTGGCATCCTTCCGTCTACGGGAGACGATGGAGTAGTGTCCAAGTTTTTGTTTTAATTACTTAGCCTGGGTGGGTTCATATGGAGGATGAGCTGTTGCCCAAGCAGCAAATCCCCCCTCTCCACAATGGCGCTATGATCCAAAGGAAAGGTAAGGAACGAATACAGTTTGGCAGCGGTGGTGTCGCAGGAGTTGATGGGTAGCTCTGGATTTCAGCATCACACCACTTTAGGGACTCCAGCAATCGTGTAACAACGTGTGAACTGCAATATTTCAACACCCCAAGGAAATAACTGAGATGATTTTGTCTTCTGCTCTTGGATTCACATCGACATTGAATTTATGGATCTTTTTGAACATCGTAATAATTGATTCAATCGTTTTCTTCAAGATTGTCCCCTTTCCATTCTACACACTTATTCCAGTGAGTTTTCCATTCGTCGAAGCATCTCTGAAATTCCTCTTATTTCTTTTAAAATCCTCTTTCTTTTAATCCTTTGCCTACTTTAAAGCCGCTCACATCGGCTCTCCCATCACTGCGATCCTTCCGTAAGCAAAGTATAAAAACTGATTGTTAGTTCATTATAATTGAACAGAAGGACTCAGATTACAATAAATAATAGGACTATTTGAAGAGAACGAGTTCTGAGGTGAATAGATAGTAAACTTTGAAATATCCCATCATACATACTACCATAAGCTTCTGGCAACAGCTCTTGCCAAAGGACAGATAACAATAATAATAGGACTTTATTTGAATAGAATGAGTGCTGAGGTGAATAGATAGTAAACTTTGAAATATCCCATCGTACAGGTACAAAATGCCAAGATAATTTGGTACAGCCGTGGGGGAAATTTGGTAGGCAAAGAGTTAATATCCTTGAGATAAATTTTCAGTTTAGTAAACAGTAAAATAAAATAAAAAGTCGTACGGAGCTAGTTCTGGTGAGTATAGAGGCCAGGTTAGAATCTTGATCAAAGAGGAAGGAGGAGGAAGATGGAGAGGAGAAGGAAGAGTAGAAGGGTGAGAAGGAGGAGGAGAGGTATGAAAGGTTGGCATTCCACAGACGGCGCTGACTTCCGGTGTACCAATTATCACGATCATCATCCTTCACAGTTAAAATGATTTAGGTAAATATCACATAAGGTAAGGAGTTAGTTAATCTACCATACGTTCAAATACGTAAATTCCTGATGTGCGTCTGTGGCAGAATGTATCTACCCAACCCCTCTGCCACAAGCAGCATGTTACACAAGGTCGATTTTTTAACAGGGGTACTGCGAGTTTGAATTCTTTTCCTTTTCCTAGAGTGCTTGCCTAACCAAGGCTACCCTACTATTATCCAATAACTGGAGCTTACGGTCAAGTCACGTTGAAAGCACCGGTTCTCGCTATATCACCGAAGTTAAGCTGCAGTGAGCTTGGTCAATACTTAGATACTTAAATAACCCAAGAGGAATTTACGGTCTTTAGGAGAGCCTCTTATTTCACCCAGTCGTAGGCAAATTATTCGGACGAAAGAAGACAAACACACAATGGAATTTAACACATGTATTGACAAGAATATGTTGCAAATTTTGTTGGCATTTGCTACAAGACTTATCTGTGAGGGGAAATACTGTTCGTTGGAGAAGTGGCTCTAGAAAGGGAATTCTGGTCGCTGTGGTTGTAGAGTTTCTGTAGAGACGCGTCCGTTTTGGTCAGTTCTCGTACGATAGGTAAAAAAGTGTAGGGAGTGCTTTTTAGTAGATACTCGCCTAAGTAACAATCTTCGGATGGGGCCCTTTTTAATGTGACTATTTAGGTCCTCAGCCTTCTGATAAATATGCTGTCGAAACGGCCATCAGTGGTATCCTATGAGACAGCCTTAGAAAGTATGCTGGTTATGGTCAAGGTGATGGGAGCGCTTATTTTAGCGACTCGCTTCGGTGACAATCTCCAGATAAGTGAAGGGGTTTGGTTTTTTGGCGCCAACATCGTATTGGCGATTCGCCCTCTAGCGGCAGGGGAAGATAATTCTCTATCAGATTTCCGATAACCCATCTAAGTATCGAACAAGCTCACCGCTGCTTAACTCGATAATCTCGCGAGAACAGGTGCATTCAAAGCAGGTACTGTAAGCAACCTGATATCAAAAATGACTAGATTCGGCATTAAATAACCCGAAAAGGATTGATATGCCGTAAAAGAAAACAATCAACCAACCAACCAACCACTGGAAAGGTGATTGATAGTTGCATGCCTTTCCCAAAGAGCATTACCGCGAAGTGAAATGCAAACAGACTCATCCAGGATTAGAACTCGGGTCGTCGATTTCATTTTTACGACGATAACCGTTACGATGAGCGCGCCTGTGTCTGTATGTATTTCTTGCTTTGTCCATTCTTCCCCCCATTTCACTGTGCGTAGTCAATGACTGAACAAGTAATGAGTTTGCTTCCAGTGTTACTAGAAGACACCTGAGTCCAATTCATGTCCCAAATCTTACACGCTGATTCTCAAGATACGATGACACACAGCATTTCAATTTTGCTGAGTCTGAAACTATGACCGCCATTCACACACACACACACACACACACACACACACACACATATATATATATATATATATATATAATAGTAAAAAGGTATATATATTGATAGCCTACTTAAGTTTCATCAAAAAAGGTTCATCAGGGTTAAGTGTAATGAATTAATCAACAAATTGATTACTTAAAGACAATTGAGGAAGTGAATAAGAAATTATAGTCGTTGAAAAGAATTTCGCAGTCGAAACTGTTTTCAACGACTATAATTGAATTATTCACTTCCACAATTGTCTTTAATTAATCAATTTGTTGATTAATTTATTACAATTAACCCTGATATCAGTGCTACTGTATGGCTGCACCACTTGGACCTGACGAGGCGCCAGGAGAATAGGCTAGATGGGAACAGCACAAAAAATGCTGCGTGTGATCTTGAACAAATCGTGGAAACAATACCCCACAAGGAAGCAGCTATACGGCCACCTGTCTCCTATCACACACACCGTCCGAGTAAGACGGACAAGACATGCTGGACACTGCTTGAGAAGTAAGGATGAACTCATAAGTGACGTCCTCCTATGGGAACCAGCACATGGACATGCCAGTGCGGGTCATCCAGCAAAGACCTACATAGACCAGCAATGTATGGATACTGGATGCTGCGCGGATGACCTTCCGGGGACAATGAATGATAGGGGTGGTTTCCAAGAGATTGATGATGATGATGATAATATATACTTATAGGAATAACCGGCGTTGTCCGGGGGAGGGGGGATAAATCTAAATAAGACATTCAAAACATGTACTTTATTATATTTATTTTAACGCAACATAACGAATGAAAAATAAGATTGTTGTCACATGAAAAAATAACTGTCATTGAAACAATATTCTCATGCCCCCTCTCCCGCCCTTGTTTTGTTTTACGGCATATCAACCTCAGTGGGTCATTTAATGCCGATAAAGTTTTGAAATAAATCAATTCTTAATGGATAATACAATTTTTTTATAAATACATTTTTCTATTTAACCCATAGATGGGACCCTAACAGGTACTACCACTCCGGGTCAGAGTGGACCAGGGAGCAACGGTGATGAAGGGGTGCTCCACATTCCCCAAACCTCCAAAACTGGAGCCTCACCATCAGATAGAGTTTAACGTCATTCCCAGGGGTTGGGGCTTGCCATAAGGGCAATAGGGTTGGGAAAATCATATAGGTGCTAGGGCTTGACGTGACCAGCCGATTGATCGGAGGGGGAAAAAGGTGTGTTAAAAAAGGTATCGAGATTTTTTGTACTTTTTGACACACCTTGTATAACACTATAATAATGTTATAAAGTTGACTGGTGATATTAAATTAAATACTTAAGAATAATTAGGATGATTTACTAAAAGTTAAAGTTATAATCCTTTGTAAGGAAGTGTAAAACAAACAAAAAAAATCAAAATAATAATATTAAAAATCGCACCTGGTGACCCACAATCCTTATACTGGGTTCCTTCAAAGCTCAAGTCAACGAAAGACAATTTACTAAACCAAAGAAAGTTGAAAAGGTCATTCTAAATTTTGCATTTAGAATAAATCAAACAAATTTTTTTTACTTTTTTGGATTTATAAGTCATCTCAGTCTCACTCATGGAAGAGCACTATGGAAAATTACAACTAAGTCTGGCACAAGGCCATTTACACAATAATAAAAATATTATCGAGTGGCTCACCAATCAAAGAAGTGTGGGGTGGAGTTTTTTTTCCCCCTCCCGGAGATGTGCAACCCAGGGCCATGATTTTGATTGGCCGTCCAATCAAACGCGACGTCGGGGGCTTTCCTACTCCTCCCCGATGATTAAGGCGTTTCTATTGGCTGGCAAGTCAGAGCCGTATGTTCAGGGGTACGGACATCATAAAAGAAGACCCCAGAAAGGGAACAAAGCAGATCGAAAGCCGGTTCCATAGATACGAGACTTAGGGCCTTCGCCACTTCGCCACTTCGCTGTTACTTCCCGCTGCCTTGCCACCCAAAGTCCTGAACTTGACCATTTCAGCCAGAAGTATATATTTATAAATCGCCATCAAACTCACTAACTCCGAACGCCATCGAAACCCCTTGTTGTTATACATAGTTTTGGTCACTGTATGACGAATAAAGATATTGTTGTATACAATTTTTAATAAGCCTTTCGTAGTTTCTGCGATTGATGACTCGTTGACAACATTGGTAAATTTGCCCATCTTCCGACTCAGCCCGAACCGAGAAATTTTGAACCAGCACTTCTTCAAATTTTCTGTGGTTCAAACAAAAACAACGTGGCCGCAGGAAAGTCCGACGGAAGCAGGTCATCAAACCTATAAGTGAACCGCAGCGCAAAACATCTGAAACAAAAAACAAAAAACAAAAAACAGAAAATAGGCGTTCCATTCATTCTTATTCTACTTGTAAATAACAACTTTAAACGTGGCACTTTTTTGCACTTTGTATTCAGAATAAAAATTTAAAAAAAATTAAAAATTAAAAAAAAATTAATGAATGAACGTTATTTTTTTTTTCAGAATCAAGGTGGTGTCAAAAAAAGTACCAAAAAATCCTCGATACTTTTTTGACACAACCTTATATAGTAATATAACTTCTTTCCCAGCTATGGGTTGAATAGTACCTATTGTTCTTCTACAAGGATGACTTTGACATTAATAACCCACGAAAGCTTTGAATTAAATAAAAAGAAAAAAAACACAATCAACCTGTGATTTCAATTCACTCTGAGAATTCGAATTTCTAAATAATTCTCTCTTCCGGCCGTTAGATAATCTTACTTGCACAACAGTATTAGAAACCTTTTTCATTAACGCTAGATATTCTTTTTTTCGGGGGTGCGGGGGTTTTAAAAACATTTTTAATTACTTGTCTTTTTTTTTTCTTTCCCCTGAATTCTAACTTTAAAACAACGATCCTCCATGAGTTGTGGAACTTTTTATAAATCTTTTTTTTAATCCTGTTTTCTCGACTTTTGATTTAAAATATTCAATAACGAAAAAGATAAT
>CM042145.1:81137278-81150807 GCA_023376005.1 Doryteuthis pealeii
TGCCGAAAGTACTTGGGAAAATCACTGTGTAAATTAAGGTATGTCTAACTATCCCGTTCATCTGTCTGACACCAGCTCTATTTCTCAACACCTAAAACACATGCATCTTAATTACAAAAAAAATCTTACAGAAAATACACATACTACACAAAGAAAGAAAGAAGCAAAACTCCAAATGCTTGAAACCCTATACATACAAAAGCGCGTGGTGTAATGGTTAAAGTCATGGGAAATGGACTCGTCGCTCCGAGTTCAAATCCTGGATGTGGCAATTGTATTTCACTTTGCGCTAATACCATTGGGAAAGGTATGAATCCTACTCTCCCTCCAGCAATGAGTAAATAGTAGGGCAGACTGTGCTCTTTAACCTTGGTTAGGCAACCGGTCTAGGAGAAAGAAAAACTCTGAATTCAAACCTGTTAAACTCCGATTAAGAAATTGATCTTGTGTCGCATCCTGCTCGTGCGGAGGGGTTGGAATATATATATATATATATATATATATATATATATATATACATTAAAAAATCTACCTTAATTAAAACTAATTTCGAATATAGTAGTAACATTCTCAAATGTTTGTTAACTCATTTCCTGCCAATTCTCCTTCTTTTAATCGACACATCTCTTTATATAGTTTTCGTGAGTTCCCTCTCCTACATACTCCCACTACTACTTGTTCTACACCCGCAATTACATTCACCCCTGAAAATGGCACCTTGTTGTTCTGAAAATTTTGGCGCACTCATTAACCTCCACCCCACTCCCGATATTAAAAATTGGCCCGATAACTCAAACGGATCGAAAAGAAACTAGTCAAACAGGAGACTTCTGTCCTGTTTAATAGTGTCTGCCTTAAAGACAAAATCCAACCCATATATATATATATATATATATTATATATATATATATATATATATATATATATATATATATATATATATATTATATATAGGGGTTACGGTCCTCGCCTGTCAGCTTGACAGTCAGGGTTCGAATCATGCACAAGGCGGTCTTCCTATCTATAGCTCTGCTGATGAGGCCTAATAGGCCGAAATGTACATACAGCGATTGATTGTTCTCGATTTGTTTAGCCTTACTAATTAATTAATCATTAATTAATTAATTTTCAAAATTAGGTACGACTTCAATTAAGCACATATTCTCCCAAAAATTGTCGGCTAAAAAAGCCATATCAAAACACATCGTTTGTTTATTTACTTCTCATATATATATATATATATATATATATAATGGAGAATTAATGTGAAAAGTATTAGCATATGAAATGCTAAAATAACGGAGCAGGTTTAGAAACAGAGATTAGATATCTATAATATTTTTGAACGTCTGAAGATTACATAATATGCATGAAACTGCAGTTACGGAATATTAATACCATAATATTTAATCTCCGATTATATATATATATATATGTATATATATATATATATGCAAACACACACACACACACACACACACATATATATATATATATATATATATATATATAAGTGTGCGTGTATATGTGCGTGTGTGCTCTCCGCTGTAAAGTTTAACAATGATTGCAACAAATTTACAGTTAGTACTTTGCGGGTGGTTTATGCAATCTACCTCTTGTGATATGTTCTTTCACTAGATATCTTGTTAAAACATCTGCATTAGCATGCCATTAACGTTGACAGACAAGATAGTGGGTGAGTGAGCATTTGAGCAGACTGTTCTACCATTGCTTCCTTCCGTGGCAAGGGGGAGCTAGAAGTTGGCAACCTATAACACTAAATACGAGGTTGGTCTAAAGATTAGTGAAATGTTTTTATTTCTTCTTTTTTTTTTCGGGTCGGATGTCAAATTTGTTTGAAAATCAGCTGATCAATCGTGTCATTAAATACAAGTATTAAATCAAGTTTGTCTACCTAATACAAGCTATCTTATATCAAATATTCCTTGATATCACAATTATATGATATATATACACACATATACACACACACACACACACACATATATATATATATATATATATATGTATGCATATATATATATATGTATATATATATATATATATATATATAATATATATATATATATACATATATATATGAAAGGAAAGGAAATGAATCCGACAGTGTGAATTTGATATATTGAAAAAACAAATGATGTTTACAAATGCTTGTAAAAATGATCATTAGGAGAGAATGTACACCGTTTCGGGGCCCTCCTCTCAACAGTTTTAACTGCACATCGTCCCCCCTCACTGTTGTGAGGTCCCTCGGATACAGATATACGGACGATACAGATATTCCGATGGACCTCACAGCAGTGAGGGGGGGGGAGATGTGCAGTTAAAACCGTTGAGAGGAGGGCCCCGAAACGGTGTACATTCTCTCCTAATGATCCCAAGCATTTGTAAACATCATTTGTTTTTTCAATATATCAAATTCACACACACACACACACACACACACACACACATACACGAATATATAATATATATATATATATATATATATATATATATATATGTCTGTGTGTGTGTTTATATATATATATATATATATATATATATATATATATATATAATAAATTGAACATTTAAAAATAAATAACATAAAAGAAATATTCCTGTTTGTCTTATAACTTTTCGTTCATCTTATATATATATATATATATATATATATATATATATATATATATATATATATATATATATATATATATATATATGTATACAAGGCGTATCAAAAAAGTATCACGACTTTTTGTACTTTTTGACACACCTTGTATTCTGAAAAAAATAGCGTTCCATTCATTAATTTTTTTTTCAGAATACAAAGCGTGTTCAAAAAAGTAACAAGTTTAAAACTGTATTTACCAAGATAGAAATGAAGAATGAATGGTACGTTATTTTTTTTCAGAATACAAGGTGTGTCATGAAAGTGCCGAGTTTGAAGCTATATTTACCAATATAGAAATGAACAATGAATGGAACGTTAATTCCATTTAATATCAGAATACAAGATGTGTCAAAAAGTACAAGAAATCTCGATACTTTTTTGACACACCTTGTATAAATATCATAATTTACACCATCATATATAGATGGGACTCTAACAAGTACTACCTGAAAGTAGTCAGAGTGGACCTGGGAGTGATGGAAGTAATCTAGTACAAATAATGTGCACATTTGGTTGGTTTGGTTTGATTTATTTGTTTAACGGCATATCAACTCCTTATGGGTTATTTAATGCTGAAACTTTTATTCATTTCTTAGTAAATTTTTTTGACTGTTACTCTCTCACGCTTGCTGTCTTTGACGTCTACAATTAAATAATATCAAGTATTTCTATCTGTCTATAATAATTTGTATCCACACCGTTCATATTTGTCTGTCGGAATTCACGTTTAGCTGAATATTTGTAAATTATTACGAACTGGTTTTGGTTGAGTCCGTGGGGATTAAAATAAAATTAAAATAAAATTAGAATAAGAAAAAAGAAACAAAAGAACAAACTCCCATGAGCCTTCATCGGAAGAACCCTCCGCGCAAGTGCGAGAAAAAGGACCGATTTCCGACCCTCAAGAGAATCTCTCGGCCATTCAAGTTTAGGCCTTAACTGTGTCTAGTCACTACAACTGGCCAGGGAGATATTTCCTTTCCACATGGTGGCTATGATTGGTCAGTAAAGCCCAAGTCATAAAACCACCTTCTGTCTTTGTCTCTTTTTGTTCCTTGAATCCCTTCCTTTTCAAGTCCGTCACGAAGAAGACATGTATAGCGTAACGGTTATCGTCGTGGAAAATTGTCTCAGCGACTTAAGTATCACTTCACACGCTAATGACCTTGTGAAAGGTATGCTCCCATCTTTTTACCCTCCTATTAAGGGTAAGCAGTATAGGTGACTGGGTTCTTTAACCTGAGCATGGCAAGCCATCTAGGAAAAGTTAATTTCTGAATTCCACTAGTTGACATGTTTGTTTCTTCTGGCCGAGATGGGGGATTGTGAGTTTTATTTTCTAAGACAGATTCTGGTTTATCTGTTTCGTAAAAACTTAGTTGATTGACAAATTTCCAGTGGATTATCTCCCCCACCCGTTTGTATGTGCTATTGTACTCCTTTGCGACCGTTTGCTGTTTTCTTTCTTTCTTTCTTTCTTTTTTCTCCTAAGTCAGTTTCTATCTATTTATTTCAATGTGTCTAATAATTCTTTCTTTCTTTTTCTTTTCATTTCTTTTCTTTCTCAGTTTCTTTCTATTGATTGCTGTATTTATCTTTCGTTCTTTCTTTTTTCTTTCTTTCTTTTCTTTCTTTCTTTCTTTCTTTCTTTCTTTCTTTCTTTCTATCAATTTATTTTGCTGTATCCTATAATTAGTAAAAACAACCAAAAAACAAATATATATAAAGAAAGAAAAAATACATTTAAAATGTAAATTTAGTCTTTCCAAACTTTTTCAGGTTTAGTTTTCAATCAATCATAGTTTTGGCTTCTCGTAATAAATCCTTTTTTCAACACAACTCACAATCTTATTAAAGAATGTGTTGATCAAGACTAAAAATGTTTAATCACTGACTCCATGTTTGTTTTGATAAGTTACCATGGAAACGAGTTTACTTGTTTCTGAATTTTCTTAAATAATGAAATACATCACAAATAATCGAGAAACAAGTAAACTCCAAATTACACTTCTAAGATTTCTGTATTATGCAAACGTTGACGCTGGGAATTTGACATTAAGACACACATTAAGAAGTGTATCAAAAGAAATTATCCCAAACTTAAACTTTAAATTTTTAAATTTAGAATTTAAATGAAAACATGTGCACAGTTGAGAAATTTATACGATAAATTGGTGATTTCTAGATGAGAAAGTGAAGATTTCTAGACGATAGTGATGATTTCCGAACGAAAAACTGAAGATTTCTAGACGATAGTGATAATTTCCGAACGAACATGTAAAGATTTCTAGACGATAGTGATGATTTCAGAACGAAAAAGTAAAGATTTCTAGACGATAGTGATGATTTCCAAACGAAAAAGTAAAGATTTCTAGACGATAAAGTGATGATTTCTAGACGAAAAAGTGAAGATTTCTAGACGATAGTGATGATTTCCAAACGAAAAAGTAAAGATTTCTAGACGATAAAGTGATGATTTCTAGACGAAAAAGTGAAGATTTCTAGACGATAGTGATGATTTCAGAACGAAAAAGTGAAGATTTCTAGACGATAGTGATGATTTCCAAACGAAAAAGTAAAGATTTCTAGACGATAAAGTGATGATTTCTAGACGAAAAAGTGAAGATTTCTAGACGATAGTGATGATTTCCAAACGAAAAAGTGAAATTTCTAGACGATAAAGTAATGATTTCCAAACGAAAAAGTGAAGATTTCTAGACGATAAAGTGATGATTTCTAGACGAAAAAGTGAAGATTTCTAGACGATAAAGTGATGATTTCTAGACGAAAAAGTGATTTCTAGACGATAGTGATGATTTCCAGATACCTAGGCAAAATATAAACAGATTAGATCCAATTTGAAAAAAAAATCCCAATCTCGATATTTTTGAACAGTGTTTTTTTGAGAAACACAGGATTGTACAAGTGCAGCACAGTAAATATTCAAGAGACCTTGCTGTCTGCAACATTTTCTTGTTTTTTGTTTCTTAAACTGAAAATTTATCTTGAACGATTTTAGGCTGTCGAGCGCATTAAAAGAAATACAGCGACGAATCTTCACACTAAGATTTTCAGAGGTGCTTCGACTAATGGAATTCTCACCGGAATAATTATGTTGAATGCCAACGGGACTATTTTGAAGTATTTATTTCAGTGTACCTAATTATTCGGAATTAAGAAATCAATTTTCCTTCAGTATTTTGAATTCTTTAAAATGATGAAACATCTATGTATTCATCTATTTCATCTATCCATTGATCAAACGATCGATAGGTAGATGGATAAATAGATATTGATAGATAGATATCAATCTCAGTTGTTCAATATCTATCTATCTATCTATCTTAGTCTGTTCATATGTATATATGTAGGTATTTATGTGTATATATTTTATTCTGTTTTTATCTATCTATCTTATTCTGATCATACGTATGTATGTATTTATGTGTGTATGTATGTATTCTATTCTGTTTCTATCTATCTATCTATCTATCTATCTATCTATCTAAGTCTGTTCATATATATGTATGTATATATGTGTGCATGTATGTATGTATGTATTTTATTCTGGTTCTTTCTGTCTATCTATCTGGCTATCTATCAATCTTATTCTGTTCATATATATGTATGTATTTATGTGTGTATGTATGTATTCTATTTGTTTCTATCTAGCTATCTATCTGATTTTGTCCATATCTATCTCTCTATCTATCTATCTATAGTCAGTTCATATCTATCTTAGTCAGTTCATACGTATTTATGCATGTATTTATGTGTGTATGTATATATGTATGTATGTATTTTATTATGGTTCTATCTATCTATCTATCTATCTATCCATCTATCTATCTATCTTAGTCACTTCATATGTATGTATGTATGTAGGCAACACCTGCCCCCTTGATTTAAAGGGGCAGGGCTGGGTTTATTGCCCAGTGCCTGAGGCGCCCCCCTTGAGGGGGAATGCCGACGGGATCGACGCAATTTTTCACCTGCCACTCCATGAGCTTCGGCTTGTGGGTGGTCCCACGTTAATAGGGACTTTGTGCCTGACCCGTACAAGTGGGGTACGCGGTAAAAATATCATGTATGTATGTATGTGTGTATGTATGTATGTATTTCATTCTGGTTCTATCTATCTATCTATCTATCTATCTATCTTACTCAGTTCATATGTATGTATGTATGTATTTATATGTGTATGTATGTATGTATTTCATTCTGGTTCTATCTATATATCTATCTTAGTCAGTTCATATGTATATATGTATGTATTTATGTGTGTATGTATGTATTTTATTCTGGTTCTATCTATCTATCTATCTATCTATCTATCTTATTCTGTTCATATATATGTATATATCTATGTGTGTATGTAGTATTCTATTCTGTTTCTTTCTATCTATCTATCTATCTATCTATCTATCTATCTATCTGATTTTGTCCCTATCGATCTATCTATTCATTTATCTATCACTGTTGGTTCATATTTTCTATATATGTATCCATCTTCGATTTTTCTTTCACGCTTACCCACACTTCCCTTTACCCGCACTCACACCTCTGTCTCACTCGTACCACTCTTTCACGAGCATCTTTTTACAAACCCTCATCTGATTTTCCTTTACTCTGACTTTCACGCCTCTTCAACCCCCTCTTTCTCTCATATTTATTTCCCTTACCTTTAGTCAATCAGGAGCCTTTCACGCTCTTCGATTTCTTTCACTTTCATCATTCTTCCAATCTTATCTCTTTTTCTCTGAACATTACTCCCCCTCTCTCCCTCTCTCTCAGTCTCTATCACTCCCTCTCTTCCTCACTCTCTCTCTCACTCTCTCTCACTCCCTCTCACACACTCTCTCTCTCCTTCTCAGTCTCTCAGTCCCTCTCTCTCACTCTCACTCACTCACTCTCTCTCTTTCTCTCTCTCTCAGTCTCTCTCTCTCTCTCGCTTTCTCAGTCCTCTCCTCTCACTCTCATCACTCACTCTCACTCTTTCTCTCTTCTCTCTTCTCACTCTCTCTCTCTCTCTCTCTCACTCACTCAGTCTCTATGACTCTCTGCCCCTCTCTCTTTCTTGCAATCATTTCTATCTCTCTTACATCTTACACAACTATTTTTTCGCCTTTATCATTTTATTTTATTTTTCTTTCACTTATTTTCCTTTCTTTTTCCTCCCTCTCTCTCTCATTCTCTCACTCTCATTCTCTCTCTCTCTCTCTCTCTCCAAACCTTCCCCCCTATCTCTCTCTGTCTCATACTTATTTCCATCCCTCTCGCACTCTCACCTTACACGACTATTTCTTTACCTTAATCACTATTTTTCTTTCATTTATTTTCCTTTCGATTACCTCATCTCCCCCTCTCTCTCTCATTGCCACCTCCCCTCTCACACATTAATTTCCATCCGCTCTCTATTTCACTTACACACACACACACACACCTCTCTCTCTCTCTCTCTCTCTCTCTCTCTCTCTCTCTCGCACTCATTTCCATCCCTCTCACACTCCCATCTTACACACTTATTCCCCCCTCGCACTATTTTCCATTTTCTCTCTCTCTCCCTTACTCAGTCTATTTCCTCCTCTTTCTCTCACACTAATTCCTATCCCTCTCTCACTTTCATCTGTCACACCTATTTTCTTTATTTCTCTTTCTCACTATTTTTTCTTATTTTTCTTTCCCTTATTTTCCTTTCTCTTCTCCCCCCACTGCCTCTCTCTTTTTCTCTTTCTTATTTCCCATCAAAATCAAATCTAATCACAAATAAATGCCAGCACTGGGAATCTTTTATAGAAAACAGCCTTAACGAGACGCTGACAATTTCCATCAAAAACTAGAAAGGCCCAATCCACCAAAACTCTCCTTTCAGCTCATCTACAAACGCCAGCGCTGAACCCTGAAGACAGTAATGTCCGTCCGAAAAACACAGCCTGTCTAATCTAGTCGTTCAGCTCTTGTCACTGCTCCTCTAGCGTTGTGTTAGAGCGTCAGGCGGAAGAACTGGGTCCCACTGTGAAGTGATTGGAAAATTACCGGAGCGTGTCTACAGGAACGCCGGCATCTGTCTGGCAAAGATTTTTGAATTGTAAATCTTAGGGAAACCATGCCAGCAAAAAACTGGGTTGGCCAGAAGCGGCGCGAGTTGATCGATTCAGTTGTCACGTGATTTTTGAAGAGAAACCTTTGACTTACTAGGGTGAGTAAAAGGCCTGCAATATTTCAGTACGTCTTAGTTTTCGGCGCGTATATCACGAGACCCAAGAATGGTTGGGTAGTATCGTGGTAGTTGGTACGCAGACACGTTGTGCGCAAGGTTTTCTTTGTCCATGCGTGATTCGAAAGTCGCACAGATGAACTTGCAACATAATCTACTTCGGGAACATGCTTTACGAGTTCGAAGAGGGTAAAAATACCGCGGAAGCAAACAAAAACTTTTGTTGTGAGAAAGGTGAAGGCGTTGATCACAGTATCACAGTAACCAGATAGTTCAAGAAATTTTGCTCAAAATCTTTCATATGAATCTTAATTGTCGTTATATCTCTCTCTGTCCCTGTCTCTCTGTCCCTGTCTCTCTGTCTCTGTCTCTCTGTCTATCTGTCTATCTATCTGCTTCCGTTGTATCATATCTATCTATCTATCAATCTCTCTCTCTCTCTCTCTGTCTCTGTCTCTGTCCTCTGTCTATCTCTCTATCTGTCTATCTATCTGCTTCCTTGTATCCTCTCTCTCTCTCTCTCTCTCTCCTCTCTCTATTTAATCTATCTGCTTCCGTTGTATGATATCTCTCTCTCTCTTCTCTCTCTCTCTCTGTGTTCTCTCTGTCTCCTCTGTCTCTGTCTCTATCTATCTATCTATCTGCTTCCATTGTATCATATCTATCTATCTATCTATCTATCTATCAATCTCTGTCTCTGTCTCTGTCTCTGTCTCTGTATCTATCTATCTATCTGCTTCCGTGTATCATATCTATCTTATCTATCTATCTATCTTCTTCGTAAATACGTTTTTAGGGTTCTGGAGGTTTCACCAATGTATTTAAATTATGGCAGTCCATAAAAATCATTTATACGGCCTGCTTTCCGATTTTAAATGTTGTCGAGAGTTTTTGTTAATTATATTGTGGAGTTCGAGGCTAGGGTGACCGTTTTGATTTCTAGGTTGTTTAAAAATTTTTATTTATGGTGCATGGGTATGTTTTTAGGAACTATCTATCTCAGTTGCTTCATATCTATCTATCTATCTATCTATCTATCTGTTTCAGTTGCTTCATATCTATCTATTTATCTATCTATCTACCTATCTCTCGTTTGATTATTTTCCCATTTCTCTCAAGATGATAAGCAAATTCAGATCGCCTAAGACCGTGGATTCTGAGGGCTGTGCTCCAAAGCCATAGAGGTAAATCCGGCGAGTAGCATTCGGGTCGGAAAGTATCAGTGTTGAGCTGCATATTAACCAGATTATAAATAGCAATCTTTTAGATTTCTTTCGTTACTGTTAAGCACTAACTAAAAAAAAGAGGAGTTTAGAATAAGGAGACAAAAAAGAAGGGAGTTAGAATAGGGAGACAAAAGAAGGGAGTTAGAATAAGGAGACAAAAAAGAAGGAGTTAAATAGGGGAGACAAAAGAAGGAGTTAGAATAAAGGAGAAAAAAAAGAGGGAGTTAGAATAAGGAACAAAAAAGAAGGGAGAGAATAAGGAGACAAAAAGAAAGGAGTTAGATAGGGAGACAAAAAAGAAGGGAGTTAGCATAGGGGACAAAAAAGAGGGAGTTAGAAATAGGAGACAAAAAAAGGGAGTTAGAAATAAGGAGAAAAAAAGAAGGGAGTTAGAATAAGGAGACAAAAGAAGGGATTAGAATAAGGGAGACAAAAGAGGGAGTTTAGATAAGGAACAAAAAAAGAAAGGAGTTAGAATAAGAGACAAAAGAAGGGAGAGAATAAGGAGACAAAAGAAGGAGTTAGAATAGGGAGACAAAAAAGAAGGGAGTAGATAAGGAGACAGAAAGGAGGGAGTTACGAATAGGGAAGAAGACAAAAAGATGAGGTTAGAATTTCTTTTTCTTTCTTCCTTTCCATCTTTTCATCTTCTTTTCTTTCCTTTCTAACCTTCACATTATTTATTTCGCTTCTTTCATTTTTCCTTCCACCTCATAATCTTTCTTTCCATTTAATCTTCATCATTCTCTTTCTTCTTTCTTGTCTTTCTTCTTTCTTTCTCCTTCACATTATTATTCCCTTCTTTCATTTTTTCCTATCCACCTTCATAATTCTTTTTTCCATTTGTCTTCATCATTATTCTTTCTTTCTTTCTTTCTTTCTTTTCTTCTTTCTTATCTTTCTTTCTTTCTTTTCTACCTTCATCATTATTTATTCCCTTCTTTCATTTTTCCTTCCACCTTCATAATTCTTTCTTTCCATTTATCTTCATCATTATTTTTTCTCTCTCTCCCTTTCTTCTTTCTTTCTTCTTTCTACCTTCATCATTATTTATTCCTTCTTTCATTTTTTTCCTTCCACCTTCATACTTCTTTCTTTCCATTATCTCACTATTATTTCTTTTCTTTCTTTCTTTCTTTCTTTTCTTTCTTCTTTTTTCTTTTACTTCATCATTATTTATTCCCTTTTTCCATTTTTTTCCTTCGCACCTTCATAATTCTTTCTTTCCATTAATCTTCAATCCATTCTTTCTTTCTTTTCTTTTTTTTCTTTCTTTCTTTCTACCTCATCATTATTTATTCCCTTCTTTCATTTTCCCTTCCACCTTCATAATTTTTTCTTTCATTTGTCTCATCATTTATTTCTTTCTTTCTTCTTATTCTTTCTTTCTTTCTTTCTTTTCTTTCTTTTCTTTCTCTCCTTCATATTATTTATTCCCTCTTTCATTTGCCTTCCACCTTCATTAATTCTTTCTTTCCATTTATTTCATCATTCTTTCTTTTCTTTTCTTTCTTTCTTTCTTTCTACCTTCATCAATTATTTATTCCCTTCTTTTCATTTCCTTTCCAACACCTTCATAATTCTTTCTTTCCATTTACTTCACTAATTCTTCTTTCTTTTCTTTCTTTCTTTTTTCTTTCTTTTTTCTTTTCTACCTTCAACATTATTTATTCCCTTCTTTCATTTTTCCTTCCCACTTCATAATCTTTCTTCCATTTATCTATTCATCTTCTTTCTTTCTTTTCCTTTTTCTTTCTTTCTTTCTTCTTCTTCTACCTTCATCATTATTTATTCCTTCCTTTCATTTTCCTTCCACCTTCATAATTCTTTCTTTCCATTTAAATTCTCATCTCTTCTCTTTCTTTTTCTTCTTTCTGTTTTATTTTTTTTATCTTCTTCTTTTATTCTTTTTCTTTGCTTTTTCTTTTCTTTGCTTTCTTCTTTCTACCTTCATCATTATTTATTCCCTTTTTCTCATTTTTTTTTTTCCTTCCACCCTTCATAATTCTTTCTTTCCATTTGTCTTACATCATTATTTCTTTTCTTTCTTTTTTCTTTATTTCTTTCCTTTCTTTCTTTTCTTTCTTCTTTCTTCTTTCTACCTTCATCATTATTATTCCCTTCTTTCATTTTTCCTTCACCTTCATTAATTCTTTCTTTCCCATTTATCTTCATCATTTTTTTTTTCGTTCTATCTTATTTTTTTTTATCTTTTCTTTCTTCTTTTCTTTCTTTCTTAACCTCATCATTATTTATCCCTTTATCATTTTTCCTCCATCCTTCCCATAATCTTGTTATCTTTCTTTGCATTTGGTCGTCAAATCATTAATTCTTTTTTTTCCACTCTTTCTCTTTTTTCTTTCTTTTTCCTTTCTTTTCTTTTCCTTTTTCCTACCGTTCATCAATATTTACCCCTTCTTTTTTTCATTTTTTTTTCTTTTCTCCTTCCACACTTCATAATTCTTTCTTATTCCATTATCTATCATTAATTTTCTTCTCTTCTCTCCCTCTTTTCTTTCTTCTTTGTATTTCTTTCCTACCTTCAACCCTTCTCATTTTCATCATATTTTTTTCCCTTCTTGTATTTTTTTTCCTTCGCAACCTTCAGAATTCATTTTTTCCATTTATCTTCATATTATTTTCTTTCTTTCCTTTCTTCCTTTCTTTTTTCTTTATTTCTCCCTTCCATCATTTTATTCCCGTTCTTTCATTTTTACCTTCCACCTCATAATTCTTTCTTTCCATTATCTTCATTCATTCTTTCTTCTTTCTTTTTTCTTTCTTTCTTCTACCTTCAATTTTTATCATTTTATTCCAGCTTCTTTATTTCTTCCACCTTCATAATTCTTTGTCTTGCATTTTGTTCTTCCAATCAATTAATTTCTTTCTTTCTTTCTTCTTTCTTTCTTCTTTCTTTCTTTTTTATCTTTCTTCTTTTCCTTTCTTCACCCTCCAAACATTATTTTATTCCTACTTTCATTATTTTTCCTTCACCTTCATATAAATTCTTTCTTTCCATTTATCTTCATCATTATTTCTTTGTTCTCTCTCTTCCCTCTTTCTTTCCTTTCTTTTCTTTTTCTTCTACCTCATCTTAATTTATTCACCTTCTTTTTTTCATTTTCCTTTACCACCTTCATAATTCTTTCTTTCCATTTATTCTTCTCCATTATTTTCTATTTCTTTTCTCCTCTTTCCTTCTCTTTCTTCTTTTCTTTTCTCTTCTTTTTCTCTTCTCTTTTCTTTCTTTCTTCTCTTTTTTTCTTCTTTTTTATTCCTTCTTTTTCTTTCTTTTTCTTTTTTTTTTTCTTTTTCCTTTCTTTTTTCCCTTTGTTTTCTTTTTCTCTTTTTCTTCTTCCTCTTTTATCTTCTTTTTTTTTTTCCTGTTTTCCTTTTTTTTCTTGTTTCT
>CM042145.1:81150817-81233317 GCA_023376005.1 Doryteuthis pealeii
TGTAGTAGGGTGATTCTATATGTGATTTCTACGGATACACTGTATTATTATTGTATGATCCAGTATTTATACTACAGTGAATCTTTAAATTACTAAAAAAGAGCTCAATGTATAATGAACTTTTAGATTATATACAGAGCAATATTTATCTTTGAAAGGAAGGAAAAACTCAACACTGTTATTCATAATAAATTTTTTCGAACCAAAATGGGCCCAATTTTGGTCGAAATTTGGTGTTGACGTTTTTCCGTCCTTTTCAAAGATATATACTATAGTATATTAATATATATATATATATATATATATATAGATATTTCGGGATAAAGCATCCTGTCAAAAGATTTCTGAAAGTAAGGAGTCCTGGGGATGTAAACCTGTGATAATACACTGTTCATTATCTTGTATGCTTGGTAATATGCTTCTCCGAATTCTTTGTATATATATAATAATATTATATATATATATATATATAATATATATTAAATATATAATATAATAAGGTGTGTCGAAAAAGTAATCGAGATTTTGTACTTTCGACACACCTTTTATTCTGAAAAAATTAACTTTCCTTCATTGTTCATTTCTATCTTAAGAGCTTCATATATAATATTATATATATATATATATATATAATATTAAGGTGTGTCGAAAAAGTATCGAGATTTTTGTACTTTTTCGCACACCTTGTAATTCTTGAAAAAATTAACTTTTCCATTCATTATTCATTTCTTCTTATTAAGAGCTTCAATATATATATTAGTATCATATATAATATTATATATATATATATAGTATATGTATATATTATATAATTTAATCTAATAATATATAT
Source organism: Doryteuthis pealeii (assembly GCA_023376005.1). NCBI lineage: Eukaryota > Metazoa > Mollusca > Cephalopoda > Myopsida > Loliginidae > Doryteuthis > Doryteuthis pealeii. The sequence goes on from CM042145.1 coordinate 81,151,650, forward strand.
TTAATCTATTAAATTTAATCTATATATATGTTTAATCTAATTTATTGGATTATTATTACATTGAGCTTCTTTTTGGGATTTTATAAAAATCTTGTATGAATATGTTTGCACCTAACAGCATGCAGTAATTGGTTTATACAGTGAGTTTTGAAGATCACCAAAATAGAATCTTCTTATACCGAAGTTTTGGAATCTTTACTACACACACAAGCGTATATATTATATATATATTATATATATATTATTATATATATATATATATAATTATATAGTTCTAAAGTCCATCATAAGTATTTGAATAAGAATAGCACCTTTTTTTATCTAAGATAGCAATGATAAGATTAACGGGGTCCATTACTGCAAGCTAAAACTTTCAACGCTTTGTACTTTAGTAGGTTTTTAACTAAATATTCTATCTTAATATAGCTGCAGGGCCTTAATGAACACACTATAATATATTATATATATAATTATATATATATATTATATTATATATACATATATAATATATAATAATATATATATATATAATTATTATGTATATATGTATGTATTGCGTATGTGACTTTTTAGGTCCAGCAAACCGAGTAGACATAGTTTTCGACATAAATTGAAATATGTTTGCTGTAATTACTATGAGGCTGGGCATGTTCACCTTGCGACAGGAATGTTGTGTAGAGGGCATACTGAGCCCTTAATCTATGTATACACACATACGTGTGTGTGTGTGTGTTGTGTGGTGTGTGTGTGTGATGTGTTGTGTGTGTGTGTGTGGTTTTCTTCATCAAAGCTGATGAAATCTGATAATGTCGACCCCCCGAACACAAAGAATGAATTTATCGGAAATGGAGTTTTCGGAATCAGTGCAGAGTGGCAGTTCTCGGTGATATCTCAGAAACGTCAATCTAGAGATGCGCTAATATCATGTACAATTTTGCATGGCAGGTGAAAAAGAAAAAAATAGAGAAGACAAAGAAAGAAAGAAAACAGAAAAGAAACAAAGAAAAAGAAAAGAATGTCCATTAAAATGAAGTTGATATGTTTGATATCATATACATGATTTTCTCTCTATCTCTTCTCTCTCATCTTGCTCTCTCTCTCTCTCTCTCTCTCTCTCTCTTCTCGCTCTCTCTCCCTCTCCATGTTCATTAGCGGTTCCTTGCAAAATGGACAAATTGAACAGGTGACAACTTTTGAAAATATAAAATATAAAGGAAGGGGGGGATAACTCAAATTTAGACGCGCAAATCGGTGTTTTTTTTAGATTTAATGGCATATCAACTTTTGGGTTATTAATGCAAATCTTGTTAATATTATATATATATATATTATATATTATTATATATATATATCCCCCCTTGCCAACTCACCGATGTGTAGCAAAGTATCGTGCGGTAAAAGTGAGGAGCTGATGGTAGGCATGGTGCCCACTTCAAACGCTAAAATATCTCCTTGGTCTAGCGATTGTGAAAAGGGGATAGAGCTCCTCGCTGTCTGGCTGAATACTGACATTAGACCGACGCCACGACATTAGTTTAATAATATATATATACATATTAAACGAGGTGTGTCAAAAAAAGTATCAAGATTTTTTGTACTTCTTACACACCTTGTAAATTCTGAAGACGAAAAAATAACGTCCATTCATTATTTTTCTTTCAGATACAAGTGTGGTCAAGAGTACCCAGTTTCAAGCTGTATTACCAAGATAGAAATGAAGAAATGAATGGAACGTTATTTTTTGTTTCAGAATAAAGGTGTGTTAAAAGTGCGCAGAAAATTCGGATACTTTTCTTGACACTTGAATATATATATATATATATTTATATATATATATATTTAAGATAGCTTCGATTATTCAAGAATAATTTTCATTAAATCATGTGTTTCAATGAAATAATGGTTGTTGAATAGTCGTTAGGATTTTAAGCATCTCGCCCTTGGGTTATTTTATGGCGAAGACGCTTACTTACCCTGCACCCGGTGAAGTGTTGGGTGAGTTTAAGGTAAATATAACACATGAGCTTCATCTCGTAAACTGGTTCCAAAACCAGCTTACCAAACATTTCTTGTTAGAGACAAACATGCGCATATTCTGAGGTACAGCAAGTTCTGGAATTTTGGTTTTATTATTCATTGTATTTTATTTATTTATATTTTTATGTTTACTGAATTTCTCTTCCCAAAAATATTCTTTTCTTTTTCCCTCTTCTTCTTTTCTTTTTTTTTTTTTTTTTTTTTTTGTTCTTTAAAGTTCAAAGGTTTAGTGCCCATTATTCATAAGAATATCAGTGAATAAGAATTATAGAAAACAAAAAATTGTAAGTAGCTGATTCGACTGCTGCTTTTTTTTTGTTTTGTTTTTGTTTTTATTGTTTTATTTTCATTCATTTTTTAATCTTTATTTCTTTTTTCATTCATTTTTATATATATATTATTTCTAATTTCTTTTTCTTCTTTCTTCTTCTTTCGAAATTTATTCCTCACTTTTTTTTGTCTATCTATTTATTTACGCAATTCATTCAGGTCTGTTGATTATCTCGAATTCACATGCATATTAGTGAATAAGATTAACGGATAGAGAGTAAGATTTCCCATAGACAGGTAGGGAATACTTATAGAATTCGACAACATACCTAAGAGGGGGTAAGATCCCTCCACAAACCAAGAGACATCCTCGAATCATGCATACTTAACTGTCTATCTAGTGGTGAGCCGGATGACCAGTTCTGAAGCTCTTGAGTATTTAGGTGGAGTATTCTTGTTTCTATTATAATCTGTACGTTTTCGACGTTCAACTGGAGATCTCGTCATATGGAATGTTGGTTGGATGATTCCAGATATATATGGCATATACCAACTTCGTTGCTCGGTATTTAATGCCAAATCTTTCTTATAGGTAATACACATATAAAATATGTATATGACTGATATAGAATTCAAATGAATGAGTTTTAAATATAAATGCACAATGTAGTAAAAATACTATGGAGATTGGTTGATATGGTTGGTTGGGTTTAATATGAAGCATTGTCAACCTGGCTATGGATTAAATTTTGTATGTGCCGAAGGCGACTCTATAAAATCATTTATTACTATCTTATTGGGATAGATTGCTCTGTCTTTTGTTTACATCATACTTTATATTGAAACACATTTTTTTAATACTATTTTTAATCTTATTCTAGACCTATATGTTGGTATCCTAAACATACTTACATGAGGTACAGGTGGACCTGGGTGAGTATGTGCTAATGAACGATTGATGAGACGAATACCACCCACAAAAGCCAACAAGAAAGGAAAAAATCAGAAATCCATGAATCTTGAACTATCGAAATTCATACACATATAAATATAAGTCATAAACTCAACATGACCATAGCTAACCGACTAATAACCCCACGTAGCTTATCCTGGATACTCAACATCAGAGTGTATTGAGATTTAATAAGAGCAATACGGGAATCAGGTACTAGTACACTCTAGAGGTAGCTATGGGTAGGGCTTGAGAAGCACGATACGATTTAATTTCGGGAGCAAGCGCACAGCTTTCGGAGCGGAGGACCAGTCTACGAGACGTCTGTGCAGAAACCTTTCGAGATAATCCAGAGGTGTGATTGCTAGGAGTAATGTGTTAGCTGCATATGACAGCGGCCACCAGCCGTCTGTAAGCATCACGGATCATCACCCACGCTATCCATTGGGGAAGATTTAACCCCCTCTGCAGAGGTGGCAGTGAGTATATCTACAGCCCACCGACATTGGCGGGGGTTGTAGTACCTATAAGGCTCCTATCTAAGGGACAATGGATATGTTTGAAAAGTATTTGTATTGATCATGAATACATGCAGCTATAGGAAAAGGGGGCTTGGAAATGATCCGACAGAATGGGTAAAATATAAGGAACTGAAAGACAAACTCAAACAAAAATGTGTAGTATATTTCGCTGGAGAATTGAACTCGGCTTCATCTGCTTTATTGAATTATATAGGATCATACAGAGTGTTTTATAGTAAGGGGGAAGTAGGCTAGATGGGCTAAGTTTTTGTGGCAATGGAATGATCTGATTGGTTAAAGGGGAAATCTTTGTGGAGGATGAGAAGGAAATCAGATGGGAAGCAGAGTCTGAGCAGGTTCGTAGAAAAAATGAATGGTTGAGAAATTACTGATAAGGGGAGGGGAGTAGCCTTCTCTTGGAGAGGGATTGGAGTAGAGGAAGTAGCGAAAGGTCTCGGAGTAATACAAAGGGGGTGGTTAGATTGTACCTATGAAATCAAAATTCAAACCTAGGTCATCAAGTGAGGTCAAACGAGGCTCAGGGACCCAGTCTTGTCCTCAATTGTACCAGTCTCCCTTTCCAATCTGATTGCTTCTCATCTCCCAAAGATGTCCCCATAACCAATCAAATCTTTCCCTGGCAAAAAGTTCAGCAGCAAGTGATTGAACGTATGCAAACGATCTTAAATAAATTTTCTGTCCCTGATCTCATTGGCCAATTTCTCTACAGGAGTGGGTTGCTATCTTATTGGGTAAAGTCCAATAATAAACAGTGACAATTTTATTGAAAAGAATCGCATGTCTGTTGAAGGCCATATATATATATATATATATATTATAATATTATATATATATATCTCATGGAAAAAAAATAAATTTATAACTGCTCTGTGACCGATATTTAATTTTTCTTTGATATATATATATATATATATTATATAATATATATATATTATATATATTTGTGTGTGTGTGTGTGTGGTGTGTGTGTGTGTGAGAGAGAGAGAGAGAGGAAGGGGAGAGAGAGTGTGGGAGAGAGAGAGGGGGTTGCAATCAAAAAGTATCGAGACTGAAATTCCAAATTTATAATTTAGATGAAGATGTGTATAAGGTAGGACAAACTTCTAACGATAAATGCACATTTCTATGAGAGGGGGGGGGGGGGGGGGGGTGTTTTTCACAGACATGCTAACATCAAAACGGCCTAAACCGGTTCAATCCTTAATATGTATGATCGACTGCCATGTTTTCAAGAAGTTTCCTTTTTTTTAAATAACTGTAATAAAATAGATGCATGCATTTCGCAGGGCTTATCTATTACGAAGTAATACAATTTTTATGGAACTTGAACTCGCTCAGCCTATTTATTTTTCGCACCGATGACCATCGTCTCATTTTCTCCCTATTTGTATCTGTCTTTATTGAACTTCTGTTGAAATTGTTTTATAACTTTTTTCTACTTTGATTTCGAGTTGAATGGCTTTTAGTTAAAACTTCTCGAATTATCCCCCCTCCTCTCTCTCTCTGTCTCTCTCTCTCTCTTTCTCTCCATCTCTCTCTCTCTCTCTCTCTCTCAATCTGTTCTTTCTTTTCTTCGCCCTCTTCTCTCTTCTCTCGTCTTTTGCTCTCTCTTCCCTCAATTGTTCCTTTCTTTTCTTCATCTCTCTCTTCTTCTCACTCTCTCTCTCTCTCTCTCTCAATTGTTCCTTTCTGTTTCTTCGTTCTCTCTCTCTCTCTCTTCTTTCTCTCTCTCTCTCTCCGCTCATTGTTCCTTTCTTTTCTTCGTCTCTTCTTCTCTTTCTCTCTCTCTCTCATCTCTCTCATGTTCGTTTATTTTCTTCGTCTCTCTCTCTTTCTTTCTCTCGTTCTCTTTCTTTCTCTCTCTCTTCTCTCTCTCCTCTTCTCTCTCTCTCTCTTCTCTCTCTCTCAATTTCCTTTCTTTTCTTAGGCCCTCTCTCTCTCTCTCTTCTCTATATATATATATATATATATAATAATATATATGTATATCCTCTTTCTCTTTCTCTTTTCTCTCTCAATTGTTCCTTTCTTCTTCGGTCTCTCTCTTCTTTCTTCTCTTCTCTCTCTCTCTCTCTCTCTCTCTCTCTCTCTTCCATCAATTGTTCCTTTCTTTTCTTGCGTCCTCTCTCTCTCTTCATTGTTTCGCTTTCTTTTCTTGCGGCCCTCTCTCACTCTTCTCTCTCTCTATATATATATATATATAGTATATTATATATATACTATATCCTCTCTCCTCTTTCTCTCTTTCTCTCTGAATTGTTCTTTCTTTTTCTTTCGGTTTCTTTCTTTCTCTCTCTCTTCTTTCTCTCTCTCTCTCCTCTCTCTCCGTCTTTTCTCTCTCTCTCTCTCTCCTCTCTCTCTACTCTCTCAAATTGTTCCTTTCTTTTCTTCGTTCTCATCTTCTCTCTCTCTCTCTTTCTCTCTCTCTCTCTCTGCCTCAATTGTTCCTTTCTTTCTTCGGTTTCTCTCTCTCTCTCTCTCCTCTCTCTCTCTTCTCTCTTCTTCTCTCTCTCTCTCTCATTGGGTTCCTTTCTTTTCTCGTTCTCTCTCTCTCGTTCTCTCTCTTTCCTCTCTCGTCTCTCTCCTCAATTTGTTCCTTGTTCTTTTCTTTTCGGTTCCTTCGTCCTCTTTTCTCTCTCTCTCTCAATCTCTCTCCTCTTCCTCTCTCGTCTCTCTCTCTCTCTCTCTCTCTCTCTTCTTAGAATTAAAACTATTTTTTTCTGCTTATAGTTCTTCATCTTTTCTAGTTCGATGAGCCCGACCCTTAGGCAAGAACCGAAGGTCAATCAAACCCTCACACCGCCATATCGTTGCTAATTGCTTTTTATCGTCACGCCTAAAGGCAGTAGCATCTACCTTCAACTCACCCACGGCTAACAATACGAATATCAGCGTCGCACCAATGACAAAAGAGAACAGACTGAAGCGAATAAACTTGACGGGGGAGGGGGGATCAACGAGCCAAGTAAGATGAGCAAACCTAAACAGGGTACAAATTCGACTTTCAGTGAAGTTTTTTTAAAAAGCATTATTTTTGGTTATTTTTATTCTGTTTTCATTTTTATTTATTTAATTTATTATTCATTTTATCTTTTTCGTTATTGAATATTTTAATCAAAAGTCGAGAAAACAGGATTAAAAAAGATTATAAAAAGTTCACAACTATTGGAGAATCGTTGTTTTAAAGTTAGATTCAGGGAAAGAAAAAGACAAGTATAAAAATGTTTTAAAGACCCCGCACCCCGAAAAAAAAAGATTATCTAGCTTAATGAAAAAGGTTTCTAATACTGTTTGTGGAAGTAAGGATATCTTAAGTTTGCCCGAAGAAGAGAATATTTAGAATTCAGAAGTTCTCAGAGGATTGAAATCACAGTTTTGATTTGTGTTTTTTTTTTCTTTTATTTATCAAGCTTCGTGGGTTATCTAATGTCAAAGTCATCTTTGTAAGAAGAACAATAGTGTTACTATTCACCCATAGCTGGAAAGAAGTATATACTAATATAAGGTGTGTCAAAAAAGTATCGAGATTTTTGGTACTTTTTGACACACCTTGTATTCTTGAAAAAAAAATAACGTTCCATTCATTATTTTTTTTTAATTTTAATTTTTTTTTTAATTTTTTTTCTGAATACAAGTGTCAAAAAAGTGCCACGTTTAAAGCTGATTTACCAAGATAGAATAAGAATGAATGGAACGCTATTTCTTTTTTTTTGTTTTTTTGTATTTTGTTTCGATGTTGCGCTGCGGAATCACTTATAGGTTGATGACCTGCTCGTTTTCGGACTTCCTGCGCCACGATTGTTTTGTTTAACCACAGAAAATTTGAAGAAGTGGCTGGTTCAAATTTCTCTGGTTGGGTGAGTAGGAAGATGGCATTTCCAATGTTTGTCAACGAGTCATTCAATCGCAGAAACTAACGAAAGGCTTATTAAAAATTGTATATCAACAATATCTTTATTCGTCATACAGTGACCAAAATATGTATAAACAACAAGGGTTGATGTGTAGTCGGAGTTAGTGAGTTGATTGCGATATATAAATATCATACTTCTGGCTGAAATGAGTCAAGTTCAGGACCTTGGGTGGCAAGGCAGCGGGAAGTACAGCGAAGTGGCGCAGTGGCGAAGGCCCTTACAGTTCGGTATTTCTATGGAACCGGCTTTCGATTGCTTTGTTCCCTTTCTGGGCTTCTTTTGATGTCCGTACCCCTGAACATACGGCTCTGACTTGCCAGCCAATAAGAAACGCCTTAATCATCGGGAGGAGTAGGAAAAGCCCCCGACGTCGCGTTTGATTGGACGGCCAATCAAAATCATGGCCCTGGGTTGCCATCTCCGGGAGGGGAAAAACTCACCCACACTTCTTTGATTGGTGAGCCTCGATATATTTTTATATTGGTAAATGGCCTTGTGCACGACTTAGTTGTAATTTTCCTAGTGCTCTTCCATGAGTGAGCACTGAGGATGAACTTATATCACATAGTAAATGTTTGATTTATTAAAATCAAATTTAGAATTGACCTTTTCAACTTTCTTTGTTAGTAAATTTTGTCTTTCCCGTTGACTTGAGCTTTGAAGGAACCCAGTATAGGATTGGTGGGTCACCAGGTGCGATTTTTAAATATTATTCTTTTGTTTTTGTTTTGTTTTTAAGCACTTCCTCCAAAGGATTATAACTTTAACTTTTAGTAAATCATCTAATTATTCTTAGTATTTAATTAATAATCACCAGTCACTTTATAACATTAATTATGTGTTATAACAAGGTGTGTCAAAAGTAAAAATCTCGATACCTTTTTTACACACCTTTTTCCCCTCGATCCAATCGGCTGGTCACGTCAAGCCCTAGCACCTATATGATTTCCCAACCCTAAATTGCCCTTATGGCACCCACCCTGGGAATGACGTTAAACTCTATCTGATGGTGAGGCTCCAGTTTTGGAGGTTTGGGGAATGTGGAGCACCCTTCATCACCGTTGCTCCTGGTCCACTCTGACCCGGAGTGGGTAGTACCTGTTGGGTCCATCTATGGGTTAAATAGAAAAATGTATTTATAAAAAATTGTATTATCCATTAAGAATTGATTTATTTCAAAACTTTATCTGGCATTAAATGACCTCACTTGAGGTTGATATGCCGTAACAAACAAGGGCGGAGAGGGGCATGAGAATATTGTTTCAATGACCAGTTATTTTCATGTGACAACATCTTATTTTTCATGTCGTTATGTTGCGTTAAAAATAAATATAATAAGTACATGTTTTGAATGTCTTATTTCAGATTTATCCCCTCCCGCGGACAAAGCCGTTATTCCTATAAGTATATATTATCATCATCATCATCAATCTCTTGGAAACCACCCCTATCATTCATTGTCGCCCGAGGTCATCGCGCGCATCCAGTATCCATCATTGCTGGTCTATGTAGGTCTTTGCTGATGACCCGCACTGGCATGTTCCATGTGCTTGGGGTTCCCATAGGAGGACGTCAACTTATGAGTTCCTCCCTTCTTCTCAAGCAGTGTCCAGCTGTCTTGTCCGTTCTTACTCGGACGGTGTGTGTGATAGGAGAAGGTGGCCGTATAGTGCTTCCTTGTGGGGTTTGTTTCCACGATTTGTTCAGATCACACCGAGCATTTTTTGTGCTGTTTCCCATTAGCCTATTCTCACTGGCGCTGTCAGGTTCCAAGTGGTGCAGGCATACAGTAGCATGATATCAGGTTAATTGTAATAAATTAATCAACAAATTGATTAATTAAAGACATTGTGGAAGTGAATATTATTATAGTCGTGAAAACAGTTTCGACTGCGAAATTCTTTTCAACGACTATAATTTCTATTCACTTCTCAATTGTCTTTAAGTAAATCAATTTGTTGATTAATTCATTACACTTAACCTGATGCCTTTTTTGATGACACTTAAGTAGGCTATCAAATATATATACCTTTTTACTATATATATATATACTATATATATATATGTGTGTGTGTGTGTGTGTGTGTGTGTGTGTGTGTGGTGCTAATGGCGGTCATAGTTTGACTCAGCAAAATTGATGCTGGTGTGGTCTCCGTATCTTGAGATCAGCGTGTAAATTTGGGACTGAATTGGACCAGGTGTCTTCTGTAACACTGGAGCAAAACTCATTACTTGTTCAGTCATTGGACTACGTCGGCACAGTGAAATGGGGGGAAAGAATGGACCAAAGCAAGAAATACATACAGACACAGGCGCCGCTCATCGTACGGTTATCGTCGTAAAAATGAAATCGAGCCCCGAGTTCTAATCCTGGATGAGTTCTGTTTGCATTTCACTTCGCGGTAAGCTCTTTGGGGAAAGGCATGCAACTATCAATCAACCTTTCGTGGTTGGTTGGTTGGTTGATTGTTTCTTTTACGGATATCATCCTTTTCGGGTTATTTAATGGCCGAATCTAGTCCATTTTTTTGATATCAGGTTGCTTACGTACCTGTTGAATGCACCTGTTCTCGCGAGATTATCGGTTAAGCAGCGGTGAGCTTGTTCGATACTTAGATGGGTTATCGAAATCTGAATAAGGAATTATTTCCCCTGCCGCTAGAGGGCGAATCGCCAATACGATGTTGGCGCAAAAACAACCCCTTTCACTTATCTGGAGATTGTCCACGAAGCGAGTTCGCTAAAATAAGCGCTCCCCACTTGACCATGAAACCAGCATACTTTCTAGGCTGTCTCATAGATACACTGATGGCGTTTGACGATATTTATCAGAAGGTTGAGGACCTAATAGTCACATTAAAAGGGCCCCATCCGAAGATTGTTACTTAAGGCCGAGTATCTACTACAAAGCACTCCCTACACTTTTTTTTACCTTTATCGTTACGAGAACTGACAAAACGGAACCGCGTTCTACAGAAACTCCTACAACCACAGACGACCCAGAATTCCTTCTAGAGCCACTTCTCCAACAACAGTATTTCCCCTCAACAGATAAGTTTGTAGCAAATGGCCAACAAAATTTGCAACAATATTCTTGTCAATACATTGTCGTTAATTCCATTGTTGTTTGTCTTCTTTCGTCCGAATAATTTCCTAGATGGGTGAAATAAGAGGCTCTTCCTAAAGACCGTAGAATTTCCTCTTGGTTATTTAATATTCTAAGTATTGCCAAACTCACTGCAGCTTAACTTCGGTGATTAGCGAGAACCGGGTGCTTTCCGTGACTTGACCGTAGCTCCAGTTTTTTGGTAACTAGTAGGGTTGAGCCTTGTTAGGCCCAAGCACTCTAGGAAAAAGGAAAAGATTCAAACTCGCAGTAACCGCCTGTTAAAAAATCGCCTTGTTGTAACATGCTGCTTGTGGAGAGGGGTTGGGTAGATACATTCTGCCACAGACGCACATCAGGAATTTACGTATTGAAGAACGTAATGGTAGATTTAACTAACTCTTACCTTATGTGATATTTCTAAAATCATTTTAATGTGAGATGATGATAGTGATAATTGGTACAACCGGAAGTCAGCGCCGTCTGTGGAATGCCAACCTTTCATACGCTCTCCTCTCCTTCTACCCTCTTATCTTCTTCTCCTCTCCATCTTCCTCCTCCTTCTCTTTGATGCAAGATTCTAACCTGGCTCTATACTCACCAGAATAGCTCCGTACGACTTTTTATTTTATTTTACTGTTTATAAACTGAAAATTATCTCAAGGAATATAAACATCTTTGCTACCAATTTTCCCCCACGGCTGTACAATTATCTTGGCAATTTTGTATGTACGATGGGATTCAAAGTTTACTATCTATTCACCTCAGCACTCATTCTTTCAAATAAAGTCTATTATTATTGTATCTGTCCTTTGGCAAGAGCTGTTGCAGAAGCTTATGGAGTATGTATGATGGGATATTTCAAAGTTTTTACTATCTATTCACCTCAGAACTCGTTCTCTTCAAATAGTCTATCTTTATTGAATCTGAAGTCCCTTGCTGTTCAATTATAATGAACTAACAATCAAGTTTTTAATACTTTGCTTAACGGAAGGATCGCAGTGATGGGAAGAGCCGATGGGTGAGCGGCTTTATTAAAGTAGGCAAGGATTAAAAGAAGGGATTTTAAAAGAAAATAAGAGGAATTTCCAGATGCTTCGACGATGGAAAACTCACTGACTAAGTGTGTAGACTGGAAAGGGGACAATTTGAAGAAAACGAATGAATATTATTACGATGTTCAAAAAGATCATAAATCAATGTCGATGTGAATCCAAGAGAGAAGACAAAATATCTCAGTTTATTTCCTTGGTGTTGATAATATTGGCAGTTCAACACGTTGTTACAACGATTGCTGGAGCCCTAAGTGGTGTGAATGTGAAATCCAGAGTACCCATTCAACTCCTGCGACACCACCGCTGCCAACTGTATTCTTTCATTCTTCTTTGGATCATAGCGCAATGTGGAGAGTGGGGGGATTTGCTGCTTGGGCAACAGCTTATCCTCCATATGAACCCACCCAGGCAAGTAATTAAAACAAAAACTTGGACACTACTCCATCGTCTCCCGTCGACGGAAGGAATGCAACCCAACAGGCAACGAACAACATGCTTGTGCGTGAGGTGCTTGCCATCTCTAAGCCCATTATGCGAAAACGAGTTCGAGTTCTACTTTAGGCTGATTAGGTTTAACTTCGCGTGATGATTTAGAGAAAGTGTGAATACAACCAAACCATGAATACATGATTTTATTTTTTTTTCTATTTTTTATTTTAAAAGTTTAAACATTTTTAGTTTCTTATTTCTTTCCCGTTTAATCTTTGCTACAAGATGCGTGAAAAAAGTATCGAGATTTTTTGTACTTTTTGACCACCTTGTATTCTGAAAAAAAGATAACGTTCCATTCATTCTTCATTTCTATCTTGGTAAATACAGTTTTAAACTTGGTCGGCCTGGCGAGGGAGCATGATGTTGAAAGACCAGAAACTCCCTAATGACCCAAGTAAATTAGATACTGACAACCCTCTGGCGCCTTAAATTTAGTAAAGAGTGAAATATTTAAGTATTCTAAATAGATCAGCTTATTCCATTTCTAATCCCTTCAAACATATTTTTAACCATTTTTTTAATATATGCTATATGAATGAAGCAGCCTCGTCCAGGATTTAACTCGCGTCGACGGTTCAATTCTCCTAACGACTTTAGCATAACACCACGCGCCTTCTTATATGTAATATGTATTGTGTGTTTGTGTCTGTGTGTATGTGACTTTGTGAGCTGTACACACATATGATATGTGTGTGAGTATTCAATTTATTCCCCCCAAAAAAGCTCCTGTGAGTATAAAAGAGTATCAGCAGTACAACGTGAAGTAATCTTATATAGAACTTTCTTTATTTCTTTTATTTTTCGAAGGCAAATCACAAAGACATAGTTTTTTTTGTTTGTTTGTTTATTTGTTTTTGTTGGTTTTTTTTTTTTTTGTGTGTGGTATTTTTTACAGAAACACCTGCCACAAAACCGTCTTGCTAGAAATTTTAATTTTCGAATGAAGACATTCTATTCAGCCTATTTATTCACGAGCAACGGAAACTCCAACATAGAGATTTATTTTGTCATCATATGATTTATAAAAATATTGGAAAAAAAAAAAACCCCAAAACACTGTTTTATTTGTATCCAAAAATATACGAGGGTATCCAACGTAAGGTCTGCCAAAATATTTAAGAAATTCACAGAACGTTTATTATTAATTACCAGATACCTGTTGATATCGCGCGTAAGTGAAAATTTAATTATTACGCATGTTTACTTAAGAGCTATTGCTAATAGTTCATATTAAGTAAGTAAGTAAAGTCGTCGGGGAAGCCTAATATAGTAGCCAGACTGCGAAGGGAGTTTATCCCTTTTCCCCTAGCGCTAGAATCAAGAAGATTATTTTAACTCTGAGGTGGAGCGCCACACCTACCATGCAGTTCCCATTTACCGGCAGACAGATCCCTGTGCTACTCCATACGCTGAGTTGGCCGAGGCGGCCGATATCGAACCAAGAACCTCGTGTTCTTAGCCGACACATCACGACTGTGAGCTAACCGGCCCTAATTCTCGTATGTAAAAGTATAATGATATTGAATCTACTCTCCCACTCTTTTTCTTTCTTTTCTCTTTTCAATTACGTTCGATTGAAAACTAGGTTAGCGTTATCGCTTCGGGCGCTTGCTTTCTCTAACTTTACCTACTCTTTCTTTCTTTTCTTTCTTATCATTTTTTTTCTGTGTACGTGTCCTTTTTTACTCTTTCTTATATTAAAAGGGAAATGGTCCCTATTTTAGCTGGTGTGACAACACTCATACGAAATAAGAATTCGGTGGATAAGCAACACCATGATATATCGTACATGTTTTGCATTTCATTTGACGATTGGATTGGGTTTCATTTTTTAACCAGAAAAAGGGGTGTTTGCAAGATGCTAACGGTCGACAATTAAGGAATGCGAGTATTAATATATGGGTAATTCCATGTCAAATCATCTCAGGAATGTCACCCACTTCCTTCATTTTTCTGAAATTTGTCCAGGTGTGAATTATGTAAAGTTATGTTAAATCAGTGCACGTCGGGATATTGATCTTGCGCTATGAAATATAGAAATCATTCAATAACTTAAAATTGGTTGATTTTAAGACGTTTTTGGTAGGCACTTTTTAATCTTTGCTCATTTTGGACAGTACCTATAATAATTAATACAACAATTATATGATTTCAAGTAACCACCAATACATATTTAGTAATAATTTGTTGGCAGCACAGATAGTTCAAATAATTCTATTTAACATCATAATTTTTGCAAGTAATTATATAGTTTCAGACAATAAAATAATAAAAAAAACCTTAGTCCGCGAACACCATTGAGGCCTTTTGTATTTTACTCCATTAAGCTTTTAATTGCTAGTTTAAACCCATTATATCGTTGAAAATAAGCTTGCTGAAATATTTCTTTTTGGTACATGTATATATTTTTTCTTTCCCACTCATCCAATCTATACTTCATACTCAATAATAATCCTATCTGATACAAATAATTTCCGAATAGATCTATTTGAATATATATTATATATATAAAGACCCTAACATAGCGCTATGTTCTTGGTATGTCATTCTCCGGCTCCGGTAAAATGGTAGGCGGACTGGCTCTTTAACTTGTTAGCGCACCAGTCTAGAAGTAAATTTTGGATTCTACCTTGCCGCTAAAAAATTGGACCTTGTTTCACATCCTGCTTGTGCGGTGGGCGTTGGCAAATATATATACATATCGAGTGGTCGTCAAAAAAGTATTAGATTTTTTGTACTTTTTGACAACATTCCTTAGTATTCTGAAGAAAAATAACGTTCATTATAATTTTTTTTCAGAATACAAGTGTGTCAAAGAAGTACGAGTTACATACCATGTCATTTCCTTCGACGATGACCATTACAACCACAGACATGTACTATCTATCTATCTATCTATATAAGGGCAGTTGTGTGTATTCCGGAGGAAAACTACAAAATAAAAACATAATGACAACTAAAATATATATGCACATTCCACTATCGCAGAGCTTTGCTTTTTTGTGCAAATATGGAAGATTTTATATCTCATTGGGAAGATATTTTAAAAAATCAGGATTTGAACAGTAAGAAAATCAGATTTAAAAAGGAAAGTTATTAGTGCGTTTGTGATTTAAACTTAAATCATTATGTACAGATCAAAACGATCAATGGATCTGCGAGACTAACTTTTTATTATCCTCCTTCGGAACGCCAGTAGCCACTCTCGTGTATATAAATAAGATAAATCAAGATTAGAATTGATGAGCACCAACGGAAAAATAGATTCTACTTTTTTGAAGTGATAGATTTGATTTATAAAAGTTCCCCTTATACTTACCCTCAGCGTCGGGGGCTTCGTTTCTGGACCGATAAAATATAAATAAATTGCGTATCACAAGGGACTGTGCAAATTCAAGTAGCAATGGCCCTTTCGTCTAAAGGAGCATCAGCCGGTTTATTGCCTGGGCACCCAAAAGGAAGTGTTGAGGAGATATGCCACTTTTTGCACTAGCCACAGCATGAGCTTTGGCTTGTGTGTAGCTTTCATTAAAAAAGTGTCAATCCGGCTCTGGTGGGAGTCAGGATAATACTGATATCAAGTTCTTCCTTACTTTCTCCAGGATGTCTTTTTTTTTTTTTTTTTTTTGTTCTTGTCTTGTCTTACTTGTCAGGTCACTGTGTGATGAGAGGCAGTAGCCGTACAGCTGCTTTCTTGTGGATGCTGCTTCTAGGATTTGGTTCACACATACATGCATTGTAGTTCCCACTAGTTGTTTCTTAAGTAGTTTCGTTAGAGTCGCAGTGGTCCAGCATAAAGTAGCACTGATTTTTCTTGTGGTTATGGAAGGACTGTTTCCGTTAAACAACCATATCTTTTGGTTTGCAAGTGGTGCAATATCAGTAGCACTGACACGGTTACATCTTGGAGAATTTTCTCACTTTATCTTATCAGAGTGATCAGAATAATTAGGGTAAGAAACAAGCCACTGTATAAATATTTTAATTTTTCACAATGTTTTTACTATTTTTGACCGTCTGATGATTGAAGTACACCATGAAACTGCGTTATGGAATATTAACACAAATACTATTTATCCTGATTTTAAATCTGATTTGCTATTTAGCATTGAGCACCTTTTATGCTAATATTTTCACATTCTTCTCCATTATATATATTATATATATTATTCATATAATATAATATAATATATATATTATATATACGACTAAAAATAAAATTGCTTCATCTTAGAAGGACAATGTATGATTTAAGACTGAGTAGCAGAATGTACATTACTCGGGGGTCTTAGATATGCCGATAGAATTTTCAAAGCTCTCATATCGAGAGTAGAACACCCGGATGGCTTTGGACTTTCATATCATATGTATGAAGCTCTACCTTAAGGCCATGAGGATAAATACAGCTGTGTTAATCAAATATTGTTGATACAGACATTTTGGGAGCTCCCAATATTGTGTTTATCGGCTCTTCTACAGTAATTATAAACGAGCTTGGGCTGAAAAATTCATAGGCTGAAGTTCATTCGATGACGTCATATCTACCTCTTGTTAAGTGTTTGACTAATGGTAATATGCCTGGAACACTGATGGATTACGTGCGTGAACGAGAAGGGACTATCTTAACTATATCTCATTCGTCATATTCAATTGTTGATACACCTTTTATATTTTTGACTGTCTGATATGCGTGAAACTGATATCCATGAATTCTTCTCTCCTCAACTCATCCCTATCGTCATCACCACCTGGGAGGTCCCTGCTATAGCATCTAGAATCTGCACAGAGCTTGATTGATGTAGGGTTTTTCTTGGTCAGCCATTACTAGGTGTCGCAGTATGTGCGTCCACAAGGAACATCATGTATAAGTTCATTCTTGTAGTATCCAGTAAGTTTGTTAAAGAAATAGAGTTGCTTTTTATTCTACCTGTATTATTTTTTATCAATATTTTTTTGTTTCATAAAAATGTCTTATTAAAATTAGGGTGGAAGTGGTTGTGCAAACATTTTTTTTTTTTAATCAGGAGTGAGTTCTGCATTTTAGGAAATCATTAAGGATTATTGGACTTGTCTCATCTTTATTGTTATTTACACAGCATTCAACCGATGTGGCCCATCCTGCCTTCTTCAGGTATTTCTTGTTCGAACTCAGGGACTTTGAACTCAGGAGCCTTCACAAGAATTTTTCGAATCTAACATTTATTGCGTTCCATGGGGGGGGGGTACGACTTTTTCCTTTCGTTAAGCCAATGTTAACAAGGTACAAATAGTTAAGCTATGTTTAATTATTCTGTTATGTTCCTTGAATCAAGATTGAAGCTGCAGTTTCTAGAGATACGTCAGCTTAGAAATGTGTTAACACAATGCTATATCCACTAGCGCCATGGTTGGTCCAATTCAAGTGAATTTGGGAACTTATAGATCTATCAATAGAATATTTACCTTTATACTTATTTTATATATAATTTTATTATATAACTGACTAAATACAGTTACACAACAAAAAGTTTCCTCTCCTGTCATCTAATAAAACATCCATCAATTTCTTCATCAAGATCATCCTGATAAGGTTTAAAGAAAACCGGAATGTTAAACATCGATAAATAAATTCAATCCTATTTTTCGGAACACTTTTTTTTTCAAAATTTTCTTAATATTTGTGGATTTATTTTCCATATTTATTCCTTTATACTTATGTATCCCTATCTCAAAATCAGTGAAATCATAAGGGTTTCGCTACAAATAAGTTTGAGAATAAGGCTTATAGATCCACCCTCAATTATCTAATACTCAGCACATATAGGTACTCGCGCTGGGTGAAGTATTTAAGTTTAATGTAATAAATATATTAAATTAGCAGGCTAGTGGAAACTAATAAGAATGCAGATAAAGATTTGAAACAGGAATGGGAGGGGGTATAATAAAAAAAATGAAAACTGAAAACTTACTCTTCCATCACCCCGTCTTTTCATTGCTAATTTTCCTAATTTAAACTATTTTGTAAAAATAGAAAGTAAAGAATAAAATTAGTTATTTCTACTTGTTAATGGATCTTCTTTTAAGATTTATCCCCATGATTTTTTGCTCATATTCATTAAGATAAACCAAATAATTAAAAAAATCACTAATACTAAGCATATATTTATCAAAATCTATTTTTTAATATCAATATAGAACTGCCTCTGGTTCAAGCACTGTAAACCGCATGTTATTAGGCATGTAGATATGGTCAACAGTATTAATAAGGTAAAACAATTTTAACTAATAATTGAGGTTTTAAATAAAATAAAATCATGGAGAATGTGATGTAAATAATTAAGAGAAATTGTGACTTGAATAGTAATATAGTTTCGGTTACAGACAGACAAATGGCACAATCTCCATTATAATAAGATACAGTTGTATTTTGACTTACGAGTTTGTGTTGAGAACTATATATAGGGTAGAGTGATGAGATGTAACAGGTTTTTACAGAAAAATTGATTCATTTTTGTAATACTTGACCAATTTCATTTAAATGCTCACAAATTTTAAGAGCATTGTAAAACAACTCCAAATTCTATTGTTTATGTTTTTTTCTTTTCAAGGATATAGAAATGCAATCCTGGAAAGATGTATAAACATCGTAATTTTGAAATTATTTGATTTTTCAGACTGTTGCCCTCATCTTTATTGTGGTATGTAAAACACTATTTTTGATTGCTGTATCCTCCAGCCTTCCTTCAGCGCAGTGCCTGTTCTATCTGAGCAAATAGAAATTGACCCAACCCTGGGAAATTATTTAATAGTTTTGACTGTTTGTGTTTGAAGAACTTTTGAAAATCACAGATTAAATAATGCATTGTTTTGCTATCGATCGAGATGAGTCATGATCATTAAAACAGATGTTTTTCTTAGCTATTCCTGCCAACTTGAAACATAAAATCCAATGGCATCAGCTATTTTCTGATTTTTTTAAAGTATTTACTTTAAAACAATTTGATTTGCCTTTTCAGTTATTGGGTTCACGGGCTATTGTGTTCATCTCTATATTGATCTACTCAAGAGGGTCACTACATCAAGATTCAGACAATTCTATAGTTTTCAGTCGTTTCTACCAGGCTGTAGAATTTGAGATCCATTTAATGAGAATTGATCAAGTTATAAAATTAATTGATATCTATTTTCTGATTTTTTTTTTTACACCTCTGCAGTATTTCTCACTTTTCAAAATACCAAGTGAATATGTAAATTTCATATTCACTCGGCCATTTTATTATAAACGTTTAAAAAGAAGAACATAATCAATTTGGGCATGTGGCTGTACTTAGTCAACCCAGTTTGACACTGCTCATTAGCAGAACAATGTGTCAGGAAGCATCACCCCACATAACCCCTATGAGGAAATGTGTGGGGTATATATATTATATATAATATAATATATTATATATATATTGTGGTGTGTGTGTGTATTTGGGCAGCATTCTTTCATTTATAACATTAGAGATTAAACAAAAGACACATCTCCTGTTTAACCATTTTATGTTTGATCTTTTACGAGTTTTCGGCCAACTTTTTAATGTTTGGGTGGAATTATGGATCTCGCTTCCAGCCTCCACATTAATTTAATTTAAAAACAAACTGGAACACATACCTGATGATGGCACTTCGCAGTGCCAAAAGTTCGGGACTGAACTTTGGTGGACTTATCCCGAATTTCCATCCAAACATTAAAAGTTGGCCAGAAAACTCAAAAAGAATCACATAAAATTGTTAAGCCGAGATGTGTCTTTTGTTTAATTCTACATATATTATGTATATAATATATATATACACACACAATTTTAAGGGTAATGTTTGTCTGGAGAATCATGAAGTTAAATGTGCCTGCTAGGAAGATTATGTTTGAAACAATATATATATCTATTGTGTAAAAGAATGCTTTTCTCCTCCCATTTAGATATGGACTTTTGATATACCTACCTACATATTGGCCATATTCAAAAGACATTATAAAATTCAAAACTGGTTTCAATGTTTCACAGCCCACATTCAAACAAATTTATTGCTATATATTTTTTTATGTTCTATCATTGCATTGGTGTTTTTCTTAATCTGGTCTAGATAAAAATTGTTCCAAGACTAGTTTTTGTTCATCATTTCCATCTCACAGAGTATCATAATATATTCTCATGGGCATACAAGTCAATTGTTATGCATAAAATAAAATATATAATAAATATATAGTATGGGGTGACCAAAAAAAAACAAAAAAAAAAAAACCCAAGGTCTGACTTTGCAAAACACTTGTTGGGGCCTGTTTTTTGGCCACCCTATATATATATATATATATATTATATATATAGTATATATATTATCTTGACTGATATGTTGGGGATTATTTATTTGGGATTCCTCAAAATCCTCCCTGTAAATCCACAATGCATGCACCGTTGATGCACTTATAGTTTTATACAAGGAATTTATATCAATTCCCAGAGCTCAATGTATGATAATTAATAATGTTAATTATATACAGAATAATATTTAACTTTCAATAGGAAAGAAAAACTTGGGCTAATATAAATTCATTTTGACCAGAATCAATAATGAACTAGTCTCATCAGACAGCCAGCTACTTTAGCTGGTCAAGAAGATATTTAAAAATAAATTAAATATACTGTTTTTTTTTTTGAAGCTTGAGAAAACATTAAAAAAAAAAAGTATAGAATTAAATTACTTAAACTTAGAGCAACATTTCACTTACCTCTTTCATTGGTTTTTATTTTTTTAAATGGATTAAAATATGTATTGAATTATTCTGTTTGGCTAATTTCCTTTAGAGAGCTGAATTAGATCCGAAGTCATTAAGCTATAATCTACAGCAATATTTATACTATACATAATTTAGACTGATTGTAAAAAGATTAAGAAATTATAAGATTATATAGTTGATAATTTTATCTGATCTATCCTAATCTATCTATTCCTTTCCTTTTAGCAGTCTGTCAAGGATGAATGATAACATCACTCATGTTGTTTGGATTAGTTATCGGATTTTTGATGGCTAATTAAGTCCAATTCTGGATTTGCAGATGCGGTCCACACATCGCGGGAAATTTCCACCTCAATATCTATAATATATTTATATAATATATACATACATAACAACACATACAGTGTATATAATCTGTGTATTGGATGCCTCACAGACACTTTTGCTCACTAAAATACAAGGGGTAGTTCATTACAATTTTTGAAATGTCTAAGCTTAGATTGTTTAATTGACCTAACCCTAACTTATCTTTCTAACCCGAAGACTATTAGTTAGATATAAAGATTTTATTTATATAGTTTACTATATATAACATCTGGGCATATAGTAAAATATCATAAACAGTACACAAAGTCACATAAAACTTAATTATCTTAAGTTTTTGTTCAATATGAGTTCGTCTGCCATGTTTCCTGCATGCCTAATGAGAAATTAGACAGTCATTGCTTAAATGCCTTTGTTTAAAACTTTTGAAACTGGTCGAATAGTGATTTTCCTTTTTAAAAAAATAGAAAAAGAGGAAAGAGTAAATAATGCCTCCAGCATACTTAATGAATTACACTAGATATATTATTATATTATCAATGCTGTTATGTATCAGTAGTGGAGATGTTATAGAATATCCAAAGTAACACAAATGGCTACATCAACCGTTAAATTATATTGTCTGTTAACAATGTCTTTTTTTTTTTGTATTACCAGTTTTGAAGTAGAAAATTATTTGAATGCTTTTCTCTTTATGTCATTGATATTGAAGAAATATCTTTGCTATGCTAGCATTCAGGTCGTTCATACATGGCAATAATGATAAAAACACCTTTTTATGGCTAAAAATTAGGTGTTGTTTATTAACTCAAGTGTGTGTGTGTGTGTGTGTGTGTGTACGTTATTTTATTTATTTTTTTAAGGCTAATTGCAATGCGAAAGTATTGTCAAGGTCTTATTAATTTTAAAGTATCTTTGAGACGATTCAATATGAATCCTTCATATTGAATGTCTCTGCGATGAAGATACTTCAAAATTAATAAAACCTTAGACAATTACTTCACATGTGCAATAGCCTTTCAAAAAAAATTAAAATATAACATACTTTATGCAATGCTTCATGCAAATTATAATTTTTATATATATATATATACCTATATATACTATGAGGTGAGATAGATAATTTAAAAAAACAAACAAAATCAAGCTGATCAGATAGATCATATTTTATTGTAGGAGCAATGTTTCAGTTTTGTTTAGCAAACCATCATCTAGGGCATTAGTTTTTATGGAAAAAAAGTTCTGAATATAATTCATAATATTTGAGTAATAATATTCAGAGCATACACAGTAAAAAAAAAAAAATTAAAAAAACAACAAACCAGTCCTTTTTCCATATAAATGGATCCTAGAACAATAGTTTGCTAACACAAACCGAAATGTTATAACGTCAGCACCTACAGATAAAATAACATTCATCTAAAACACACTTTTTATATTTTACATACTGTCAATTCAATTTCATTTCTCTTAATATCCTGTCGCTATATATAAGGATTTAAATGCACTTAATGGACCTCAATTCCACCATCGTATGTTCATCTGCGAAAGAAAAAAAATACAAAACAGGGAATTTAACTGAATTTAATGAAATTTTCAAGTGTTGATATATGTAATGAAGATATAATGCACCAGTTTTTAAAATTTTAGATTTTTTTCAGTCAGTTAACTTGGAACATGTATCTTTGATGCATAACACTGATTTTCCAAGATACGTCGTTCAAAGTTAACTGACCGGAAAAAATTCAAAAGTTTTTAAATAAATAACTGGTGCATTAACATCTTTTTATTCATTAATATTCAACATGAAATTTCATTAATTCAGTTACTTCCTGATTTTTGGTTTTTTTTGCCTTTCGGAGGATGACAATACGATGGTGGAATTTAGGTCGCCATTATGTTTGATTTAACCTATATATGACAGGATATCAAGGAAAAATGGAAATGAATTGAATGGGAATACGATGTGGAATTTTAGTCCTGTTAAGTTTGATTTAACATATATTAATTATTATATATATATATACAGCAATATAATGCACCCGTTCGGGTGCAAGTATTTAAGTTTTAATGTAATGAATATCGTATTAAATTAAAAGTCTAATAAGATGAGATAAAAGATTTGAAACGAGTGGGGGTATAATAGAAAAATAGAATGAAACTTACTGCTTCATCATGCCGTCTTTCATTGCTGAATTTACTTATTTACTATTTAGTTAAATAGGAAATAAATTTAATAAATTACACTATTTTTTCTTGTTAATGGATTTTCATTTAAGATTAATTGGAGAGATTTTTTGCTATATTCATTAAAATAAAACCAAACAGTTAGAAATCATAATACTAAGCACATATTATATAAAATCACAATTTTTAATATCAATATGGCAAATTAGCCTTCCCATTCCACTGCAAAACCATTTTTTGCATATTAATCATAAGCATGTTATTAAGTATGTAGATATGGACACACTAATAAAGGTTGAAGCAATTTTATTAATAATTGAGGTTAAATATAAAATAAAATCCTGAAGATGTGATGTAAATAACTTGTTAATTGTGCTCGATTAGTAATATAGTTTGGTTACAGACAGAAAACACACAATCTCCATTATAAGATATATAAAATACAGTTTCTAGAAGCCTGTTTACTAACTTGACAAAGGTAGAATTATTTTTTCTAAGGGGTGGGGGTGGGGGTTAATTTTCAAATCTGGTTTTATTAAAAATAAGATTGAGAATGTGGGAACAGTTATTCATTTTCAATCTAATTTTCTTCAACTAAAATTTAAAAATTAAATTTTTTTATATCTTTAATAAACATTCTCATGCTCAATTATTTTTATATAAGCCATATTTTTTGTTAGGTTTACCAAATTTAAAATTGAATTGAATGATTTATCTGAAATCCCAGAGTTCAACTTTGGCAATTCAGATGATTCGTTGGAATTTGCACAGGTAAAGCTGAAAATTGATCTATAAATTTCAATTGAGATGCCAAACTTTGAAAGCTAGTCCTCATAAATTATTCTTATTGTCAGTTCAATCTTTGTGGACAAAGCTACAGATTATTAAATAATTATAAACAGAAAAAAAAGAAAAATAAAATTTCTTTTAAACGATACTTTGATTTTACTTGATACTGTGTTTAAAATCAGTCATCATTTTCCAACAACCTAATATTTTGCAGTTAAGGTTTATCAAAAGTATATTTTTTATCAAATATAAACATTTTTCTGTTACTACAATTTACAACTGAGCCTATGAGAAAACTAAGATTGCTTTTATATTTGACTTAAGTAATTATTCAAACAGATTTCCTTTTAGGCAGTTTGTCAAATGACGAAATGTCACTCCATGTATTTGATTGTTATGGACTTTTTTGAATGGCTAATTGTCCAATTCTGGACTTGCGATGTCGTCACACACAATTGCAAGGGAAATTTCCATTTGTTGGTGCATGAACGACAAAGACATTGTTGTTCTGCAGCCTATTGAGTTCAATAATGAGCCGCTCAGATCCTGTGGCAGCGCGTGTTTCGCCAACGTTGTTGTTTGGAGGCCAGGCTTCTAGACTTGAAGTGTAATGGTGAATTTCTTCTTTAATCAAACAGATTTAGCAATCAAGCTGAAGCGATAAATTCCTGCTACATCACCTAAGTAGGGGTGATAAGCCAGTTCAGTGTTAGATGGTGCCAGTTAGAACTTGCACATAAGCTGTAAGCCTGTGTGGCCAAATAAGCAAATCTTTGTAAAGTAAAAAAAAAAAGAAAGTAGTTGGTGGAGTCAGCATCACTGAACAGTGAGGGGTCCATCCACTTTTTGCTAACTAGACCAGGGAGATTAATTTAGTTATGGTGTAGCGCTACACCTAACATCAGCTTCCACAGTACAAATCCAAAAGCTTGAGAGTCTAGATGGATGCTCTACCGATTGAGATAAACCAGCCCTTGAAACATTTTATTTAACTATCCATCTATTTCAGGGATTTACAGACTGCATAAAATAAATAGATAAACTTTAAATATAACAGTCCTAGGTTAAATGTTGATTTGGTCACATGCACATAAAAATCTGGGCCTTAAAAAAATTCTAGCAGTTTTGATTTTTTTCATATTCAAAGAAAAATTTTTTTTTTAAAATCTGTAAATGTAATATGATTGCTAAGTAGGGTTATTTTCTTCAACATTTTGATTTTATGAATTTGGCTGTTTCTGATCATCTAAATTAAACTGAATTTCCAATTCCCTACAAAATGACATGAAATCCTATTTTTTTCTTTTGACTTTTCAAATTTTTAGCTAAAATCAATTTAAATCTTTTGTAAAATTTTTGGTTTTGTAGAAAGGCAATTTTGAAATATAAGCACTCATCTTTTTTTAAAATTATTTTTAAATATGTATTTAGCCACTCTCTCCACCATGGGTGACACAAGGTCAAATTTTAAGCAAGTACAGCTGGTTTGAATCAGAGTTTTTCTACTCTTAGAGCTGCTGCTTTCCAAGATTAAAAAGCCATCTCCTCTATTTAACCCATAGCTGGAGGGAGAATAGTTGATTCATACGCTTCGCCAAATGTATTAGCATGATGTGGAAACCAATTAGTCTTGCAGGATTTGAATCTGGTCACTGGGCCTTTTTCTACAATGGTATAGTTACACCACAGAGATTTTATTTCTTCAATGTGTGTGTGTGGTGTGTGTAAGTGAAGACAATCCAAATAAATGAAAAGTTAATTTATAATTGATATGCTTCATATGTTTCAGTATAAGGGTGAGGAGCACAAAAACTTTTAATCATCAACTCATTGATGATTAATGATTGCTCCTTATTAAATTAAAAATGATACAATAGACATTTATCATTTTTGTCTTACACCATTTTTTAGATGAGGTTGATATGTATTATTTTGATTTTTCAGACTGTTGTTCTAATCTTTATCGTATATATAAAAACCTGGTTTCGGGCCATTGTACCCTTTGGGCCTTCTTTAGGTGTCTTTTCCTACTTGAGCCATCATTTTGAATAGTTTGACTGTTGAGCAAACAAGGTGTTCACAGAACTTATGAGATCTTATCCTAATAATGAATCATTGTTTTTGCACACTAATCTACGGAGACGTGTGCACAGATTGCCTGAAATATTGCTTTGGGCTCGGATAGACAAGGAACACTGAGAAGGCTTGTGTGGATACAACCCAAACGTTCTTATATGTCCAATCAAGGTGAGGAGACAGGCAAAATAAAAAATAAGTTTTTTTCGCCAATTTCCTTAATCTCATCAAATGCAGTTTTAGTTATTTACTAAACTAGAAATTAATTTAATTTTTTTTTTTCATTAAACTGATATTTTTCATAAGATTTTTTTTTTTTTTTGTGGCGAGGCGTGCTTTGGCATAAATATTAATACTTATACAACATGGACATAGCAAACATGGCAACAATAAAAAGCAATCCTTTGCAGCCTGTTACAACCTGTGGTTCAGCCACTGGGGGTTCTGAAAATAGTAGGCTAGTAGGCAGATAAGTTGGGTTGTTGAATATTTACTGAGTAAAAAGATGAAATAAGAATAACAAAAGCCAGCTAAAGATGGGTGAATGTTTTTATTTATTAATATTTGCTGGGAGTGCTGTGCAAACCCACAAACAATGCTGCTAATCAACTAAGTATCAATGGAAAATCCGCCGACTCAATACATTGTTCTTCAGTAGTCTGGGAGGTGTATCAAGAGCCAGTCAGAAAAGACTGGCTGCGAGAATCATTGGACAGGAGAAGGGAGAACTTCAATTTTATATAGATTTTACAGTGTAAACAGAGAATGAAAGAGAGAGAGGAGAGAGTTTTAACCCTAAGGCCCAAGAAATAACAAAATCACTAAACATATACGACTTTTGTTGTTCAGTCTTTTTATACTAAAGTAATAAAGAATACGGGGATTGGTTTTAACCCTTTATGGTAAAACTCTCTCTCTCTCTCTCTTTCATTCTTCTCTGTTTACTGTAAATCTTATAAAAATGAAGTTCTCCCTTCTCCTGTCCATGACATTCTTCAGCAGCCAGTCCTTTCTGACTGGCTCTTGATAACACCTTCCAGATACTGAAGACAATGTATTGAGTCGGCTATCTTTCCATTTGATACTAGTTGATTAGCAGCATTGTTTGTGGTTTGGCGACACGCACGTCCAGCAATATTATAATAAGAACATTCCCCATCTTAAGCTGCTTTTGTTATTCTTTATTCATCTTTTTACTCAGTATATTCACTAACAACTATGCCTACTAAGCCTACTATTTTCAGGAACCCCAAGTGGCTGACCTACAGGTTTGTTAAGGCTCAAGGTTGTGGTAGTAGCTAGTAGGAATTAATTATGCCAAGCACCTCACAAAAAAAAAATCTTTATGTAATATCAGTTTTTAATGAAAAAAAAAAATAATTAATTTCTAGTTTGTAATAACTAAAACTGCATTTGGATGTAAGAAGTTAGGAATTTTGGCGAAAAAAAACTTATTTTTTATTTTGCCTGTTGTCCTCACCTTTTATTGTGACATTAAGAACGTTTGGGGGCGTTGTATCCACAGCGCTTCTTTAGGTGTTCCTTGTCTATCGAGGCAAAGCAATGATTAGCATTTGTGACACTTCTCCATAGTTAGTGTGCAAAAAATGATGTCATTATTAGGATAAGATCTTACATAAGTTTTTCCACAGCTTGTTTGCTGCACATTAAATATTTCAAAATGATGGCTGCAATAGGAAAGGGACCCTAAAGAAGGCAAAGGTACAATCTGGCGAAAAAAAACCATGTTTTTATATATACGATAAAGATTAGGACAACAGTCGAAAAATCAAAATAATACATCACCGCATCTAAAAAATGTAGAAAATAATGATAATGTTTTTGTATCATTTTTAATTTAATAAGGAGATCATTAATCATCATATGGAGTTGATGATAAAAGTTTTGTGGCTCTCTCACACTTAATACTGAAACTATTTGTAAGCATATCAATTATAAATTTACTTTCATTATTTGGATTGGTTCTCACTTTACAACACACGACACACACATTGAAGAATAAACTCTAGTGGTGTAACTTATATCATTGTAGAAAAAGGCAGTGACCAGAGTTCAAATCCTGGGCAAGACTATTGGCATTTACACATCATGCTAAATACATTTGGGAAAGGTATGAATTCAACTATTTCCTCCAGCTATGGTAATAGAGTAGACTGGGCTTTTAAATCTGGAAAGCAGGCAGCTCTAAGAGTAAGAAAGCTTGATTCCAACCAGCTGTACTTTGCTTAAAATTTGACCTTGTGTCACCCATGGTGGAGTTGAGATTGGCTTAATACATATTTAAAAATATTTAAAAAACAGATGAGTTCTTAGTATTTCAAAATTGGCTTTCCATACAAACCAAAATATTTTACAAAGATTAAATTTATTAGCTAAAAATTTGAAAAGTCAAAGAAAAAATAGGATTCATGTCATTTTGTAGGGAATTGGAAATTCAGTTTAATTTAGATGATTCAGAAACAGCAAATTTCAATAAAATTTCAAAAATTGTTGAAGAAAATAACTACTTTAGGCAATTTGACATTCTTTACATGACAGGATTTAAAAAAATTTTTTTTTTGAAATATGAAAAATCAAAACTGCTAGCATTTTTTTAAGGCCAAATTTTTTATGTGCATGTGGCACGAAATACAAACCATTTAACCTAGGACTTGTTATATTTAAAGTTTTATATCTATTTATTTTTATGGCATTCTGTAAATCCCTGAATAATGGGATAGTTAAATATTTTCAGGGCTGGTTCTCTAATCGGTAGAGCATCCATCTCAGACTCTCAAGGTTTTGGATTTGATACTGTGGAACTGATGTTAGGTGTGCGCTACACCATAACTAAATAATCTCTGGTCTAGTGTTTGCAAAAGTGGATGGACCTCCCTCATGTTCAGTTGATGCTGACTCACCACACTACTTTCTTTTTTTTTTACTTACAAGATTTGCTTAGTTTGGCACCAGGCTTTACGTATGTTGCGTTTCTAACTGGTCACCCATTAAATACTGAACTGGCTATCCCTTAACTTAGGTGATGTAGCCGGAATTTATGCTTTCCAGCTTGATTGTAAATCTGTTGATTTAAAGAAATTCACCATTACACTTCAAGTCTAGAAGTCCTGGCCTCCACAGACAACGTTGGCGAAACACGCGCTGCACAGGATCGGCGGCTCATTATTGAACTCAATAGGGCTGCAGACAACAATGTCTTTGTCGTCATGCACCAACAAATGGAATTTCCCTTGCAATGTTGTGTGACGACAATCTGCAAGTCCAGAATTGGATAATTAGCCATCAAAAAGTCATAACTAATCAATGACAATGGAGGACATTGTCCGTCTATGACAACTGCTAAAGGAATCTGTTTGAATAATTACTTAATGTCACAGATAAAAGCTCTTATTTTCCTCATAAGGCTCAGTTTGTAAATTGAGTAACAGAAATGTTTATATTTGAATAAAAAATATACTTTTGATATAACCTTTTAACTGCAAATATTAGGTTGTTTGGAATGATGACTGATTTTTTAACACAATTTAAAGTAAAAATCAATTCGTTTAAAGAAATTATATTTATACTGTTGTTTATAATTATTAATAATCTTAGCTTGTCACAAAGATTGGAACGACATAATAATAATTTATGAGACTAGCTTCAAGTTTGGCATTCATTGAATTTATAGATCAATTTTCAGCTTTACCTGTGCAATTCAACGAATACATGCTGAATTGCCCAAAGTTGAACTCTTGGGCTTTCAGATAAATCGCATCATTTCAATTTTAAAATTTGGTAAACCTAACAAAATAGGACTTATATCAAAATATGCAGATGAGAATGTTTATTAGATATAACAAAATTTAATTTTTAAATTTTAGTTTGAAGAAAATTAGATGAAAATGAATACTGTTTTACCCTACATTCTCAATCTTATTTTTTCTATAAACCAGATTTGAAAATAACCCCCACCCCCACCCTTAGAATAATTTCTACCTTTGTCAAGTATGTAAACAGGCTTCTCAGAACTGTATTTTTATATATCTTATATGGAGATTGTGTGTTTTCTGTCTGTAACCGAAACTATATTACTAATCGAGTACAATTAACATAGTTATTTAGCATCACAATTCGCTTATGTTTATATATTTAAACCTCAATTAATTAATAAATTTGCTTCACCTTTTATTAGTGTTGTCGCATACTACATACTAATAATGCTATTGTAATTTATATATGCAAAAAAATAAGTGGGTTTGCAGTGTGAATGGAAGGCTAATTGCATATTGATATTAAAATGTGATTTATTAAATATGTGCTTAGTATTTTTGATTTCTAATGTTTGGTTTTATTTATGAATATAGCAAAAATCTCTCAATTAATCTTAGAATGAAATCTTGAACAAGAAATAAGTGTAATTTTTTCTTTATTTCCTAATTTATAATAGTTAAATAAGTAAAATTCAGCAATGAAGACGGCAGTGATGGAGAGTAAGTTTCTTTTTTTTCCCACAACTATTATACCCCACTCTGTTTCAAATCTTTTTATCTGCATTCTTATTAGACTTTCTAATTTAATACGATTTTCATTACATTAAAACTGTAATACTTGCACCCGAAGGTGTGGGCTATATATTTGCTTGTATATATATATATTATATATATATATGTTAAATCAAACTTAAAGACCTAAATTCCACCATCGTTTTCCCATTTCAATTCATTTCCATTTTTCTTGATATCCTGTCATATATAGGTTAAATCAAACATAATGGACGTAAATTCGCACCATCGTATGTCTCTGCCGAACAGAAAAAAAATACAAACTTCAGGGAATTAATCTGAATTTAATGAAATTTTCAGTGTTGATATATTAATGAATTAAAAGATGAATGCACAGTTATTTTATTTAAAACTTTTGAATTTTTTCGGTCAGTTAACTTTGACGACGTATCTTTGAAATCAGTGTTATGCATCAAGATAATGGTTCCAAGTTAACTGACCTGAAAAAACTAAAAGTTTTAATAACTGGTGCATTATATCTTCATTATATATCACACTGAAAATTTCATTAAGATTCAGTTAATTCCCTGATTTTTTGGTATTTTTTTTCTTTCGAGGATGACATACGATGGTGGAATTGAAGGTCCATATAAGTTCAATTTACCTATATAAGGACAGGATATTAAGAGAAATGGAAGTGAATTGACAGTATGTAAGAATATAAAGGTGTTGTAGATGAATGTTATTTTATAATTGTAGGTGCTGACGTTATAAAACATTCGGTTTGTGTTCAGCAAACTATTGTCAGGGCATCCATTATATGGAAACAAGACTGGTTTGTGTTTTTTAAATTTTTTTTTTTACTGTGTTATGGCTTCTGATTATTACTCAAATATTTGAATTATATTCAGAAGTTTTTCTTTTGTTTCCAAAAACGAATGCCCTGAATGATGGTTTGCTAAAAAACTGAAACATTGGCTGCCTACATAAAATATCATCTATCTGATCAGCTTGTTTTTGTTTGTTTTTTTTTAAATTATCTATCTCATCTCATATATATATATATTATATATAATATTAAAAATTATAATTTGCATGAAGCATTGCATAAAGTATTTATATTTTATTTTTTTGAAGGCTATTGCAATGTGAAAGTAATTGTCTAGGTTTTATTAATTTGAAAGTAATCTTCATTTCAGAGACATTTTCATATGAGGTTCATATTGAATCGTTCAGAAAGATCCTTTTGAAATTATAGACTTGGCAATTACTTTCGATTGGCAATAGCCTTAAAAAAATAAATAATAACGTACACACACACACACCACACAACACCTGAGTAATAAACAACACCTATTTTAGCCATAAAAGGTGTTTTTATCATATTTGCATGTAATGAACGATTGAATGCTAGCATACAAAGATTATTTTTCAATATCCAATGACATGAAAGAGAAAGCATTCAAATAATTATTCATTACTTTCAAAACTGGTTAATCAAAATAAAAAGCAACATTGTTAACAGACAATATATTTAAACGTGAGTAGCCTATTGTGTTTCTTGGCCTATTCTAAAC
The DNA here is from genome assembly GCA_023376005.1 of Doryteuthis pealeii. Taxonomy (NCBI): domain Eukaryota; kingdom Metazoa; phylum Mollusca; class Cephalopoda; order Myopsida; family Loliginidae; genus Doryteuthis; species Doryteuthis pealeii. Next base: position 81,184,231 of record CM042145.1, read on the forward strand.
ATCTTCACTACTGAATACATAACAGCATTGATAATTAATAATTATCTATGTATCATTAAGTATGCTTGGGAGGCATTATTTTACTCTTTAACTCTTTTTCTATTTTTTTTTAATAGAAAATCACATGAACCATTTCAAAAGTTTTAACAGGCCATTGAATCACTGACTTCTAATTTCTCATTAGGCCCTATGCAGAAACCATTGGGGTCAGACGAACTCATTTGAAACAACCTTTAAGATAATTAAGTTTTTATGTGACTTTGTTTACTGTTTATGATATTTTTACATATATGCCCAGATGTTATATATAGTAAACTATATAATAAAATCTTTATTATCTTAAGCTAATACGTCTTCGGTAGAAGTAAGGTGGGTAGGTCAATAAACGAATCTAAGCTTAGACTTTCAAAAAATGTAATGAACTACCTTGTATTTTAGGAGAAGTTTGTCCTGATTGAAGTCATCATTACCAATAATTCACTGTATGTTTGTGTGTGTGTATGTATATATAATATATAATATTATAGATATTGCAGGTGGAAATTCCCTTGCGTGTGTGTGACGCGCATCTGCAATCAGAATTGGACTACTTAGCCATCAAACAATCCATAACTATCACAACATGGAGTGTGTATCATCATCTGTGAACAGACTGCTAAAAGGAAAGGAATAGATAGATAGATAGATACGATAAAATTATACAACCTATATAATTCTTAATAATTTCTTATCTTGTTACAATCAGTTCTAATTTATGTATAGTAATAAAATAAATTTCTGTAGGATATAGCTTTAATGACTCGATCTAAATCAGTCTCTCTAGACAGGAAATTAAGCCAAAGCAGATTCAAATTCAATACATATTGTTAATGCCATTTAAAAAATAACCAATGAGAAGGTTAAGTGAAATTCGTTGCTCTAAGTTTAAGTAATTTAATTCTATACTTTTTTTTTTTTAATGTTTTCTCAGGCTTCAAAAACAAACAGTATATTAATTTATTTTTAAATTATTCTTGGACCAGCTATATATGTAGCTGGCTGTCTGATGAGACTAGTTCTTTTGAGTTCTGGTCAACTGATGTATAATAGCAACGTTTTTCTTTCGCTATTGAAGTGTAAATATTTTCTGTATATAATTAAATTTTAATTATCATACATTGAGCTCTTTGGGAATTTATTAATAAATCCTTGTATAAATTACTAAGTGTGCATCAACGTGTGCTGCATTGTGGATGTACAGGAGATTTTTGAGGATCCCCAATAAATTATCCCGACCAAATTATCGGGTCCAATTGGATATATATAATATATATATATATATATATATAATATATAGGGTGGCAAAAACAACAGGCCCCAACAATTTTTTTGAAAGTCAGACCTTTTTTTTTTTTTTTTTTTTTTTTGGTCACCCTATATATATATTTATTTCTCTATTTATTTTTATGCATAACAAGATGTTCATGCATGAATATTATTATGATCTCTTGTGACGATGAAAATGATGACAAAACTAGTCTTGGAAACATTTTTATCTAGACACGATTAAGAAAAGACCAATTGCAATGGATAAACATAAAAAAATATATAGCATAATTGTTTGAATGTGGGCTGCTGACATGAAACAGTTTTGAATTTAAATAATGTCTTTCTAGATATAGGCCATATATGTAGGTAGGTATATAAAAAGTCCATATCTAAAGGAGAGAAGCATTTATTTTACACAATAAGATACTATTTATTTTTCAACATACATCTTCCTTAGCAGCACATTTAACTGCAATGAATTCTCCATTGCGCAAGACATTACCTTAAATTTGTGTGTGTAATATATATATATATATACATATATATGTAGATTAATAAAAGACAACATCTTCTGTTTAACAATTTTATTTGTGATCTTTTCGAGTTTTCTGGCAACTTTTTAATGTTTGGATGGAATTCGTGGATAAGTCCCCCAAAGTTCAGGTCCCAGTACTTTTGGCACTTCGAAGGCCATCATCAGGGGTGATGTGTTCAGTTTTTTTTTAATTAAATTAATGTGGAGGCTGAAGGAGATCCATGAATTCCACCCAAACATTACAGTTGGCCAGAAACTCGAAAAGATCAAATAAATTGTTAAACAGGGATGTGTTTTTTGTTTAATTCTACATGTATAAATGAAAGAATTCTGCCCAAATACACACCACACACACATATATATATATATATATATAAATATATATTATATATATATTATCCCCACATTTATATAGGTGTTATGTGGGTGGATGCTTCCTGGACACAATTGTTTGCTAATGAGCAGTGTCAACTGGGTTTGACTAAGTTACAGCAATGCCCAAATTGGATTTATTTTCTTCTTTTTTTTAGACGTTTATAAAAAATGCCGAGTGATATGAAATTTCATATTCACTTGGTATTTTGCGAAGTGAGAAATATGCAGGTGTTAAAAAAAAAATTACAGAAAAAGAGATATCAATAATCTTTATAACTTGATCAATTCTCATCAAATGATCTCAAATTCTAACAGCCTGGGTAGAAACGACTGAAACTATACGATTTGTCTGATCTTGGATGTAGTGACCTCTTGAGTAGATAACGTCATAGAGAAATGAACACAATAGGTGAACGCAATAACTGAAGGCTAAATCAATTGTTTTTACATAAATCCTTTAAAAAAAATCAGAAAATCACTGATGCCATTGGATTTTTTATGTTCAAGTTGTGCAGAATAGCAAGAAACTCTGTTTTAAATGATCATGACTCATCTCGGATCGATAGGCAAAACAATGTCATTATTTGAAAATAATGTGATCTTCAAAAGTTTTCAAACAAAACACGTCAAACTATTTAAAATAATTCCAGGTTGGGTCATGTTCTATGCTCAGATAGGACAGAGACTGCTGAAGAAAGGCTGGAGGATACAGAATCAAACATAAGTGTTTTTTTCATACCACAAAATAAAAGATGGGGCAACAGTCTGAAAAATCAAAATAATTCAAAATTACATGTTTATACATCTTTTCGCAGTGATTGCATTTCTATACCTGAAAAGAAAAAAAAACATTAAACATAGAATTTGGAGTTGTTTTTTACAACATGTCTCTTAAAATTTGTGGAGCATTTTAAATGAGAATTGGTCAGTTTATTACAAAATGATATCAATTTTTCTGTAACAAACTGTACATCTCATCACTGCGTACCTCTCTTATAGTTTTCACACAAACTCGTAAGTCAAACATACACTGTATGCTTATTATAATGGAGATTGTGCATTTTCTGTCTGTAACGGAAGCGAAACTATATTACTATCAAGTCAACAATTCTCTTCATTATTTACATCACATTCTCCATGATTTTATTTTATAAACCTCATATTAATAAAATTGTTTTACCTATATACTGTTGACATATCTACATGCTAATAAATGCGGTTTACCAGTGTGAACAGAGGTCAGTTTCTATATTGATATTAAACATAGATTTTGATAAATATATGCTTAGTATTATTGAATTTTTTAATTATTTGGTTTTTCTAATGAATATGAGCAAAAATCATGGGGTAATCTTAAAAGAAATCATTAAACAAGTAGAAATAACTAATTTTATTCTTTACTTCTATTTTACTAATAGTTAATAGAATTTAGCAATGAGAGGGGGTGATGGAAGGTAAGTCAGTTTTTCTATTTTTTTTTTATACCCCTCCCATCTCTGTTTCAAATTTTTTTATCGCATTCTTATTTTAGCTTTCACTAGCCTGCTATTTAATATATTTTATTACATTAAACTTAAATACTTGCACCCAGCGGAGTGTACGTATGGTGCTAGTATAGATAATTGAGGGTTGGATCTATAGCTAAATTCTCAAACTTATTTTGTAGGCGAAACCTTTTTATGATTTCACTGAATTTTTGAGATAGGGATTACATAAGTAATAAAGGAAGTAATATGGATAAATCCGACAATATTAAGAAATTTGAAAAACAGTGTTCGCGAAATAGGATGAATTATTTATCGTGTTTAAACATTTCGGTTTCTTTAAACTCATCGGATGTATCTTGGGGTGAAGAAAATTGATGGATGTTTTTATAGATGACACGGAGATGGAAAATCTTTTTTGTTGTTGTAACTGTATTAGTTCAGTTATATATATTATTTATATATAAAATAAGTATAAAGGAAATATTCTATTGAATGATCTATAAGTTCCAATTCACTCTGAATTGGACACATGGCGTAGTGGATATGGCATTGTGTAACACAGTCTAAGTGACAGTTATCTTAGACTGCGGTTCATCTGATTGGGTAACAGTAACAGAATAAATTCACATAGCTTAACATTTGTACCTTGTTAACATGGTTAACGAAATGAGAAACGTCTACCCCCCCCCCATGACTGAATAAATGGTTAGATTCGAAATTCGTGAAGGCTCCTGAGTTCAAGTTCTGAGTTCGACAAGAAATACTGAAGAAGGCAGGAGGCACATCGGTTTGAATGCTGTGTAAATAACAATAAGATGAGGACAAGTCCAAATATCCTACTATGATTTCTAAAATTGCAGACTCACTCCTTTATTTAAAAAAAAAAAAATGTTTGGCACAACGCACTTCCCCTAATTTTATAAGACATTTTGATGAAAACAAAATATATTGATAAAAATAATACATTCGATAAAAGCAACCTATTTCTTTAACAATACTTACTGGAATACTACAGAATGAACTTTACATGATGTTCTCTGTGGACGCATACATGGAACACTAGTAATGGCTGACAGAAAAAGCCTAACCATCAATCAGCTTGGTGCAGATTCTAGATGCTATTGCAGGGGAACCTCCATGGGGGGGGGCGTGATGACTGATAGTGATGGTTGTGAGAAGAGATCATGGATATCAGTTCACGGCATATTCAGACAGTCAAAAATATTAAAGTGTGTATCAACATTGGAAATGACGAGATGAGATATAGTTAAGATAGTCCGCTTCTGCGGTTCACGCACGTAATCCATAGTGTCCAGGGCTATGATACCATTATCAACACTTACAAGGTAGAATATGACGTGCATCGAAAATGAACTTTCAGCCTTGAATTTTTCAGCCCAAGCTCGTTTATAATTACTGTAGAGAGGCCGTATAGAACAAATACTTGGGAGGCTCAATGTTGTATCAACATATTTGATTAACAACTGTAATATCCTCATTGGGCCTTAAGGTAGAGTTCATACATATGATATGAAAGTCAAAGCCATCCTGGTGTCTACTCTCCGATATTGAAGGCTTTGGAAAATTCTATCGGCATATCTAATACCCGAGTATGTACATTCTGTACATCAGTCTAAAATCATACATTGTCTTTAAGATGAAGCAATTTTATTTTTAGTCTGTATATAATAATATATATTATATTATTTATATATATATATATATAAATAATGGAGAAGGAAGTGAAAGTATTAGCATATAAAGGTGCTCAATGCTAAAATAGCAAATAGATTTTAAATCAGAGTTAAATAGTATGGTGTTATATTCTAACTGCAGGTTTCATGTGTACTTGCAATCATCAGACGGTCAAAAATATTAAAACATTGAAAAATTAAATATTATACAGTGGCTTGTTCTTTTCCTAATTATTTCTGATCACTCTGATAAGTAAAGTGCTTCCAAGATGTAACCGTGTCAGTGCTACTGTATATTTGCACCACTTGCAACCAAAGATATGGTTGTTTAACGGAAAACAGTCCTTCCTAACCAAAGAAGAATCAGTGCTACTTTTTGGCTGACACTTGGACTCTAACGAACTAACTTAGACGAAAAAGCTTAGATGGGAACTACATATGGCATGGTATGTTGAACAAATCCTAGAAGCAGCATCCCACAAGAAAGCAGCTGTAGCGGCTACTTGCTCTCATCACACAGACCTGACAAGTAAGACAGCAAGACAAGACATCCTGGAGAAGTAAGGAAGAACTTGAGTAAGTATTATCTGACTCCCACCAGGCCGGATTGACTTTTTTAATGTGAGAAGCTACACACAAGCCAAAGCCTCATCTGTGGCTAGTGGCAAAAGTGGATGATTCCTAAACCTCCTTTTGGGTGCTCAGGCATAAACCCGCTATGGCTCCTTTAGACGAAGGGCCAGTTGCTCTTGAATGCACAGTCCTTGGGATACGCATTTATTTAATATTTTATCGGTCAGAAACCGAGCTCGACGCTGGGTAAGTATAAGGGTGAACTTTATTAAATCAATCTATCACTTAAAAAGTAGAATCTTATTTTTTCCCTTTGGTGCTCATCAATTTAATCTTGATTTTATCTTATTTTATATACAACGAGAAGTGGCTACCTGGGCGTTGCTCGGTAGAGGGAGGATCAATAAAAAGTTGTCTCGCAATCCATTGATCGTTTGATCTACATAATTGATTTAAGTTTTAATCACAAACGCACCTAATAAATTTCCTTTTAAATCCTGTTTTCTTAACTGTTCAAATCCTGATTTTTAAAATACTCTTTCGCCAATGAGAGATAAAATCTTCATTATTTTGCCAAAAAAGCAAGCTTGCTGATAGTGAATGTGCATATATATTAGTTTGTCATTAATTGTTTATTTTTTGTAGTTTCCTCCGGACATCCACACACTGCCCTTTATATAGATAGATACGTAGTAGTACATGTCTGTGGTGTAATGGTCATGTCGAAGGAAATGGACTGGATTAAACTTGGTACTTTTTTGACACACCTTGTATTCTGAAAAAAATTGATGAATGGAACGTTATTCTTTTTTTCAGAATACAAGGTTGTCAAAAAAGTACAAAAAAATCTCAATACTTTTTTGAGAACCTTCGTATATATATTGCCAACCCACCGCACCAGCGATGGTGAAACAATGGTCAATTTTTTAGCGAGGTTTAGAATCCAAAATTTTTACTTCTAGACTGGTTGGCTAACAAGTTTTAAAGAGCCCAGTCCGCCTACCATTTACGATGCCGAAGGAATGGCATACCACGAACATTGCGCTATGTTAGGGTCTTTTATATATATCTATCTATCAAATAGATCTATTCGAAAATTATTTGTAATCGATAGGATAGTTATTGGAGATTGAAAATAGATTGGATGAGTGGGGAAAGAAAAAAATATATTACATGTACAAAAGAAATACTTCAGAAGCTTTTTTCAACGATATAATGGGTTTAAAACTAGCAATAAAAGCTAATGAGTAAAATACAAATAGGCTCAATGGTGTTGCGGACTAAGGGTTTTTTTATTATTTATTTTCTGAACTATATAATTACTTGCAAATTATTGATGTTAATAGGAATATTTGAAACTATCTGTGTGCAAACAAATTATTACTAAATATGTATGGTGGTTACTTGAAATCATATAATTGTGTATTAATTATTATAGGTTGTCAAAATGAGCAAATTCAAAAGTCCACCAAAAACGTCTTAAAATCACCATTTTAAGTTATGATGATTTCGATATTCATTAGCAAGATCAATATCCGCGTGGCAAACTGATTTAACATAACTTAACATAATTCACAGCTGGACAAAATTTCAGAAAAAATTGAAGGAAGTGGGTGACATGGCCTGAATGATTTGGACATGGAATTACCCTATATTAATACTCGATTCTTAATTGTGCGACGTTAGCATCTTGCAACACCCTTCCGTTCAAATGAGACATCCAAATCGTTTCAATATGAAATGCAAACTGTTAGATATTTATCTGGTGTTGCTTATCCACCGAATTCTTATTTCTTTGAGTGTTGTACACCAGTATAAGGGACATTCCTTTTTAATATAAAGAAAGAGTAAAAAAGGACCACCTTACACAGAAAAAATATGATAAGAAAAGAAAGAAAGAAAAGAGTAGGGTAAAGTTTAGAGAAAGCAGCGCCGGAAGCGATAACGCTACTGTTTCAATCGAACGTAATGAAAAGAGAAAAGAAAGAAAAAAGAGTGGGAAGTTAGATCAAATATCATATACTTTTTACCATACTGAAATTAAGGGCCGGTTTAGCTCAGTCGGTAGAGTGTTCGGCTAAGAATCACGAGGTTCTTGCGTTCGATATCGGCCTCGCCAACCTCAGCGGTTTTAATGAGTAGCAACAGGGATCTGTGCGGTAAAGTGGGAACTGATGGTAGGTGTGGCGCTCCAGCTCAGATGCTAAAATAATCTTCTTGATCTAGCGCTAGGGAAAAGGGGATAAACTCTCGCAGTCCTGGCTACTGATATTAGGCTGCCCGACGCTTACTTCTACTTTAATATTGAACTATTTAGCATAGCTCTTAAGTACTGCGTAATAATTAAATTTTCATACATGCGGCATATCAACAGGTTCTGGTAATTAATATAAACGTTTCTGTGATTTCTAAATTTTTGGAGACCTTAGTTGGACTACCCTCGTATATTTTTGGGATAAAATAAACGTGTTTGGGTTTTTTTTTTTTCATATTAAATCAATATGATGACAAATAAATCTCTATTGTTGAGTTTTCCGGTTGCTCGTGAATAAATTTTAGGCTGAAAGAATGTCTTTTCATTTCGGATTAAAATTCTAGCAAGACGGTTTTGTGGCAAGGTGTTTTCTGTGAAAAAAATACACACAAACAAAAAAAACCACAAAAACAACTAAACAAACACAAACGATGTCTTTGTGATTTTGCTTCGAAAAATAAAGAAATAAAGAAACAGTTCTATATGACAGATGTACTTCACGTTTTACTGCTGATATTTTTATACTCACAGAGGTTTTTTGGGGGATACTAATTGAATACTCCACACACATATGCATATGGTGGTGTACACGCTCCAAGTCACATACACACAGACACAACACACACAAGTACATATACATATAGAACGGCGCGTGTGTTATGTTCTAAGGGGCGTAAGGAAAATTGACCCGTCGACGCGAGTTCAAATCCTGGACGAAGGCTGCTTCATTTTATATAGCATATATTAAAAATGGTTTATAAATATGATTTGAGGGATTTTAGCCAAATGGAATAAGCTTGATCTTATTAGACTACTTTAATATTACTCTTTACTAAATTTAAGGCGCCAGAGGCGTTGTCAGTGATCTAATTTACTTTGGTCATTAGGAGTTTCTGGTCTTTCAACATCATGCTCCCTCGCCAGGCAGGACCAAGTTTAAAAAACTGTATTACCCAAGTAGAAATAGAATGAATGGAAGTTATCTTTTTTTTTCAGAATCAAAGGTGTGTCAAAAAGTAAAAATTCTCGATACTTTTTTTCAGCAATCTTTTGTAGGCAAGATAAAGGGAAAGAAAATAGAAACTTAAAATGTTTTAAACTTTAAAATAAAATTGAAAAATAAATAATATGTTCATGGTTTGGTTGTATTCACACTTTCTCTTAAATTCATCCACTGCGAAGTAACCTATCAGCCTAAGTAGAACTCGAACTCGTTTCGCATAATTGTGTCTTAAGAGACTGCAAGCACCTCAACACACAAGCATGTTGTTCGTGCTGTTGTTGGCATCCTTCCGTCTACGGGAGACGATGGAGTAGTGTCCAAGTTTTTGTTTTAAAAAAATTACTTAGCCTGGGTGGGTTCCCTATGGAGGATGAGCGTTGCCCAAGCAGCTCCCCTCTCCACAATGGCGCTATGATGCCAAGGAAAGGTAAGAACGATACAGTTTGGCAGCGTGGTGTCGCAGGAGTTGAATGGGTAGCTCTGGATTTCAGCATTCACACACTTTAGGGACTCCAGCAATCGTGTAAACAACGTGCTGAACTGAATATTTCAACACCCAGAAATAACTGGAGATGATTTTGTCTTCTGCTCTGATTCACCATCGACATTGAATTTATGGATCTTTTTGAACATCGTAATAATTGATTCAATCGTTTTCTCAGATTGTCCCCTTTCCATTCTACAACACTTATTCCAGTGAGTTTTCCATTCGTCCGAAGCATCTCTGAAATTCTCTTCTTTCTTTTAAAATCCTCTTTCTTTTAATCCTTTGCCTACTTTAAAGCCGCTCCATCGGCTCTCTCACGGATCCTTCCGTACAGCAAAGTATAAAATGATTGTTTAGTTCATTATAATTGACAGAAGGACTCCAGATTACAATAAATAATAGGACTATTTGAAGAGAACGAGTTCTGAGGTGAATTAGATAAGTAAACTTTGAAATACCCATCAATACATAATACCAAAGTCTTCTGGCAACAGCTCTTGCCAAAGGACAGATAACAATAATAAAGGACTTTATTTGAATGAATGAGTGCTGAGGTGAATAGATAGTAAACTTTGGAAAATATCCATCGTACAGGTACAAAATGCCAAGATAATTTGGTACAGCGTTGGGGGAAAATTTGGTAGGCAAAGGTTTAATATCTTGGATAAATTTTCAGTTTAGTAAAGTAAAATAAAATAAAAAGGTACGGAGCCTAGTTCTGGTGAGTATAAGAGGCCAGGTTAGATCTTGATCAGAGGAGGAGGAGAAGATGGAGAGAAGAAGGAAGGTAGAAGGGTGAGAAGGAGGAGGAGAGGTTATGAAAGGTTGGCATTCACAGACGGCGCTGACTTCCGGTGTACCAATTATCACGATCATCCAATCCTCACAGTTAAAAATGATTTAGGTAAATATCACATAAGGTAAGGAGTTAGTTAATCTACCATACGTTCAAATACGAAATTCCTGATGTGCGTCTGTGGCAGAATGTAATCTACCCAACCCTCTGCCACAAGCAGCATTTAACAAAGGTCGATTTTTTTTAACAGGGGTAGCTGCAGTTTGGAATTCTTTTCCTTTTCCTTAGAGTGCTGCCTACAAGCTACCCTACTATTATCCAATAAGCTGAAAACAAGGGCGCTTACGGTCAAGTCACGTTGCAAGCACCGGTTCTCGCTATATCACCGAAGTAAGCTGCAGTGAGCTTGGTCAATACTTGATACTTAAATAACAAGAGGAATTTACGGTCTTTAGGAGAGCCTCTATTTCCCAGTCGTAGGCAATTATCGGACGAAAGAAGACAAACACACATGGAATTTAACACATGTATTGAAGAATATGTTGCAAATTTTGTTGGCATTTGCTACAACAGACTATCTGTGAGGGGAAATACTTGTTCCGTTGGAGAAGTGCTCTAGACAGGGATTCTGGTCGCTGTGGTTGTGAGTTTCTGTAGAGACGCGTCGATTTTGGTCAGTTTCGTACGATAGGTAAAAAAGTTAGGGAGTGCTTTTTAGAAGATACTCGCCTAAGTAAAAATCTTCGGATGGGGCCTTTTTTATGTGACTATTTAGGTCCTCAGCCTTCTGATAAATATGCTGTCGAAACGGCCTCAGTGTAATCCTATAGACAAGCCTTAGAAGTATGCTGTTATGGTCAAGGTGATGGGAGCGCTTATTTTAGCGACTCGCTTCGGTGACATCTCCAGATAAGTGAGGGGTTTGGTTTTTTTGGGCCGCCAACATCGTATTGGCGATTCGCCCTCTAGCGCAGGGAAATATTCTCTAATCAGATTTCCGATAACCATCTAAGTATCGAACAAGCTCACCGTGCTTACTCGCCTAATCTCGCGAGAAAGAGTGCATTCAAAGCAGGTACTGTAGCACCCTGATATCAAAAATGACTAGATTCGCATTAAATAACCGAAAAGGATTGCTATGCCGTAAACGAAACCATCAACCAACCACGCAACCACTGGAAAGGTGATTGATAGTTTGCATGCCTTTCCCAAAGAGCATTACCGCGAGTGAAATGAACAGACTCATCCAAGGATTAGAACTCGGGTCCGTCGATTTCATTTTTACGACGATAACCGTTAAGATGAGCGCGGCCTGTGTCTGTATGTATTTCTTGCTTTGTCCTATGTCTTCCCCCATTTCACTGTCGTAGTCAATGATGACAAGTAATGAGTTTCTTCCAGTGTTACTAGAAGACACCTGAGTCCAATTCAATGTCCAAATCTTACACGCTGATTCTCAAGAACGATGACCAACAGCATTTCAATTTTGCTGAGTTCTGAAACTAATGACGGCGCCCTTTACAGACACACAACACACACACCACACCCACAACACACACATATATATATATATTATATTATATAGTAAAAAGGTATAATATTTGATACCTACTTAATTTCATCAAAAAAGGTTCATCAGGGTTAAGTTAATGAATTAATCAACAAATTGATTACTTAAGACAATTGAGGAAGTGAATAAGAAATTATAGTCGTTGAAAAGAATTTCGAGTCGAACCTGTTTTCACGCCTATAATTGAATTATTCACTTCCACAATTGTCTTTAATTAATCAATTTGTTGATTAATTTTATTACAATTACCCTATATCAGTGACTACTGTATGGCTGGCACCACTTGGACCTGACGGGCGCCAGGAGAATAGGCTAGATGGGGAACAGCAAAAAATGCTGCGTGTGTCTTGACAAATCGTGGAAACAATACCCCACGAGAAGCAGCTATACGGCCACCTGTCTCCTATCACACACACCGTCGAGTAAGAACGGACAAGACATGCTGGAACTGCTTGGAAGTAAGGAGATCTCATAAGTGACGTCCTCTATGGGAACCAGCACATGGACATGCAGTGCGGGTCATCCAGCAAAGACCTACATAGACAGCATGTATGGATACTGGATGCTGCGGCGGATGGACCTTCCGGGGACAATGAATGATAGGGCGTGGTTTCGCAAGAGATTGATGTGATGATGATAATATAATATTATAGAATACGGCGTTGTCCGGGGGAGGGGGGAATAATCTAATAGACATTCAAAACATTACTTTATTATATTTATTTTAACGCACATAACGAATGAAAATAAGATTGTGTCACATGAAAAATAACTGTCATTGAAACAATATTTCTCATGCCCCTCTCCCGCCTTGTTTTTGTTTACGGCATATCAACCTCCATGGGGTCATTTAATGCGAAAAGTTTGAATTAAAATCAATTCTTAATGGGTAATACAATTTTTTATAATACATTTTTCTATTTAACCATAATGGGACCTAACAGTACTACCCTCGGGTCAGAGTGGACCAGGGAGGCCACGGTGATGAAGGGGTGCTCCCATTCCCCAAACCTCCAAAAGTGGAGCCTCACCATCAGATAGAGTTTAACGTCATTCCCAGGGGTTGGGGCCTTGCCATAAGGGCAATAGGGTTGGGAATCATATAGGTGCTAGGGCTTGACGTGACCAGCCGATTGATCCGGAGGGGGAAAAAGGTGTGTTAAAAAAGGTATCGGATTTTTTGTACTTTTTGACACACCTTGTATAACACTATAAATAATGTTTAAAGTTTGACTGGTGATTATAAATTAAATACTTAAGAATATTGGATGATTTACTAAAAGTTAAAGTTAAATCCTTTGTAAGGAAGTGTAACAACAACAAAAAATCAAATAATAATATTAAAAATCGCACCTGGTGACCGCCAATCCTTATACTGGGTTCCTTCAAAGCTCAAGTCAACGAAGACAAAATTACTACAAAGAAGTGAAAAGGTCATTCTAAATTCTTGATTAGATAATCAAACTTTCTTATTTTGGATTATACAGTTTCATCTCAGTGCTCACCAATGGAAGGAGCATTGAAAATTACAACTAGTCTGGCACAAGGCCATTTACACACTAAAAATATTATCGAGTGGCTCACCAATCAAAGAAGTTGTGGGGTGGAGTTTTTTTGCCCTCCCGAGAGTTGCAAGCCCAGGGCCATGATTTTGATTGGCCGTCCAATCAAACGCGACGTCGGGGGCTTTCCTATCTCCCGTATGTTAAGGCGTTTCTATTGGCTGCAAGTCAGAGCCGTATGTTCAGGGTACGGAATCATAAAAGAAGACCCCAGAAAAGGGCAACAAAGTAGATGATAAGCCGGTTCCATAGATACGAGACTTAGGGCCTTCGCACTTCGCACTTCGCTGTTACCTTCCCGCTGCTTGCACCCAACAGTCCTGAACTGACCATTTCAGCCCCGAAGTATATATTTATATATGCCCAATCACTCACTACTCCGACTACGAATCGGAAACCCTTTGTTTGTTATAACATAGTTTTGGTCACTGTATGACGAAATAAAGATATTGTTGTAACAATTTTAATCAGCCTTTCGTAGTTTCTGCGATTGATGACTCGTTGACACATTGGTAAATTTGCCCATCTTCCGACTCACGCCGAACGAGAAATTTGAACAGCACTCTTCAAATTTTTGTGTTCAAACAAAACAACGTGGGCGCAGGAAGTCCGAACGAGAGGTTTCATCAACCTAAAGTGTCCGCAGCGCACATCTGAAACAAAAACAAAAAAACAAAAAAAAAGAGAAATAGCGTCCATTCATCTTCATTTCTATCTTGGTAAATATCAGTTTAAGTGGCACTTTTTTGACACTGTTGTATTCAAACAAATTTTAAAAAAAATTAACCCATTAAAAAAAATTCAGACTGGAACGTTATTTTTTTTTCAGAATAACCAGGTGTGTCAAAAAGTACACAATTCGGATACTTTTTTGGACACACCTTATATAGTATATACTTCTTTCCCCTATGGTTGAATAGTAACACTATGTTCTTCTACCAGGATGACTTTGACATAGATAACCCACAAAGCTTGATTAAATAAAAAGAAAAAAAAACAAAATCAACCTTGTGATTTCAATTCCTCTGAGAATTCTGATTTCTAAATATTTCTCTTACTTCCGGCAACGTTAGATAATCTTACTTGTCACAACAGTATTAGAAACCTTTTTTCATTAACGCTAGATATTCTTTTTTTTGCGGGGGTGCGGGGGTCTTTAAACATTTTATTACTTTCTTTTTTTTCTTTGCCCTGAATTCTAACTTTAAAACCAACGATCTCCAATGAGTTGTGACTTTTTATAATCTTTTTTTTTAATCCTGTTTTCTCGACTTTTGAATTTAAAATATTCAATACGAAAAAGATAAATGAATAAATAAATAAAAATAAAATGAAAACAGAATCAAATAAAACCATAATGCTTTTTTAAAAAACTTCAACTGAAGTCGATATTTTGACCCTGTTTAGTTTGCTCATCTTACTTGGTTCGTGATTCCACTCCCGTCAATTTATTTCGGCTTCATTTCTGTTCTCTGTGTGCATTGGTGGCGCTTGATATTCGTGTAGCGGTGGGGTGAGTTGAGGAGATGCTTATGCCTTTAGGGTGACGATAAACAGCAATTAGCAACGATATGGCTGGGTGAAGGGTTTGATTGACTTCGGTTCTTGCGCTAAGGGTCGGGCTCTCGAACTAGAAAAGATGAGACTATAACAGAAAAATGTTTAATTCTTAAGAGAGAGAGGAGAGAGAGAGAAGAGAGAGAGAGAGAGAGAGAGAGAGAGAGAGAGAGAGAGAGGAAACCGAAGAAGAAAGGAACAATTGAGGAGAGAGAGCAGAGAGAGAAGAGAGAGAGAGGGAACGAAGAACAGAAGGAACAATTGAGAGAGAAGAGGAGAGAGAGAGAGATAGAGAGAAGAGAGAGGGGAGAGAGCAGAGAGAGAAACCGGAGAAACAAAGGAACAATTGAGGGAGAGAGAGAGAGAGAGAAGAGAGAGAGAGAGAGAGAGACGAAGAAAAGAAAGGAACAGATTGAGCGAGAGAGAAGAGAGAGAGAGAGAGAGAGAGAAGAAGAGAGAGAAGGAGAGAGAGAGAGAAAGAGAGAGAGAGAGAAAGAAGAAACCGAAGAAGAAAGGAAGAATTCGAGAGAAAGAGAGAAGCGGAGAGGGATATTATTATATATATATATATTATATTATATATAGAGGAGAGAGAGAGAGAGGAGGCCGAAGAAAGAAAGGGAACAATGAGGAGAGAGCGAAGATAAAAAAGGAACATTGAGGGAGAGAGAGAGAGAGAGGAGAAAGAGAGAAGAGAGAAAGAGAAAGAAAGAAGAGAGAGCGAGAAAAGAAAGGAACTTGAGAGAGAGAGAGACAGAGAGAGAGGGATATACATATATTATATATATATTTATATTATATAGAGAGAGAGAGACGAGAGAGAGGGCCTAGAACGAAAGGACAATTGAGAGAGAGAGAAAGAAGAGAAGAGAGAAATTTTAGATACCTCTTAATCATATATATAATATATATATATATATATATATATAAATATATAGATAGATAGATAGATAGATAGATAGATTGTGTTCCTTAAGTATTGCAGCTATATAAAGTTAGCGAACACAAAATCATAGTTACCTCCTTTTTCTTTACACTTGCATGTGTTATCCTTCAAACCAACCACCAACCAATATAAACAAATGCTTCAATATAATATGTAGGCCAGCATTTTTTCTTTCATACAGACACTATTAAACAGGAAAGATTCTCCGTTTGACAATTTTCCTTACGATCATTTCTTTATGTAGTATGTATGTGTTTTCAGTTAGTATTAGAGAACGACGCATGGTTTGGTTTTGTTTGTTTTACCGGCATGTCAACCTCACTGGGTCATTTAAATGCCGACGAAGTTTTTAAAGAAATTCATTCTTAATGTATACACATTTTTATAAACACATTTTATAGTATTAACCTATAGATGGGACCCTAACTTACTTACCACTTCGGGTCAGAGTGGACCTGGGAAATGGTGATGAAGGGGTGCTCCACATTCCCCAAACCTCTAGAACTGGAACCCCACCATCAGTTTAACGTCATTCCCAGGACATGAAGTCCCTCAGCCACGGCCTTCTAGCATCCATATGATAAAAGTGCTGGGACTTGCCATAAGGGCAATAGGGTTGGGGCAATCATATAGGTGCTAGGGCTTGACGTGACTAGCCTCTCCGACCATCTGTCTCACCTTAAGCATCACGGGTCGCCACCCACGACTAACAGGTAGCCTCTTTGGGGGGTCTTACTCCTCTACAGAGGGGTAGTGAGGGTATTCTACAGCCCCGGTCGACAGGGTGGCGTTTCCAGTTAGTATTAGAGGAGGGGTGACGCATGTGTTTTAGAAATAAGGAAAGAAAGCAAGTAAAAATCCAAATTCTCGAAACCTTTTATATTAAAAAGTGAAAACATTTTTTTGAATAAGATTAATTTTGAATATATATATATATCTGCTCGAGAGGAGGGGTTGGTAAATACCAACCCCTCCTCTCGAGCAGGATACGACACAAGGTCAATTTCTTAAGCGCAGTTTAATAGGTTTGAATTCAGAGTTTTCCTTCTCCCAGACTGTCTACGTGGCCACGGTTAAAGAGCCCAGTCTGCCCTACTATTTATCCATAGCTGGAGGGAGTGTTGGATGCATATCTTTCCCAAGGGCGTTAGCGCTATGTGAAATGCTTCGACCAGGATATGAACACGGGTCGACGTATCCATTTTCTACGACTTTAACCATTACACTAAGCTACCATATTATCAATGCAACGTACTCATTTTCCGCTAATCTCCTCTTCAGTCATCACACCTCTTTGCAACAGTCTTTGTGATTCCCCCTGCTCTTACTCCCATAACAAATGGCTCAATTCGATTCAACTCCCTGAAGCTGGTACTTTGTAGCCGAAAGTAACTTGGGAAATCACTGTGCAAATTAAGGTATAGTCTAACTATCCCGTTCATCTGTCTGACACCAGCTCTATTTCTCAAAACACCTAAAACTGCATCTTAATTACAGAAAAATCTACAGAAAATACACATACTACACCCCAAAGAAAGAAGCAAGCGAAACTCCAAATTCTTGAAACCCTATAACATAAAAACCGCGTGGGTAATGGTTAAAGTCAATGGGAAATGGACTCGTCGCCCGAGTTCAAATCCTGAGATGCTGGCAATTGGCATTTCATTTTGCGCTAATACCTGGAAAGGTATGAATCCTACTCTCCCTCCAGCAATGAGTAAATAGTAGGGCAGACTGGGCTCTTTAACCTTGGTTAGGCACCGGTCTAGGAGAAGAAAAACCCTGAATTCAAACCTGTTAAACTCCGATTAAGAAATGATCTTGTGTCGCATCCTGCTCGTGCGGAGGTTGGAATAATATATATATAATATTATTATATAATATATATAAATATATATATATAACTTAAAAAAAACTACTTAAATAAAACTAATTTCAAATATAGTAGTAACATTCTCAATGTTTGTTAACTCATTTCCTGCTAAATTCCCTTCTTTTAATCGACACATCTCTTTATATAGTTTTCGTGAGTTCCCTCTCCACATACTCGCACTACTACTTGTTCTACACCCGCAATTACATTCAACCCTGAAATGGACCTTGTTGTTCTGAAAATTTTGGCGCACTCATTAACCCCGCGAACCACCCCGATATTAAAATTGGCCCGATAACTCAAACGATCGAAAAGAAACTAGTCAAACAGGAGACTTCTGTCCTGTTAATAGTGTCTCCTTAAAGACAAAATCCAACCCATATATATTATCGTATTATATAATATATGAAGGGGTACGGTCCTCGCCTGTCAGCTTGACAGTCAGGCGTTCGAATCACGCACAAGGCGGGTCTTTCCTATTTTATAGCTCTGCTTGAGATAGTCCTAATAGGCCGAAATGTACATACAGATATTGATTGTTCTCGAGTTGTTTGAGCCTTACATTTAAATAGGTATGACCCACCTAATCAATCATCATTCATTAATTAACTTTTAAAATTAGGTACGAACTTCAATTTAAGGCACATATTCTGCCAAAAATTGTCGGCTAAAAGCCATATCAAAAACACATCGTTTTGTGTATTTACTTCTCAAATATATATTACTTTATATATATATATATAATTATATATATAATGGAGAATTAATGAGTGAAAAAGTATTAGCATATAAATCTAAAATAACAGACCAGGTTTAGAATCAGAGATTAAGATATCTTTAATATTTTTGACGTCTGAAGATTACATAATATGCATGAAACTGCAGTTACGGAATATTAAGATCATAATATTTAATCTCCGATTATATATGGTATACTTATATATATATATATATTTATGCAAACACACACACACACACAACATATATATATATATATAATACTATATATATTTATAAATAATATAAGTGGTGCGTGTGTATGTGCGTGTGTGCACTCCGGCTGTAAAGTTTAACAATGATTGCAACAAATTACAGTTAGTACTTTGGCGGGTGGTTTATGCAATCTACCTCTTGTGATATGTTCTTTCACTAGATATCTTGTTAAACATCTGCATGGCCATGCCATTAACGTTGACAGACAAGATAGTGGGTGAGTGAGCATTTGAGCAGACTGTTCTACCATTGCTTCCTTCCCTGGCAAGGGGAGCTAGAAAGTTGGCAACCTATAACACTAAATACGAGGTTGGTCTAAAGATTAGTGAATGTTTTATTTTCTTCTTTTTTTTTTCGGGTCGGATGTCAAATTTGTTTGAAAATCAGCTGATCAATCGTGTCATTAAATAGAAGTATTAAAATCAAGTTTGTCTACTAATACAAGTTATCTTATATCAAATATTTCTTGATATCACAATTATATGATATATATGTATATATAATATATAGATATATATATATATATATATATAAACATATTAATATATATATATATTGTGTGTGTTAATATATATATATATAATATATATATATATATTATATATAATAAAATGAACATTTAAAAAAGAAATAACATAAAATAAATATTCCTGTTTTCTTATAACTTTTCGTTCATCTATATATAATCACAGGACTATAAAATTTAAAAAAATTTAAAAAGATAAAAAATAAAAATCTGTTTTCAAATGCCTTTAAAGTAATAAAGAATTCATCATTCGCATCTGATGAGTCTGGAGAGTTAGACACTTTGTCTAAGCTCCCTGAAATAGACTATAATGCTAAATCTCTAAGTCTTTTGTTATTTTTTTTACTTATATATTTGCTCTGTGACTCTAACATTAAGAGCACACATTGAGCTCTCAAACTGCGACAGGTTTTTAAAAATAAAACTCTTGTGTCGTAAGGAAGATTTCTTCTCTGGACTTTTGGATTATATATATTATATATATATATATAATAATATATATATATAGATATACATATAAGGTGTGTCAAAAAAGTATCAATATTTTTTGTTACTTTTTGACACACCTGTATTCTGAAAAAAAAAGTTCCATTCATTAGTTTTTTTTCAGAATACAAGGTATGTCAAAAAATTAACAAGTTTAAAGCTGTATTTATCAAGATAGAAATGAAAAATGAATGAAACTTTTTTTCAGAATACAAGGTGTGTCATGAAAGTGCCGAGTTTGAAGATAGAAATGAACAATGAATGGAACGTTAATTTTATATCAGAATACAAGGTGTGTCAAAAAGTACAAAAAATCTCGATACTTTTTTGACCCACCTTGTATAAATATAAAAATTTTCACAATTATATATAGATGGGACTCTAACAAGTACTACCTGAAAGTAGTAAGAGTGGACCTGGGAGTGATGGAATACAAATAATGTGCACATTTGGTTGGTTTGGTTTGATTTATTTGTTTAACGGCATATCAACTCCTTATGGGTTATTTAATATTGAAATTTTTATTCATTTCTTAGTAAATCTTTTTTGACTGTTAATCTCTCACTCTTGCTGTCTTTGACGTCTACAGTTAAATAATATCAAGTATTTCTATCTGTCTATAATAATTTGTATCCACACCGTTCATATTTGTCTGTCGGAATTCACGTTTAGCTGAATATTTGTAAATTATTACGAACGGGTTTTGGTTGAGTCCGTGGGGATTAAAATAAAATTAAAATAAAATTAGAATAAGAAAAAAAGAAAACAAAAGAACAAACTCCCATGAGCCTTCACCGGAAGAACCCTCCGCGCAAGTGCGAGAAAAAAGACCGATTTCCGACCCTCAAGATAATCTCTCAGCATTCTAGTTTAGGCCTTAACTGTATCTAGTCACTACAACTGGCCAGGGAGATATTTCCTTTCCACATGGTGGCTATGATTGGTCAGTAAAGCCCAAGTCATAAAACCACCTTCTGTCTTTGTCTCTTTTTGTTCCTTGAATCCCTTCCTTTTCAGCGCGACCACCAAATGAGATGGGGTTAAAAGCAAAACCCTTAGAACACGTACCAAGTATAACCACAACTACCTTTTAAACCTTAAAACATAAAACCCCTTGCCGCCCCATAAGTTCGTCACGAAGAAGACATGTATAGCGTAACGGTTATCGTCGTGGAAAATTGTCTCAGCGACTTAAATATCACTTCACACGCTAATGACCTTGTGAAAGGTATGCTCTCATCTTTTTACCCTCCTATTAAGGGTAAGCAGTATAGGTGACTGGGTTCTTTAACCTGAGTATGGCAAGCCATCTAGGAAAAAGTGAATTTCTGAATTCCATTGGTTGACATGTTTGTTTTTTCTGGCCGAGATGGGGGATTGTGAGTTTTATTTTCTAAGACAGATTCTGGTTTATCTGTTTCGTAAAAACTTAGTTGATTGCCAAATTTCTAGTGGATTATCTCCCCCACCCATTTGTATGTGCTATTGTAATCCTTTGCGACCGTTTGCTGTTTTCTTCTTTCTTTCTTTCTTTTTTCTCCTAAGTCAGTTTCTATCTATTTATTTCAATGTGTCTAATAATTCTTCTTTCTTTCTTCTTTCCTTCTTTCTTTCTTTTCTTTTCTTTTCTTTCTTCTCAGTTTTTCTATTAATTGCAGTGTTCATAGTTCTTTCTTCTTTCTTTCTTTCTTTCTTTCTTTCTTTTTCTCCCTAGTCAGTTTCTATCTATTATTCATGTGTCTAATAATTATTTCTTTCTTTCTTTTCTTTTCTTTTCTTTCTTTCCTAGTTTATTTCTATTCATTGCAGTGTTCATCTTCTTTCTTCTTTTTTCTTCTTAGTCAGTTTCTATCTATCTATTTCAATGTGTCTAATAATTCTTTCTTTCTTTCTTTCTTTTTCTTTTCATTTCTTTTCTTTCTCAGTTACTTTCTATTGATTGCTGTATTCATCTTTCTTTTTTCTTTCTTTTTTTCTTTTTTTCTTTCTTTCTTTCTTTCTATCAATTTATTTTGCTGTATCCTATAATTAGTAAAACAACCAAAAAACAAATATATATAAAGAAAGAAAAAATACATTTAAAATGTAAATTTAGTCTTTCCAAACTTTTTCAGGTTTAGTTTTCAATCAATCATAGTTTTGGCTTCTCGTAATAAATCCTTTTTTCAACACAACTCACAATCTTATTAAAGAATGTGTTGATCAAGACTAAAAATGTTTAATCACTGACTCCATGTTTGTTTTGATAAGTTACCATGGAAACGAGTTTACTTGTTTCTGAATTTTCTTAAACAATGAAATACATCACAAATAATCGAGAAGTAAGTAAACTCCAAATTACACTTCTAAGATTTCTGTATTATGCAAACGTTGACGCTGGGAATTTGACATTAAGACACACATTAAGAAGTGTATCAAAAGAAATTATCCCAAACTTAAACTTTAAATTTTTAAATTTAGAATTTAAATGAAAACATGTGCACAGTTGAGAAATTTATACGATAAATTGGTGATTTCTAGATGGGAAAGTGAAGATTTCTAGACGATAGTGATGATTTCCGAACGAAAAACTGAAGATTTCTAGACGATAAAGTGATGATTTCTAGACGAAAAAGTGATTTCTAGACGATATTGATGATTTCCAGATACCTAGGCAAAGTATAAACAGATTAGATCAATTTGAAAAAAAAAATCCCATCTCGATATTTTTTGAACAGTGGTTTTTTGAGAAACACAGGATTGTACAAGTGCAGCACAGTAAATATTCAAGAGACCTTGCTGTCCCAACATTTTCTTGTTTTTTTGTTTCTTAAACTGAAAATTTATCTTGAAAGATTTTAGGCTGTCGAGCGCATTAAAGAAATACAGCGACGAATCTTCACACTAAGATTTTCAGAGGTGCTTCGACTAATGGAATTCTCACCGGAATAATTATGTTGAATGCCAACGGGACTATTTTGAAGTATTTATTTCAGTGTACCTAATTATTCGGAATTAAGAAATCAATTTTCCTTCAGTATTTTGAATTCTTTAAAATGATGAAAGATCTATGTATTCATCTATTTCATCTATCCATTGATCAAACGATGGATAGATAGATATTGATAGATAGATATCAATCTCAGTTGTTCAATATCTATCTATCTATCTATATATCTATCTATCTTAGTCTGTTCATATATATGTATGTAGGTATTTATGTGTATATATATGTATATATTTTATTCTGTTTTTATTTATCTATCTATCTTATTCTGATCATATGTATGTATGTACTTATGTGTGTATGTATGTATTCTATTCTGTTTCTATCTATCTATCTATCTATCTATCTAAGTCTGTTCATATATATGTATGTATACATATGTGCATGTATGTATGTATGTATTTTATTCTGGTTCTTTCTGTCTATCTATCTGGCTATCTATCAATCTTATTCTGTTCATATATATGTATGTATTTATGTGTGTATGTATGTATTCTATTTGTTTCTATCTAGCTACCTATCTGACTTTGTCCATATCTATCTATCTATCTATCTATCTATCTATCTATAGTCAGTTCATATCTATCTTAGTCAGTTCATACGTATTTATGCATGTATTTATGTGTGTATGTATATATGTATGTATGTATTTTATTATGTTTCTATCTATCTATCTATCTATCCATCTATCTATCTATCTTAGTCACTATAGTATGTAGGCAACACCTGCCCCCTTGATTTAAAGGGGCAGGGCTGGGTTTATTGCCCAGTGCCTGAGGCGCCCCCCTTGAGGGGGAATGCCGACGGGATCGACGCAATTTTTCACCTGCCACTCCATGAGCTTCGGCTTGTGGGTGGTCCCACGTTAATAGGGACTTTGTGCCTGACCCGTACAAGTGGGGTACGCGGTAAAAATATCATGTATGTATGTATTGTGTATGTATGTTTCATTCTGGTTCTATCTATCTATCTATCTATCTATCTATCTATCTTACCCAGTTCATATGTATGTGTGTATGTATTTATATGTGTATGTATGTATGTATTTCATTCTGGGTTCTATCTATATATACTATCTAGTCAGTTCATATGTATATATGTATGTATTATGTGTGTGTATGTATTATTTTATTCTGGTTCTATCTATCTATCTATCTATCTATCTTATTCTGTTCATATGTATGTATTATATGTGTGTATGTATTCTATTCTGTTTTCTTTCTATCTATCTATCTATCTATCTATCTATCTATCTGATTTTGTCCCTATCGATCTATCTATTCATTTATCTATCTCTGTTGTTCATATTTTTCTATATATGTATCCATCTTCGATTTTTCTTTCACGCTTACCCACACTTCCCTTTACCCGCACTCACACCTCTGTTTCACTCGTAACCACCTTTCACGTGCATTTTCCCCAACCCTCATCTGATTTTCCTTTACTCTGACTTTCACGCTCTTCAACCCCCTCTTTCTCTCATATTATTTCCCTTACCTTAGTCAATCAGAGAGCCTTTCACGCTCTTCGTTCCTTTTCACTTTCATCATTCTTCCAATCTTATCTCTTTTTCTCTGAACATTACTTCTCTCTCTCCCTCTCTCTCAGTCTCTATCACTCCCTCTCTTCCTCACTCTCTCTCTCACTCCCTCTCACTCCCTCTCACACACTCTCTCTCTCTTCTCAGTCTCTCTCAGTCTCTCTCTCTCACTCTCACTCACTCACTCTCTTCTCTCTCTCAGTCTCTCTCTCTCGCTTTTCAGTCTCTCTCTCTCACTCTCACTCACTCACTCTCACTCTCTCTCTCTCACTCTCACCCACTCACTCTCACTCACTCTCTCTCTCTCTCTCTCTCCAAACCTTCCTCCCCCTCTCTCTCTGCTCATACTTATTTCCATCCCTCTCGCACTCTCACCTTACACGACTATTTTCTTTACCTTGATCACTATTTTTTCTTTCATTTATTTTCCTTTCGATTACCTCATCTCCCCCTCTCTCTCTCTCATTGCCACCTCCCCCTCTCACACATTCATTTCCATCCGCTCTCTATTTCACTTACAACACACACACACACACACACACACACACACACTCTCTCTCTCTCTCTCTCTCTCTCTCTCTCTCTCTCTCGCACTCATTTCCATCCCTCTCACACTCCCATCTTACACACTTATTTCCCCCCTCTCACTATTTTCCTTCCTTTCCATTTTCTCTCCCTCTCCCTTACTCAGTCTATATCCCCCTCCCCCTCTTTCTCTCACACTGATTCTCATCACTCTCTCACTTCCATCTTTCACACTTATTTTCTTTCTCTTTCTCACTATTTTTTCTTATTTTTCTTTCCCTTATTTTCATTTCTCTTCTGCCCCCCCCCCACACTGCCTCTCTCTCTTTTTCTCTTTCTTATTTCCCATCAAAATCAAATCTAATCACAAATAAATGCCAGCACTGGGAATCTTTTATAGAAAACAGCCTTAACGAGACGCTGACAATTTCCATCAAAAACTAGAAAGGCCCAATCCACCAAAACTCTCCTTTCAGCTCATCTACAAACGCCAGCGCTGAACCCTGAAGACAGTAATGTCCGTCCGAAAAACACAGCCTGTCTAATCTAGTCGTTCAGTTCTTGTCACTGCTCCTCTAACGTTGTGTTAGAGCGTCAGGCGGAAGAACTGGGTCCCACTGTGAAGTGATTGGAAAATTACCGGAGCGTGTCTACAGGAACGCCGGCATCTGTCTGGCAAAGATTTTTGAATTGTAAATCTTAGGGAAACCATGCCAGCAAAAAACTGGGTTGGCCAGAAGCGGCGCGAGTTGATCGATTCAGTTGTCACGTGATTTTTGAAGAGAAAACCTTTGACTTACTAGGGTGAGTAAAAGGTCTGCAATATTTCAGTACGTCTTAGTTTTCGGTGCGTATATCACGGGACTCAAGAATGGTAGGGTAGTATCGTGGTAGTTGGTACGCTGACACGTTGTGCTTTGCTTCAGTCCATGTGTAATTTGAAAGTCGCACAGATGAAATTGCAACATAGTCTACTTCGGGAACATGCTTGACGAGTTCGAAGAGGGTAAAAATACAGCGGAAGCAAACAAAAACTTTTGTTGTGAGAAAGGTGAAGGCGTCGTTGATCACAGTATCACAGTAACCAGATGGTTCAAGAAATTTTGCTCAAAATCTTTCATATGAATCTTAATTGTCGTTATATATATCTGTCTGTCTGTCTGTCTGTCTCTGTCTGTCTGTCTCTGTCTCTCTGTCTCTATCTATCTGCCTCCGTTGTATCATATCTATCTATCTCTCTCTCTCTCTGTCTATCTCTCTGTCTGTCTATCTATCTGCTTCCATTGTATCATATCTATCTATCTATCTATCTATCTATCTCTCTGTTTCTCTCTGTCTCTATCTATCTATCTATCTATCTGCTTCCGTTGCATCTGTCTGTCTATCTATCTGCTTCCATTGTATCATATCTATCTATCTATCTATCTATCTATCTCTCTGTTTCTCTCTGTCTCTATCTATCTATCTATCTATCTGCTTCCGTTGCATCAATCAATCTCTCTCTCTCTCTGTCTCTCTCTGTCTCTCTGTCTCTGTCTCTCTATCTATCTGCTTCCATTGTATCATATCTATCTATCTATCTATCTATCTACCTATCTATCAATCAATCTCTCTCTCTGTCTCTGTCTCTCTGTCTCTCTGTCTGTCTGTCTGTCTGTCTCTCTATCTATCTATCTATCTGCTTCCGTTGTGTCATATCTATGTATCTATCTATCCATCTTCGTAAATACGTTTTTTTAAGGTTCTGGAGGTTTCACCAATGTATTTCTTATGGCAGTCCATAAAATCATTTATACGCCTGCTTCCGATTTTAAATGTTGTCGAGAGTTTTTGTTAATTATATTGTGGATTTTCAAGGCTAGGGTGACAGTCTTGATTTCTAGGTTGTTTAAATTTGTATTTATGGTGCAGTGGGTATGGTTTTTAGGAACTATCTATCTCAGTTGCTTCATATCTATCTATCTATCTATCTATCTATCTGTTTCAGTTGCTTCATATCTATCTATTTATCTATCTATCTACCTATCTCTCGTTTGATTATTTTCCCATTTCTCTCGATGATCAAGCAAATCAGATCGGCCTAAGACCGTGAATTCTGAGGCTGTGCTCCAAACCATAGAGGTAAATCCGGCGAGTAGCATTCGGTCGGAAAGTATCAGGTGAGCTGCATATTAACCAGATTATAAATAGCAATCTTTAGATTTCTTTCGTTACTGTTAAGCACTAACTAAAAAAAAAAGAGAAGTTTAGAATAGGGAGACGAAAAGAAGGGAGTTAGAATAGGGAGACAAAAAAGAATGAGGTTAGAATTTCTTTTTTTCTTTCTTTCCTTCCACCTTCATCTTTCTTTCTTTCTTTCTTTCTACCTTCACCATTATTTATTTCCTTCTTTAATTTTTCCTTCCACCTTCATAATTCTTTCTTTCCATTTATCTTCATCATTATTTCTTTCTTTCTCTTTCTTTCTTTCTTTCTTTCTTTCTTTCTACTTCATTCTTTTTTCTTTCCACCTTCTTCTTTCCTGCTTTCCTTCTACCTTCATCATTAATTAATTAATTAATTAATTAATTAATTCTTTCTTTCTTTCTTTCTACTTTCATTCTTTTTTCTTTCCACCTTCTTTCTTTCCTGCTTTCCTTCTACCTTCATCATTCATTAATTAATTAATTAATTAATTCTTTCTTTCTTTCTTTCTTTCTTTCTTTCTTTCTTTCTTTCTTTCTACCTTCATCATTCTTTATTTCATTTTTGCATTCTTTCCGTCCATCTTCATCATTCTTTCTTTCTTTCTTTTTTTTTATTTTCATATTTTTCTTTCGTTCTTTTTTAATATATGTTTCCCTTTCTTATCTTAGATGAATGTATCGTATGTCTTCATTCCCACTATTCTCTTCCTGATCATTTATTCTCACTTGCTCTTCTAGTCATTTTTCTTTCTTTCTTTCTTTCTTTCTTCGTTTTTATCTATTTATTTCAATATGTCCAATAATTCTATCTTTCTGTCTTAGTTTGTTTCTATCTATTGTTCATGTGGTGTCCATCTTTCTTTCTTTCTTTCTTTCTTTCTTTCTTTCTTTCTTTCTTTCTTTCAACATGCAAGCGTTTTAAAATGGATAAAATCCCTGACAATAAAACCTTTGTCTCTTTTCAAAAAAGACTGTCACCGATTTTGACTGACGTCCCTCGCAGAAGAAATGGTAAAAAATAAACAGGAGGACGTTTCCAAACTCCACAGCAAATACAAACAAAAAAAAAAATAATGAAAACAAAACAAAATAAAAAAGAAAAAAAAAAAACAAACAAACACAAGATTAAAAAAAAATACGTTTATTTATCAAGGTCCATTTTGTATTGCGCCCAAGGCATGGAACATGATTGAAAAAAAAATGAAAAAAAAAAAAACAACCCCAAAAAGACAGCCTCCCTTAAAAAAAAAAACAAAAAAAAAAAAAAAAAAAAAAATAAAAACAAAAACAACAGCAAGAAGAACTACAATAACAAAAGCAACCCCCCCCCCCAACAAATACGTTGTTGAAATGGTGGAAAACCATATTTAACAAAAAGGACAAAAGGTTTTTCTTCTGAATGACAGACGTACGGAGCGATCCATGTGACATTCCAGAACGAACTAGAAACCTGTTACTTTGCCCTACGTCAATCGAGTTCTTCCCAATAAGAAAGTTATGCTTAGGTGACATCCACCTATTCACCATGGGGTCACGGTGCAGAGAAGGTCAAGCAAGGGACTTGTGGTTAAGATGTCGGCGAGCATCCCCGAGGAAGTCGGTTTAATTTCAGCCCGGATTTATCTCATGCACCAGTGAGAAAATATGAATTCAACACACACACACACACACACACACACACACAAACACACACACATACACATACACCACATATATATATATATATATATATATATATATATATATATATATATGGAAATACGGTGAGGAAATTAATCCGACAATATGAGTAGAAAATATTTTAAAAATATAACAGACACAGGATGTTATGATTAGGGGAAACTACTTTATGTGTCAATACTTAAGCATTTCGGTATATTGTACCATCTTCAGGACACTGTTAAGTAATGTTTATGTGAAGGACAAAATGAAAGATGTTAAGTGTATATTCACACATTCACTATACACTAAACATCTTTCATTTTGTCCCTCACATAAACATTACTTAACAGCGTCCTGAAGATGGTACAATATACCGAAATGCTTAAGTATTGACGCATAAAATTGTTTCCCCTAATCATAAAATCCTGTGTTTGTTATATTTTAAAAATATTTTCTTCTCATATATATATATATATATAGTTCTTTAATCTTTCTTCCTTTTATTCTTTCTTTTATTCTAGTCCGTTTGTATCCATTAATGTCAGTGTGACCCAATATTTCTTTCCTTCTTTCTTTCTTTCTTTCTAAGTTTCTTGCTATCAATTTATTTTGAGGTATCCAATAATTAGTAAAAAAAAAAAAAAAAGAAAAGAAAAAAATACACACACCAAAAAAAACCTAAATCTATATTTAAAAAAAGTCAAATCAAGATGTAAATTTAGTCTTTCCAAACTTTTTCAGGTTTATTTTTTCAATCATAGTTTTGGCTTCTCGTAATAAATCCTTTTTTCAACACAACTCACAATCTTATTAAAGAATGTGTTGATCAAGACTAGAAATGTTTAATCACTGACTCCATGGTTGTTTTGATAAGTTACCATAGGAACGAGTTTCCTTGTTTCTGAATTTTCTTAAACAGTGAAATACATCACAAATAATCGAAAAGTGAGTAAACTCCAAATTACACTTCTAAGATTTCTGTATTATGCAAATGTTGACGCTGGGAATTTGGCATTAACACACGCATACACACATATATATAAATACATGTGTTACATAATTATTGGTTCCCTAATACTTATATAAGGTAGTGTAGAAACATAATGGCGATTAGTGCAGCTGATGGCCTTGAGAGTGAGTGACGGCGCTTGACCTCACTCTCACCTTGCCTCCGGGGATAAATCGTGAGAACCGGAAGGCATGGAAGACCCTGTCTTCCGGTTTAAGGATAGTAAGTTTAAGTCAGTTAGAAGTTAGAAGCCGAGCTCGTAAGATGTAAGTTTCACTGCGCAGATGTCCTGTTTGGGGATTTACAAATAAAGTAACATCAAAGTAAATCGAAGTCTTGTGTTATTTACCTAAAAACTAACAATGGCACAGGGCTTCTGATAAGGAGAAATCGCTAACAGAAACCAGACCCGAAGTCCCCAAGAAAGTCCAGACCTTAGACCAGACCAGACCAAGATAGATGTTAAAAGATATACCAATAGACGATCAGAATAGCAAAGCCGGCCAGAAGAAAAGACGACTAGAAGTAAGAAGTAAGAAAGGTTATACAACACATGCATGTAAATATATATGTATATACATATATATAAATAGAAAAAGAAGAGGAAAAGATTTTTGTTGTTCAAAAGTTGATAGATGTTTCTGAATGACTTTTGAATTCAAGTCATTCAAAAACATCCATCACTTTTGAACTGCAAAAAATCTTTCTATCATATTGTCCCGAAGAAGGATTTACATACACCAAAACCTTTAAACGACGACATAATAAAATCATCTTTTTTTGAAAACTTTGTTTTTCCTATTTGTATATATTGTCGGATTCATTTCCACATTATATCCCCCCATATATATATATATATATATATATATATATATACGAGGATAATCACAAAAGTAACGTGTCCAAATCGCTGTTAGTGTGGCTATTAGCATCGCTGTTGTGTTATTTGAGCATACCCCTGCACCTGCCCCGTTGACCCTCGCTATCATGCTCAATCTTTCCTGTCGTTTCTGATGGAGCTCCCGATTGACGCAACCGTCAAATGTGAAATTTATGCAGTTATTCACTTTTTGGACGCAAAAGAATTAAGCCAATTGAAATTCATCACCAATTAACGGAAGTGTATGGATGTCACAAACGTCCACAAATGGTGCAGGGAGTTTGCAACGACGACGAAATTCAACGCTTCCTCAACGACATGCCGGCGATTTGGTATAACATGGGCTTGCAAAAACTGCCAAAGCACCTACAAAAATGGCGATTATATAGAAAAATAGATAGGCTTTGAAACTTTAAAATGATGTAAACATCATTGACAATAAACAATAAACATTCTGTATGTATATATGTATTTTTCTGCATATATATATATATATATATATATAATTATGTGTGTGTGTGTGTGTGTGTGTGTGTGTGTTTTATTTGAGACCCTATTTTAAAAAACTTCACGATATCTTTCTGCCAGCAATTCTCTGATGCTTTTGTGTCATTATTAAATAATCTAATTCTCCTTTAGAAATTCAATTTTTAAATTCAATTTTAATTCCTTTTTTCTCTCTCCTCTCTCTTTCTTCGTAGAGCTGACCGTGGCTGATAAAGTTTTTAACTAAACCGGCTGCCGATATCTTTTTAAAAACAAACACAATAGATGATAGAATAGAAAAAGAAGGAATTCATCATCTAGAATTCCTTCTCTTTCTATTCTATCATTTATTGTGTTTGTTTTTTAAAAGGTATCAGCAGCCGGTTTAGTTAAAAAGGTTTTTTTTAGTCCGTAATAAACAGAAATCTTCGGCGCTAGTATGGTCAGAGGCCAATAGAATTTCTTTAGTTCTGGGAAATCCACGTGTGGTGGCGGTTTTCTTCTCCAGAAGTCGGAGCCCCATTTATTTAAAATCAATGGCAGTTGGGTTGCCCGTGCTAGGAGCTCGAGTCTGAATTCAAACATTCAGATAGCTGATATATAAAAGCCACTAATTCAATTGCATTAAGTTATGACTATTTCCTTTACCCCTAAAATAATACCACCTCATGGTTCTTATTGACACCAGGCAACAGATTGTCACAAACCAATAGAGGGTATTGTCAGTTAACAGGTTACCTACGTTTTCTCAAATGGCAGTTTCTCTACACTGACGTTGCTATATTTCCTTTATTACATCAATTTTGAAAGTATTGCTGGTACACGTAGTGGGCCAATAATGTACCACGCCTTTGTGGTATAACGTCATTATATATATATATATATATATATATATATAAAGTAAAGTCGTCGGGTGGCCTAAAATCGGTATCAGCCAATCAGCGAGGGAGTCTATCCCCTTTTGAATAGCGCTAGACCAAGGAGATTGTTTTTGCGTCTGAGGTGGAGCGTCACACGTACCATCAGCTCCTTACTTTACCGCACAGATCCCTATGCTACTCATACGCTGAGTTGGCGAGGACCGGTATCGAATTAGGAACCTTGTGGTTCCTCGTCCAACGCTCTACCGACTGCGCTAAACCGCCCTATATATATATATATATATATATATATATATATATATATATATGTGTGTGTGTGTAGTATTAAGAAAATTGAAAACACACAGGTTTAAATAAGTTGAGTGGTAAGTTTATTGGCCAACGCTGCAGTGTTTCGATCTATTAATTAGATCATCTTCAGGGCATTTCGATCTATTAATTAGATCATCTTCAGGGCATTTATTGACAGACTATCACTTGCTTTTCTCGTTATTCTGTCATAAGAATTGTTTTTATCACCTTCCATATACCAACAAATGCCCTGAAGATGATCTAATTAATAGATCGAAACACTGCAGCGTCGGCCAATAAACTTACCACTCAACTTATTTAAACCTGTGTTTTTTCAATTTTCTTAATATACTACATACCGTCGGATTCACTTCCTTTTCTTCACACACACACACACACACACACACACATATATATATATATATATATATATATATATATATATATATATATATATATATGGGATCTTCAGACCAATATATATAAAGTAAAATTCTTTATTAAATCCAAATTAAATTCCTCCCGACCAATTATGTTAAAACTCAGACCATGATAAATATCTTTGTGGATAAAGAAGATGTGATAAAAAAAACACATCAAACAGGAAGTTTGCCAGCTGGTACGAAGATATTACAAAGAAAACTCAACCCATGTGACAAATGCCTGATGGAGGATGTTCCACACAGTTTGAACAGTCGTAGCTTGCTAACCATTATACCACAATGGGACGCCCCTATTTACCCAACGTGTACGCCACGGGTAAGATGTGACACGTTCGCAAGATTGTGGTATGAAGCAGGGGTCGGACTCACTATTAAGTAGTTATGGATCTGCGAGACTAGATTCCTAACCATTACACCATAATGGGACGCCCCTATTTACCCAACCTGTACGCCACGGGTAAGATGTGACACGTTCGCAAGATTGTGGTATGAAGCAGGGACGGACTCACTATTAAGTAGTAATGGATCTGCGAGACTAGATTCCTAACCATTACACCATAATGGGACGCTCTTATTTACCCAACCTGTTTGCCACGGGTAAGATGTGACACTTCGCAAGATTGTGGTATCAAGAAGGGATCGGACTCGCTATTAAGTAGTAATGGATCTGCGAGACTAGATTCCTAACAATTACACAACGATAAGACGCCTTATTTATCCAACCCGTTCGCTATAGGTATGATGTGACACAAGATCGCAAATATGTGATATCCAGCGAGGATCGGACTCGCTATTCAGTAGTAATGGATCTGAGAGACTAGCTTGCTAACCACTACACCACGATGGGACGCCCCTGGAATGACCAGCTTTAGTAGAAAGCTGAAAGTTATTAATTGTTTTTCTGGTCATAATATTTATAGTTTAGTTAGAATGAATAGGATTAATGTTCCTATTCTCCTTTCTTACATAAAAGCAATGTTAGCGAATATGAGCAATAAAAAAAACGTTGATGATAAAATGATTTACAACCTGTGATATTCCTATTGAAAATCTGGAGTTGTCTGCCCTTATCATCCCGAAAGAAATAATAATAAATGTCATTACGTATGTGAAATAGATGGATTGTCTCATAACGTTCTTGGTTTGTCGTCATTTTCATGTTTTTCCCGTGTTTTGATATCGTAAATGACTAGAATAAATGAGAAAAAACGAGGTATAAAAAGGAAGGAGATGAAATAGAATGAAGAAGAAGAGAGAGAGAGAGAGAGAGAGAGAGAGAGAGAGAGAGAGAGGGGGGGGGGAGGGAGAGAGAGAGAGGGGCAGAGGGAGAGGGAGAGTGGAGAGGAGGGAGGAAGGGCAAAAACGAAGAAAGATATAAAGATGGAATGAACATAGATAGATAAAGAGAAAAAAGGAGGATAAAAGGAAGGAGATGAAGATAGAATGAAGAGACAGAGAGACAGGAGAGACAGATAGACAGAGAGAGACAGAGAGAGAGAGAGAGAGAGGAGGGGAGACAGGGAGAGAGAGAGAGAGGAGGGGAGAGAGGGAGGAGAGAGAGAGAGGGGGAGGGCAAAAACGAGAAAAGATATAAAGATGGAATGAGAGAGAGAGAGAGAGAGAGAGAGAGAGAGAGAGAGAGAGAGAGAGAGAGAGAGAGAGGGTGGGAAAGGGTAAACAAGAAAGATATAAGGATGGATGAAGATGGATAGATAGATAGATAGATATATAGAGAGGGGCAGAAGGTGGGAGGGCAAAAACGAGAAATAAATAAAGATGATGAAGAGAGAGAGAGAGAGAGAGAGAGAGAGAGAGAGAGAGAGAGAGAGGGAGAGAGAGGGAGGAAAGAGAGAGGATAGATAGAGAGAAGGGGAGGGAAAAGAAGGGAAAAAGAGAGAGAAAGAAATTGAAATTACAAGGAAAAGGAAAGAAAGAAAGAAAGAAAGGAGTCGATAGGAGAAAATAATGAGATCAATGACAACGGGGGGGGGTGAGAAGGGAGTAAAAGAGACAATAGAGAAAAGCATAATGAATGAAGAAACAATGTGGGGAGTAAGAACACGCGTGCGCGAAATAGATAGATAGATAGAAAAGATAGATAGGAGTGCTTGAAGAAGTAAAGAAAATGAGAGAAGAACTGTAAAGGGGGGTGCAATGATACAGAAGGAACTCAGATAAAAAGAGCGAAAAAAAAAAAGAAAAAAGGTGAAAAGACAGAAAAAGAAAATATAAGGAAATATAGATCTATTGGGAAGGACTAGATTAAAAACAGAGAACGTTGGAGAGATAGATAGATAGATAGATAGATATAGAAGAGAGAGAGAGAGAGAGAGAGAGAGAGAGAGGGAGAGAGAGAGAGAGAGAGAGAGGGGGGATGGGAAAGGGCAAAAACGAAGAAATATATAAAGATGGAATGAAGAAAGATATAATATATATATATATATATATATATATATATATAGATATAGAGAGAGAGAGAGAGAAGAGAGAGAGAAAGGGGTGGAATTTCAACCCAGAAAAATAAGGAATGGCCTTATCGAGAGTTGAACAAGGGAATAATGAAGCACAATTATTCAGTGGAATAGAGTACAGGAGAGAGAATAAGAGAGAGAGAGAGAGAGAGAGAGAGAGAGAAGAAGAGAAGAGAGAGAGAGAGAGAGAGAGAGAGAGAGAGAGAATTCCCGAGAAAAAGCAAATTGCGGTATACCAATGGGGGAAAAAGAACGAAAAGAATAAGTGTGATGTACAATTACAATTTATATATGGAAGAAAGTACAATATATAGATAGATAGATAGATAGAGAGAGAGAGAGAGAGAGAGAGAGAGAGAGAGAGAGAGATAGAGAGAGATAGAGAGAGAGAGAAGAGAGAGAGAGAGAGAGAGAAAGAGAAGAAAGAGAGAAGAAGGACAAAATAATAAGAAAGATAAAAAGAAAGGGGGGAAAGAAAAAGAAAGAAAGAAGCAAAAGAGAAAGAAAGAATGACAAAAAGAGGCAGATCAGAAACAATACCCAACACAAATGAAGGAAATAAAAGAAAGAAAAAAAAGAAAAAAAAGGAAGAATGAAAGAAAGTGTCTAACCATTCTTGAATATCGGTCGGAAGGTTTTGGTTGGCGTTGGCTCGTGTTTTTTTTATGGGGTAAATTACAAAGCCGTATTTTCGCCTCTGCCTTGTAATTAATTGGATTCGTATATGCGTCTGCCTAGCTCCGTTCGTTTTTGATTTTTCCGCTTTGGCTGAGTTGATTTCGATAGGCTTTTTAGTTGCAACATCAAAGATTATTTTATGTCCCATAACCCGCCCGTCATGCTGTAAGGCGTACAACAGACAGACATAGACACACACACTGACAGACACACACTGACACACACACACACACACACACACGCACACACACAGACACAGACACACCTATGCGAGAATATATGAATATAGACAGATAAACACTTACTAACAAAAACAACTTAAAAGGCAAATATATATTTCAGCAACCGTATATATATATATATATATATATATATATATATATATATATATATATATATATATTAGTTTCTCAACGATGCGATTCTCAAATTTGGTTTGAGAATTGCATAGGCGAGAAGCTGTCAGTAATCAATCGCCGTTGACTTCCTGTCCACGCTACCCTTAAGATATACAGGCTCTATCCACGATATTGAGCACTATTTACATATGAATATAGCACACGGTATTATATATATATATATATATATATATATATATATATATATGTGTGTGTGTGTGTGTGTGTGTGGTGTGTGTGTGTATTTGGGCAGCATTCTTTCATTTATACATGTAGAATTAAACAAAAGACACATCTGTTTAACAATCTTATTTTTGATCTTTTCGAGTTTTCTGGCCAACTTTTTAATGTTTGGTTGGAATTCGTGGATAAGTCCACCATATATATATATATATATATATATATATATACATACCTGAGGAGTGTAATGGTTATTGTCATTGGAAATGGACACGGCGACCCGATTTCAAATTCTGTTTGCATTTTACATTGCATTAATACCCTTTGTATTGATCCAACTATTTCCCTTAGGTATGGGTAAATAGTAGGTTAGACTGGGCTCTTTAACCTTGGTATGCCAACCAGTCTAGGAGAATGCAAACTTTGAATTTAAACCCTGTTAAACTCCACTCAAAAATTGACCCTGCGTCGCGGAGGCGTTAGGTGAATAGATATATATCTAATGATTAACTTTGGTCGTGAAACTTGCAGTACCGGACATTTGTAATGGCTCTGTTTTTGATGATTTTGAGTTTCAATAATCGTTTTTAACCGTTGCTCAATATTAATCCTAGATATTTTAACTGATGATGTAGCTTCTGTTCTGAGCAAAAATCAAACTATCTTTTGGGTATAGCTAATATGGTAAATAATAATAGAAAATATTTTTTGTCATAGATGCAGTGCCACATCGCGATATTAATCAGAAATCATCAATAACCTAAATTAGGTTGACTTTAAGACTTGTTTGATATCATTTATGAAATCCTTGGGCAAAAATACTTTTATAAACCAATTTTTAGTTGTAGGGAAACTCTAGAACTCATTTTACAGGCAAAAATAGATTAGAAAATGTTGCCATTTTTCGCGAACCCCACCAAATTTGGAGAGCTAAAAGTCGACATAACTCCGTCAATTTTTGGAATTGGAAGCTCAAATTTTGGGAATTGTCAAACTTTAACATAGTCCACTCTTGGACAAAATTTCAGAAAAATTTCAGAAAAATTGAAGAGGATGGGTGACATGGCCAGGATGATTTGACGTGGAATGAACCATATGCCATTTACCAGTATTGACAAAATTCAGTCTCTTGTACAATTCCCAGTAGATGATTCCCTCCGCCAATTCACGCATGTTCTTATATTCTTTTTTTATTAGTTTGCTGCATTCGCTTATTTTGGGATTTAACGTTTCATCCCTGTCACCACATAACCCACAGTTCTTCTGTATATTTCACTGGGGAACACATTTTTTGTTGAATTGGATCTTGTTTTTGACTTTTTTGATCACTGAATCTAGAAATGACCCCTTATATCACGTCAACTTTTTGAGCTATGGGATACCCTCGATTTTTCTCAAAAACCGTAAAAATACAGCATCTAACAATTTTTTGCTTATTTTATGGAAGGTTTTATATATATATATATATATATATATATATATATATATATATATATAGGAAATAATAAAACATTACACTGGGCATTCCAAATTCTGTTGAACAGATCTGACACTTAGTTTTGAGAAACTTTTGAACTTTGAATCCAAAGATTTCCCCATTTTTTCTCTATTACATCAACCTTTTAAGTAACAGAATACCGTCGCTTGGTCTAAAAAACATTAGAATACTGCATGTGAAAAATTTGAGCTTATTTTATTGAATGTTAAAAAATTTTCATTGGAAAATGATCAAAAGATTGCTTGACTGTAATGTTTGTACAAATTCATCTAGTTTATACAAAGGATATTGTTACTGTAAGTCAAATTGTGTGCAAGTAATTAAGGTAAAAATTTATACAGTTTTTTTCCTAGATTTCTTTTTTGATGTGGACAATTCCCCTTTATGCTCCATAGTCAGCCATCATATTTATATACCATATACATTGATACCATTCCTCCATGAATTTCAAATCTTGGTGGAATCATTCATCTTGCTCATAGCTGACCACATCAATGTTTTTCAAGAAGTTAGAAAAATGGCTATGCAGAAAAAAGAACTTGATGCTCATGCTGCAATCAAGAATTTTGTGGCTATACAATTTCAGTGTAATTCATTGCTCATACATCTCCAAGACGTCTTTTGACAAGGTAAAGAACTTGTCAAGAACCAAGCATTCTTTTCGAGTTATGACATTATCCTGACGAAATGTTCATCTTTGATAACTTCCAGAATCTGTAGACCATCAAACACACCTGCCTTGATTCTTTTCAATTGACAGGCCAAGAAATGCCAAAATATGGTACTTGAAACACTTGCCTTCAATAGACAATGCTTTAATGAATTGCTTCAAGAGACCTAGTTTCATGTGCAAGGTGCGAACATAATTTTCTTTATGTCAACAAATGACTCATATTGAATGTTGTGATTAACAGGTTTGAGGTCAGATATTGGAGACCAATACCTCTCCACCCAATGCTTCTCTCAAGCTCTACTGGGATTTCAGCTGATTGAGGCACTGGACGTATAGCTGATGGTAGACTAGGATACCCATTTTACATTTATTTTTCTTGTTATATGGTGAAGTCTTCATTAAAAAGAAGAATAACAGTCTGCGAAATGATAATTTGGCTCTCTCAAAATCATTGGTATACCAAATGCCAACTTATCATATGTTCACTTGATCCACATTCGTAAATTCTCAACACACTGTTTTCACAGATTGTAAGGGACCCAATGCTTGTTTACTTGACTCATTTTAATTTAAAATATTCAAAATAGACTCGCTTCACAAATGCATTGATGTTTGGTCACCAGATCTGAATAATTCTCCTTTATTTTCAATAAAACAATCAACGCAATCAGTTGAACAGTTCTATTACTTACAGACAAACAATACAATTGTGCTTATTTTGGGAGTAATCTGTAGAGAAAAAACTTGAACTGATAGAAGAAAACTGACTGAAGTTTTGAAATCAGCATGCCAATATTAGTCTAAATCAAATGAAAAATCAAACTCAACAGAAATTATGTCCAAAATTGTTCCCCAGTGTAATCAATTTCATTTATAAGTTTGAAGGAAAATTTATTTATTTCTACTGAGGAATATCAATGTGATCACTTTCTGTTATTTTCAATCTATGTTCCGCTGAAACGGCAAAATAAAATAAAGGAAAAGTTTTTTTTTTTACGCGTGAATTAATTCTAGTCCGGTATTTTTGTCAAGATTTGGTGATCCATTTGTATCTTAAATTCCTAGAGAATTTTATGGGTCTCATTTTCTAGGACGGATTCTAGTTTGTATATACCATTAGCCGGCAAATTGAGTTTGCATTTTACAAAGCCAATACACCTGGGAAAGGTATGCATCCAACCGCTCTCCCTCCAGCTATGAGTAAATAGTAGGATAGACTGGGATCTTTAACCTTGTTTAGGCAACCAGTATAGGAGAAGGACAACTGTGAATTCAAACATGTTAAACTTGGCCACAGAAATTGACCCTGTGTCACATCCTATTCGGAGAGATGCGTTGGTAAATATATCTACTTGCTCTTCTCCTGAGTCTTATTCAGCTTTCCAGAAAGATAAGTTTCTCTGTTGAGGTTTCCTTTTCTTAGCCATGTGTAGATGTCCACAAAAAACGTCATGTGAATTTGTCCTTACTTCTCCAACATTGTCTAGCTTGTCTTCTTTGTCTTACTTGGATGATGTGTGTGTGGATGTAAGTAATCGCACAGCTATTTTTGCTGATGTCATACTTCCAGAATTTGTTCAAGACAGCATGTAGCATCCTTGTAGTTCACATCTAACTTTCCATTAAAGTCCAAATGGCGCAGCTATACAGTAGCACGGACACGGCTACACCTTTGAAGAATTATCACTTTATCTTATGAGAGAGATCAGATTTCCATATGATCGATAATCTGTCTATAGCAGTCCATGACTTTCTTTTGCGTATATTAACACCGCTTTCTGTAGATGAGATATTGCTACCTAGGTATGCTATCTTGTGTGCAATTTTCTTAGTTTTTCGCTTAAAGTATCCATATAGTTGTATTTCTTGTGATTTTGTTTCCTAGATTTTGTTAAACTTATAAATGCTATGCATATACATTTTTTAGCGTCTGGTTCGCGTTAACTGGGCGCGTCGTCCAATACTCTGTATTTGTATTTTGTGTCTGCATATTTTTGAAAAGTGGATTCTTTTTGTTTTTCATCGTGTCAGTATGAGTTTAAAAAAAAATTGAATTCAAAATAGAAGTCAGTAAATTCCCCATGGAAATATGACGACGACCCAATTATATATATATATATATATATATATATATATATATATGTGTGTGTGTGTGTGTGTGTGTGTGTGTGTTTGTGTGTGTGTGTGTGTGTGTGTGCGTCTGTGTTGTGTGTGTGTGTGTCTGTGTGTCTATTAAAGTGGATTGTTTTTTCGTCGTCACAGTATTTAAAAAAATTGAATTCAAAATGGAAGTCAGTACACACACACACACACACACACACACACACACACACACACACACATATATATATATATATATATATGTGTGTGCGTGTGTGTGTGTGTGTATGTGTCTATTAAAGTGGATTGTTTTTTCGTCGTCACAGTAACAGTTTTTTAAAAAATTTGAATTCAAAATGGAAGTCGGTACACACACACACACACACACACACACACACACACACACACACACACACACACATATATATATATATATATATATATATATATGTATGTATTCGGAATTTCAATTTATTCAAGATTAAAAGTACAGATAATATAGATGGATTGCATATTTGATCGCACATATAGATTAATGCGTATGCAAGTTCCAAAACTAAGGAGTGTATCAACAATGTTCAGAAGCCTTATTGATATAATTGGATATCTTTCTTGGTCGTTAGCACAGGCCATTACCCACAAGGGAATTGCAGTCATTGCTCTTCTACGATTATTACTATGTCACAAAATGACCAAAGAATTTTATCAGATAATCTTCTACCCACAAACATGCACAGAATGTCCCTAGATCACGATCGGCATCGTCTTCGAAGACGTTGCAATTCTACTTTCAGTCAGTTTATGTGGCTAAGCGTGTGTATGTGTATGTGTATGTATCTATATAGTTATTTACTAAGCTTAGCTTAAATATGGCACAAGGTCAGAAGTATTTGCCACCCAATAAAATCGAACCCATTAACATGTGTATGTGTATGTATATATGTATGTGTGGAGGCGCGTTATAGTCGTGGGAAATGGACTTCGTCGACCCGAGTTCAAATCCTAGACAAGCCTGTTTGCATTTCACATAGCGCTAATACTTTTGGGAAAGGTATGAATCCATATATTCTCCTTCCAGCTTTGGGTAAAATAGTAGGGCAGACTGGGCTCTTTAACCTTGGGTAGGTGACTAGTCTAGGAGAGTGAAAACTCTGAATTCAAAAATCCAGATGTTAGTCGTTGATTGGGTTTGTGGCATTCTTTGATGCACCAATTCTTTCCTATCTACTGTGCCAAAAAGTGCGGAATGGTCAATCACAAGCCTTCACCACTACAAATAAATCACTGTGTTGGTTGTTCACCGAATGAACACTCATGCGTCATTTTTGACGTGAGAGTCCATATGTATGTGTAATAGTTGGTTAGTTGGATTTTACAGCGTGTCGACTCAAATTTTACGGCATGTCACATCAAACCCTAGCATCTATATGATTGTCCCAACCGTATTGCTCTAACGGCAAAAAGCATTTCCCAAGGAATCCAAAAATTCTATCACAAAAGTGCCAATGTTAAACAATTCTAAGTTATTATTAATGTTTTCTGATTTTTTTCATAGCAAGATCAATATCCCGATGTGGCACTGCATCCATGACACATTTTTTTCTATTATTATTTCACATATATTGTCTGTGGATGACTATATATATATATATATATATATATATATATATATATATATATATATATTTTCTTTCTTGACTTACGAGTTTAATTCGTTCAGTTTGTTGCTCAATTTAATTGTATATCAAATAAATTTTACTCATTGGAGTAAATTGAAATGCAATTAATCTTTTCCAGTCCCCTCCCCCCCAAAAGCTTTATCTATCGATCTCTCTTTCTCTCTCTCTCTCTCTCTCTCTCTCTCTATATATATATATATATATAATATATATATATATATATATATATAGTCATCCACAGACACGTGTTTCGACTTATCAAGTCTCTTCAGTGTGGCTAGACATTTGTAAGCTACCTACAGCCGGGATTGAAATCCGATCGGTTCAGTGTCATTCAGACACCTTAACCGCCATGCTGTCATCACCTACAGAAAACAAAGGGGATTTTAACTGCTTTAATACACACATCGCTTTTTATGTAAAGACCGTCATAGAATGCCCTATCCCTTATATAGGAGAGCGTTGCGTTTACGCTTAAGTGTGCGGCCATTAGCGAAATCCACGCAAAGTGCTCAACTCAAGGAGGATGGGGAGTATATATATATATATATATATATATATATATATATATATATATATATATATCACTCTATTCCTCTCTTCTCTCTCTCTCTCTCTCTCTCTATATATATATATATATATATATATATATATATATAGAGAGAGAGAGAGAGAGAGTTCAATAGCTTGCAAAAGTCATTTTTTAAATATTTTCACCGCAGAAGAATTTAAATCCAAAGATATAAAA
The DNA here is from genome assembly GCA_023376005.1 of Doryteuthis pealeii. NCBI lineage: Eukaryota > Metazoa > Mollusca > Cephalopoda > Myopsida > Loliginidae > Doryteuthis > Doryteuthis pealeii. The sequence goes on from CM042145.1 coordinate 81,227,570, forward strand.
ATAAATCAAAACAAAGTAAAAATAAATAAATAAATAAAAAAACAAGAAAACAAAACTCCTAATAAAACAAGAAATAAATAAACGAATTCTTAGGAAAACGAATTCGCATTTAAAAGAGATGAATACATAAAACTGGGGAGATGAGATGAAAATCTCATCTTTCGTGGATTTCGGAAAAATGTTTGAAACAGATGCCATAAATTAGGCGGACATGTTTTTTTTGTGGTGGGGGAGAGAAAAAAGTGGGGAAAGATTTGTGAAAATCCAGATAAATGAGCTGAGTATGAAGGAAAGAGATAAAAGAGAAGAGAACTATGAAGAAATAGGGAAAGGGAAATAAAAATAAAGGCAAACAGAAAAAAGAAAGAAAGGAAGAAAGAAAGAGAAAGAAAAGGAAGCTAATAAAAGAAAGAAAGAAAGAAAGGAAGGAAGGAAGGAAGGAAGAAAGGAAGGAAGGAAGGAAGAAGAAACATAGACACAGAGATAGAAAAAGAAAGAAAGAAGAAAGACAAACAGAAAAAAGAAAGAAAGGAAGGAAGAAAAAGAAAAAAGGAAGAAAAGAACATAGTCACAGAGAAAGAAAAAAATAAATAAAAGAAACGCGTGCACAGAAGAAAAAAAAAGAAAAAGAAAAAGAAAAGAAAAAAGAAAGACAAACAAGGAAAAGAAAGAAAGAAAGAAAAAAATAGAAACATAGACACAGAGAAAGAGAAAAACAAAAACAAAGTCAAAAAGAAGAAAGAAAGAAAGAAAGAAAGAAAGAAAGAAAGAAAGAAAGAAAAAGGGCCATGTGCACAGAGAACAAAAAATAACAAAACAGAAAAGCAAACAGAAAAATGAACGAAGAAAGAAAGAAAAAAAAAGGAAGAAAAGAAGAAATAAATAAAAAGAAATGCTAGAAGAAAGAAAAATAAAGAAATATATTCACTGAGAAAGAAAGAAACCTCGAAAGGCAAAAAGATAAAGAAATAAAAAGAAAGTTAAGAAAAGCATAAAGAGCGTGGACAAAAAGAAAGAAAAAAAACAAAAAGCAATAGAAGGAAAGGAAAAAGAAGAAAATAAAAAAATAAAAGAAATGCAATAAAGACATAAAGAAAGAAAAAAAAAAAAAAAAAAAAAATGGAAAGAATGAAATAAAGAAAGAAAGATGGAAGGAAGGAAGGAAATTAGTATAAAGAAAAATAAAAGCTGAAAGAACCTGATGGAAGAAGAAAGACAATTAAAAACTAAGGATAAGAAAGAGAAATAGAGAGAAAAAGAAAGGGAAGCATAAAGAGATTGGACAAAGAAAAAACAAATAGAAGAAAAAAGAAAGAAAGAAAGAAAGAAAAAAGTAAAGATTGAAAGAAAGGAAGGAAAAGAAAACGAGAAGCAGAAAGAAAGGAAACAAGGAAAAAAGTTTAAAAGAATTATGAAAAAGAAAGATGGACAGGAAAAAAGAAAGAATGAAGGAAACTAAAGAAATAAACATAATATTAAAGTGAAAGTAGAGCGAAGAAAGAATGAAAGAAAAAGAAAGAAAGAAAATAGTTAAAAACTAAAGAAAAGTAAAGAGAGCTAGAAAGAATAGGAAAGAAATGAAAATATAGAAAAGAAGAAATAAATAAAAAAACACAATAAAGAGAAAAAGAGGGAAAGAAATAAAGAAAAAGGAAAAAGAAAAAGGAACGAATAAAAAAACCCAAAGGGAAACATGAAGAGATTTACTAAAGAAAGAAAAAGTAAGAGAAATAAAGAAATAAAAGGAAACCAAGCCAAAAGAAAAAAGAAAGAAAGAAAATAAGAATAAATTAAAGAATAAAGGAACCCCCCCCCCAAAAAAAACCCAAAGAAAGTAAGTAAGAAAAAAATGATGAGAATGAATGAAAAATATATAAACAAAAACTTAGAGTTTAAAAAAGAATGACGAAGGAGAAAACAGAAAAGAAGGAAGAACAAAAAGAAAAAAGAAAAAAAAAAGAAGAAAGAAAATAAAGAAGTGGAAATGAAAGAAAAAGAAAACAGATTTTTAAAAAGACAAAAATTAGAACAAATAAAAAAAGAAACTGAAATCAATCAAGTCCGAAACAGAACACTGACAAAACAAGAAGCCACAACAGATACACTTCTCCAAAAGCTAAGTAAAGCACTTGTCACTAGTCATTGATATTTCTCTACCCGCCGAGCGAACGTGTTTGGTAACCTTCAAAGAGCTTATGAACTTTCACGAACTCTTACAGACACACTTTATGAACATTTCTCACATTTGCACCCAATACAAATTGTTAACCCAATTATATACGTTATAATTGCCTTGTACCTTTCCTGACTAACAGTAGAAGTATTGCCGTTTCTAACTTCTTACTTATATTTTTGTTAATATTTATATTTACACTTGAATTCTTTTGCGTGACCCCATTATTGACTGTAGTATAAGAAAATAGGAAAAAATGGCTAAGGGTATTAATTAAATTTCATATCGGTCATTCTGTTCATTAGGACGACTTGCATTAATGATAACACTGTTGACATTGCGTCTCACTCCCTTTCAAAAATAGTATTATTGGGTCATTGGTAAATGGGGTTAACATGCACAAATCTACGCTGTAACATTTTCATTATAAACACATCGAGTGATAGGTACTGCTATCCAATGGTGAGCAATATCAGATTTAAAAAGTATAATCTTAAATTTTGCCGGATACAATAAAATCCGAACGTAGTTTGCAAATAAATAAATATGAAAAAAAAAACCTTGAAAAACGAAAGAAAGTGTGGAGGAACAGAATAATGAAAATCAAATATAGAAAAGAAGGAAAAAAACGTACAGAAAGAAAAAAAACAAAAAAATACAGAAAAAATAAATGAATAAATAAATGAATAAATAAATAAATGAATAAATAAATCGAGAATAAAATAAAGTGAAAGAAAACTAAAGTAAAAATGATAGACAGTTGTTTTGCTGAGAAATGGTACCAGCCATGCAAAAAAGAGTAACACGAAGAAAAGTTAAACATTTTAAAGTAAAATTCATGTCAGCCATAAATGCTTATACGCATGCGCAGACGACAATAATATCTATGCCTTGTTTTTTTGACTTAGAAAAAAAAAAGAAAAAAAAAGAAAACATCTTGGATTACGAACAAGATCTAAAATAACTTATACACTTTTTTAGGAACAATTTTTTTTTGAATTGACAATTTAAAATTTTGGAATGAAAACTTATTTTTCAGATTTCTCAAAATGTCCTGGTCAAGGTGAAATATTAAAACTTAAGTTTTCCCATAAAATCTAGCAACTGAAATATATTTGTTGTTTTCCATGATTTTATTTTAAGCTGATGTATAAGTTGAGTGATTCTTCCCATGTGTCTAGGTTGAACAGAAGATCTGCCCTTGATCATATACAATATAAATAGTGCCATGGTGGTAGCCATTGGCATTTCTACTCTTGACGTCTGAATAATACGGACCACATCTTTCGTACTTTATAGCAGAGGTTTTCTCTACTTTCTGGGGAATGATAATTCAAGATATGCATTCTATTGTTTCAAAGAATATTGCGTTTCTGGAATAACACTGGCAATGTTTAGTGACCTTGCTAAATATCTAACCATCAAAACAGATACCTCACCCAAACAATCTATACATATATAAATGGCAGTCGGTGTGTATGTATGTATGTATGTATGTCCGGATGAAACTATGAAAATCATGAACAATTACAATAAAGTAAATATATATATATATATATATATATATATATATATATGAAGTGGTCAAAACAATGTGAAATGGCGAAGGCCGACAATTTTGGGGAGATTATGTGCTTAATTAAAGTCATACTAATCTGTTAATTAATTAACTATAATTAATGAATTGGCGTGCATATCGGTTTAATGTAAAGCGTAAACAAATCGAGATAAAGTCGATCTCTGTATGTACATTTCAGCCATTAGGCCTCATCAGCAGAGCTATAGACAGGCAGTGCTTTGCGCACGATTCGAACCCTTGTCAGGATGACAGGCGGACATTCTTACCACTAACTAGCTGGCTTCCCAGAATCTCTCGTTTATTCTTGTTTACGCTTTACATTTAAACCGATATGCAATGCTAATTCATTTATTATAATTAATTAACAATTATGATTTTGATTTAAGCACATAATCTCCCAAATATATATATATATATATATATATATATATATAATATAATATCATCAGTTCTTGCTTTTTTGTGGAAAAATTATGAAGATTTGATTTATATTCGGTAAAATTCAATAATTCAAATATACATAGAAATAGCATTGAAATTCTACTTAAAAATGTCCAGCATTTGTGAATCTCAAAAGTAAACAAATCAATACTCCAGTTACTTTTTGCACTTCCCCTCTACCCTGGTGATACTGGGTAGCCGCTTCCAGTAAATAAAGAAGATAAATCCGGTTGCAATAATTTTCTTTGGTTTCTTTATCTAATGACATATCAACCTTCTTGGGTTATCTAATGCCAAATCCATCCTTGTAAAAGAACAGTAGTGGTACTATATAATCCATAACTGTCCACGATTAGAAAGTCGTTGAAAAACAATGGAATTTTATTCACAAAAAACGAAAACATGGAATGTATACGTGTGCGTATAATTTGTGTGTCTATATGTGTGCATATGTGTGTACATATATGTGTTTACGGAAGCGCGTGGTGTAATGATTAAAGCCATGGGAAATGGACTCGTCATCCCGAGTTCAAATCCTGGATGTGGTAACTGTATTTCACTTTTTACCCTTACCCTTGGGAAAGGTATGAATCCTACTCTCCCTCCAGCTATTGATAAATAGTAGGACAGACTGGGCTCTTTAATCTTGGTTTGGCAACCGGTCTAGGAGAAGAAAAACTCCGAATTCAAACCTGTTGAACTCCGCTTAAGAAATTGACCTTGTGTCACATTCCTGCTCGTGCGGAGGGTTGGTAAATATATATATATATATATAGTGTGTGTTAATGGATATATGTGTATATATTTACCCAACCCCTTTGCACTAGCAGGATGCGACACAAGATCAATTTCTCAATGGAATGTCAGAGGTACTAATTCAGCGTTTTCCTTCTAAGCCGGTTCCCATACCAACGTTAAAGTGTTCAGCCTACTCTACTCTTTCCCTATAGCTAGAGGGGGAATAGTATAATGTATACTTTTCCCAAAGATATTTGTGCTATGTGAAATACAAACAGCCTCATCCGAGATTTGACCTAGGGTCACTGTGTCCATTTCCCCCGACGATAATGGTTACGCCACGGGATGGATATGTGCGCATGCGTGTATATATGTATGCGTATGCATGCACATTTATGTATGTGTATGCATGTGTGTTTGTGTGCGTATATATGTGTATTATACAGCACTAATAAGGAAATTACGCAAACAAAAGGCCACGTGATAAATATTAGTGAACCTCGTTGTCACCCTTGGGCCCTATCAGCTAACCTTCCCAGCAGCTGCGTTGAAAAGGTCACCCCGTCAGCAATCAATTCAGAAACACCTTGAGTAGGCAATCGAAAGATTAGTTGGCCAGTAGACACGATGTTCATTAGTCTAGGGGTTGTTTCGGCATCGATTACCTGCAAGGAGACCCAGCGTTGCCCGTGTTTGATGGTCTTGATGAGTCGTCAAAACAGACACCTATCCAAAATATCTAAAAAATAAAGACAATCAAGATGGTTAGACAGTAGTCAGAAGAACAGAAATGGAATTTTATTAAAAATGTGGGGGT
>CM042145.1:81238317-81253317 GCA_023376005.1 Doryteuthis pealeii
GTGTTTTCAATGCTTTTGCGTTTAGGGGTGCTTTCCTTCGAATTCACTGGGTGGGGTTATAAAAAGGGACACTAGTTTCTTTCCTCTACAAAGTCGCGTGAGAATTTAAAGCAGAGAGGCTGCAATTCAGTCAATGATTACAGTATTGAGATTATCTATCTATCTATCTATCTATCTATCTCTCTCGAGTAAAATGGCAATTATTTTTTTTAAGTACAAATTAATTTTCTTCTAAGTCAAAGATAAAAACGTAGGGTGAGTAACCTATTATCGGTAGCAGCCCGTCAGTGAGAAAGTCTATCCCTATTTCACTAGCGCTAGACCATGGAATTGTTGTTTTTCTGAGGTGGAGTGCCACATCTACCATCATCCCCCCATATTGTCACATAGATCGAGCCGTGTTCCTGATGCGTTGAGTTGGCAAGGGCCGGTATAAAACCCAGAGGCTGATGCTCTACCGACTGAAATAAACCGGCTTGATTCTAACATGATTTGATAATAGATAATAGTTAATGACATCTGTTTTGACTGTTATATACAACACCAAAGATAATTCATCTATCTATCTATCTATCTATCTATCGTGATTGTTGCTTGTTGGATGCAAAATATTGAGTAATACTATATATATATATAAAGAAATCTACAGACGCGCGTTTCGGGGTTTACCCCTCATCAGTGCAGCTATACTTATTTTTCAGCAGCTACCTCTGGTCGGGTTCGAGACCCGAACGAACTTTCGCTCGTCAAGTCTCTTACCGATGGGTCCACAAGCAGCTGCCACGAATAGAAGGCAGAATAATCGCTATATTTCCTAAACCGGAAATAAACTCACCAGAGGTCTCTAACTTATATAAACAAGTGAGACTAGCTTTGTGCCGAAGCGATGCAGATTGTGATAATTCAAAGATGAGTCATTTATTGCCGAGCAGTAGTGTAAGTTGTATGTGTTCCTGTCATACTGTTGGTGGAAAATGAATGCAAAGGATCTGGTGCAGCGGATTAACATCCATTTTTTTTGTGAAGATTGATAAATGTGCTCGTGAAACACAATCCTTATAAAATGTTTTATTGAGTTTTTGAGTAGCGCAGGGTTAGGGTTAGGGTTAAAGAAAGAATGAAAAGATGTGCCCGATGATGTAAGAAGATTAAGTTTATAGCGAATAATGGCAGAAAAACTGAACATGAATAGAAAAACAGTGCGGCAGATTTTAACAAAGGATTGGTAATAAGAAAACTTTCCTCAAAGAGGGTTGTTTTGTTCCACGGAATATCAAACCTTTTCTGGTCATTTAAAACCAAATTGTCATTTTGATAAACAAAGGGCTCCGTTTGCTTACAGTACCTGCATTTGTGTAAGTGGTCACCCAATTAATTATTTAACAGGCTACTTTAAATATACGCTCCTACATTTGGGGCGCTGGTGATTGTCGTCAGTGATGTAATCCGCAGGGTTCATTGGGAAGTTTCGGGTCTTCCAACATCAGACTTCCCTCGCCCTGCTGACCCTATCAGAGGTGATCAAACTCTGGTACAACCACCACCAAGCTCATTACTGCTTAACTTGGGGATCTAGCGGGAACCAGTGATTTTAACGTGAATTGACCGTAATCTTAAAGATGGTGCCTCAAATGATGAGCAGAAATAACATCAGCTTCACGTTTTTTTAGGCCTGGTTTTGTTTCTTTGTTCTTAATGGAATATTAACCTTCGCGGGGTTATTTAATGCTAAAGTTACCATTGTAGAAGAACAGCAATGGTGATACTTAACCCACAGCTAGAGGATGAAGTGCTTCATACCTTTCTCAAGGGTAGGTCGTCCTGTCATGGTGTAATGGTTTGCAAGGTAGTCTCGTAGATCTATTACTACTGAATGCTCCATACTTGCGACATTGTGTCACATCCTACCAGTGGCGTGAGGATTGGGTAAATACTTACAACTGAATAGCGAGTTCGATCCTCATTGGACTCCCCATACTTTCGACCTTGTGTCATATCCTAACTGTGACGAACGGGATGGATAAATAATTATCTTTCCCAAGGGTAGTAATCCGAAACAGAACGTAATGGCGCGACTTGAATTCTGGCTTGTTTACTACGAGGTAGCAGGGCCGAAGTGGAGTGTTGAATGTCACGGGACCACATAGTACCGGGGTCAGCCCAGCCACCAAAATCCTGTCCTCAGGTATTACGGATCAAAAACCCATGTCAACAGCTGGGAGATTTTGACAAGAACATTATGGTACTGTTTTGAAAAAAGATATCCCTTCCGCAAGTGCATATTTTTTTACGAGAGTGGTGTACAGATTCTATTCACAAGTGGGACTATTATATACCCCTAACACTATTTGTGTATATGATGGAGGAGAGAGTTTTCGGGTATATATATATAGATAGAGATATATATATATATAGATAGAGAGAGAGAGAGAGAGAGAGAGAGAGACAGACAGACAGACAGACAGACAGTTTAGATATAGATTAGAGATGATAGGTGGTCTTACTTGACCATTCTACTTCTACCTCGACCGCCATGTTTTTTCGTCTAGTGGGCATCTGCTGTTTAGGGTTGGTTGTCTTTGATAATTCTTCTTGCATGGATGGGATGGACATTGCTTGTTTAATAATTAATTAACAACAAGATTTGTTGTTCTTATTAAAGCTTTTATTGTCAACCTTGCCCATGATTCCACCGCGGTTGAGATGGACATCGGTAGTTGATAATAACGTCTACGCACCCTGAAAGCCGGGTCGAACTGCTCTAAACTTATTTTCATGGCGCCCAATCGCGTGCCTTCAAGGGATCAAAGGTTATTAACCGTCACTGGCTAATTTTCCATGGATTTTAAGTTAACTGATCCTATTTAAATATTCTAACTACAGGTACGTTAATAATTCATGACTGCTCATAAATTATATAACAGGTCAATGGCAGTGAGAATGCATAAATATTAGGGTGAGTCAAAAGTCTTGCAATATTTTGGTAACGGGTTGCGCAATTCTGTATCTCTTGGATGTTTTTTTTTGGATTTTTTGTCAAGGTTGTGAAGGTGACAAATCACATTGGATTCGACTGACATTCCGAGTACTACTTGCCGGATTACCTCTATTGCTTAGAGCACGACCTCAAAATTCACGGTTTTAGGCCTACCTGATCGTACCTGATCGTCGAGGTTCGTGCAGCCCGTGCTAAATTTCTTCAATCATCTGGTTCCTGTACTGTGATCAACTGCGCCTTCACCTTTTGTACAACAAATGTTTCTGGTTGCTTCCGCTGCGTTATGACTTAGTTTCCGAATTAGACTACGTTGCACATTCATGTGTATAACGTTGAAATCATAAACAATGAAAAGCAATGCACAACGTCTCAGCGCATACTACGATACTACCAACCACAGCGTGTACTTCCCACGGCTTAAATTACTTCGGTCATGTGATATTCGCGCCGCAAACTAACACGTACCAAAATATTGCAAAACTTTTTATCTACCCTAGTATATGATTTTCTAATTGAAAACTTGCTCTATTCAATGGGGTTATGACGCTTCTGTATCTGTTGTTATTTCCGTGTAAATCAGTGGTTTCCACAACTTTTCCAGGCTGGCACTCTCTTGGCTTCTCAATCGATTACTAGCGTCCCTGCAACACACAGTACTTTTTTGGTATGCTTCAAATTGAAAACAACAAGAGTAAACACAAAGATGTATTTCACAAATAAAACCTAATTTATTAATCCAATTTATTTAGCACTTTTAGTCGTGTAGGGTTATTTCATGCCCAGTGGTTAGAGAATCGCATTTAGTGTTTGTTTATATTTATATTTCTATGTAGTTGTTTCTCCAGAGTTTTTTTTTCTCACGGTCCAACCGAATACAAATATTTTTTAAACAGATATAGTTTACTATTATCTGCGTTATTCGGACTATTGTCCTCATCTTCATTGTTTTTTGTACAACGTTTCTGCGATATGCCCTCCAGTCTTCTTCGGGTATTTCTTGTCGGACTCGGGAACGTTCTTTTCGGACTCGGAAGCCTTCTTGTCGTAATCGGGAGTCTTCTTGTCGTAATCGGGAGCCATCACTGAACTTTGAACCCAACTCTTTATTCAGTCACGGGGGTATCCTGTTCTCATCCGCTAACCATAGCCGGGGTACAGGTGTTAAGCTGTGTTAATTATTATTCTATGTTACTGCTGCCCTTGATCAGGATTGAACCTGCAATCTAGAGATCAAGGGAGCAGTAACATAGAATAATAATTAACAAAGCTTAACGCCTCTACCCCGGCTATGGTTAGCGGAATGAGAACAGGATACCCCCCGTGGACTGAATAAAGGGTTTGGTTCAAAGTTCCGTGATGGCTCCCGATTACGACAAGAAGGCTTCCGAGTCCGAAAAGAACGTTCCCGAGCCCGAAAAGAACGTTCCCGAGTCCGAGAAGGTTCCAGAGCCCGACAAGAAATACCTGAAGAAGGCCGGAGGGAATATCGGCCGAAACGTTGTACAGATAACAATGAAGATGAGGACAATAGTCCGAATAACGCTGATAATAGTAATCATCAAGCCTCATCTCAAACATTCAGAGAAATAGATATAGTTTACCCTTAGATTGGTTCCTAACAGATACTACCACCCTGGCTCAGAGTAAACCAAGGAGTAATGGTGATGAAGACGTACTCTATACTTGCCAGATCCCCAACTGGAACATTACCATCATCTGCAGTTTTTTGCGTGTATGTGTATGTGGGTTCTTACTCCTCTGCAGAGGATATAGTAAGCGTATACTAAGCATAGTATAAGTAAATAACATAATAAGAATATTTGTTAACAAAAAATACATAGTATACGAAGTATAGCAAGATCAACTTGTATAAGTATAGTATAAGTATAGTTTAGTATAAGTATCTATATTAAATTTATAAGTAAGTATCTATATTAAACTTATAAGTATATATAAGTTAGTATAGTAAGTATAGTAAGCATATACTAAGCTCCACAGACAGGACTGAGAAAAAACGTTTGAGTAAACTAGGTTACGAAGTTGTTGAAAAATACCAAAATCTGACATGTTTAAGTGTGTTTATTTGGCCTGGTGGGAGGTCAGGAGAATAGTTTTTTTTTTAAAAATTGCGCCTTCGATTTATTTTAATGTCCTTCATACCCATCCACCCCAGTTCTTACCATTGAGACAAATTTTTGCAATTCGGAAATAAGGATAGAGGGTGGTACACTTTCAAAATTCTTTGAGTCCCCTAAAAAGCATTTTATTCTAAAAAGTATCGAGACTTGCTTTATAATTATCTTTTAAATTAGTAATGACGTTAGATGGAGGCTGCTGCACCTACACAATATTGTGTTTCGCCAAAAATCATTTCATCCCAAAAGTATCGACTTTTGGCTTCATAAAAGTTGTTCTTGATTAGTCGGTGTCCAAGGTATGACGTTAAACTCCATCGAGATTATGTTCCAATTCTAAAGCTCTGCCATTACTCCCAGGTTCAACTTTTACCTGAGTGGTAGTACATGTTAGCGTCCCATCTATGAGTTAAATAGATAAAAAAAAATTAGTAAAAGATGTGTTTTAAAAAATGAGTTTAAAAATGTTTTGAATACCCAACAAGAATGAATGAAACAAACGTCTTCAGCATGAAATAACCCGAGAGTGGACATGCCGTAAAAACCAACCAACCAGCCAACCAACCAACCTAATTCATCTGGATGTCTAGACATCGTCTTTTTATTATATAAGTTGTTTAGCTGTTCCCACGTATTCATCTAAATTTCAAATTTTAACCTTTAAATCTTCGATCTCGATATTTTTTGATTATATCTTGTATAATCAATTGTGAGAAGGTCCAATATTAAGATGATAAGGAATTTACGTCAGAGATCAGTACTGTGAGGGGGGGGCGCTCTTTTCAATCCACTGAAGCAAAATAAAAGCATCAGTGAATCAAGGTGAGGGTGGGGGGAACGTTGGAAGGGACGTGGCGTTTTTGTTCAGTTAATGTTCATAGCAAGGTCCGTTGAAGAAGAAAGAATGAAAAAAAAAATGTTTTATTCATTTCTTTTAACTGTTTATTTTTTCTTCTCTCATTTGTTTCATTGAAGAATTCTATTTTTTCCCGCCTTTTTTAAACCAAAAAAAAAAAAAAAAAACAAACATTTTTTCTTCTCGTTTCTACGAGATTTTATTCTATTTTAAAATTTTCTTTTTCTTTTTTTCTTTTTTATGGATTTGAAAAAAAAAAATCTGAGACCGACATCTCGTTTCTGTTGTTGATGTGAAAACAATTCTCCCCAATTCTCGCGTACAAAAAAAAAAAAAAAAAAAAAAAAATTGAAAGAAAGAAAAAGGTGCAATCTCCCCCCCCCCCAAAAAAGAATGAATTAAGGGGGGGGGGGAATAAAATATCTAAAAAAAATTTGCCAAGATCGAGTTTCAAGATTGTAAAAGCGTGATTTCAGAAAAAAAAACTAAAAACAAAAAACAAAAAAAAAAAAAAACAGACAAAAAAAAGATGCAGCTACCACCCCAACGAAAACAACACGAAAAAAAAAAATCCACAACATTACCACACAAAAAATAACTTTTTTCCAAATCCATAGCTGCAGCAGCAACATCAGCAGCCTCAACAACAACAAGTAACTATTTAAGAAACTTTATCCCAATATAACCCATTGGGGATCAAGTAACAGTAAATCACCTGAATTATACCGCACCCTCCTCAGTATTTGTTGTTGTTTGTTTTGTTATATAAAAAAATCACATTACCAACAAAAAAAAACCCAACTTTTCCCCTCAAATCCATAGCAGCAGCAGCAGCAGCAACAACAACAACAAACAACAACAACAACAACAGTAGTAGTAGCTGAAGAACAACTCCAAAAATAAACAGCAATAGCTGTTATTAATTATTTAAGAAACCTTACCCCCATATAACCCACTGGGGATCAAGTAATAGTAAATCACCTCAATTCTAGCGCACTCTCCTCAGTATTGTTTGTTTTGTTTTACGGCATATTAACCCTTTTCGGGTCATTTAATGCCGAATCAAGTCATTTTCATATTTGGTTTCTAACTCTACCTGTTGTTGCTTAAATGGTCACCCATTTAAGTATTGAACAGTCTCATCGCTGCTTAACTTCGGTGATCTTGGGGAAACCGTTGTTTTTTTTTAAAATGACTTGACCCTCATCATCATCATCATCATGTCGTGCAGGCAGCACGGATATCCATGGCAATCTCTCGCCAACCTTCCCTATCATTCATTGCACCTGGGAGTTCTTCCTCGCTGCAGCCAACATCTTTACATAGCTGGTCAATGTAGGTCCTTGCTGGGCGTCCCACACTAGCATGTCCATGTGTTGGCTTCCACAGGAGAACATCGCTTATGAGTTCGTCCTTGCTTCTCCAGCAGTGTCCTGCATGTCTAGTCCGTCTCACTCGGATGATCTGCGAGATAGGGGGCAGGTGACCATACAGCTGCTCCCTAGTGGGGTGCTGTTTCCACGACTTGTTCAGTACTGCACGCAACATTCTTGTGCAGGTCCCATCTAGCTTACTCTCAAGGCGCCTCGTCAGGGTTTAGGTGGTGCAGCCATACAGCAGTACTGATATGACTACAGCCTGGAAGAAATGTCGCTTCAGCTTGTCAGTAAGATCAGATTTCCATATGACTGACAGTTTGTTTGTGGCCAGCCATGCCTTTCCTATTCGTGCATTAATATCGTCATCTGTGGATGAGATATTACTACCTAGCCTCATTATTCTTGCTAATTTAATTATCTACACGGATAATCCCGACCCTGTCGCCCTTATGACAGACCCCAAACATTTTTCATATGTGCTAGAAGGCGGTGGCTGAGGGCTTAGTGTCCTAGGTATGACGTTAAAATGCATCTAATGGTAAAGTTCCAGTTCTGGAGCCCCGATGAGTGTGCAGTACCCATTCATCGCCATTACTCCCAGGTCCACCCTAACCCGGAGTGGTAGTAATTGTTAGGGTCCCATCTATGGGTTGAATAGAAGAAATGAGTTTTACATTATGTGCTTAAAAACTGAGTTGAAAATAAAGAATTTTCAATATTCACAAATAAAATCTCTTCGGCATAAAATAACCCAACAAGGGTTGACATGACGTAAAATCCAACAATCTATCTATACATAGTATCCCATAAATAAACACACCTCGACCAATATATATTTTTTATATTAATTTAATTATCTAAACCAGGATCACCAAACTTTTTTCATGGTATGGCCTACCATGAAAAAAGTTTGGTGATAATTGAAAAAATAACAAGCGCGGGCCACATTATTATTGTGTTCAATACTTGCTAGCCAGAACGAAAGCTCTGACAAAAAGATGTAAAAAAAAATTCATCTATCCATGTTATATTCATGGATGAGTGACGTAAGATACACAAAACAAATTTAACCAATATATTTATTTTGAAAACATTATCAAAGAACGCAACATTCAAATACCGTCGGCGGGCTTGATAAAATGCCTTTGCGGCCGGATCCGGCCGCAGACCGTAGTTTGGTGACCCTGATAATAAGACCCAGATTCTAAACCAAATATATCTGGATCTTATTATTTCTACTGGATTGGTTCATTGATTGTGTGTGTGCGCCCCCCCCCACACACACAAAAGGAGTCTTACCCGTCTTTAGGGGACATGTACTATAAGCCTCGCCAACACGGCACTTATCTTTGTGTATAATCAGGTCACCTCTTGTGATGTAATGTTTAGCAAGCTGGATCGGCAGAGCATTTTTAGTTTAGTGAGGTCGATTCGCACTGGGTGCCCCATACATTTAACCTTGTACCACAACTAAGATAATTTTAGTAAATAGCTCTCTTTGAATATAATTGTCCCATTTAGTAACCTCGTCAGAAAAAAATGGTCTGTTTCGACTTTCAGAACTTCAAAGAATATTCCCGATTTTTTTTTGATACAGCTTCTGGTTTATACTTACCGTTTATCTGCACAGTTTCATCTAATATACCTACACAATACCTATCATCATCATCATTATTATTATTATTATTATTATTTTATTATTATTATTATTATCATCATGTCGCGTTGTCATCCCGGATTCTCATGAGTCTTTCTTGTCAAGCGTCTCTAGAGGTCCTCGCTCCTGGTAGGTCTTCTGCGCGGTATCCTGAATCTGCACAGAGCGGATTGGTGTAGTTCTTTTTTTTTTTTTTTTTTTTGCTGGTCGGCATACACTGGTGTATCCATGTGTAGGTGTCCATTGGAGAATGTCACTTACGAGGTCGACCGAGCCTCTCAAACAGTGTCTTGTTCGTCTCACTTGGATGGCTTGTGTAAGAGGAGGCAGGTAACCCTACATACATTTCTTGTGAAATTTTGATTTCAATATGTCCACTAACTAATGCGTCTGGTTGTAAAGAATATAATCTTAATCTAATATATCAATACGATTGTTCCTAAATCTTCCGTTCATCATCATCCTGCAACACCCTCTGGTTAAAAATGAGACCGTCTAAGATGCAATACAAAAATGTGAATACAGATTATCTTGTGTCGCTTACTTATTTGTCCCATTTTATTTCACTCAATTCTAAAAATGAAACATGCCAAATGATCTTGCATCGCTTAAATGAAAACGTAAAATTAAAATGAATTATAAAAAAGTTAGATGTTTGGTTTATTAGTAATATTGAAGTTGTGAATTACAGAATATATTTTGGTAATTGTGATCTTATGTCGTCCAGGTTTCCTGCCTTAATTTACGCTATGTCTTAGCGAACCAGCACCAGGCGAATTTCCAGCCCGACTTTATTTCTCAGTTGTGGTTTTGTCGTTTTCACATTTGTATTATTAATTGCAAAGACAGCAGTAAAATTTATATGTAATGAGATTGCAAATAATCATTTCTGTCTTAAATAGCTCCATTTGATTTTTGTTTCGTTTCGTGGAAATTCTACGGCTCACGCTAGATATTATTATTAACTTAATTACAAATCAACATTACCTCCTTCAAAATAGTTCTCTTGTAAAGTCATAACAGACCTCAAAAGAATGCTCCAGGGAAAGATATTTGGCTCCAATGAAGAAGTGATATCGGAAACTGTGGCGTATTTTGAGGCCAAAGACAAATCGTTCTACAAAAAAAGTCATCTAATTATTAGAGAAGCGTTGGGATCAGTGAATCACCCTAGAAGGAGACTATGTTGATGAATAAAGCTGAATTTTGCCTAAAAGTTGTTGTTTTATTAGTTAGGACCGGGACTTTGGGATTGAGTGATGTGTTACATCACCGAAGACATTGTTTCTACTCCTGGAATCTGTGCTAGAAGTCTTCAACCGAAACTACCATCAGTTGGTTCGTCACGACTCGGCAATTCCCGAGGACAATCACAATGACGATCATTGATTTTTCAGAAACAGGAAATAATAACAAGAATTTCATCTCTAACGCTCCTTTCGATCATTGCCTCGCCGTAACCGGAGACCGACAGACGCAACGCACCCATCAATACACCGCCCTGTCGGCTGGGGCGTTAGAATGCACCGACTGCACGACTCCCCCAATGATGCTTAAGGATAGAACCCAGGTGGATGAGCAGTTCATGACTTGCAATACTCCACTTTGGTCCTATCTTGGGCTAGACGGGCGGTCGTAGAGGCCCCTTCGATCAATCGGCTGGTCACGTCAAGCCCTAGCACCTATATGATTTTTCCAACCCTATTGCCCTTATGGCAAGCCCCAATCCATTTTTATCATATTGGTGCTAGAAGGCGGTGACTGAGGATCTACATGTTCTGGGAATGACGTTAAACTCTATCTGATGGTGAGGTTCCAGTTTTGGAGGTTTGGGGAATGTGAAGCACCCCTTCATCACCATTGATCCTTGGTCCACTCTGACCCGGAGTGGTAGTACCTGTTAGGGTCCCATCTATGGGTTAAGTAGAAAAATGTATTTAAAAAAAATTGTATTATTCATTAAGAATTGATTTATTTCAAAACTTTATCGGCATTAAATGAACCACCAAGGTTGATATGCCGTAAAACCAAACCAAACCAAACCAAACCAAACCATCAATACATGCTTATCGCATACAATCTTGACCAGTCTGCTCTGAGCACGCTAATTTGTTCACTCGGGTTTATAGCAGTCTTTGGGGAGAAACTCGCGTGAGCGACAGAGGGAAAAAGAAAGAGAAAGAGAAAGAGAATGAGAGAAGGATATCGAGGAGAAATCGAAGGGGAGAAGGAAGAAGAGGCCAGAAACCTCGACCTTTGCCCCCCCCCCATGAAAACCTTGAATCTCATAAAAGTCTACAGTTAGATTATCATAAAAATAAATGACATAATAAGAATTTCACCTGTAACGTAGCAATATGAGTGGCCCCGGCCGCTCCTTTCGATCATTGTCTCATCGTAGACGGAGATCGACAGACGACGGAGACACGTGCTATTCTTCTGTGTATTGTCAATTTTAGTTTTGACATAATTAGATTATATAGCGTTATTTTGTGCTACTATTTAACTCTTTGCCTACCAAATTTTCCCCACGGCTATAATTTTCTTGATATTTTTTACTTGTATGATGGGATATTTCAAAGTTCACTATCTATTCACCTCAAAACTCAACTATTCAAATAATGGTGGTAAAGGTGTTCCCGTAATGATTTTTCAATGTAAACAAGTGACACGTGCGATTTTCTGCCAGCGGTTTACGGTAGAACCCAGTGGTGGGACTGCTGATGTGAGCGGCTTCAAGTAGGCTAAGAGATAAAGAGATTCAGTTTCTCGCTTCAGGTTTTAACTTTGTAGCCATTTCTAGGTCGTTTCGTGCGATACGTGTTCATTTGAATCAATATAGTGTACTTTTTACATTTAGGTTGATTGGTTGGTGGTTCGATTTTATGGCATGTCAACGCTTGTTGGGTTATTTTATGCCGAAGACATTTTGTTTTATTTCATTCTTAATGGGTATTAAAAAAAAAACTCTTTTTTTTTCAAACTCAATTTTTTAAGCATATTTTTTAAAAACTCATTTTTATTTATTTATCACATAGATGAGACCCTAACACTATCACTCCGGGTCAGTGTAAACCTGGGAGATGAAGGGGTACTCCACATTACCCAGAGCTCCAAAATTGGAACTTCTCCATTACATACAGTTTAACGTCATATCCTGGACGCTAAGACCCTCGGCCAACGCCTTCAAGTATATATATGATAAAAAGGATTGGGGGTTTGCCATAAGGACAAAGAGATCGGGACAATAATTTAGATGCAGAGAGACTAGCTCGAATCGGTTCAGAAATCGACTTGCTTGTAAGTCGCCTTACGTTTGCCGATTCATCAGGAAATACTTCATTACCTGGCAATCAGTGTTCAAACTTGAGTGTCGGCAGCAAGACTCTATTCCTATATGACACAATGTATAGGTAATTATATAACAAATATGTTTTAAAATGATAATCACATAATAAAGGAATGAAGCAAACTGTCAATTCAAATGCCAACTAGTAATAAAAGAGTAGGCATAACTGAGTGGGAAAGGTGATCCACTGTTTGACTGTATCTGAAAGCAGGTAAAAAGACTTTTCAAAATTATTAATATAGCTTGAAATATTGCTAAAATTTACAAATGGATTTTACGTGCCTTCGTCGTCGTGAAATCTTGAATAACATCATCAAAATCAATTTTATCCACAAGGTCACGCTCTATGGATAAATATTGCAAACATTTTATGTTACTGAATTGGACAGTGTGAATGTTTTGGTGAGAGATAGTAAATTCTAAATATATCAATTTTTGCTTTCACCAAATTTTCACGTGGCACTGGGTCGAATTTTCCAATCAGTTGAACAAGTTCCAGAAAATTGACTTTGTTTTCATTTGCCTCCTCGACTCGAATATACCACCCCGTAAATTGTGCCGCCTTTTCCTGCCCGCCCCATCTTGGTACGTCACTGACTGTTTGGCTGTCTCTGAAATCAGACAAACAAACTTTTCACAATTAATAATTATAGATTGAAATCGTAAACCCTTGTTCATTTCTGAGCTTTTATAAATGTCATTGAAGTCGCTCCAGAAATAGTATCTTGAATTTTATGTTGGCATCGCAGAAAAGTCACAACTGTTTAAAGTCACTGAAGCTTTTTAAATACGTCGACCGTAAAACTAGAAATAACATTATCTTAACATTACAATTATGTGTGCAGCGAAAAAGAAAACCAACAATCGATGACTAAATTCATTGTATTGATCGTTTTCTGGTCATGTGCCAAAATAGTATTTTTGGCACTCGACAACAGAAAACGCATTCACTTGAAGCGAACTCTTTTGAAAACGCAATTTTCAGGAAGTACAAAAAGTAATAGTAGTAAAAAGAAAAAGAAAAAATATAATTAAAAAAAAAAAAAAAAGAATAAAAGAAAAGAAAAAGAAACGAAAAGAAAGAAAGAAGAAACGTTAATGAAATTGAATGAAAGAATTTAAAAATTGATTGAAAAATAATAAAAACGTGAAAAGTTTAAAATTGAAAACAAAATGAAAATTTATTTTTTCCAAGGAAACATAAATTAGAAGTGACTATTTGAAAGTGGGGAAAAATATTGATTGAATTTTATCGTTTTAGCCATTGATGAAAATTCACAATCAATTTTAATCTGATTCAATAATTTATTTTTTCGCCATGATTATCATCATCACGTTAACAAATATAATTATTATTACTGTATTTATCATAATCCGTCTTATTTAATAATATTTGGTTAGTTTTGCATTCAATGGTTAGGCCCCAGTTTTGGGACTCTGTGGAGTCAATTTCCATTACTGACATTAATTTCCATTCCATCCACTATAACACGAAATGTTGGTTGTTTTGTTTTACGGCATATAAACCCTTCTCGGGTCATTTAATGCTGAATCAAGTCGTTTTAATAAACAAAGAATCTAGGTTGATTACAGTACATGCTGTTGCTTAAATGGTCCCCAAATTAAGTATTAAACAGGCTTATCGCTGGTTAACTTCGGTGATCATGCGGAAACAAGTTCTTTCAGCACGCCTTGATCGTAAATGATAATACCTATATGACTCCCATATAAGGGTAAAATATGGAGTTGCGTGGCATAATGGCTACCGTAGTAGGAAATGGACTCGGCTTGACGAGTTCAAATCCTGGACGAGACTCTTTGCATTTCACATTACGCTGATACTCTTGGGAAAGGTAAGAATTCAACTATTATCCCTCCAAATATTGGTATCTATTAGGACAGACTGGGCTCTTTAAAATTGGTTAGGCAACCAGTCTAGGAGAAGGAAAACTCTGAATTCACACCTGTTTCAGTCGGTAGAGCGTTCGGCTAGAAACCACAAGGTTCCTTGTTCGATACCCGTCCTCGCCAACTCAACGTATGAGTAGCACAGGGATCTGTGCGGTAAAGTAAGGAGCTGATGGTAGGTCTGGCGCTCCACCTCAGACGCTAAAATAATCTCCTTGGTTTAGCGCTAGTGAAAAGGGGATAGACTCCCTCGCTGATTGGCTGATACCGACATTAGGCCGCCCGGACGACTTTACTTTACTTACACTCCGCCTAAAATTGATCTTGTGTCACATTCTATCCATGGCAGAGGTGTTGGGTAAATATATGCATTTATTATATTTATAGGTGATATCAACTGTGGGAATATGTTTTGAGAAATCTATTCATCTAATCTGTTTCTGATTTAACCTTTTGTTTCAGTCTCGATTCCTCAGTGTAATGGTCAGCTATATTTTTAAATTGACATTGTGTCACATCCTACACGTGCGGAGGGATTGGTGAATGGTTAAATAGATCTATTTTAAAATTATTCGTATTAGATAGGAATACTTAATACTATTTACTCACACACAAAGAGAAGTAAGAGATATGTAAGTGAGTAAGGTGTAAGTCGAGAGCTTTCAAGTAGTATATTTATTCGTTCATATATATATATATATATATATATATTATAATA
>CM042145.1:81258317-81285817 GCA_023376005.1 Doryteuthis pealeii
ATAATTAAAAAAAATAATTAGTTAACTTCTTGTTACTGAAAAAAAAGGCGTGAGTACGGTGGTATTGGGTTTTGTGACGTAAACAGTGACGTAGTTGTCGTTACAGACATATAGCGAATCTCCATTATTTATAGATATGCAACACTTCACTTTGGTCATTACTTAGGCTAGACGGGTGGTCTGAGAGGACCCCTGAGATCAATCAGCTGGTCACGTCAAGCCCAATCATCTAATATAATTAGCCCAATCCTAATGCTCTTATGTCAAACCCCAACCCTTTTTATCATATATGTGCTATAAGGCCGTGCATGAGGGTCATAGTGTCCTTAGTATGACGTTAAACTGCATTTTGTGGGGAAGTTCCAATTTTAGAAATCTGGGGAATGTAGAGTACCCATTCATCGCCATTGATCAGAGGTCCACCCTGACCTAATAATTTTGAAAGAAATTAAAAGATAAAGAATCAATCAATAATAACGTATCCTAACAACATAGATCTCTCGCCAACAGTACCTATCTTTCATTAACCATCCAGAATTCGCACAGAACTGATTGATGTAGGTCCTTACTAGACGGCCTACACTGGCGTATCCATGGGTTGGTATCCACTAGAGAACATCACTCATGAGTTCGCTCTTACTTTTCCAGCAGTTTCCAGTACGTTTTGTTCGTCTTACTCGAGTAGTCTGTGTAATGGTGGTGGTGGGGGGAAGGACTGTTTTGTAGCTGCTTTTAAGATTTCAAGACACCAAGTAGTACCCCTTTATCCTTTTTCTCTTGGTGTCTCTTTACAGTCCAACTGGTGCAGCCGTACATTAGCACTGATACGGCGACGTCTTGGAAGAATTCTCCCTTTAAAATCAATCAAGAATGCATTTAGCAA
This sequence comes from Doryteuthis pealeii, assembly GCA_023376005.1. NCBI lineage: Eukaryota > Metazoa > Mollusca > Cephalopoda > Myopsida > Loliginidae > Doryteuthis > Doryteuthis pealeii. Next base: position 81,259,201 of record CM042145.1, read on the forward strand.
TTCCCTCGCACAAGCAGGATGTGACACAAGGTCAACTTTTAAGTAGAGTTTAATAGATTTGAATTCAGACCAGTTACCATGTCAATGTTAAATAGCCCAGTCTGTCCTATAGTAGGAAGGAGAATAGCTGGATGCATACTTTTCCCAAGAGTATTAACGCTATGTGAAATACAAACATCCTCGTCCAGAATGTAGGTTTCCGTTTCCATTTCCTACGTCAATAACCATTACATCACCAGCGCCCCAATCTAAATAAAATCAGTGCACTTTGAAATTGTACCCCTAAAACTAGAGACAAGAGTGGATGTATTAAAAAATGGGAGGTGAATTGAGATTTGCAAAAGTACTGAGGAAGGTACTGGAAAATTTTGAGGAGTATCGATATCACTCGATCTTCAGCAATGATCATCAGATATCTAGTATGAAAAGCAAATTGCATGAAATATCTTATAATAATGGAGATTGTGGGTTTGTCTCTATGTAACCGAAACTATATTACTATACAAGTCACAATTCCCTTTAGTTATTTACATCACATTCTCCATGATTTTTTAAAATTTATTTAAACCTCAATTATTAGTAAAATTGTTTTACATCATTAAGACTGTTGACCATATCTACATACTAATAACATGCAATTGTATTTATATACACAACAAAATAGCGGGTCACAGTGTGAATGAGCAGGCTGATTTGTATATTGATCTTAAAAATTTGATTTTTAATAAATATATGCTTAGTATTATTGATTTCTAATTGTTTGGTCTTATCTTATTGAATATGAGCAAAAATATCGGGGATAAATCTTAAGAGAAATTCATTAACAAGAAAAAATAACCAATATTATTCTTTACTTCCTATTTTAACTAAATAGTTAAATTAGGAAAATTTACCAATGAAAGAGGGGAGTAAGAGAAAATGATGGAAGAGTTACTTTCAAAGTTGTTCTATTTTTCAATCATACCCCCTCTGTTCCAATTTTTTTATCTGCATTCTTATTCAGTTTCATTAGCCTTTCTAATTTAATATGATATTTTATTATATTAAAACTTAAATACTTGCACCCGGAGGGTGCATATATTTGCTAGTGACAATAATGATTCTATGATAAAATGTTACATAAAAAATAAATTGGCCTATCTATTTTGTAAGGAAAATGTAGAATTTAGTAATAACGGTTGAAAAGTAAGAACTTATACAGGGGCTCATGTAAGTGTCATAGACAGGTAGTTGATTTCTGACTAGCCTATTAGCAGTTCTTTCGTTGGTTGGTTTGGTCATGAGACCACCCAGTCATGAGAACAAGTCATCTAATCAGATTAGTTCCAGGCGTCGAAGCGAACGGATGCGTGATGGCGATTTCTCAACCATTCAGTTAAAGTGAGAATTTGGGCCAATAAGAATGTGCGAAAATGTATCCAGTCTCCGTGGCCATTAATAAAAGCTCGATGTGTCCCCAAAAAAGAAGACAAAAGACCCAGATGAAGAACTTAACTCAATCCAGCAAACATGGAGGATGGAAGAAACAAAGATAAGAAGATAATGATAAGACGAAACTTAATCACGTATTGATTAGTTAATCTTTCTCTTTCTCTTCCTATTTACTTCTTTCTTTTCTTTTAATTTACATACTATATCTCTTTAGGAAAATACGCCAAATTTCAAACATTGGCTCAATTACCAATGATATCACCCCCCTTTAAAAAAAAGAACGCTGCTAACGGAAATAAGAACTTATTTTCTCTAATACTTTCTCACATCTCGTTTCATTTTGAAAAGATTTCCATCACTGTTTAGACAACTGTTTTTTCATCCAAATATCTTGATGAAGGTTTAAAACGTTTTAACGTCGACTTAGTCGTCTATAATAAGTTTATCTTTTTGGAATACTTTGTTTTTTAAAAATTTTCTACATACCGTCGGGTCTATTTCCACATTTCCCTCATATAATAATAATAATAATAATAATAATAATAATAATAATAATATAGATTATCCAACAAAAGGAAGTATTGGAATTGAGACTTGTTTTCTGCAATAATACTGAGGAAGGTGCTGGTAATTTGAATAGATTTGACATCACTCAACCTCTAGCGATAGACACTTGATATCTTGAAGGAACATGTAATTACATGGAATATAACAACAATAATTCTAAGAAATAAGAAGTATTGGGATTGAGACCTGGTATCTGCAATGATACTGAGGAAGGTGCTGGTAATTTGAATAGATTTGATGTCACTCAATCTCTGGCGATAACCACTAGATATCTTGAATGAACATGAAATTGCATAGAATATAACAATAGCCGAAAAGTAAAAACCTAGCACTTCTGCCCGTGCGTGTTTAAGATTCATTTAAAAGACGAATTAAACCTTTTCGTGATTATTCTGATTGAAATTAGCTACGAATTATCGACCGGTAAGGAGATTTTGTTGATTCTCACGCGATAGTTTCAATGAAACGCTCGTCTAAAAAACAAAATTAAAAAGAAAAATAAACAAACTTCAGAAGAATTGTCAAAGTGAAAAATAAAAGAGATAGAGTAATTGCACAAGTTGATACGTGAATGTGTTATTTTATGTTATTTCATTTTTGTTTTTACTATGGCACTACGCCGAAAATGCTAGCTCTTGAGAATATCACACGACCTCCGTAGTAGAAGCACAGTCTACAAACGACAACTTTCTTTGGTATAGCCACAATATATCACCCATGATAATGAAAACATCCAAAACCAACGTGAAATTCAAATGATTTGAGTGTCATGACCGGCAAGTGCTCCCTTCGTAGTTAACATGGGTGATCCGGTGGTCATCCTTTGAATATTGGCTATCTTAATTTCAAATACACAGACCCCCTCCCCTATTTGATTGTTCTGATTTCTTATATGATAATGCTTGAAGAAGCCATAAAAAGAAGATAACAAATTATTTTTATATTTCAAAAGCTACAAAGAGGTTACACGTATAAGACTTAGTGAATTAAACTAGTTAGTTCGAAACTAACACCCGTCTCCTTATAATACATTAGGATATCTAATGGGTAACCTAACACTGAATATTTCGATGAGGAAAGACAAAGTCATATTAACAAAGGTTATTAACAATATTTAATTCCATACATATAAAGAACAAAACATGATACATGTCTCAAACAATAAAAAAGTTCGCAATTATGTCCCATGAATAAAAAGTAGTGTAATACAAAATTTTAACTTGAGTCACCGATTCCATTTCTTACTACGATAACCGTTACGCTAAGCGCGCCTACTGATTTTATTGGAGCTAAGGTAGTCAGCGACAACCTAGGAATTCCGAGGAGAAACACAAAAAAGAACATAAAAACAAAAGCTGTATAGGAGATACATTAGCATAATTTCTATTCATAATCGGCCGAGACTACGTACTACATATCTACAATTGTTTAACAATTTTATTTGTAAAGATTTTATTAATTGTTTTATTTATTTGAATTGAATTGATTTTAATTTAATAATAATTTACATAATAATCTAATAATTTAATTTAATAATTTAATTTAATTTTTTAAATTTGTTTTAAATATAATGATTGTAAGAATAAATTAATATCTTATGATTTATAGTCAATAAGACTACAGTCAATTAATATAAAAATTAATTTGTTTTATTAATTTGAATTTAATTTAATTTAAATTGATAATAATTTAATTAATAATTTAATAATATAATTTAATCTAATAATAATTTAATTTAATTTAATTTTAAAATTTTATTAATTGTTTAATAATTTTATTTATCTTAAAAATTTTAACATAATCGGCCGAGACTACGTACTACATTATATAATGAAGGAAAAGATTCCACACTAATTAAGACAAGAAGCAGACGGTATGCTATAGAATTCATTTCGCCCTTTATTTTATCGGCTGGGGCAGAAGAATACATCGGCTGCACCTCTGCAGAGGTGTAAACCCTCCCCCAATAAGGCCACCTGTCGACCGTGGGTGGAGATCATGAGCAGTCCATGACATGCAACTCCACTTTGGCCCATAATTAGACTAGATGGGCAGTCGTAGAAGGTTCCTCTGATCAATTGGCTGGTCATGTCAACCCCTAGCACCTATGTAATAGTCCCAACCCTATTGCCCTTATGACAATCCCCACCCATTTTATCATATATGTCCTAGAAGGCGATGGCTGGGGTCTTAGTGTCCTGGATATGACGTTAAGCTACATCTAATAGTGAAGTTCCAATTCTGGAACTCTAGGGTGTGTGGAGTACCCCTTCATCGCCACTACTACCAGGTCTACTCTTACCTGGAGTGGTAGTACTTGTTAGGATCCTATCTATGGGTTAAATAGAAAAAAGATGAGTTTTAAAAATGTGTTAAAAGATTGAATTTTAAAAGAAATGTTGAATGTCCATCAAGTATTAATAGAAGAAAACGTCTTCGGTATAAAATAACCCAACAAGGATTAAACTGCCGTAAAATCCAACAAAGCAAACGAAATAAATATCCATACAGATATAAACGTATAGAAAAACGGCAGTGGTACTATGTAACCAATGGCTTGAGCGATGAAGAGATTCATACGTTTTGCAAGGATATTAGCCCGAATCTGAACGTAATGGCAAAACTTGAATTCGAACTTGCGAACTACGATCTCACAGTCCAGCATGTTAGCCACTACGCCACTGGACCCCCCCCTACGAATTCTACGAACGGAAAAGACTAGAGATAAACCAAACTACTTGATGAAACTGAACCGGCTGGTTGTTTAGTTTTACAGCATATCAACCCTTTTCGGGTCATTTAATACTGAATCAAATCATTTTGTTAAAATAAAGGACCCAGGTTGCTTACAGTACCTACTATTTCTTGAGTGGTCACTCACTTAAGTATTGAATAGGATAAACACTGCTTAATAAAAAAGATCCCAAAAAGAAACCACCTCGAGCAACTATAGACCAATAACGTGTCTATCAATCATATGGAATATGTTAACTGCATGATACTATTCTCATTTCTATTCCCGTGTGAGGAAGTGAAAAATACAAATTTTGAACAATTCCATTACCATAACTCTTGAATCCTTTTTATCTTTAATGCGTCAAAAAACAAACAAAAAAAATAACAATTGAATAGGATAAACACTGCTATGGTAATGGAATTGTTAAAAATTTGTATGTTTCACTTCCTCCTACGGGAATAGGATTGCGAATAGTATCGTGCAGTTAAGATATTCCATATAATTGATAGACACGTTATTGGTCTATAGTTGCCACAGCTGTACCAAATTTCATTGGTATATTTTACCTCTATGATGGGATATTTCAAAGTTCGCTATCTATTCACTACAGAACTCATTCTAGACAAAGCAAAAGATGGTAGAGGTGTTCCCGTAGTGATTTTTCAGTGTAAACAATTGCCATGTGAGATAGCCGCTGCCAGAGGTTTACGGTAGCATCTCAGTGGTGACTTGACCGTAATACACACGAACTGAAAAAGTATTAGAGCGAACTATCGGAACAGAAACATGGGCACAGCAAAAAGGCTAGATAATTGATTAACATGAAAGATACATTACAAGAAACCGAAGAATAACGTTGCATCCCAAAGAGGAATCAACAACAAAAATTGCGAATTGGAAGGCAATAGGTCACAATAGAATCCATGGATTCAAACAGGCAAACATTTCTGAATGGATTATAAAAAAAGATCCCAAAAAGAAACCACCCCAAGCAACTATAGACCAATAACGTGTCTATCAAGCTATCAATCATATGGAATATCTTAACGGCACAATACTATTCGCAATCCTATTCCCGTGTGGGGAAGTGAAAAATACAAATTTTGAACAATTCCATTACCATGACTTGAATCCTTTTGATCTTTAATGCGTAAAAAAACAAACAAACAAACAAACAAAAAACAATAACAAAAAACAAAAGAATATAATAAATAGAAATAAGAGTGAACTGCATTAATCCTCCGCATAAAGAAGGCGTACCTACCCGCCTTGAAAATCAGCATATGAAATTCCAGATTTTATTTCAAATGGTAGACACGTAACAATCATAATAGGATTCATTCTTTAGTCTTTTATAGACAAAGGATTCCCCGTTTTCAAAGACGTCCTACATTTTTATGTTAATAATAATTTTATATTGTTGCGTTTTAACTTTAATTCCCAAGACATTCCTTTCAATAAACCCTAAGAGCAAAAAGTTATCACTGAACTAAAAACAGATACCATTGTCACCCCCACCCCAACCCCCATTTTTATTGATTTATTGAACTTGGGAAGTTTTAAAAAAGAAAAGAAATCGATTGGCAAGAATTTTGATAAAAGATTTTTTGGCGTAAACCGATGAGGTGCAAAGATGAAATATCGAACGTGGGGTGGGGTGGAAAAGAAGTTTCTTTCAATCGTCACCCATAAGGTAGAGGGATGGAGTATGGATATTAGGAATTGTTGGGAGGGAGGTGTTAAAGATTCAAAAAGAAAAATGAAAGAAGTAACAGTAGAAAGGAATAAGAAAAAAAGGAGAAGAAAAGGAGAAAAAAAGAAAAGAAAAAAGATTGGTGGGAAAAAAGAAGAATAAGAAAGTTAAAAAGATGAGAAAAAGAAGCAAAGAAGAAAGGAGAAAAAGAAGAGAAAAAGAGGAAGAATAAGGAAAAAAGAAGAAGAAAAAGGAAAAAAAGAAGAAGAAAAAAGGAAAAAAAGAAGAAAAGAAAAAATGTAGAAAAGATGAGAAAAGAAGCACAGAAGAAAAGAAAAAAAAAAAGAGAGGAAAAAAGAAATGTAGAACAGATGTAAAAAAAGAGAAAAAGGAAGAACGGAGAGAAGAAAAAAGAATAGACAAAGAAGGAAGCAAAGGAAAGAGAAAGAAGCCGAAATAAAATGAACATACGAAGAAAAAAAAAGAAGAGAAAAAGAAGAAGAAAAAGGAAAAAAGAAGAAAAGAAAAATGTAGAAAAAATGAGAAAAAAAAGCAAAGAAGGAAAAAGAAAAAGAAGAGAAAAAAAGAAGAAAAAGAAAAAAGAAAAGAAAAAATGTAGAAAAGATGAGAAAAAAGCAAAGAAGAAAAAAGAAAAAGAAGAGAAAAAAAAAAGAAGAAAAAGAAAAAAAGAAAAGATAGAAAGTAGAAAAGATGAGAAAAGAAGCACAGAAGAAAAGAAAAAAAAAAAGAGAGGAAAAAAGAAATGTAGAACAGATGTAAAAAAAAAGAGAAAAAGGAAGAACGGAGAGAAGAAAACAGAATAGACAAAGAAGGAAGCAAAGGAAAGAGAAAGAAACCGAAATAAAATGAAAATACGAAGAAAAAGAAAAGAAGGAAAGGGAGACAAAAAGAAAGGAAGAAAAAAATGAAATATGAAAAAGAAGATAATGAAGAAAAATAAGTTAGAAGGAAATGAAAGGAAGACAAGAAAAATATAAAACGAAAAAGAAAAGATTATAAAATCAATCAAAGAAGAAAAAAGATGAGAGGGAAAGAGAAAAAAGACTATGAAAAAGAAAAAAAGAAAAGAAAAAAATGGCTATGAAGAAGAAAATAAGTACAAGTAAAAGAAAAGACGGACCAATAAATGAAAACAGGATGAAAAAAAAGATGAAAAAAAAAGAAAAAAGAAAAAAACGAAAAAGAAGAAAGAAGAAAGAAAAAACAGAAAAAATCAAGAGAGAGAGAGAGAGAGAGAGAGAGAGAGAGAGAGAGAGAGAGAGAGAGAGAGAGAGAGAGAGAGGAAATAAGGGGAGTAATAAGAAAAATACGAGCCAGAAGAGGAAAGGTTAGTAAGAATGTTTTCTAAATATACCAGCATTGTCGTGGGTGAATATTTTCTCGTATTATTCCAAGAATTTATCATTATATACAAGGTGTGTCAAAAAAGTATCGAGATATTTTGTACTTTTTGACACACCTTGTATTCTGAACAAAATAAAGTTTTTCATTTCCATCTTGTTAAATACTGCTTTAAACTTGGTACTTTTTGACACACCTTGTATTCTGAAAAAAAAAATTAACGTTCCATTCATATTTTTTCAGAATAGGTGTGTCATAAAGTACAAAAAATATCGATACTTTTTTGACACACCTTGTATGTTTAGCAGATTTACCCGGCTTTTCAATAAGTTGAACATTAATAACTTCATTTGCTATTTACACCTTACACTTACACCAACACGGAGATTTGCATAACATGGAGCATGGTAAATAATACAATAAATATGATAAATACCCAATCAATACAGTTTTGAGTATTTACATGTTAATATTCCGGAACTTAACAATATTTTATAACTTGACCATAGTGATAGCAAATGAACTCAAAAGTCAATTTTAATGACGGAATATGATACGTCATAAAATGACGGATATCATTTTATGACGAAGCATATGCTTCTGGAGACGTTCTGTTACCCCATTGATTACTATACAACAGGGGTCACCAAACTACGGCCCGCGGACCAGATCCGGCCTGCGAAGGCATTTTATCAGGCCCGCTGATGATACTTGAATTTGTTTGCTAAAACGTACGGATGTTCTGATACCATTAAATTTAAATATCATGTTAAGTTTATTAAATCTTCATGGACTTGACTACGGAATCAACCCATCAAACGAAATTGCCTGATAAACATTTGAAAGCAATTCTCTTGATTGGATATAGCAATCCCAAACCAAACATTGCCGACATCTTGAAAGACAAACTCCAGTTTCAAAAATCTCACTAAACCTTTATGCTAATCTTGCGTTCTTTCATAATGTTTTGAAAATAAATATATTGGTTAAATTTGTTTTTGTGCATCTAACGCCACTCATCCATGAATATAACATGGAAAAATGAATTTTGTTTTACATGTTTTTCTCAGAGCTTTCGTTCTGGTTAGCAAGAATTGAACATAATAATAATGTGGCCCGCGCTCGTTATTTTTCAATTATCCGGTCCACCGTGAAAAAAGGTTGGTGATCCCTGCTATAGAAGATAAAAAAAAACTTACTTTTATTGTCCCAGAAACTGCCAAGGAAAATATTTCATGTCATCTTGGATTAAGTCACAAGGTTGAAATCCCGCTGTCGCATCATTTGAAATTAATGAAAATACAGTTCATGTTTTAATAGAGGCTTTCAAATTAAAAATACGTCATTTCTAAATCACTAATTTCAAAAATGTATAGTCCAAGAGACTACCTCAAAAGTATTTCATATCATTTTGAGTTCTGTAATGCGAAGTATAAAATTCAAGATTGACACAAATGTAATTAATTTCATAGTGATTTTCATCAAAATATTTAAATTTCATTATCACAATATTTCAATTTACAAGAAACAGAACTATTTTTACATGGATTCTACAATTAGATTTTAAGTCTTTTCTGCAAAGTGGATTATAATTTTTAAATTCCAACATTTTGAAGAAACTCAATATGAAATGAAATACATTTGTGTAATCTTGAATTCTAAAATTTACGAAGCAGTAAACGCTTATTTAATTGTAAAATTACTATTAAATAGTATCACTATAGATGGGGGTATTCATAGCTTTTCTAAGGGTATTACCGTCCTAAAGTCCGACGGCAGGGCGGTGTAAACGTGATAGTGTCAAGCTATTGTAGTATAACGGTGTCGTCACAGTACCAAAGTGTATTTATGGCAAACTCCGGAACGAATTATGTAGTATGGGCCAACTCAAGTTTTAGAAGTGGTCGTCGTTAGTAGAGAAACAATGCACGCAGTTGTATAGTCACAAGTATTTATTCCCAGGCTCGTGGACTCTTCCTCAGAGAGAGAAGGAAAGACAAACAGAAAGAGAGAGAGGGTACGGTTAAATTAATCAGTCGTAAATCATATCCTCTCCTACTATGTCACACGAGGGACCAGGAGCCCGTCTAACCCCTCATACGGCCGAAAGGAAAAAGAGGACGATTTTCTTCTTGCTCGTTACTCGTCACTACTTCATTTCCGTTCAACATCCATGACTTCCGTTTTTACTTTCAATTCCCCTTCCGGGGTCATTCCTCGGTCAAGTTACTGCACCCCGTTGTGTACCACTCCTCCAAACCTAAACCTTTGTTTGCACCTATTTCTTTTTCCTCTCTTTCTCTTTCAATGCACGTAGACCACAATAATTACGCTACACTATACCGCTATCGTAGATTTTTCCAAGGCATTTGATTCCATACACAGAGGAAAAATGGAACAAATACTACTAGCATACGGGCTACCAGAAGAAACTGTTGCTGCTATAATGATGCTCTACAAAGATACACAAGCAATGGTACGCTCACCCGATGGCGACACAGATTTCTTCGACATCGGAACTGGAGTCCTACAAGGAGATACACTAGCACCATATATATTTATCATATGCTTACACTATGTACTCCGAACATCATTAGATACCATAAAAGAAGAAGGCTTCACACTAAAAAAGGCAAGAAGCAGGCGATATGCCGCACAGAAAATCACAGATGCGGACTACGCTGATGACCTTGCACTCCTTGCAGATACACCACCACAGGCCGAGTCACTACTGCATAGCCTAGAGAAGGCTGCAAATAATATTGGCCTTCATGTAAACTCCGATAAAACAGAGTACATATGTTTCAAAAGGAAAGGAGACATAACCACACTCAACGGTAAGCCCCTTAAGCCAGTAGAACAATTCACATACCTAGGTGGTAATATCCTATCCACAGAAAGCGATGTAAATACACGAATAGGAAAAGCGTGGTCGGCCACAAACAAATTATCAGTAATATGGAAATCCGATCTCACTGACAAGCTAAAGCGACAATTCTTCCAGGCGGTGGTTGTATCAGTGTTGCTGTACGGATGCACCACTTGGACCCTAACGAGGCGCCTTGAGAATAAGCTGGACGGGAGCTGCACAAGAATGCTGCGTGCAGTCCTGAATAAATCGTGGAAGCAGCACCCCACGAGGAAACAGCTATATGGCCACCTGCCCCCATCTCACAAACCATTCGAGTGAGACGGACAAGACATGCCGGCACTGCTGGAGAAGCAAGGATGAGCTCATAAGTGACGTTCTCCTGTGGAAGCCAACACACGGACATGCTAGTGTAGGCCGCCCAGCAAGGACCTACATTGACCAACTAAGCAAAGATGCAGGTTGCTGCACAGAGGACCTCCCTGGGAAAATGAATGATAGGAAAGGTTGGCGAGAGATTGTCATGGATATCCGTGCTAATAGCGCGACATGATGATGATGATGATACCGCTGTGAAAGTAAGTTCCTGATAGGGCCACCAAAAGCGGACAGGTCTGGCATCCAGTGGTATTAGGGCCACAATCAGGCCAAACGGTTTCTGGTGAAAATTCCAAGAGGCGTTTGTACCGGAAACCGGTGACCTTGTCGCCCCTGCGTCTGCTGGATAATTTGCGGCAAACAAGATTGTCTACATGCGGGGTTTCGGAGTTCGCTTGCGTGCTTCCTATTCCGATTATACTCCTTCTTTGACTTTCTAATGAATTAAGTGGATGGAGCCGACTCAACCCACCCTGGATGAATGCTGCTACAAGACAAGACAATACAAGGGTATTAGTGCGAAAGGGAAAGTAATAGTGCAATTAGAGTTCAAACTCGCTTACTACGATGTCACAGTTCAGCACATTAGCATTTACATTATGTGGAGTTCCCCCAAGTTTAAAAAAAACTCCTCTTCTTAGATAAGCTACCAAGTAAATGCACCCTCTGGGTGCAAGTATTTAAGTTTTAATGTAATAAAATATTATATTAAATTAGAAAGGCAAATGAAACTAGATAATAATGCAGATAAAAAGATTTGAAACAAGGAGGAGGGGGTTGTAATCTAAAAATAGAAATACTGAAACTTACTCTTCCATCACTCCCGTCTTTCATTACTAAATCTACCTAATTTAACTATTTAGTTAAGATAGAATGTAAAGAATAAAACTGCAGTTATTTCTTCTTGTTAATGGATTTCTTTTAGGATTTATCCCCGAGATATTTTGCTCATATTCATTAAGATAAAACCAAACAATTAGAAATCAATAATACCAAGGACATATTTATTAAAATCAAATTTTTAATATCAATATGCAAATTAGCGTTTCCGTTCACACTGTAAACCACTATTTTATTGTATATATGAATACAATTGCATGTTATTAGTATGTAGATATGGCCAACAGTATTAATAATGTTAAACAATTTTATTGATAATTGAGGTTTAAAGAAACGTAAAATCATGTAGAACGTGACGTAAATAACAAAGGGAATTGTGACTTGAGTAGTGATAGAGTTTTGGTTACAGACAGACAAACCCACAATCTCCATTATAATAAGATGTTTAACATTTTTCTTGAACAAATGCATTAAATTAAGCTGGGCTCAATAACATCAAAATCAATTTTCGAAGTTTATAATCGATTTTATTAAAATCCAGAAATTGATATTTTGTTATGAATATTTAATATCGAGATGTTTTAATTTTTTTAAAAAGATATTCTCCTTTGAATTATTACGTTATACTATTTTATGCAATGTAAGGTAACTTTTAGATTAAAATACTTTCGGTTCGTTTGTGTTTATTTTAGAAAAAAAATTCATAACAGAAATTTCTCTCATCTTTTTTCGTATTAATGACAAATAATTTCTCAATGAAATTAGAATTTAAACAGGTTTTTTTTAATAATATATTTCTTACAGTATTCTTATTTATGCTAATATTGTTAATATTGTTATCTATATCAAAATTCATAATAAGTTAATTCATTAATCTATTATTATAATCATTGATTATTTATCATCATGTAATTATAATTCATTCATAATTATTATAATTCATAAATTATAATAATTAAATTCATAATATAAATAAAAATTATATATATATATATATATATATATATATATATATATATATATATATATATATATATATATAGTATAATAATCTATTATACTTTATTGATAAGTTACTTGTTGTTAGGTGAGATCAACTCTCCCAAACGAAGTTGACACTGATATGTGCAATCACAAAATCAGAGACAAGAAATGAAAAATATGGCTGCTTGATGAATACATCACATGGCATATAGTTGAACTGTTTATCCAACTCATCCTATTGTATTCTCGGTCGGTGAGAAAAATAAAAACCAATATTGTTATATGTTAAACATATTTAATTTTTTGTTATATTTTGTTATTCCTTCATATTGGGATATAACAATTGTTAATAAGTTAATTTATGTTAACAAATTAATATTGTTATTTATGTTAAAATGAAAAGTTTTATTTATATTTTGACAGCAAAACAGCATTCCATGAAAGAACACTTACCTCCTATCGCACAAGCCATCCGGGTAAGACGAACAAGACATTCTGGACACTGCTGGAGAAACAAAGACGAGTACATAAGTAACGTTCTCTTGTGAGCATCAGCGCATAGACACACTAGTGTGGGTTGGACAGTAAAAACCTTAATCGATCAGCACTAGGCGGACACTGGATGCTCTTAGGGGACCTTCCAGTAGCAATTGCCGATAAGGACTTGGTGGAAAGGAAGAGCGTTGAGGTCCATTCTGTCGGCACGACTTGTTATGATGATGATGATGATGATAATGATTTACATCTAAGTGATTGTGTTATGTTTTTACATACAGATAAAATACGGAACACTGAATGAAAATGCAAGACCAGGTTGTTAGAAATTAACAAGGTTTTATTTAACACAGGGTCGAAAATACTTCTACCCTAAAAGTGACTTAATTAGCTCAACCGTGCTGTATACGTGTGTCCTGACCATTCCAATCCCAATCCAAAAGTGTCATGGCGGAACCCCCACTTCCGGACTCCCATCAGTCCCCTACTGATCAAAGGGGAGTAACTCTATTTCGTTAGGTCTGAACCTAACAGATTGGTACTTTACAACAGCTGGGCAGCTCGAAAGGCAACTATGGATAAACTTTATGTCTTCCAACGCAAACATCTGAGCACTATCACCGGTCACCGATGGTCAAAGAGCCTAATCTCTCAAAAGGATCTTGTTCAACCCCGTTCCACTATCATCAAAGGTGGAGAAACTATGGAGGTCCATGTTTGATCATGTGATACGGATGTCCGAAGAAACACCTGCACAATCCCTCGAATTTGCTGTAATATGGTCAAACAATTATCAGTCACAAAGGGACCACCACTGCACAAACTTGCTTGGTAAATTGCAGGCGGACTTCCAAAATACAGACTGGGAAGCCGAAGACCTTGCACGCGACTGAGGGAGCTCAGGACCCCCCCCAAAGGAAAGGGAAGAGGGGATTCAAATGAGACTTTGTTAATAATTCACGAGCAGTCATAGTTTATGAACGTACTGTAGTTAAAATTTTAATAAAGTTCGTTAGAATTAAAAGTGAAGGTGGGGAATTTTCCATGCCCGTTTAGGGTTATGAATGACATTTAGATGATCCCAACTTCCCTTTCTGGTAGGAAGCGCCCGATTGGACGCGTGTGAATAGGTTTTAGTTTAGTTAGTCAGAATCGACCCGGCTTTCAAGGAGCATAGACGTTGTTTGTCAGCTCCCGGGGTCTATTTCACCCGCGGTGGAATCATGGGCTGGGAAAATAGAGATTTATTATTAAGAACACCAAGACTTGTTGTTAATTATATGTAAAAACAAGCAATGTCCAGCCCAGCTCTGCAGAATGAAGACCAACCCTTAAAAGAAGCCCAACAGATCGACAAGAAGAACATGGCGACGTGTTAAACAAAGAACCAGTAAGCAGAGTAAGCAAGTAAGACTATCATCAACTATAACATCTACTATATATATATATATATATATATATATATATATATATATATATATATATATATAATATATCCTTCATTTTTCATAAGAAGAGAATATCATAATGGTATAAATCAATGATTTATTTTAAAAATGACTAAAAAATGAGTAAAAAAATAAAACAAATTAACTCTTCGACCGCCCGTCTAGCCTAAATAAGAGTCTAAGTTGAGTGTTGCATGTCATGGAATGTTCATCCAACAGGATTCCGTTCTTAGCATCACGGGTCGCCACCCACGGCCAACAGGTGGCAACATTTAGGGGTTGGGTCTGCAGAGGAGCAGTCGATGTATTCTAAAACCCCAGCCGACAAGGACTGACTATGAATTCAAGCATCAACCGGATGTTAAGATTTCAAATACAGAATGTAGACTGAAAAAAATTTGCTCTCCGCGCAATATGATTTACGCATATCTTCCGGTTAAATGAATAAGAAAAAAAAAAAAAAAAAAAAGAAGCTAAAATTTAATTTTTGACTAATCAGAAGCCTTTTCGCTTCTTTTTAAGATCCCGGAAAATCAGCCTTTGTAATCCACCTTAAGTCTTTTTAAGTCAAATATATTTTTTTTCATCCGGATTACGAATAGAATATTAAATCACTCTCGCCGCCGCGCTAATCTCCGCCGCTCTGGTCAGCTTTTTGCAAAGCCAACTTAAACCTTTTTTTTCTATCACACATTACAAACATACACTCTGTCAAATGTTATGTGTTATTGGTGCTTAAATTAATGACGAATAAATGTTAAGGTAGACACGTTTGTCTTGCAGCGGGTGCGTTTTGTGCGCGTTGGGAGTTAATGGTTCCGACGTGTGTGAAGATGTTCTTCGTTGGGTGCCGGTAATAAACCACAGCTTGTTGCTACAATTTAGTTGTAATTGAAATATACCTGGACTAATTTTTTAAACCTGTTAGTAAATAAAATATATCCTGTGTGGAATATATAAGCACAATATTCACGACAGTTTAATAAGAACAAAATATTCATTTACTGAGACAGAACTTAGAAAAGAAGAAAATAACTAGTAGGTTTACATATTGTTGTATAAGTAAAAAGTTAATGATATGTAGTGGATGTTTCTGTTGATAAATTAGATAAGAAAAAGTCTTTCCATTAGAATATTCCTGGAGTTGTTCCTTTTAATGCTATTCAAAATGGCGGCAAATCACATGAAAGATTCCAAGATACTCAGCCATCTTTCTACGAAGAACGACAAATTGAGTGAGTCAAATGTATTACAATTTTTTTTTATTTCGTGTTAGTTTACGTCAAATATGTCACGTGGTCGAAGCAGTTCGAGCTGCCGTAGGTACCCGCTGTTGCTGTTAGTGTCTATGTACATTGCTTCTGTTATATAGCAAGTTCACGTGAGTATTAGGAGAGAGTCCGTCGTCTAAGTACTTCAGGTGAATTCTGCACAGAGTAATCTGTGTGTTCTTAAATAGTGGTTTAGAACCATCGCCAGTGTTCAGGTACGGGGGAGATGGGCATTCCATTATATCAGCTTCACTTCGTGTGTAATTTGAAAAACGCTCAGAAGGACGTGCAGCGTAGTCTAATTAGGAAATTTATGATTTACGAGTTCGAACATCGCGATAACTCCGCGGAAGCAACCAAAAACATTTGTCGTGCAAAAGGTAAAATGCGCAGTTGATCACAGTACAGTAACCAGACGGTTCAAGAAATTTCGCTCGGTTGCAATAATGTCGATGATCAGGCAAGGTCAGGATATTTTCCTCGTACGCCACTTGTACAAGGTCAGGCACAAAGGCCCTATTTACGTGGGACCACCCACAAGCCGACGACTCACGGGTAGCAGGCGGAAAATTGCGTCGATCCCGTCGGTATTCCCCCTCAAGGAGGGCGCCTCAGGCGCTGGGCAATAAACCCAGTCCTGTCCCTTTAAATCAAGAGGGCAGGTATTGCCTGGGGGATAGCTCTCCTGGAATCGACGCTATTAATTTACTACACCTAATCAAGCAGCTGAAGTTCACTGGACCTCCCGGTATGGAAAAAGTCAGGTAAGCCTAGAACCGTGGATACCAAGACCGTGCTCCAGATTTTTGCCCTGAATCTTCTCTTTTTATCTAATTTAAAAAGAATACAATTAAGAGGAAGGAGGAACTCTCATAGTTATTTGTAACTAACGAGAAGAGAGTCCCTTTTGTTTGAATTCAGGGTTCTTGCCATACAAGGTTAAACAGCTCAATTTAACCTACTATTTACTCATAGCTAGAGGGAGAATAGTTGGATTCGTACCTTTCCCAAGAGTTTAGCGCTGTGGGAAATACAAACAGCCGCGACCAGGATTTGAACTCATCTCATCGTGTCCATTTCCTACGACGTAACCATTACATCACGCGACCCATCTAAAATCTTAGAGGTAAATCCGGCCAGTAGCCTCACGGATAATATTAGGCAAACCCGGTAACTCATAGTCCAGTTGGTTGGTTGGTTGGTTGGTTGGTTGGGTTTTACGGCATGTCAACCCCTTGGGTTATTTTATGCCGAATACTTCTATTGGTAAAAAAAATGTTTAATGCTAATAATTTCATTTTTAATGGATAATACAATTTTGTTTATAAACTCATGTTTTTCTATTTAACCCATAGATGGGACCCTACAGGTACTACTCTCCGGGTCAGAGTGGACCAGGGAGCAATGGTGATGAAGGGGTGTTCCACATTCCCCAAACCTCCAAAACTGAAACCTAACCATCAGATAGAGTTTAACGTCATTCCCAGGACATATAGACCCGTAGCCACCGCCTTCTAGCACCCATATGATAAAAAGGGTTCGGGCTTGCCATAAGGGCAATAGGGTAGGTGCTAGGGCTTGACGTGACCACCTGATTAATCGGAGGGGGCCTCTCCGACCGCCCGTCTAGCCTAAGAAAAGCCTAAAGTGGAATATTGCAAGTCATTGACTGCTCATCCACCTGGGTTCTATCCTTACGCATCACGGGTCGCCACCCACAGCCAACAGGTGGCCCCATTTGGGCACCGACTGCACCTCTGCAGAGGTGCAGTCGGTGCATTCTAACGCCCCAGCCGAAAGGGTGGTCATAGTCCAGTGTGATTCGTCACCTTCACGACCTCGGCAAAAGCATCAATAGATGCCGAATTGTACGTTACTTTACCAAAATATTGCACAACTTTTGACTCACTCTCGTAATAGCTTGAGAGATACTGTAGAAACAATAACGTTTGCTAAAATACGTTGGTAAATGCATTTAGCTTAACGTAAATGTCGGTTAGTAAGTAAGTAAGTAAAAACAAAAACAAAAAAAACTATAAAAAAAACAAAACAATAAAAAAAAAAAACAAAAAAAAACTAAGTGCTTATTTTTAGCAGGCAGAAAAGAAAGAATTAAGGAAGTCTCTGAGGATAACAGGAAGAAAAAATATTAGAGGTTAAGGCCGGTGAAAAAACAACTAAAAAAGCTAAAAACGAAAACAGCTTATGCCGACGCATGGTGATTGAATAAATCATTGAAAAAGGGTAGGAAACAAAACAAAGGAAAAAGATCTCACAGACAGGTAAGTATATAGGTGTATGCGTGTACCTATGTGTATGGGGTGCGTCAGAATTGTATGTGTGTGTGTGTGTGTGTGTATGTATATGTGTGTGTGTATGTGTGTGTGTGTGTGTATGTGTGTATATGTAGGTTGGTGCACATTATTTTCTCCAGATTACCAACGATTAACTACTCTAGTAATTGGAACAATGAATTGGCTTTGTGTGGCGATAACGGTCTTGGTTGTGATGATGGTGGTGGTGGTGGCGATATTGATGGTAGACATGATGGTGGTGGAAGTAGTTGTGGTTGTGAATATGGTGGTGTGATGGTGGTGGTGGCGATATTAATGGTAGACGTGAGTGGTGGTGGTGAGTAATATGATGGCGGTGGCGATATTGATGGTAGACGTGATGGTGGTGGAAGTGGTTGCGGTTGTGAATATGGTGGTGTGATGGTGGTGGTGGCGATATTAATGGTAGACGTGATGGTGGTGGTGGTGAGTAATATGATGGCGGTGGTGGTGGCGATATTGATGGTAGACGTGATGGTGGTGGTGGTGGTGATGAATATGATAGTTGTGATGGTGATGGTGGCGATATTGATGGGTGGACGTGACGGTGGTGGAAGTAGTTGTGGTTGTGAATATAGTGGTGTGATGGTGGTGGTGGTGGCGATATTAATGGTAAAACGTGATGGTGGTGGTGGTGAGTAATATGATGGCGGTGGTGGTGGCGATATTGATGTTAGACGTGATGGTGGTGGTGGTGGTGATGAATATGGTAGTTGTGATGGTGATGGTGGCGATATTGATGGTGGACGTGACGGTGGTGGAAGTAGTTGTGGTTGTGAATATGGTGGTGTGATGGTGGTGGTGGCGATATTAATGGTAGACGTGATGGTGATGGTGGTGAGTAATATGATGGCGGTGGTGGTGGCGATATTGATGGTAGACGTGATGGTGTGGTGGTGGTGATGAATATGGTAGTTGTGATGGTGATGGTGGCGATATTGATGGTGGACGTGATGGTGTTGAATATGATGGCGATGGTGGTGGAGATATTGATGTTACTTGCGATGGTGGTGGTTGGGTGATGAATATGGTAGTGGCGGTGGCGGTGGTGGTGGTGGTGGCGATATTGATGGTAGACGTGATGGTGGTGATAAGTAATATGATGGCGGTGGTGGTGTCGATATTGATGTTACTTGCGGTGGGGGTGGGGTGATGAATATGGCAGTTGTGATAGTGGTGGTGGTGGTGATATTGATATTATTTGCGATGGTGGTGGTGGCGTGATGAATATGATGATGGTGTTGGTGGTGGTGATATTGATGGTAGTTGTGATGCTGGTGGAAGTGGTTGTGTTTGTGAATATGGTGGTGTTGTGTGGCGATAATGGTGTTGGCTATGATGATGGTGTCGGTGATGTCGGTGGTGAATATGATCATGGTGGTAGTTATGGTGATGTTGGTTGAGATAATGATGATGATGACCACTACCATCATCATGGTGGTGATGAATATGATAGTAGTGGTGGTGGTGATGATGATGTTGATTGTGATGACAATGATGGTAGTAGTGGTGATGATGGTAGAAGTAGTGGTAGTGGCAATAAAGATGTTGGTTGTGAGATGGTGATGATGGTGATGGTAGTGATCAATAGGTTTGGTTTGGTTTGGTTTGTTTTACGGCATATCAACCTCAGTGGATCATTTAATGCCGACAAAGTTTTGAAATAAATTCATTCTTAATGGATTTTTAATATAAACTTATGTTTTTCTATTTAACCCATAGATGGGACCCTAACAAGTTCTACCACTCCGGGTCAGAGTGGACCAGAGAGCAATGGTGATAAAGGAGCGCTCCACATTCCCTAAACCTCCAGAACTGGAATCTCACCATCAGACAGTTTAACGTCATTCCCAGGACATGAAGACCCTCAGCCACCGCCTTCTAGCATACACCTCAGCTACCACCTTCTAATGATAAAAAGGGCTTAGGATTGCCATAAGGGAAAAAGGTTGGGGCAATCATAGAGGTGCTAGGCCTTCACATGACCAGCCGATTGATAGGAGGAGGCCTCCCTGACCGCCCATGTAGCCTAACTAAGGGCCAAAGTGGAGTGTTGCATGCAAAGACTGCTCAGTCACCAGGGTTCCGTCCTTAAGCATCCCGAGTTGCCACCTACGGCCAACAGGGGTAGATTTACCCCTTGGGGAGATTTACCCCTCTGCAGATGTGCAGTCGGTGTATTCTAAAGTCCCAGTCGACAGGAAGGTAGTGAGGAATAAGATGGCGGTGATAATGGTGTTGGTTTTGATTATAATACTGAGGAGTCTTAGCCTCCTGAGTATGACACTAAACAGCATCTTGTAGTGAAGTTCCAATTCTAGAGCTCTGGGGGATGTGTAGTACCAATTCTTCGCTATTACTCCCAGGTCCATTTATTAAATATTATGTGGTAGCATGGATTATGACGGACCCTGTAGCTAGAATTCAAGGGGCCAAGTGGAAAAATACCAAGTCGTTGGTAACCCTGACCCTAGAGGCGCAAATCTCGCGTGTCACGGGATTTAGTTCGTTTACATTCCAGTTGCAATCTCAGATTGGAGCAGAAGCACGTGCATCTCTCTGCTGGCGTTGTTAACTCCCCGCGTGGGAGAACATGGGCGAAATAAATCTTGATAAAAAAGTCTTGTGGTTTAATTAATTGCATGACTAAAAAAGTTAACCCTTAGAAGAAGCCCTAAGTTAGAGACTAGACAACATGACAACCAGAGAAGAAGAAAAGGAAACAGACACACAAGATAGCAGGAAGAAATGAAGCCACAAGTAAGTCTCAAATCTCTGTCTCTCTCTGTCTCTCTGTCACCCGAGTTTCCTCTCTCGATTGTATACCAGATATATAGCTATACAACACATTCTGACCCGGAGTAGTAATACCTGTAAGGGCCCCATCTATGCGTTAAATAGATTAAAAAATATATAAAAAAAATGAGTTAAAAAAAAGAATAACCAACAAAAACGAATAAAAGAAACGTCTTCGGCATAAAATAGCCCAAGTGTTTACATGCCGTAAGAACCAACCATTCAACCAACCAACCTATTGTTGTTGCTATAAAGCAATGGGCGACCTCTCAACTCTTTGGGTTCCCGTTGTTCATAATGATATTGATACTTCTATTTTGGAAGGAGTGAAATATTCTAACTAGCATTTCATAGTTTATTTTAGTCATCTCCGTTATATTGAGAATATGTATAATTAAAAAAAAATGGCGTTCAGGGCGAATACGAAGATGGTGGCTTTCATATTAATATTTATTATAACAATTATACAATAGATAGTGTTCACTTCCGTCGGTGTCTTTGTGGTAAATATCTATCTGGAATGTACTTCCAGGATACTACAATGAGATAATAATAATGTTAGTATAATAATGTTAGTATTTGAATTAACTTCAGTCTGTATTTTCTCAAGAACTTGCTGCTACAAACTTCCACATTCTTCTTCAACATATTGGACTTCTGCTCTCTGTGTCAATACATGTTTTTCGAAATCATTACTAGAATAAAAAAATTTGCCACACAGTTCACATTTGAATAACGTCTCTGCAGTATCTGCCTCCATATAAACTTTTAGATGTAATTTTGAAGAAAGGACAAAAAATTGCCACACACATCTCAGTAAAATTACAACTTTCTTACTTGTATTTTGTTCATGACTTCCTTGTAGAAAATATTTCAAAAGAAAAAAATTTCTGCTGTGAAGTTACGGAAAATCGAAATTTAGCTTTTCTGTACACTTCACACAAAACGGTTGTTTCTCCAGTTGGATCAGCTATATTTTTTCTTGCTTTTGTCGTGTCTACTGAATCACTGGAACTGAACCAGTTCTTGTCTGAAATGCTTATTGGCGGGAAACGTACAGGAAGCTCCAAGTTATTTTACAAAGCGTGTAGACGATAGAATATAAAATTAAAATAAATAAATAAAAGAATACAACCAATGAGATGATCAGAGGAAAATGAATGCAAATGTGTCGAGAAAGTAGACAAATAGCAATAAATAAATAAATGGAGAGGAGGGTGAATGTGTGTTCCCGTTGCGAGAATCGAGAAGAGGCAATTAGAAAAAAAAAAAAAGAAAAAGAAAGAAAAAAGAAAGAAAAAAAGAACGGAGTGTTAAAAAGTATTTTCACCACAATTAACATAAATCAAATAAATAAATAAATTAATAAATAAATAAATAAACAAACAAATGGAAAAAAAAGGAAAGAAAAAAAGGAAGAAAAAATAAAACTTTAGCTGACAATTGGAATAAAAACGAATTAAAAAAAAGCAAATATATAAACAAAACAAAACAAAAAACAATCAGCACCGCACACACACACACACACACACACACACACACACACACACACACACACACAGATATCCACATGTTTGCTTTTATACGCAGACTTGCTGACCCACACACACCGAAACATATACGTAGTCCTAGACACATATGTACATACATGGACTTAGAGAGAGCGAGAAAATTGTGGACACACACATACACACATACATTCACAAACACATACACACACATACACATTACGAAATCATATGTACTCGTATACCCACATATATATCCCATACATAAAATCATACAAGTATACATGTATCCTTGAGAAAAAGACCTATTTATTTACGCACACACACACACACACACACACACACATTTAAACACACACACACACACACACACACACACACACACACACACACACACACAGAGTCAGGCACACACACTCATACACAGATACACACTGCTATCGATGTTTGCTTTTATCCACATTCCTTCTGACCCACACACACTGAAACTACATATGTAGTCGTAGACACATATGTACACACATAGATATAGAGCGAGAAAATAATGAACACACACACACACACACACACACACACACACACACACACACACACACACACACACACACACACAACTTCGAATCAAGAGGAAAGAAACAAATAAATAACATTAAATAATAGCTTAACGTCACCTCAGAACCAAATTGGACGAATATTTTTCTTGTTTTATTATCTTTCTTTTTTTTTCTTTATTTATTTTTGAGTGTGTTTTTAATTGTTTTTTTTGTTTTTGTTTTTGTCGGAAGGATTTTTTTACAGGATTTCCTGATGTCTGGTAGGCAAAATTAAATTATTGGAATTCTTTTTTGTTTTGTTTATATTTGTTATTGTCTTCGAAATTTGAACTTTTTTATGTAAGGGAGCAAATATGCACACACACACACACACACACACACACACACACACACACACACACACACACACACATCTGTTTCTCACTACCGAATACGACCTCTTTACTTTCGTATTATTTAGACTTCCTCAAACATGCAGACGGGATGCCACACTTGATGCAATGCAAGCTAGTCTATCTAACTATTTTCAGTGAAATCGATCCTCACTGAGTGCACTATACTTCTGATGCAAGGCCAGAACTTTAGGGTACTTGTAGAAGTTATGTGTGTATGTTTTGGGTGTGTATGTGTATGGCCTCGTGTGTGTATGCATATGTTTATTTTCAGTGAGCTCGATCCTCACTGGGTGCCTTATAGTTCTGACACAAAGACAAAAACTATAGGGCAATGTAGAAGTTATATGTGTTTGTTGTGTGTGTATATGTGTATGGCCTTGTGTATGTGTATGTGTGTATGTGCCCTATAGTTCTGGCTGTGTATGTGTGAGTGTACGTGTGAGTGTGTGTGAGTGTGTGTGTATGTGTATGTGTGTATGTGCTTTATAGTTCTGGCTGTGTGTGTGTGAGTGTATGTGTGAGTGAGTGTGAGTGTGTGTGTATGTGTATGTGTGTATGTGCTCTATAGTTCTGACCTCATGCCGGAACTATAGGGCACCATAAGTTAAGTTTAGTAAATGATAACACATATCCACCACTTTAACATTGTGTAATAGTTAACAAGCTAGACGAGCAGACCATTGTCAGTGAGATCGATTCACACTGGGTGCCCCATAGTTTTGGCTTTGTACTAAACCAAGTTAAGCTTAGTAAATGAATACAGACATGTTCACGTATCGGGACAGCCCGCGTGAGAGAGAGAGAGAGAGAGAGAGAGAGAGAGAGAGAGAGAGAGAGAGAGAGAGAGAGAGAGAGAGAGAGAGAGAGAGAGAGAGAGGGCGTTAATTCTGGAAAAAGTCACAAGGAGGAGGAGAAGGAAGGAATAGAAAACGAAAAGATGGACAAATACCTAGACCTTGCCAGAAAATTGAAAAAAAACTTGGAATATGAGAGTGAACGTGATACCAATTGCAGTTGGTGCACTTGGAACGGTCCCCAAAAACTTGAAAAAAAAAGACTGGAGGACCTGGAAATCAGAGGAAAAATTGAGACCATCCAGACTACTGCATTGCTGCAATCGGCTAGAACATTCAGAAGAGTCTTGTAGACCTGAGGAAACTTGTTGTCCTCAGACTCCAGTAAAAGCCATCAGCGCTGAATTGAAAAACTCAAAAGGAGTGAAACTAATAATCTAAGCAAAAATAGATGACACAAGAGAACAACAATTGTAGGATGTGTAAAGAGAGAGATAAACAATCAACCATATATTGAACAAATGCAGCAAATTAGTACAACGAGAATACAAGGTTAGGCACGACTTCGTTGGAAAGGTGATTCACTGGGAATTATGCAAGAAACTAAATTTTGACAACTAAATGGTTATGCATAAACCAGAATCTGTTCTTGAGAATGAAACATAAAATTATCTGTGATGAATATGGATCACCTTATCCCAACCAGAAACCAGATTTTGCAGTTCCAGCATATCACAGGGTGAAGATGAATGAAAAAAAAAAAAAAAAGATAGGCAAATACCTGGATCTTGCTTGAGGATTGAAAAAACTGTGGAGTTGATAAGCATGTGGTTTATTTGTGTATTGTATCATTTATATATATATATATATATATATATATATATATATATATATATATATATATATATATATATATAAAATTAATTGGTAATTTGCTTGAAGCATTGTTAAGTATGTTATAATATATTAATAATTTGAAGGCAATTACAATGCGTATAAAAATTAAAAAAAAAAAGATGTTATTTTTGTCTTATCGATTTCAAAGTAGAAACTTCATCTTCCTTTCCTTTTTGTCTCTACTTTGAAATCGATAAGACAAAAATAACATCTTTTTTTTTATTTTATACGCATTGTAATTGCCTTCAAATCATTAATATATTATAATATATATATATAGCATATTTACCCGGTGTTGTCTTGGTGTTAAATATGTTGAACATGATTAACAATTTAAAATCATGCTCTAACAATATTTGAAATTAATGGAAATGGTTTATTTCTTTGAACAGGGGTTTTCAACTTAAAAAACATATGTCATTTCTGCATCACCAATTCCGAAAATTAATATTCCAAGAGACTACCTCAAAAGTATTTCATGTCATTTTCAGTTCTGCAGTGCCCAGTTAAAAATTCAAGATAGACACAAATGTAATTAATTTCATATCGAATTTCATCAAAATGTTGAAATTTCATAATTAACAATATTTCGATTTAATGGAAACACTGCAATGTCAATTTCAAAATTCAAGATGGCCACAAATATATTTCCCGTCATCTTGAGTTTCATGAAAATGTTGAAATTTTGCTATGACAATATTTTAATTTAATGGAAACACAGTTATCTTAAAATAAATTTTAAAATTAAATTATGTATTTTTATTTTGCATCTCACATTACAACAATGTTTAGTTCCCCAAAGTGCCAAAAATAATATTTCATGTCAATCTGAGTTTTATCACAATGTGATATTTCCAAATCACAATTAAATATAGGCTACAATCCCAAGGGTAAAAAAGCCTCTAGTTTTTAAATTCTGTCGGATGTAAAAGATGGCTCAATAATTTGTACGTAATGATTTATGTTCTGATTGGCTGACTATAAAATCACTAATCTTTATTTCGGAGCTACGTAGTTTTTATCCGTATTCTTGTAATTAAAACTTAATTAATTATCAAACCAAGAAACTTATGTGGAAAAAGTAACTGGTCACTTTTGTAATTTTATTTTAATTATTACGTAAAAGTTATTGAACCATTTTTTACATCCGACAGAACTGAACGTTTTGGGCCTTGTGATTGTAGCCTAGTATTTTAGTCCTTTTAGAAGTAGGAGTAAGGGCTCAACACTAATGTCGTCCCGTCGTCTCGGGGACGATAAAAATT
>CM042145.1:81290817-81330817 GCA_023376005.1 Doryteuthis pealeii
GTGTGTGTATATTTTATGTATATATATATATATTAGTTAATAATACAAAAATACTTAATGTCGACAACAATATTAAAAGATAAACAAATCTTGATCTTTATACATAAATTACATAAAATTAATTACAAAACCGGCGATAACATTCTGAAATGTTAAGAGGAAATACGGGGTTCGTAGGGAACTCTTAATTATCCCGATGACAGAAAACAAACAACACAAATGGAAATTATACACACTAGCAAAATAAAAAAACGCCTCCGGGCGATGTAAAAATAAATTTTTGAAAGATATTGCTTGAGGAGGTGGAAGTTAAAAATTAAATGTCAGAGACTTTGAACCATAAATCATCAAATCATCAAATTTATCAAAGGAGTAAAAAAAAAAAAAAAAAAAAATAGAACAATTTGAAATCGAAACTAAGTTCTATTAACTTTGAATATCTATTAAAATAAAACAAACTATGTATAAATATATGATACTGGGATGTATCTATTAAAACTTGTTTTTAAAAAACAATGAGGACTGTCTAATGTTGCATTCTCAAATTTTGAGTGATTTATTCTATGTTATGACGATTTTGGGTAATGTGACGTAAGTAGTGACGTAATTTTTGTTACAGACAAAAACCGGAAGCGAATCTCCATTATTAATAGATGTATTAAACAAAGATACAAAGATTGCTGCAAATTTGTTGGCTTTGCTACGAGACTTATCTTGAGAGGCGAAATTAACAGTTCGTTAGTGAAGTAGCAATAGAAAGGATTTCTTCTCGCCGTCGTTTGGAGTGCTGTTGAGAAAAGGTGAAAGTCTTTGGGATAAGTAAAAGTGTTGGGGAGTGCTTTTGAGACGCGTCCGTCCTGGTTGGTTCTCGTCCGATAAGTAAAGTTTGGGCAGTGCTTTTTTTGAGCGACTCGCCTGGTTAACTGCCCTTGGAAGTGGGCGGTGGATGGAGCCCTTGTTAAAGTAACCCCTCGGTTCGATAGCCTTCAGATAAGTGATAGGGTTTGATTTTAGCGCCAACATCGTATGTTGGCGATTCACCCCCTAGCGACAGGGGAAGATAATTCTAATATCGTTTTTCCGATAATCTCTTAGATAAATGGTACAATCTTTATTCTAAACCACGTTTCAGTAGTACGTATATATGTTTAAAAATTATAATTTAAATCTTCCAAAATAAACCACTAGCCTTCTAATTTAGCATCACCTTAGCAATGCAAACAAAACAATGATAATCTAAATAGAATGTAGACAAATGATATTACGTGTTAACAGCCTTGATAATGATTCAGAAGAGAGCCGAAAGTACTCGTATTGAAATGATAACTCTTTCGGATGTTTTATAAATTCTTTTCAACATCGAAAAAAATGTTAGAAGGATTGAAAGGACTCTTCAAAACATGGATTCTGTTATTTTCGATAGCATTTGTGTTGACTTTTTTTGTGGTCTAGATACCCGTTCCTATTTATAGACTCGGCGATAACCATATGATCATACTCTTGGCCAATCGCTGGCAGTACTCTGCTGCTGATACAATACTTATACCGGCAGTACTGGTCATAACTACTCATAACTACTTTGCCTTTCGTGGACGACGGACATAGGATTAAATCACTGGACCTTTAACAATACGCTGGATAGGACTTATTCGCAGGATAGGACTTATTCGCTTACTCAGGACTTACTTACTTTAAGCCCTTTTCAACTGGCCAAGGATGGCATTTAAAAACTTAACACGACTTTGGATGAAAAGATTCTGTCTTAATACACCTATTTCACACACACACACACACACACACACACACACACACACACACATATATATAATATATATAATATATTATGTATTATTATGTACGTATATATTAATTTATTGAACATTTTTTGAAATTTTGAAATTTCTGTGAACTTTATTTGAACTTTAAGGGAGCTCTCTACTTCTTAGTTAGATTACTTAGAAAGCTCCATTTCATACTAAAAATTCTAAACAAATTTAATGCAAAATGTATGCAGGTATGTAGATCTGTAATGCAAAATGCATGTACGCATGTTTCTTAGTAAATAAACAAAATTCTTCTTCTTCTTCTTCTTCTTCTTCTTCTTCTTATTATTATTATTATTATTATTATTATTATTATTATTATTATTATTAAGAAAACTATATGATCATTTAGAAAAAAACAAATACAAACACTTTTTTAAATTGTTGGTATTTTGTTGTGTAATGGTTATTGTCGTTGAAAATTGACACGGCACCCCGAGTTCAAATCCTGGACGAGGTTGTTTTTATTCCCCATAGTACTAATACTCTTGGGAAAAGTATGAATGTCTTCACTCTTTGGATAAATAGTAGGAGAGACAGGTCTCTTTAACACGAGGCACGAGTTAAAAAACTGTCCAATTCTTTCAAAAAGTCAACCTCTCTGATGACGGATAAACATCTGAAACCATTGGTAAGACGAACTTTGTATTTTGACTTAAATATATATATATATATATATATATATATATATATATATATATATCACTTGAAAATACATTTATTTATTGAACATTTACATATATTATATGTTTGAACAAGTTCATGGAGATGTCCTTATCTTTCTATTTTATTATATATTAAAATCTGCCGACCTCTTTAACTCATTTGTCTATTTTTATACTATATATATATATATATATATATATATATATTATATATATATATATATAATATATATGAATTTCAATATGATCGTCCAAAGGGTATGAAAGGCGATAAATTTTACCAATCAACAGCTTCTCGAAACCCACCATACCAGATGGTAAGATTCAGTTTTTAAGCTTCATATTTCCAGTCAGGTATGGATTAATGGGGCATAATTTAATATGAATGTCCTTATCTTTACCTGCATAAATACCAGAGCTATTCCCATAGAATTTGTCACTGATATGAGTATATTTGTATTTTTATAGGCCTTTGTTCGGTTCACAAACACCTATGGAATTTCCTTGCGTCTTTATTCCGACAACGTAAAAACATGTATTGCAGCTGTAAAGATACTGAGTAAATGGATGCTTACGGATGAATTCAAAGAGTCTGTGCTATTTGGTTGGATGGGGGTGAATTTCAATATGATCATCCAAAGAGTATGGAAGGCGATTTATTTCACCATTGAACAACTTCTCTAACCCCACTAGAACAGACTTTTTTTGCAGATCATATTGTTACTTCGATAAAAAGAATTGTTATATAGTCGTCATATTACATATCGACGTATCTATATTTTGAGTGACACCCGTGGTTTTGTCTTTCATATTTAATCTTCGTCTCTAATCTTACTTGTGAGTCTTTAGTTAATACTTCATCTGTAGCATGGCTTCGTTGATGGCTGGTTCTGTGTATCTTCTTACAATTTCATTACCTGATCTGGTATATATCGTCGCAGTAGTTCTTCTATCAGTCTGGTTCTGACTACTTAGCTGTTTCTTTAGTTACTTTTTCTTAATCTTAAGATGGCTCTATGTTGTTGGTTTGCTTTTGATTAACAACACAAAGCATTTAATCAGTGAATCACATTTTTATTTCTTAAGACTTGGTACCCAATAACGACGCGCGTGCAAACCCGGCTAAGTATGTCTTTATATTATGACAACTAGCAACAGACAGAGTATCTATTCCACACTGCTTCGCAACAGGAAGTGGTGGTCAGAGCTAAGGTTACGACCTGTCAATAATCTCCCTACTTCTACGGCAGGTTAGAACTCAAATAATATTTTCCTGATTTAATTCAAATCTATTTTCAACATTAACCTCGCATAATTAACAGAGTACCCGTCAATTATGCAACATAAATTTATGTCCTGTAAGCAACAAAAAGTCTTTTTTTGATAAAATCTTTAAATCGTTGCTGTTCAACCGTCACCCTTCCTCCGAACGTTAAGTTAAAATCCGACGAGATTCATCGATGAGATTTGAGATAATGTTACATAATTCGTGGGTAGCCTACGAATTTTGTCTGTAAGTGTAGTTAGATTTTGAATTAAAATTCGTTGAAATTCAAAATCGGAGGGGTTATATTATTGATAGGTAATGACCTTCAGTTGACACCTTGGCTTCCGCCAATGCGAAAACGTGAGAACAGGAATTGGGTTTTCGTTAGTTAGATTTTGGCCGCTAGTCAAAGGGTCTAAACGTAACGTTCACCTATTCCAAGATGCTAACTTCTCAACGCACGGTTGAAAATTCTTTTGGGCTTCGGGTTTTTAATAAAGAATAAAGACGTCTTGTAAAATAATTAAGTCTTGCTTATATATTACAAACAAAATAAGCATAGGCATCTATTCCAAGATGCTAACTTATCACCGCACGGTTGAAAATTCTTTTGGTTTTTAATAAAGAATAAAGACGTCTTGTAAAATAATTAAGTCTTGCTTATTTATTACAAACAACAAAATAAGCATAGGCGACCCAGCCCAGAAAAGGGAAGGAATCCGCCCAGAAGAAGATGGGCGCTGACGAAGCAGAACCAGTAAGAGCCCATCTCATCTTCTATTATATACCTGATATGAAGTGGATATATAACAATAGATTGGCATCGTAGATATATATAAATGAAATGAGACCAATATCAATCCGTAAAGACGAGTAAGAAAATGGGATGAGTCCATAAATCTATTATTATACTAAAGCTAAGCGAATCAATGTTTATCTCCCAAAGCATTTTTCCTGTTTAGTCTAATGACACACAATTCATACTAAAACATTTATACTAGACATTTCCAACCCGTCATTCGTGACGGGGCTCCGGTGTGCTTCGGCCACTGGACCGGTATGTTCAATTAATAGCTTCGGTCCCAGGGGGCTACCCCCAGGCAATACCTGCCCCTTGGGGACAGGGCTAAGTTTATTGCCCAGAGCCTGAGGCGCCCCCTTGAGGGAATGCTGAAGGGATCGACACAATTTTTGTTCTTTCCCATCCATGAGCTTCGGCTTGTGCGTGGGCCTACGTTAAAACGAGGCCTTGTGACCAGCCCATACAAGTGGGGTATGAGGCAAATACCCACACTTCATACTAAAATATTCCTTGCTTTTAGGAGTGAATTGAGTTTGAAAAAACATTCCATTTTAATTCATTCTAATTAGTCGTAATTTGCAATTAAGTCAAAAACTGACCCATCTCTCACATAATATTCTGCCTATCACTTTCCCCCTCTCTATGTATATTTGATTACCTCCTCATTGTATGTGTTAGTTTATCTGTGTGCGTAACGAGAGAGATGTGAGAGTGATTGTGAGAGAAATTTCCTTCTCACTTTATTTGTATATTAAGATTCCGTAGCTTAATAAAATTCCATGATCTATTTCAATTTAAATTAGGCCAAACGTTCCCTTTTTAGAAATCTTCCAAAATGATTTTAATGTTTTTTTTAACTCTCCGACCGTATTTAAAAAAATAATTCACTTTGCAAACTCCCTTTTCCCTAATCCAAATTATTTACCGATAGCTCAATGGGTGACCCAACAGGTCATGTTTTTTTTTCTAGTATATATATAAATGCATATATTCGTTTGCAGTGAGAGAAAATAGACAAATAGTTGCAGTTATGCTATTTCAATACGAAGAGTAAATGACACCACCAACTGAGGTTTTTGTTGGCCGTATGTAAACGGACAAAGAATGTCTTTCACTCGACTGCACAGGTTGAGGTCAGACATATTGGCTTCCCTGTACAACTTGATCTTTAAAGGAAGGCAATGCCATGTCAACGGGACAAAGGAAATTCTGAAACATGGCATGGAGACGAAGACGTGATTGGACGGCTCTTTTTTTTTCTTTTCCTTTTTTTCAGACCGCATATTTCTCAGCCCCCGATATCATCGGACGATATAGTGAGTAAATAGGCTAAATCTTTAATTCATTCTAATGGTCACATCATCATTGCTCCCTGGTCCACTCTGACCCGGAGTGGCAGTACCTGTTAGGGTCCCATCTATGGGTTAAATAGAAAAATGTGTTTATAAAGAATTGAGTATCCATTAAAAATGAATTTATTTCAAAACTTTGTTGGTATCAAATGACCCACCGAAGTTGATATGCCGTAAAACAAAACAAACCAGACCAAACAATGTCTTAATTTCTTTTTTTGTTTAGTCTTTTGATCTTTAATATACCGAATATACAGTATATACAATATATAATTGATCTTTTAATCTATTTTGCTTTGATTTTATTTTGTTCATCTTCTTATTTTTCTTTTCTTTATGTACATTAATTGCATACTAACTGTAGGATACTTTTCGTATGTTGAATAAATTTGTATGAATATTTGAGTTAGGACTGTAGTTTTGTTCTTCATCGCCATATGTTAACGGACAAAGAATGTCTTTCACTCGACTGCGCATGTCGAGGTCAGACATATTGGCTTTCCTGTACAATTTGGTCTTTAAAGCATAACAATACTATGTCAACGGCACAAAGAAAATTCTGAAATATGGCATGGAGACAGAGATGTGATTGAACTTTTTTTTTCTTTTTTTTTCAGCAAGCATATTTCTCAGCCCCCGATATCACCGGACGATTTAGTGAGTAAATAGGCTAAATCTTTAATTCATTTTAATGGTCACATTCTGGCTGAGGATCTACGAAGGCTGATATACCATTGAATATGAAAACAAACCAAACCAAATCAAACCTGATCCTCGCAACTATGGGTTATATAGTACCAGCTACTTTTTTTTCTACAATGGTGGCTTTGGAATTGAATACCCCACGAATGTTGACATGCCATTAATGATTCTTCCAACCATAGGGTAAATAGCACCACTACTATTCTTCTACAAGGGTGGCTTTGTCATTGAATACCCCACGAAAGTTGACATGCCATTAATGATTCTTCCAGCCATAGGGTAAATAGCATCACTACTATTCTTCTACAAGAGTGGCTTTGCATTGATATCACAGGACGATTTAGTGAGTTAATACGTTAAATCATTAATTCCTTCTAATGGTCACATACTAACTGTCACAAGCTTTTGTTTTCTGGTTGCTCCATATTTTAGGCCTTGTGCCAAACTGAGTTAACTTTACTAACTGGCAGCGACTATAAACAATTCTAGAGCCGAGGTCACTAACTGTTTGCTCACAGGTCACCATAAACATTGTTATTTAATTTTTACAAGTGTGTGTGATTCTGACTGGATGCCCCCTACTTCTGGCCTTGTGTCGAACTAAGTTACGTTTAGCTCAGTCGGTAGAGAATCCGCATAGGAATCGCAAGGTTCATGGTTCGATACCGGTCCCGCCAATTCAGAGCATGAATAGCACATATCGGGTAATCTGATATGTGCAGTAAAACATCAGAGAGCTAATACCCCTAGAGAGAGAGAGAGAGAGAGAGAGAGAGAGAGAAGAGAGAGAGAGAGAGAGAGAGAGAGAGAGAGTGTGTGTTTTATAACTATAGGATATTAAGATCACATTTTGAATAGCCTCAAAATAGATATCTTTGTGAGATTATGATTGAGTATGTGTCTGTGCGTGATGTGAGAGGGTGTGAGTTAAATACACACACACACATATATGTACAGAGAGAGAGAGAGAGAGAGAGAGAGAGAGAGAGAGAGAGAGAGAAGAGAGAGAGAGAGGGGGGAAAGGGGAAATAGGATATTTTTACAACTATTTGATATCAAGAACACATTTTTAATAGCCACAAAAATATTATTTTGTGAGATGAATTTATTTTTTTGCTATGAAGCAAATCCAAACAAGGCAGTGTATATTTACGGGTGAAAATCCTGAAAAAACCCTCACTTATTGAATAAACCATGTGAATAAATAAGTGCGTGTGTGTGTTTGTGCGAGTGATTGCGAGTTAACACAACAGAGAGAGAGAGAGAGAGAGAGAGAGAGAGAGAGAGAGAGAGAGAGAGAGAGAGAGAGAGAGAGAGAGATTTTTTCTCTTTCTTTCTCTCTCTCTCTCTCTCTCTCTCTATATATATATATATAATATATATATATTTCTCTTTTTCTCTCTCTTTCTCTCTCTATATATCTCTCTTTCTCTCTTTTCTCTCTCTCTAACAGAGAGAAAAAAATATATATATATATATATATATATATATATATATATATATAGAGAGAGAGAGAGAGAGAGAGAGAGAGAGAGAGAGAAGAGAGAGAAATAACGATAGAGAGAGATAGAGAGAAAGAGAGAGAAGATAGATAGAGATAGATACATACAGAGAGAGAGAGAGAGAGAGAGAGAGAGAGAGAGAGAGAGAGAGAGAGAGAGAGAGAGAGTTTACAACTATATGATATTAAGATCACAATACGTTTCATTATTGATTCAACGCGCATCAGATTCTCATAGCATTGACCCAGGAAATAATTATTTCAAGCGAACAGTCATATTCGCTCCAACAGTTTTCTGCATCACAAGATACTGATCAATTTTCTTAGAAGGTCGAGCAGAGAGTTGGCTTTTAAGAATCAAAATCACATATCGAATCACAAACTCATTTCTCGGATCGCCCATTCTTTAAGACCACCGTTCATCCAGTTAATTTATCGACATATTTTAATGCCCGTTGTTAACGATGAAATTTCCTTTGTACAAGGGCTGCTGAGCAAGTAATGAGACTATTTTTTATTTATTTTTTTCATTTTGTTTCAGGTTGGCAACCCTCACCTAAAAATCAGCTAATGGATTTTAACCTTCGAACACAAGTGGAAACCTTCAGTTCACGTGTATTATATTGGTCTGAAACTTATATCGATTTGCCGGACGCAAATCTCGTCGGAGACACCAAGAGGCAAGTGTGTAATGTGATGTACTGGGAATTATCCCGATGTCATCGGGTGATGATTGAGGAAGTGCAAGTATGAAGAAGTTATATCTTCCAATTTTGCTTATTGTTATAGGTGATACACCCTATAAGACTAATGGAATGCGCCGACAGGTTACTATAAGTAACAGGGATAATTGTGGCTTGGCAGTAAGCCAATGCGAGTAAGCCAATAACTCTATTTGTCGGACGTAATTTCCACTTATCTGTATTGTATTTGTCTACTTTCTGTTAATACATTTTTCTACATTTGTTACCCGTCGTTTTGTTCTTATTTGACCCCTTAAAACCTCACAACACTTATTAACTCATTACCTCTTTTATGAATAGATCAAGTCTTTTCATCTTTTCTTTAGTTGTTGTTTGTTTATATGTGTCTATCTATTGCTTACTCAAGTCGATAAAAGTACAAACACATTGTCTGATTTCCATTTCAAACATCCATATAATAATAATAATAATAATAATAATAATAATAATAATAATAATAATAATGCTGTCCTGGAGAATTAGACGCATAAAATTCTCTGGGACTTTGCGATACAGACGGATCACCTAATCCCGGCCAGGAGGACAGACCTAGTATTGATTAACAAGAGGAAGAGAACTTGTCATTTCGAGGATTTGGCCGTGCCCGCTGATCATCTTGTGAAAATGAACAAAAAGCAAAAAGATAGACAAATACTTGGACCTTGCCAGAGAACTGAGAAAACTGTAGAACATGAAGGTGAAGGTCGTGCCAATTGTAATTGTGCCCTTAGAATGGTACCCTCAAGGGAAAAGAATTTGGGGGAATTGGAAATCAGAGGAAGAATCGAGACCATCCAATCTACAGTATTAAGATCGGCTAGAATACTCAGTAGAGTCCCGGAGACCTGAGGAGACTTGGTGTCACTCAACCTCCAGTGAACCACCGGCTTTGGGAGGTGTGAAAACTCAATAATAATAATAATAATAATAATAATAATAATAATAATGATAATCATAAAAACAATAATTCCAAGGCTAGGCACGTCTGTGTGGGAAAGATGATCCATTGGGAATTGTGCAAGAAATTACATTTTCACCGTGCTACTAAATGGCGTATGTACAAACCAGAAACTGTCCTGGAGAACAAGATGCCTAAAATCATCTGGAACTTTTAAACGCAGACAGATCACCTGATCACCTTTGACATGCCCCCATTTTGAATAGCCTCAAAATAGATATTTTTGCGAGATTAAAATAATTTTGCTATACAATGCAGAGTTTAGATTTTTGAAAAAATTCTGAAAAACAATAATATATATATATATATATATATATATATATATATATATATCGTATCAAAAATATTACCAGTATAAATAATTTATTTTATAAAATCTGAAGTCTAACTAAAAAAACAAAACAACCCCCCCACAAAAAAAAACAAAGCAAAAAAACAAAAACAGACATATTTTTCTAGTCTATGAGAAAATCATTTCAAATTCTGACAGTGGGAATTTTATCGTACACATTTTATCGTTTACACTAGCGGTTCTCAACCGGGGGCCATATGGCACCCCGGGGACCATATAACATTTTACGGGTCAAGGCAAGCAAAAATGTTTAATTATAAAAATACAATAGGATTTTTAAACATCGAATGGCTATTGGGGTCCCCCAGAGTAAAATAATAATCAAAGGGGGTCATAGGTAAAAAAAAGAAGTTGAAAACCACTGGTTCAAACAAGTCTATATATTAATATTGGTGTTCCAAATCTTCCGTCCGTTATCATCTTGCAACACCCTCTGGTTAAAAATAACACCGTCTGAATTGTTCAAGATGCAATGCAAAAATGTAAATCCAAATTAACTGGTGTCGCTTAATCGCAGATTTCTTATTTGTCCCCATTTCATTTCACACAATTTCAAATATAAAACATCACAAATGGTCTTGTGTTGCTTAAATGCCCAACGTAAAATTAAAATGAATTGAAAAAAAAAAAAAAGAAGTTACACGTTTGTTTTATTTGTAATATTGAAATTGTGAATTACGGAATATATTTTGGTAATTTGACCTTAGGACTTTCCGGTTCCCACCTTGATTTACGCTATCTTTTAGCGAACCAGCGTCAGGCGAATTTCGGCCCAACTTAGATATTTTCTGAGTCGTATTTTTGTTGGCAAATTAATGTAGATATTTTAAACGCCTCATCACAGATTTTATCGTCAAATCAATGTAAATATTTTACAACCACTCTTTTAAGAAAGGGTGATAGAGGGTTAAATCAAGATTATTATACTTTTTACATATTCAACTATCTTACAATAGCTCTTAAGTAAACATATCAAAAATTGTAATAATTAAATTATCATACTGTGGTATATTCACAGGTACTGCTAGTAATAATTCTAAAAAAAATTGAAAAAGATTAATAAGTAGGCCTGAGCCTATTCTAGTAGTAACGGAGATTTAAGAGGTTTGAAATCAGAGTTTTCCTTCTCCTAGACTGGTTGCCTAACCAAGGTTCAAGAGCCCAGTCTGTCCTACTATTTACGCATAGCTGGAGGGAGAATAGTTGAAATCATACCTTTCTCAAGGGTATTAGCGCTATGTGAACTGTAACTTCATCCATGATTTGAACTCGGGTCGAGCGGTCCATTTCCTAAGACTCTAACCATTACACCACGCGCCTCCCCGATTATTATGAACATTTAAGAATGGTCACTGATGTTCCTAAATTACTGTGTCAAAATCTTTTTATTTGTCTATGCCTAACATGCATCTGATTTTAAAAATCTAATATCAGAAATATTTCCATCCTAAAATAGCCTCTGGATAGACAGCATTACTTGTAATGCATTTGTGTTTTCCTTCTTGTTTGACCTTTTTGGTGAGGAAGATTCGCGGCCTCTCAGGATTTACAAACTCTGCTCATGGCTACATAGAATTGCACTGTTTTAAAGTCAACGTTAACTTTTATCGGCAAATCTACCAAAAATAAAATAAGCGCCACTTGAAGATGATTTGATGCAGACTTTTTGTTTCTTTGAAAATCTTTATGTTAGTTCACGTAAGCTCATTACACTGCTGAAACTGTCTGTATCTTGGTAGAAGATATTCATTCTACAAAAGTTTCTTTGTTCAGAATTGCAGCAAAATTTACACAAAATTTAAAGGTTGGTTGGTTTGGTTTATTAATTTTAACGGCATATCAACCCGTCCAGGGTTATATCATGCCTAGCGGTTGGGGTGTTATACATATTGTGTATTCATATATACACTTCCAGTAATTGGCTCCAACAACGTGCTCGCATTATTGGGAATTATATTGTATGGCATTGATTTGTTTCATGTCTATATTCTATGGTATAATTTTATTTCCCTTAAAAAGGAGAAAATATCCCCAATGTTAACATTTTCAAATAGATCCTTCATATTGTTTGCTTTAAAATAATATTTTCTGATGTGAGCAAAAAATCTGCATTCCATCAATAAGTATTTGACTGTTAGGGGTGCCTGACACGTCTCACACCGTGGCTGTTGTTCTTGTTTGAGTATATAAGAGTGTGTTAGTTTTGTATGACCAATGCATAATCGGGACGAGGATCAACGGACAGGACCTTTTTCGGGGGCGATCAAGAAACTATCAAGGGTATCGGAGTATATATATTTACCTAACCCCTCCGCACGAGCAGGATAAGACACAAGGTCAATTTCTTAAGCGAGGTTTAACAGGTTTGAATTCAGAGTTTGCCTTCTCATAGACTGGCTACCTAACGAAGGTTAAAGAGCCCAATCCGCCATACAATTTGTCCATAGCTGGAGGAGAGTAGTTGGATTCATACCTTTCCCAAGAGTATTAGCGCTATGTGAAATGCAAACAGTTTCGTCTAGGATTTGAACTCGGGTTGACGAGTACATTACCTACGATTTATTATACCACGGACTTCCAAGCATCAGGCGGAGTATATGTCTTTATCCAACACCCCAAGAGCAGGATGCGACCCAAGGTCAATTTGTAAGCGTCATTTAACAGGTTTGAATTTAGAGTTTTCTTCTTCAAGACAGTTGCATAAAAGGGTTAAAGGTCTAGTCCTGATATTTATCCATAATTTGAAGAGAATAGTTGGATTCATACCTTTCCCAAGGGTAGGTATTGCCCCCCCCCCTATCCGGGAACTAAAAGGCATGCAGGACATTGCTGGAGAAGCAAGGATGAGCTCATAAGTGACGTTCTCCTGTGGAAGCCAACACATGGACATCCAAGTGAGCCCAGCAAGGACCTACATTGACCAGCTATGCGAAAATGCTGGTCGCTCCGCAGAGGACCTCCCAGGTGCAATGAATGATAGGGAAGGGTGGCGAGAGATTGTCATGGATATCCGCGCAGCATGCGTGACATGATGATGATGATGATATATATTATTTTTTTTAATGGAAAATGAAAGGAAAGTTTTTCCGGACCACCAGACAAAAATAGGGTGTTGTCTTTGTTGGTCTCCACCAATTTTTCTTAATAAAAGGACATGTACTCGGTCGCTGTACAAACAACATACACACAGACAAACAGAATCTATAACTATTACTTATCTATAAATTTATCTGTGAAATGAAATTGCTTCTTTGCAGCCATAAAAATACATCAAGATTATAATAGAATTTGATCGAGTTAAAGATAAAATATATTCAGGGCCAGAGATGCCACGTAATCTCATTAGATAAAAAGATTTAAACGGACATGTTGTAAAGGATTTATTGTGATGTTCCTTCTTAAGACCCATTAGGATTGAAGATATTTTTCATTTATATTTTTGTTTATTGATATTTGATATATCGGGGGAGTCATCTTGGCGTAGTGGCTAACGTGCTGGACTGCGACATCGAAGTAATAGCGTTCAAACTCTAGTCACGCTATTATGTTCACTTTAGGAGTAATACCCTTGGGAAAGGTATGAACCCCCTCATCCTTCCAGCTATAGGTTAGATAGTACCACTACTGTTTTTCCCCAAGGATGGCCTAAGCATTAGATATCATACGAAAGTTGATATGCCATTAAACACAGAAACCAAACTTTGATAAACAAATTGTAGTATTATCTTTATTGTT
Organism: Doryteuthis pealeii; assembly: GCA_023376005.1. Classification (NCBI taxonomy): domain Eukaryota; kingdom Metazoa; phylum Mollusca; class Cephalopoda; order Myopsida; family Loliginidae; genus Doryteuthis; species Doryteuthis pealeii. The sequence continues at coordinate 81,304,718 of CM042145.1, forward strand.
TCAGTATGTTTCAAATTAAAAAGAAAATACTATATATTTTGTGATTTTATATTTTTGTATTGAGAGAAATGACGTACATCGGATCTCAAAGCGGGCATGAACGTGTCTTGCGTGCAAGAAGAAGAAGAAGAAGAAGAAGAAGAAGAAGAAGAAGAAGAAGAAGAAATAAGTTTGTCAGAATTTTAATATAACCATAAACCATTTACCCATTCCTTAATCTCTTACCTCAAAAGAAAATAAAATATAGCTGCTTTAGCAACGCAATTTAAGAAATTACAATCTCGGAGCCAGGAGAATCGGCACGAATATATTTGAACGGACGCAATTTTTTTTTTCGAGATTAAGCTGTGCATAAAATATCGGGCGCAACGCTTTGGAACGTGCTTACCTTTGAGACTGCTGTGTTATCGTTGCAAGCAATAGACTTTATCGTCGGAGTTACGAAAGCGATTACGGGATCAGTTTACAAACATCAAGCTATTTCGACAAATAATGGTGGCTGGAACTGTTGGGATCATGTTACCTTGCTTTCACTAAAGTATGTTACACTCCCTCACATGTACAAGTCTTTTGTTTTCAACAATTTTGACACCAATCAACTTTTCCACTTGAAGCAATTCCCACAAAAGGAAGAGGTTTACCTAATGGTACGGTTATTGTTGGTAACCCCGGATTTGTAATATGCAGCTATCATTGAAGGGGATTAAAATATTAACTTTATAATCTTTGCCCGCAAAACAAGCAATCAAAAACATAAGTCTAAAAAGGTACTTACTGAAGTCCAAATTTTTTCACTATGGCTGGGGCGGATAGTGTTAAGGCACAGAGAAAGACGACTGGGTATATAATGTTCCTCTCGATAAACCGTAACCATATGTACAACTTCTCAAAACACATAACTGGGGCCGGCTCTGAAAAATAAATACAAAAATAATTTTAAAATAAAGATTTTTTAAAATTTTTATAGTGTGTTAGAAGCATTAATTAAAATGTAATAATATATTTTTGAAGGCAAAATAATGCAAATTTATGTTGAAAAACATTATTTAATTTTTTTTTTCCCTTGTTTTTACTCTTAATATTTTCAGGCAAGGCCCATCTTCAGAGAGTTGAAAAGTTTCCATCTGTGTTTGTTAAACTCAACTGTGGTATCAATCCGTTGAATGTTCTAATGTAAATTCAAACGCTCGGTAAAGATCGTAAAGTTCCGCTCGGCAAAGATCGTAAAAACTGTTAGATCCCGTGTTGCGTCTTGTTTTGCGGGCACATACTCGCACATACTGTAATTGCTGAAGCAATTTTTGTCGTATTGTTGGAGAAGCAATTCAACAAATGAAAGCGTGATCTTTGAAATTCTTAGTTTAATCTTAATTTCGCTAGGTTCCTGTTTTCTGGTAGCAATTAAATGTCTCGCAAAAATCTCATTCAGGATCTTGATAAAAATGACATCCGACTTAGCTAGTGCTAAAAATAACCATAATATATTTTATTCTAAGAAATAAGTCTTTATATTACAAAAAATGAATACAGTTCATAATTGCCTGTTGCATTATAGTGAAAAATATATTTGTTTTTACAAAAAAAAGCTAAGAATTAGAAATGTGTCATCACAATAAAAAATGTAAATTTTTTTTGTATTATAATTTCCTTTTGGTTTGCATTTAAGATAGAATAAAAAAGACCCTCAGGTTTGAAACATTTTCATGTTTTTGTTTAGCTCACCAAAGAAATTGAAAACTTTTTTTTACAATTAGTTCTAAATTAAAAAAACATGATTTTCGAAATAGCATTAAATTCAAATTTCGCCAATGGAATCCGTGTGATAATTAAAAATGGCGGGTATAATAATATTGTACTGAAGGAAGTGTAGGTATTTACTCAGCCTGTTTGCTATGGATAGGATACGTTACAAGTATGGGGCCTCCTGTGAGGATCGAACTCGCTATTCAGTAGTAAAGGATCTTCGAGTGAAACTGATGACAGAGTATGGCGAACTGTATTCACCTGGACGGATCCAATAAGAAAGGTGGCGTAGGTTATACCACAGTGGATTGTTTTGTACTTACTTATGAACAATTGTGAAGAATTTCATAAATCGATTGATTTTTATTTATTGAATTATATCATTAATCAGTAAAAATCGAAAACTAAATGTTTTTTAAAAACTTTTCCCTATTATAAACATTTTCAAGTGTATTAGTGAATATAATGCGCAACGGCATCTCATTTCTGAGTATAAGTCGACACTTACATACCAAGACAGGTGCGATTCATTTGTATATATATATATATATATATATATATATATATATATATATATATATATGATATGTAAACACGATGTGTTTGGATATGGCTTTTTGCCGACAATTTTTGGGAGAATATGTGCTTAATTTAAGTCGTACCTAATTTTGAAAATTAATTTTATTAATAATTAATTAATTAGGCGGAAATGCCTATTAAAAGTAAGGCTAAACAAATCGAGAAAAATCAATCTCTGTATGTACATTTCGGCCTATTAGGCCTCATCAGCTGAGCTATAGATAGGAAGACCGCCCTGTATATATATATATACTAGCAAATATATGCACCCTCCGGGTGCAAGTATTTAAGTTTTAATGTAATGAAATATCGTATTAGATTAGAGGCAGACAAAAAGATATGTAACAGAGTGGGGGTATAATAGAAAAATAGAAATGAAACTTACTCTTCCATCACTCCCGTCTTTCATTGCTGAATTTTACTTATTTAACTATTTAGTTAAATTAGGAAATAAAGAATAAAATGACAGTCATTTTTTTGTTAATGGATTTCATTTAAGATTCATTGAAGAGATTTTTGCTTATATTCATTAAAATAAAACCAAACAATTAGAAATCAATAATACTAAGCACATATTTAATAAAATCGCATTTTTAATATCAATATGCAAATTAGCCTTCCCATTCACACTGCAAACCGCTATTTTTGTATATATAAATACAATTGCATGTTATTTGTATGTAGATATGGAAAACACTAATAAAAAGGCGAAGCAATTTTATTAATAATTGAGGTTTAAATATAAATAAAATCATGGAGAATGTGATGTAAATAACTATGTTAATTGTGACTCGATTAGTAATATAGTTTCGGTTACAGACAGAAAAACACACAATCTCCATTATAATAAGATATATATATATATATATATATATATATATATTAAGAGGAGAATAAGAGACAATATATAAAGAAGGGAAATTATTTGTATGTACTTTAGTATCATGCACAGGACACGTTGTTTTTTTGGCGGTGGGCTTTATTATCTGTCTGTAGAGGATGCAATTAACCTATGTCTAGCCCCCGCTGATTTGGCATATATATATATATATATATATATATATATATATATATATATTATCCAATTGCCGCTTTAACTTTTCCGTCGCAGTGGCATGAGTAAATAATTCAAAAGTGCTCAATATATCAAAAATACAGAGCAGTAATAATACTAATAATATTATTATTCGAGGGAAAATAAAGGGTCTACAAAGGTTTCAATCAAATTTGATTGAAACCATGGTAGACCCTTTATTTTCCCTCTAATAATAATATTAGTAGTATTATATATATATATTATATATATATATATATATATATATAAAAATAATAAAATTCGAAGGCAATACAATGCGTAAAAAATAAAGACAAAAAGATTTTATATGTCTAATCGATTTCAAAGCAAAGCTTTATCATCAGAGATTTTTTCAGAAAAAATTTTTCTGAAAAAATCTCTGATGATAAAGCTTTGCTTTGAAATCGATTAGACATATAAAACATCTTTTTGTCTTTATTTTTTACGCATTGTATTGCCTTCGAATTTTATTATTTTATAACATACTTAACAATGCTTCAAGCAAATTACCAATTACTTATATATATATATATATATATATATATATATATATATATATATATATATATATAAAAACAAATTTTTTTGTGATGAAACAAAGAAAATACAGTGCTCAATCACAAATTGTGAGAGCTAATATTTATTTAATTTGCAGAGAAAAACTCTGCAAATTAAATATATATATATATTTATATTTCTGCTTGAAGGCAATTATAAATGCATGTATCGAACAAGATTCGATAATTATAGAAAATAATCTTGACAAGTAAATCCCGCAAAGAATGGCTCGCTATGTAGAACACCGTACGGACTGTTTCGACTTTATTAAGTCTCTTCAGCGATGTATACTAACGACTCCCCTCCGACAGGAGTCGAAACCGGGACTGCACAGGCATAGTCAGAGACCATATCCGTTCGGCTGCCGGTACATAGCGAACAATCCCTGCGAAATTAACCTTGTCAATGATGATACTACTATACACGCCCCTGCCATAGCAGGCAAGTGGACGTTTTTTATTTAGTAACAAACCCGGCCGTTAGCTCTTCGCGAAGTGAATAAGATTTTGGATGTTTTTCTTTATAGAAGCAAGTTGAATAAATTATTATTTATATTTCTGCTATATATATATATATATATATATATATATATATATATATATATATATATATATATAATACTATTATCATTAGAGGGAAAATAATATCAATACTACTAATATCATTATTAGAGGTCGGAGGGAAATCGTTAGTATATACCGCTGATGAGACTTAATAAAGTCGAAACAGTCTGTACGGTATTCTACACACCGAGCGATCCTTTGCTGGGATTACACTTGTCAAGTTCATTTTCTATAAGAAAAAGTATCGAGTTTTATGCGATACATGCGTTGTAAGTGCCTTCAAGTAAAAATTTAATATATATATATATATATATATATATATAATATATATATATATATATAACTTTCAGAGAAAGAAAACTTAACAACACGTCATCACTTTAAAATATTTATTTCGACCAGAAACTCAACAAATTGAGTCTAGCCTCATCAGATAGGTTTTAACATACAGTATGGTTGTACAGTGAGATTTCGATGATTCCAAATAAATTCATACCTTACTTACCAGTCATTTGGATTACCTTACACACACACACACACACACACACACACACAATATATATATATATATATATATATATATATATATATATATATATATCATAGAAAGGAAGGAAAAACTCAACACCGTAATTCCATAATGTGTGTGTGTGTTTTGTTTATGTATGCAATAAATTTCCAATCAAAATTAAAATGATATATATGTATTCACATGAGGACTTGTTGATAATTTTTCATATATATATATATATATATATATATATATATATATATATACATAATCATAATATGTATTTCTTTATATTTATTTTGTCTGCATGACTGGAAACTTGTAAAATGCCTCTACTTTTATTTCTTTGTCGCTTTTTATGTCGTGTCTCGGCCTTTGAAGCCATTATTGGATTATTCGGGAGTACCGGATGCTCGCCCAATCGATAGACACTCCGTAGGAAAAACAACCAAGCGGAACTAGTCATAAAGCTGCTCCAGTTATTACTCACCGGCTTTGATTCTTCTTTTATGAATGTTCACACCGGTCGTATCGGCGGTCTCTAGCTGGTGGGTCAAGCGACAGCAAGTCTCCTCACTCACATTGTACTATCCTTAGTAGAGTAATTAAAATAGACGGTGTGGTCTAATGTTGCTATCAGCCAGACAGCGAGGGGGTCTATACCATTTTCATTAGCACTAGAACAGTGAGATTTCTCTGAATGTTATCTGTGTTATTCGGACTATTGTCCCCATCTTTATTGAGAAGGCTCCCGAGTCCAACAAGAAGTACCTGAAGAAGGCCGGAGGGCATATCGGCCGAAACTTTGTACAAATAACAATAAAGATGGGGACAATAGTCCGAATAACGCAGATGATACTAACAGTGAGATTGTTTTGCATCTGAGGTGGAGCGCCATACTTACCACACAGATCCAACCCGTGCTACTCACTTTATGGTACGTAGGTGGATGCTCTACGGTCTGAGATAAACCCGCCCTTAAAAAATGCTACTTCTACTAATAATTACTCTCCTTGATATTCTGACCAAATGCAGTCCAATTTAAAATTTATTTTTTTTCCAAAAGTCTTTCACACTCTTTCAAGCACTCAAGCAATAACGAATTTGACATTTCGACCTTTTCTTTTTGGGAGGTGGAGTCTAGCGGTTTAGCACAGTTTGTAGAGCATCATACAGGGTGCCCCCGCCCCCCCCAAAAAAACAGAACCCAAATTCTGTTTTTTTTGGTCACCCTATATATATATACTATTACTGATGCAGACAACCAGGACCCAAATTCTGTTTTTTTGTGGTGGGAGGGGTTCACCATGTATTTTTCATGAGACTCATATCGTGCTTCATTCAGATAAAATTTGGGCGAGAATATGTAGACATTACCCTTTGCGTGCGGAAATACCGAGTGTTTAAAAAAATTGATATTATTTCCTAATCCAATAATTTGACAAATTCTCGTTCAAATGATCTCAGATTTTAACAGGATGTATAGAAACAACTGAAAATTTTGTTAAATATTTAAAATCCTTTCCTTTTCCAATGAATAGCAGTAAACAGAATTCTGAATTGTTTCTTGTTAAAATTTGAGATCATGTTGGATTCATTTTGGTTTAAGGTGTACTGAAGATCACAACTTGAATTTATAAACTGTCCCAAAACAAAATCGGCCAATCAAAAACGCACAAACATGTATTTAATTTACTATTTAAAGGCGTTGATAAATTGTACTACGATTGCTCGCTGGATACGTTTGACACCATGATACACACGTCGTCTTTTGCTTCACTCCAACCGCGGTTGAGAAGTCTGTTTGAAAATAAAAAGATGTGATCATTGAAAATATAAGCCTTATGTCGTCTTTGTGAATAATGGCTAACCAGCTTCTAAAGAACCAGAGTCATCAATAGAAGAACATAAGTCAGACCAGCATCTTTAGAAATGTCCCAGCTACGCAAGAGACAGACTAAAATACCAGCCAGCTACTCAACTACTCAAGTAAGTAACAAGAGATAAAGACTTTTAAAATGCGGGGTTATTATACGAATGCCTCTAATGCCCATGGTCCTCTCATTGTCTCATAAGATCTTCTTTCTCCTTTATATATAACCAGTAAAAAGGTTATATAACAACATCGTACGTTTAACTTTGGTGATGTGGTGGCAACCTGTGCTTTCAGCGTGACTTGATAGTCATCATCATGTCGCGCTGGCAGCACGGATTCCCTAACTCACTCACTCTCACCACTCGTTTCTATCTGTCATCTCTTCTGGCAAGCCCTTCTCACGTCTACGTCTATGAAGATATTGCCCTACCCTGGGTGTTTTAATCCCCAAAAGGTGGGGCGCACAAGTAACCTGGAAGAAATCTGCAATATTTTTAATAAAATAACTGATGCATTATAAAATTCATGGATTGATATGTCAACAGTGGAAATTCTATTAAAATCGGACAACTCTCTGATTGTTGGTAATTTTCTGTTCATCAATCAGGCTTGATATTGAATTGTTACATCTCAGCTACCATAGTATTAATATATTTCGCGCACATTTTTTGTAAACAAGCGGGATTTCTTTTCTGTTTGTTTGGAATAAAAATGATATTACATTTAAATAACATATAAAAGTGTGAGTTATTATTCTGTAAATAGTGTATATGATGTTTTTTGTTATTAATTTCTGAAGAATAATCAAGCTAAGTTCCAATTACCGTCGAATTGGTAAGACACGGCAACAAACGGTTGTAACTTAATACAATCCCGTCCTGTCGCAATTCTACTGCAGAATGACAGGGTATTTATAAAACTCCACAATATCATAGAAACCAAGCAGCCAATCAGAACTCAGGGAATGGAATTACTCAAATGCATGAATGGACTATTCTATAAATACCAACTGTCTTGGACACTGCTTCAATTGTGCTTAGCTAGTTGCTGTTATTCAAACCAACAGTAGACTAACTGACTTAAATAATTTCTTAGAATAAATTTTATAAGCATTTTAAAACTTTTAATAACGTGCTTTGTAAGAAGTTAAGTTACAACATGTCCAGTTTCGTAAATTTTGTGGCAAATTTAATGTTTAAAATGTATTACAGTTGCTAACTCTGCTGTATATATTCTTTTTGTGATTAGCCACGTTCAACAACAACATTCGCCCCTTTCTGGATTACTTCTCATCTGTTTATCTTCTGATTGCTTCTTTGGACATAAATGGTGTCCTTGCTTCCCGAAAAGAACTCCCACATCTCACATGTACATCTCAGTACTAAAAATATTAAAAAGATGTTACCTTGAACTGTGCGAACGCCGAAGAAAAGAATTTATAATGGACAATAAAAAATTACCCTTTCATCCCCATCAAGAAATCCTTTTCTTTCTATTTTCTCATCTATTGAAATCTGTCGATCCCCCATAACTTGATTAGCTATCATTTTGATACTACTATACACGCACCCACGTACATGCATACATATACACTACTTATTCCCACACACGTCCGTACGGATAGACTCACTCCCACATGCGTATGCATACATATATGTTATGCCATACGCATATATACTCACATAGACATAATCGTAACTACACGCATATGCACTATTACACTAAATATGTGCACACGGGGACAAAAGTGTTATATATATATTTACCAACCCCTCCGCACGAGCAGGATGTGACACAAGGGCAATTTCTTAAGCGGAGTTTAACAGGTTTGAATTCAGAGTTTTCCTTCTCCTAGACCGGTTGCCTAACCAAGGTTAAAGAGCCCAGTCTGCCCTACTATTTACCCATAGCTGGAGGGAGAGTAGAATTCATACATTTCCCAAGGGTATTAGCGTTAAGTGTTTAGACAAAAGTGTTTATAATGTCGCACGAGCATAAACATCGGCACCAGCGAAGGTGACCAAACTTTTCACAAGGATTATATCATTTTTGTAAGACAAATGTTGTCCATATAGTCCATCTTTTACCGGCCCATTATTCACAACTACTTTTGGTTTCCGTAAAGATGTATGAGCAATTTTTCCAGGGGTTGATGGACACCTTGCGGCTTTCATGTTAGACACCATGTGCACAGACAGCCGCACAGTAGCTGTCTGTAAAAAGGCAAAAAACATGTGGGTTACTAGAGAGAAGTTTCAAATTCTATTGTCATATGACTAGCATCCGGCTCAGTGGTTATGGCATCATCAGCATCATCATCATCATCAAGGTGTGCTGACAGCACACCCTTCTTTGATTCTCTCTCGCCATCCGTACCTATCAGCCATTACACTTGGTAGGTCCTCTTGACGGCATCCATACAGAGCTAATGAATGCCAGCTTTTGCTGGTCGGTCAACACTGGTGTGTCCATATATAGGAGTGTATAGGAGAACGTCACTTATGAGTTTGTCTTTACATCATCAGCAATGTCCGGTATACTGTTTTGTAGGGTCCTGCTTCCAGAATTTGTTCCAAAAAGCAAGCAGCATCCTTTTTCATCTCACTTTTTATCCAGGCGTTTTGTAAAGTCCAAATAGGTAATCATACAATAGTACGGACACGGCTAAAGCTGGAAAGAATTCTCATTTTATTTTATCAGATAAAAGTGTTACATAATCTATGCGGTTGCATAAGATTATTGTCAATCCCCTGTATTTCTAAAGGGATGGCCTTTTTCATATCACGGGTGGGACTTTCCATGGAATATTACAGAAAGCCCGCGAAATACGTGAAGTCACGTGGGACCTGGTTGGGTCTTCAGTTTCAGTTTGGACGTCAGGCAGAAAAGATGTACTGCCTTAACTGGAACTCACCTGCATATACGCACTATGTTTAGTTACATGAAATGTTTAGTCAAGTAAATAAAAGCTTACGAAAATAACACGACTGATCTAGAAGAAGAAATAAGTTAAGTGCGACCGACCACCAAGACGAAGTCCAGACGCTAGAAGAATAGAAGAAGTAAGAAAGTAAGTAAAGAGGTATACAACAAAAGATTTCTATATTTTCGTGAGCCTGTCAAAGCATATGTTGACATCGCTTATAGTAGATGAGATATTGCTAACGAGGTATATGAACTGATATACTAATTTAGGATGTTTTCTATTTAATAAGGAGATGGCAACAGCACATAAACTCTGATTTCGCATAGACAAATGCATCGTGCTCTCTGTTCCAGGCTCTGTGTGTGTGGGGGGGGGGTCCCCGTGGGTAAGTGGCTAACGTGTGGGACTGCAGCATCGTAAGCGAGTTCGAACCCGAACCACGCAATTAATAACCCTGAGGAAAGGCACGAATCTCCTCATTCTCCGGCTATGTGTTAGATAATACCACTACCGTTCATCTTCAAAGACGGCTTGGGCATTAAATAACCCACGAAGGTTTATATGCCATTAAACAAAAAAACTACACCAGGCTATGCAGCAGATTCGGCTTCAGCAGGTATATTTGCAAGAAGAACTAGATCAGCTGCGTAGTCTGCAGTAATAGTTTTTTTTATATATATAGTTTTATTCTTGCTTTTTTAAAATGTGAAACAATTTTCTTTTATTAGATCGATTGATCTTCGCAGTACATAATCTTGGCAGATTATGAATCGAATAAATAAATAAAATCCTAATATTTTTTGGTTTAGATTAAACTTTCGCCGGGTTAGCTCAGTCGGTAGAGTGTTCGGCTAGAAAACAAAAGGTTCCTTGTTCGATACCGGTCCTCGCCAACTCAGCGTATGAGTAGCACAGGGATCTGTGTGGTAAAGTAAGGAGCTGATGGTAGGTCTGGTGCTCCACCTCAGATGCTAAAACAATCTCCTTGGTCTAGCGCTATTGAAAAGGGGATAGACTCCCTCGCTGACTGGCTGATACCGACTTTAGGCCGCCCCGTCGACTTTACTTACTTATACTTATTTAAGGGCGATGCTGTACACATATACACACTTATAACATCTACAGTAGCTCTTATTTTTGGATGGTTTATAAGATGGGAAGTAAGTGTCTGTACAACTACTGTTTTGCAGGACTTCCAGGATTTGTTAAAAAAGAAAAAAAAAAAACCAAAAAACAAAAAAACAAAAACAAACAAAAAAACAAACAAAAACAAAATCAAACAAAAACCAGCAGCATCCTTGTGTGGTTCCCATTTTGTTTTTTCTTGAGGCATTTCATTAAAGTCAAAGTGTTAAAACCATACGACAGACACGGGTATGACTTGGAAGGATTCCTGTTTCATTTCACCAGAGAAGAAGTAAGTAAAATTCATTGGGGTGGCCTAAAGTCGGTATCAGCCAGACAGCGCTAGACCAAGGAGATTGTTTTTGCATCTGAGGTCGAGCGCCACACCTACTATCAACTCCTCACTTTACCGAAGAGATCCCTGTGCTACTCATACGCTGAGTTGGCGAAGGTCGGTATCGAACCAGGAACCTTGTGATTCCTAACCTCATAGTATCAGATTTAGATATGTAATAGTCAGAAATAGATAATTAAAATCCTGGTATTTTTGGTTTAGAAGAAAATGAAAATTTTATGAAAAATATTGGTAGCGGGTGTACTTATTGATGGGGGATAATGCACACACACACACACACACACACACAGGTTGGTTGGCTGTTTTACGGCATATAAACTCATTCCTGGTCATTTAATGCCGAATCAAGTAATTTTGATATCTGGTTACTTACAGTACCTGATGTTGCTTAAATAGTCACCCATCTACTTAGTGAACAGGTTCATCGCTGCTTAACATAGGTGAGCTAGCTAGAACCGGTACTTTCAACGTAACTTAACTGTAAACCACACTGACACACTTGTTCGTAAAGTCTACAGTAGCAAACATAGAAGGAATACCTTTTTTTGTTGTTGTTCCGTTCATCCGTAGTGGGCTTCCCGGGTTTTTTTTTGTACTTTACCGTATAAAATATTTGTATATTATTATACACACGCCTGCCATATTTCCGGACCTCATTGTCTACACCAGCCTCCACTTACCGACACACGCGCGCACTCATTATCCTTTTTTGTCGAATTCCACGTGGAAGCCGGCTGACTAATGTAAAAACATATTCAACAAGACAACTGTAATCTCTTTTCAGTTTTCATATCGATCGACGAGCCGCTTTGCTATGTTATTGAAAATGGTAGTAGATAAGTAAGTGCGAAGCTTGCACAGATGGAATCATATGCACATTTCATGGAGTGGCCTATGCTAATTTATGATATTTCTAGCTGCGTCGACAACGTCGTCGAGATGGTTGGCTTTCTTGCCGGAGATGAGGTGGGGTTTTTGTTAAACTGAAAAGATTATAAATATCATAAATATTATTTGCTGATCAATTCAAGATAGATGTACAAACACATAGAGAGATGCACCTTAGTATGTATACATATCTATCTATCTATCTATCTATCTCAGTCTCATTCTTTCTTTTTTATCTTTATCGGTACATAAATAACTATATATATAAGAGAGTTTTATAATTTGCTTGAAGTATTGTGTATATATTGGTTTGGATGTTGATTTTGAAGGCTATCACAATGCAGGTGTAAAGAAATAATAATAATAAGGTAACAATGGTGTTGTGTGTTAACCTGTACTTTATTCTTGAATTTTCGAGATAATATCTCTTTTTTTTCAGGAAGTTCCAGTGATCTTCTGAAAAAGAGATTTTATCTCGAAAATTCAAGAATAAAGTACACAACACCATTTTTACGTTATTATTTTTCTTTACACCTGCATTGCGATAGCCTTCAAAATCAACCTCCAAACCAACTATATATATATATATATATATATATATATATAATGATAAAGGTACACGCTATCATAATAAATTTGCTCTACCAACGTATTGAGCACTTTATATTTGTTATATCGCTGCCTTATCATTGTGAATCTTGCATCAACTAACCATTGTGACCTGTTTCACAGGTAAGTCACCTTTTCCACAAATACCATATATATATATAATATATATATATTATATATATATATATATATATACGAGGTGTGTCAAAGAAGTATCGAGATTTCTTATACTTTTTGACACACCTTGTGTTCTGAAAAAAATAGCGTTCCATTCATTAATTCTTTTCAGAATACATGTGTGTCAAAAAAGTACCTAGTTTAAAACTGCATTTACCAAGATAGAAATGAAGAATGAATGGAACATTATTATTTCAGAATACAAGGTGTGTCAAAGAGTACAAAAATCTCGGTACATTTTTGACGCACCTTGTATATATTAGTTTCTTTCTTTCCTATTATATTCATATCTATCTATTTCAGTCTGTTTCTTTTCTTCTGTTTCTTTCCGAGTATATCAACAGCTATATATATATATATATATATATATATATATATATATATATATATATATATAATTTTTTTCTTTCTTTCTTACCAAATTCATATCTATCAATCTATCTATCTCAGTTTCTTTCTTTCTCTCATTCTTTCTTTGTTTGGTTCGTTTGTTCTTTCTGTCTTTTTCTATTTTACTTATTATATTCATATCTATCTACGTATGTTTCTTTCTTTGTTTTTTGTTTGTTTGTTTGTTTGTTTCTTTCTTTCTTTCTTTCTTTCTTTCTTACTTTTTGCTTTTTTTCTGATTATATTCATATCTATCTATCTATCTTTTTCTTCCTTTCTCGATACATTCATCTCTCTCCCTATCTCTCTCAAACTATCTATCTATCTCTCTCTCTCTCTCTCTCTATATATATATATATATATATATATATGTATATATACAGAGAGAGAGAGAGAGAGAGAGAGAGAGAGAGAGAGAGAGAGAGAGAGAGAGAGAGAGAGAGAGAGAGAGAGATGAATGTATCGAGAAAGGAAGAAAGAAAGAAAGAAAGAAAAAGCTAGACAGATAGATATGAATATAATCAGAAAGAAAGCAAAAAGAAAGAAAGAAAGAAAGAATAAAAATGAAAGAATAAGAAAGAATCAAAGAAAGAAACATATATAGATAGATATGAATAAAACAAGTAAAATAGAAAAAGAAAGAAAGAAAGAACAAACGAATGAAAGAAAGAATTAATGAAAGAAACAATTATATATATAATTCTATTATAATATATATATATATATATAATATAAATATTACTTATAAAATGGAAACCAAGTTGTTGAGAATAATCTATTTGTATAAAATGTTTTGATTTTACAGCTTCGTCAGATTCGGTTAAATTTTCCTTTTAAATCTGTTTGTGAGTTGAGTGATTCCTGTATTTTTCTTCAATAATAATGTTTAGTATTATTTAGTAATAATAATAATAATTGCAAACAGATTTTCAAATAATTTTCAACTTTGAAATAAACAATAAAAAAACAGCAACTACCACTGAGAGTCTGTTTCCATGACGATTGCATGAACAACTGAATAACCCCCCTCACCCCCCCCAAAAAAAAAAATTTGTTGCATCTAGTAAAGCTGGCAATCGAAACATGTAATACGAAGAAATGATCATTTTCAAACGGATTTGTTTGCATTTTTCTGCAGTTATATTTCTTAAGAACATTGTAAAAGTAAAGTCGTCGGGGTGGCCTAAAGTCGGTATCAGTCAAAAAGCGAGGGAGTCTATCCTCCTTTCACTAGCGATGGACCAAGGAGATTATTTTAGAGTCTGAGGATGAGCTTTATACCTACTATCAGCCTCCTTACTTTGCCACGCATATCGCTATACTACTCATACGCTGTGTTGGCGAGGGCCGGTATCGAACCCGGACCTTTGTGATTCCCAGTAGAACGCTCTACCGACTGAGCTAAGCCGGAAACGCAACAGCCGCGCCGCCCGCTAAAAAAGCCTTCATCGGATGATGACAATGGGGTTTCGGGGCCAAAGTCTCAGTGACACCAGACTTTGTTGCTTTTCAATTATGTTGTGGAAATTTCAAATAAAAATACATCCCCGATTATATATATATATATATATATATATATATATATATATATATATATATATACGAGGTAGAGTAAAAAAGTAATGCCATTTCCTTTATTTCGTGAGAAGTTTTTTTTATAGTAAAACTAAGGGTTACATTGAGACCTTAACGAGGCCCAGAGCAAGAATCCGATGAGTAAGACCTAACTTGCCAATCGACAATGTCCTCCTTCTGCATCCTTCTGTATGACAATGCTCAACCACTCACAAGCATCAGGACAAGGGGGAAAATCGCCTAATTCTGGTGGACAAATTTACCGCATACTCCATACTTATCAGATTTATCACATTCAGACTATCTCTTGGCCCCGTGAAAGAGGGTTTGAGGAGCAAACATTATTCCAGTGACGTGGAAGTGAAATCTGTACTGAAGAAGTGGCTCAAAGAACAGTCAACAGAATTTTACGGGAAAGAGATACATGCTCTCATTCGAAGGTGGAACATTGCTATTGAGAGAAACGGTGATTAATTGGAGAAATAGAGATGTGATCCACAGAGGACCATCTTCATTTTGATGTATGAGACATGTTCCTATGTTGGTAATTATATCTGTCCTTAATAAAATGGCATTACTGTTTCACCCACCATCGTATATTTATATATATTCAGCGATCATTAAAATCGAACACAATGAAACAAAAGCCTGGCTATAATACCGACCATCGCAAAAAAAAAACATAATTCACGAGAAACAACAAGACAATAACGGATAAAAATATAAAAAAGATACAAGAAATTCAAAATCACCGAAATACCCAAACGGATAAAAAAAAAAACAAAATTAGAAATTACTGAAACAACATACTTTCTTCCCTCAAAGATGGACCCCTCAAAACTGTCTTCACTACTCAAGCCATACATCGAAGCACTATCACTAATAACTTACTCAATCATTTACCATACAACCTTTGATCCTTCGTTCCTTACCCCACCTAAACATATGTACTACCTACTTCTCTAACAACTCTTACTTCCCACCTTCTCCGTGTCCCTCATCTGTGTCCCTCCTACACATTTTCCTCGTCTATATATCATTCTGTTTCAAAATAACAAAGTTAATTCTGATGAAGGTTCTAAAACCAACAGAGCCGAAATATTAATCTAATGTAATTGTTAATTAGTTTTCGGACTAATAATCTTAGGACCGGTATGAACCCTCTTATCTGCCTCAGTAATGAGTAAAATGTTCTTCTACAAGGATAACTTTGGCATTAAATAACCAACAAAGATTGATATGTCATTAAACAAAAAACAAAAACAAATCAAATCTAACAACATGATTAAGAGCAGCTAGAGATAAAAGTAGAATTTGCTGTTAAGTTTGGCCACTGATGCCAAACTTATTTACTTTAAGACTGGAGAGCCACCATTTTGAATAGCCTCAAAATAGATATTTTTGCGAGATTAAAATATTTTTTGCTATAAACTAATTTCAAACAATGCAGAGCCTAATACATTTATGAAAAAGAAATTCGAAAAAGAATAAAATCCCCTTATTTATTGAATTATCCCTTGTACCTTCAGGTTAATTCTGTATAATACAAAATATAATGTTGTAGATCCTATAGAACAATACCAAAACGAAAAAAAGATTTTAAAAAAAAGTGTCACTCAACTCGCAATCCTTTGATAATCAGTTATGTTTTGTTGATTACACACGCACGCGGCGTGTCTAATCACCAAAATTTATATATATATATATATATATATATATATATACATATATTATATATTATATATATATATTATGTAAGGAAAAAGTTAAGTCTATCATTACTGCCCTATGTTTTTTAATATATTGAGCCCTTTTTGATTATTTATGATGCTACTACAATGGGAAAGTTAAAGCGGCAATTGGATACTACACACACACACACCAACACACACACACACCACACACACACATTATATATAATATATATATATAATTTAGGAAACCCCCTTACACACATCCATGCACATTGGTGTTGTATGATAGGCGATAGGCATATGTGTCCTTATTTACTCAGTATATATATATATATATATATTATATATATATATATAATATATATATATATGGGAGTAAAATATGGAAATAAATCCGACAATATTAAAACTTTGAAAAAAACAAGTTTCCAAAAATAAATGTTTATTTATCAACGCTTAAAGTTTCGGTTCTTTGAACATTTCATCAGAGTATTAAGGGATGAAGAAATTGATGGATGTTTTATAGATAACAGGAGATGAAAAATCTTTATAATTTTTTTGTTGTTGTCTAATTGTATTTGTTCAGCGTTATATTTTTGAAAGACGAGTCGCGATCCGCACACGCGAAGATGTCATGACGCGTGACGTAACTCGAAGAAATGCATTCAACAAAAGACAAGAAAAAGTATTAATGGACTGATTTTATGAGAACAAAGGGAACAAAGTGGGAATGATAACTAAATAATTAAATAAAGCCTGGTATTTTGTTGTTATTTAAAACTATGTTAGCTAGATACGGTGATATGTTAAAAAATCCATGTCGATTATTAAGGGAGGGCAAAAGCGAAATTGCACAGGCATCAAAAATCTGTCGTAGTCTTTTGTTGTGAATATGAGCTAATATTGTGGCATCATTGAAACTAAAGTTATGATCAGTTTTAAACATATGTTGGACGAAGGTGTTTTGAAAATTGCCCAATTCAATATCACGTTTGTGCTCATATAAACGCTTCTTGAAATTTCTGGCGGTTTCCCCAATGTATTTTTTGTCGCAATCATTACATGGAATTGCGTAAACGCCAGCCTTAGATTTATAGGATGGTGAGACCCAGCATTGAGTAAGCTTCTAATTGATTTGAATGAAATAGTAACGATTTTGATACCAAGGTTGTGTAAATTGTTTTCTATGGAGTTAATGGAAGAGTTATTAGGTAAAACTATGTATCTATGGGGAAGTTTTGTTATATTAGAAGATGTATTAGTGGAGGTTTGTGACTGTTTCTTTTATGGATTTTGAGAGCTTTGGATTTAGCAGATTGTATAAAAGGTTTAGGGTAAAGAAGATTTAAAAAGGAATTTTCTATATAATTAAAACCATCGTCTAGGTATTTAGGGGTGCAGATACGGAGGGCTCTAAGATAGAAGCCAATAATAGGAACAAATCTCTCCACAAACTATCACAAAAAACATACATAATTTTAATACATTTATAAAAAATTAGTTTCCAAGGAGGACAAATTCTGGTCCTCGCTTATAAATTATCACTCCACTATCCCAAAGATTTATGGTCTTCCCAAAACCCATAAACCAAATATTCCTCGAAGACCAATTATCTCTGGTATTGGTTCTGCCCCCAATAATATTGCCAAATTCTTAGCCAAAACCCTATCCCCCTTATTAGGTACTATTAGCGATGCACACATAATTAATTCTGGTTCACTTCTCAACAAATTAACCAACATCAATATGAAAAACAAATCCTTAGCTAGTCTTGATATAAAATCTCTGTTTACTAATATACCGGTCGACAAATGTTTAAAGCGATTACAAAATCACCTATCAAAAACTAACATTAACTTACCTCTATCCATCTCTAAAATAATTAAAAATTGTTCTTTATACACGTCACATTATTATTTCCAATACAACAACATCTATTATAAATAGAAATTTGGTTTGCCCATGGGATCACCTCTCAGTGGGGTTCTCGCATGACTTTATCTTTATCTTTTTTAAAACAAGTTTTAATAAATACATGACTGGTATTATATATCTATATATAGTTTGTTTTATTTTAATACATATTTAAAGTTTACATTTCAAATTGTTTATTTTTTAATCCTTTAATGAATTTGATGATTTTACTTACTTAGGGTAAAACTCGCTGACATTGAATTTTTTACTCCCCAATTGTACTAGTGAAATTAAAAAATAGATATAAATTTAAAAAAAATAATAACAAACTCCCATGAGCCTTCATCGGAAGAACCCTCCCCGTATATGCAGAAAAAAGGACCCACTTCTGACCCCCAAGAGAATCTCTCAGCCATTCAAGTTGAAGCCTTTTAACTGTGTCTAGACGCTACTACTACTGGCCAGGGAGATATTTCCTTGCCACGTGGTGGCTATGGTCGTTGAATAAAGCCGAAACCATAAAACCACCTTGTGTCTTTGTCTCTTTTTATTTTCGTTCTTTGAATCTCTTCCTTTTCAACGCAACCACCAAATAAGATGGGGTTAAAATCAAATCGTAAGAATACGCACCGAGAATAACCACAGCCACCTTTTAAACTCTGAAACATTAAACCTCTTGTAACCCCATAAACTTTGTGGCTTAGAAGTTTTTGCTTAGTCAGACCTTTTGACATCGGATTGCTTACCTTACTCCTTCTGACTTAATGGTCGCCCATCTAATTACCAAGCAGGCTCATCTTTGCTTAACTTCTGACGAGAGTCGGTGTTTTCAGCATTTCATCTTAATGTTACCGCTGCAATTCCTTCTTTTATTTGAAAACTTTTCTTCTCCATTTCTCTTCAGATCAGATTCCTTTTCCATCAATCCGGACAATAAGAACAGCCTCGTTTTCATTTACATCGCTGTAGACAACCTTGGTTTCCATTTTGTATCAATCTGGTCGATATAGACGCTCGAGTTTTTGTTATGCATCGACCCGTTTCCTTCTGTCTGTAAATTAAATCTTTATTACAGTATTTATAACTTCTTTTTCTCCTGTAAGACGGCTCTATTTTTGATGGACTTTCATTTTATGTGTTGATCAGGTATTTTCTCGTATCAGATCAATTTCTGTCCACAACTTTTGAATTGGCCTATTTCTGACGCTATAAACCAGTGTCATTACATGTTTTTATTACGACTCTCTCGCTGCACTTTAGATCTCGTCTCTTTTCTCGCTTGGGGCAAATCTCGTTCCATTCCACTCCAGATTAATATTTTTCTTCTTTTTCTTTAAAAAAAAAAATCTTTTTCTTTTCTTAATATTAGCGATTCCCATTTTAGACTGACGGTCGGCATACAATTGTATATTTTTGTAGCTAAAAAAAAAAAAGAGTTCAAAATTCGTTATGGAGCCTTTAGATGCCGTCCTTTGATTATAAGTCGATTTGAATTTCAAATTTCAACAATGGTGGCAGGCGTCAAATTTTCCCGCTCAGAGAAGCCATTCTAACTTTATTAGTAGTTATTGGCAATGTCATTTTTGTATTTATAACTTTCAATGCGAAATAAACTACGTCCAGCCAACGATTTTACGGCAGAAGGTGGAAGTAATTCCGAAAAAGAAATTACTAACATTTCATACTGGATTAATAAACAAGTTAGTTTAAAAAGAGTATTTTAATATTATTCTCATATCACTAACTAGCAGAGTAACTCGGTGTTGTCCGGGATTTAAAAAATTAAAAAAAATTTCTCATCTATATTTATATAAAAACCGATACGAGGTTCACCCCAGAGGCCATTAAGGCGTAAGGAATGAGATTTGATAATTTACTTTAGAAGCATTGTTGAGTAAAGTATATTATTATTTATATTGTTTTGCTTGAAGGCAATTACAATGCGTATATATAAAATTCGATAATTATACTTACGCCGGAGCATAGGCCTAATTTGCGATCTTCTCAACGTCCTTTGTACTTTGTATAGTAGTGACGTGTTAATTTCGCATGTATCATGTACTACGTATCGGTGGCCCAGATGTAGAATCTCTGATTCTGCGTGCTGAGTTCCCGGTTTCTGTCGGAGGGAAATCGTAAATATACATCGCTGATGAGACTTAATAAAGTTGAAACAGCTGTACGATGTTCTACGTGGGGCAAAATATTTGCCGAGTTCGCTTTTCATGATTATTTTCAATAAATATCGAATTTTATATGATATACGCATTGTAATTGCCTTCAAGCAAAAAATATAAATAATAATATACTTTACTCAACAATGCTTCGAAAGCAAATTATCAAATCTCACACACACACACACACACACACATATATATATATATGTATATATATATATATATATATATATATAAACGAAAGTGACGTCACAACAATTAAAAATCAAAACGCATGCTGCGTTCCTTTATGTATACTGCGTTCCTTCTCTAATGTTTTTTTCTTACATCTGGTCGTTTTAATCAATTTCAATCAGAATTATCTCGAAGATCATAACGGTGAAACCTAAGTTGATATATTCTTATCTTTTTATCTGTTTTCTAAATTGAATTATTGAACATATTTTATATTTATTCATAATTCCGACTTATTCGGTTACTTCTTTCTATCGACGGTCAAAATTGTGACGATTTTTTGCTTTCACCGTTAAGTCATCCTCTCTTCAAATATATATATATATATATGTAGTACAGTGAAAAATTCGAAAAAACACAGGTTCAAATAAAATGAGTGGCATTTATTCAGCCAACGCTGCAGTGTTTCAATCTGTTTAGTATATCTTCTTCAGGGTCTTTGATGATATAGGGAAAAGTAAAATTTTATCATAGAATAATAAGGTGACTGTTATCGGTTTGTTTACAATGTTTGAATGGAAAGTCAGCGTTCTTGGAAATAGATTCGAAAATTTATGAGACGCATAGGATAAACGGTTTTGAAGTCAAATATTTTTTACGTTGTGTGTGAGTGTATGTGAGAGAGAGAGAGAGAGAGAGAGAGAGAGAGAGAGAGAGAGAGAGGAGAGAGAGAGAGAGAGAGAGAGAGAGAGAGAGAGAATGTGCGTTTGGAAATGTGAGTAGATTAATTGTTTTTTTTTTATTTGGGCGTCAGTGTGTCTGTGTGTGCGTTTGTGTGTGTGTGTGTGAGTGCGCGCGTGTGTGTGAGTGTATGTTTATTTTATTTGTTTATTTGCTTATTTGTTTTATTTTAAGTACGTGACGAGAAAGTGTGTGAGTGTGTGCATGTGTGTGTATGTATGTGTGTGAGTGTGAAATTTATTAGTTAAAGTTGTAATTATTAATTTGTTTTTATGTTGTAATTGTTTGTATATCTATTATTTATTTATTAAATATTAAATGTACACAAAGTAGGTTTCTCGCTTTCACCAATTTTTGAGCATTTAGTTTTAAAGATCGTCTAATACGAAGCCCTCTGAAATCCTTGTTTTTGATACATTTATAAATTAAAGCAAATAAGTATGAACTCTGCTAGAAACAAATGAAGGGGTGATGATTTTAACATAAGCTACCATTGTAATTTGAACATTCCTTTAACTATTTACTGGTTACTAATTGTGAGTCTTTTAAGTTTCTATTTTATATAATCATTGTAATGCATAAAGTTATAAAAGACATGATTAAGATGCAAGAATGTTCTAGTAACTTTTATCATGCCATCATATTAAACTGCTCTACATAAGAGCCCTTTGAAGCAAAGGAAAGCCTCATTTCATGGCATAAAACTTTTGTAATGATATGCCTATGCTTGCTTCAATTCCATAAACCAATTGGGAAGCTGAAGTTGTTAATTTTACTGCCCATTCAACACTTTGTGAGTGTGAAGGCAAATCAGGCAACTCTAATTTTATCCCACTCTTTTATGACTTCAGTTCATTATCTAAAAATTCTTCAGTGAATCCAGGCTCACAAATTCCATTTTGAGTCAGGTTGATCAACTGTGACTAATGTGTAGCATCAAAATTTATTTTTGGTATTTTGTTTGCCTCTTTTTGGTTGACTTCCCTCTCCTGAAAAAAAAAAAAAAATGAAAAATCAATATATTGAATTAAATTGAAAGTTCAACCTTGTCTTAATTTTTAATTTCTATCATGAAATTAGGATATTACTTTAAATTGAATCTATAAATCGATGAAATCATTTTAATCAATATTATCTAAATGAACTTACCGAATGGCTAAAATTCTTTTTATAGCTTCGTCCCTCACTTCCAGTTCATCTGACTTAAACATTGAATACAGCATATTTTTGGTAGGAGGCCAAAAGCATTGTGCTGAATATTTTTTAATGCAATCTTCTGAATTTTAGGTGGTAGCTCTTTGATTCTTTGCAGAATTATGAAAATATACTATTGCTGGTTATGACATTTATTGTCTCTTTTAATTTCAAACCAACTAACTGTATAGACTTCAACAATAAATTGGATTAGGCTGTGTAGTTTTGATATGTTTTCAGGGTAAATTCCACGAGTCCACAAACACATTAGTCTGGTAGCTAACGTTAACCATCTTGCCTGATTTAAAGGTTCAATTTTCCATGCAGCATATCTAGGGTTGACTTTCCCTCGTGAAATCCCTACTGCATATTCTAGAAGAAGAAATGTCAAACAATGTATCCAGTTGTTTTACCATAACTTTCTTTTGTGCTGAAGAAACAAATTTTCTATTTATCTGATGGGCTTTTTCGAAATAGGTCCTTTTCAGTTTAATTATAATATACCTTTCGCTTAACAGAGGCTAACGGGGATTAACTGTATTCCAAATATCAATTATATTTTTTAGAAAATAACTATATTGGATTACTTGTCTAAAAGTTGGCGGCTCTATCTTATTTAATGGAGAAGGTGGACCTCCAAAATTTGAAGAATAAGGACTACGAGTTCGTTTTCCAACCATTGTTTTAGAAAACTATCTGAAAAAAAAATGTATTTGTTGTTATAAGAAATGTTGTTATAAGAAATTGAATAAATTGAATTATAAATTCAAGAGTGAAATTTAAAGAAATGGAAAAATATAGGAAAAGATAAAATGTATTTACTTACCATATAAATAAAGGCAAATCGTTTGGTAGCACGCAAAAAAACTTGAAAAATAATGTCTAAAAAATAAAAAAATAAAAATAAAATAAAATAAATAAAAATTATCTATCACTGGGAAAATAAAACTACTTATTTCTTTTTTTCTAATAATTAAGTTTGTTAAAATAAAAAAGGAAAGATTTAATTATTTTTCTGTTTTAAATCAGCTCAAATGAAATTCAAATGTAAACAACAAAACGTGCTGATACGGTAGTTTCTGCTTAAAACGAGGTCGGATTTGGTTAATCTTTATACTTCTTCAATTAAATATTTTTGCAGCATTTTCTTTTTTATTTACTTCTATTTAATCTACCAAGAATTACATGATTTTGAATGAAATAAAATCTTTTATTAAGCCTATTTTTTACATGTTTTTTCTTCAAAACTACGGTTTAATCTAACCTACTTATTTTTCGGTTAACACTGAGCGAAATTCAAAACATTCGATTTTGTTTGTATTTAAATGCGTTTGCTCAAACATTGTTAAAGTTTTATCGAAAAATATTTGGTACAATTATTCTTTATGTTAATTAGCAACTTTCTCCGTTTGAACCTAGTGTTGGTATAAAAATCGACCTACCCTAATGCATATGCATACATACATATATCTACGTATATGCATATAAGTATACATATACATACGCGCGCATACACATACATGTGTACATACAATACATAAGTATTGAGATTTTTTTATAAAAACTATCTCGTTGAAAAGTGAGTGTGTGTGTGTGAAAAGAGAATGTAAAGAAATATAGTGTCAATGTGATGGAAAATTTAGATTTTGTTAGGTGATTCCAATACTATGATGATGATATTTATAGTATTATTGCTGAAAACGATTGGAGAGAGAGGAAATTGGGGGGGGATTTGGGGGAAATTTATATATTGTTATCGTTAAAGTGATTGGTGTAATTGGTAAGGTAAAATAAGTTGTTGTGTGTTGAAAGTTTAAAGGAAAAATCGTATTACCTGATGAGTGTGTCTGATAATTATTAGTAATAATTTAGTTATAATTAAGGGAAAATAAGTGTATAGAAAAACATGTGAGATGTTTATTAAATATAGGGAATTTTGTAATTCTCGAGGACAATTTTGGAGAGGTGGGGCGACAGAAGGAAAAATCCGGGTCTCTGTTTTATCGTGTTAAAAATGGAGATGGTGCTAGATTCTACGATCAGATTGAAACACTGCAGCGTTGGCTGAATAAATATCACTCATTTTATTTGAACCTGTGTTTTTTCAAATTTTTCACTATATCACATACCGTCGGATTCACTTCCATTTTTCTCTTCACACATACACACACACACACACACACACACACATATATATATATATATATAAAGTAAATTAAATAAAGTAATCGGAATGGCCTAATGTCGATATCAGCCAGACAGCGAGGGAGTCTATCCTCTTTTCTCTAGCGCTAGATCAAGGAGATCTTTTTGTGTCTGAAGTGAAGCGCCACACGTACCATAAGCTCCTTACTTAGTCGGACGCTCTACCGACTTAGCTAACCTGCCCTATATATATATATATATATATATATATATATATATATATATTCATAATTGAAATAATCTTTCTGTCTCTTTCGCCTTTCTTTTCCTTCGTCCATTCCTTTTCTTTTTCCTTCTTTCCTATCTTTCCTCTTTCATTCTTTCTGTTCCTTCTCTCTCTTCTTTCATCTGTTGTTCTACCTTTATTACAGTATTTATAGAAGAAAATTCTATAAATACTGTTATAAAGATTTAATATATATATATATAGAGAGGGCCGGGTTAGCTCAGTCGGTAGAGCGTTCGGCTAAAAACCACAAGGTTCCTAGTTCGATACCGGCCCTCGCCAACTCACCGTTATGAGTAGCACAGGGATCTGTGCGGTAAATTAAGGAGCTGATGGTTGATGTGACACTCCACCTCAAACGCTAAAATAATCTCCTTAGTCTAGCACTGGTGAAAAGGGATAGACTCCCTCGCTGTCTGGCTGATACCGACATTAGGCCGCCCCGACGACTTTACTTTACTTTAATATATATATATATATATATATATATATATATATATATACCAACCCCTCCGCACGAGCAGGATGCGACACAAGGTCAATTTCTTAAGCGGAGTTCAACAGGTTTTAATTCAGAGTTTTCCTTCTCCTAGACAGGTTGCCTAACCAAGGTTAAAGAGTCCGGTCTGCCCTACTATTTACCCATAGCTGGAGGGAGAATTGGATTCATACCTTTCCAAAGGTTATTAGCGCTAAGTGAAAATGCAGTTACCGCGTCCAGGATTTCAACTCGTGGCGACGAATCCATTTCCCATGACTTTAACCATTACACCACACGCTTCCACTATATTATATATATATATATATATATATATATATATATAT
>CM042145.1:81335817-81360742 GCA_023376005.1 Doryteuthis pealeii
GTCTTAAATTTGATTAATTTTATCGATTTTATGAATTTTAGGGTTGTTTTTGCCAAGAGGTTAAGGAATTGCGTTCATTGTATATTTACATCTATATTTTTTGTGCAACCCGTCTAGGGTTGTTTTTTTCCCCCAAGAGGTTAGGGAATTGCGTTCATTGTATATTTATATCTATATTTTTTGAGCAACCCGTCTAGGGTTGTTTTTTTTCCCAAGAGGTTAGGGAATTGCGTTCATTGTATATTTATATCTATATTTCTGAACAGATGTTTCTTGCCCACAGTTATATCATATCAGGTTTCAAGTAATCATTACTATTTAATGATTAATTGATTGCTTTTAACGGCATATCAACTCTCGTGTCAAGTTGTTTTTTGCCTAGAGGTTAGGGAATTGCATTCATCGAATATTTATATCTATATTTTTGTGCAGTCCGTCTAGGATCATTTTTTCTTCAAGAGGTTAGGTAATTGTGTTCATTGAATATTCATATCTATATTTTTTACTGATGTTTTTTAACAGTATTTGCACAGTTATATGATATATAGTTGTATGGTTTCAAGTATTACTATCTAATAGTAATAATTATATGGTTTTAAGTAATTATTTCTATCTAATGGAAATCATTTGCTTGCACACAGATATATAATTTCAAGTAATTAATAATAATGCTTAGTAAATAATTATAGCTTCGAGTAACTATTCTTAATACAAATTATTTACAGTTATATAGTATCAAGTATTCCTATTAAATATTAAACATTTGAAAAAAATTAGAGAAAATAATTCGTACTCTAATAAGTTCACCAATTCGAAATTCTCATTGAAATGATTTCAAATTTTAACAGTATGTGTAAAATAACTCGAAATTCTATATTTAATATTTGATATTTTTGATGTATTGAAATTTTTTTCACTTGAAAAGCAAAGGCGTTTAAACATTTGAAAACATACATTCATATCTTATGAATAAAAACGGAATGGTCCATTATTCATCTGAGATGATGATTAAGCATTACACGTGCAGGTTGTTCGATTAGTTTAGTTTTTACGGCATATCAACTCTTTTTGGGTTATTCAATGACAAATATAATCATATTGATAAAAGATTCTATGTTTCAAGTTCTTAATATCTTCAAATATTTATTAATTGTGTACATTTCTGCGCAGTTTGTTTCATTCAGTAATTTTCAGATATTGTTTTTATATACTTTGGTATTGTTTATATTCTTTTTATTTGTCAGATCTTTAAATTTTTCCATATATATATTGGTAATCCTTAACTTGTTCCTCGTAAATTCCTACCATAAAATAAATTGAACTCTCATTATATGTCCGTGTTTTTGCAATAAATGTTTTATTTTTCTTGCACCCGTTATTTTAAACTTTTAGAATATACACATTGAAGTGAATATTAAAATAAATAAGTAAGATATATTTAGTATTGTATAATTAGTATATATTTAGTATTGTAAAATAATGGTTGCAAGAAAAATAAAACATTTATTGCAAAAACACGGACATAAAATGAGTGTTCAATTTATTCTATGGTAGGAATTTACGAGGAACAAGTTAAGGATTAAGGATATTTACCAACCACTCCGCACGAGCAGGATGCGACACAAGGTCAATTTCTTAAGTGGAGTTCAACAGGTTTGAATTCAGCGTTTTCCTTCTCCTAGACTGGTTACCTAGCCATGGTTAAAGAGCCCAGTCTGCCCTGCTATTTATCCATAGCGGGAGGGAAATTTGGATTCATACCTTTCCCAAGGGTATTAGCGCAATTTTTCCATACAGACCCACTATCTTTAGGAAGGATATTATAGCATCTATTTTAGTTTATTTTTTAAACAATTCTTTTATATTGTTTGTGCTGTAAAATATTTCTTTTGTCGGGATCAGATCAATGCATTCAGTGTGAATGTAATAACTATTAGTAAATAATAATAATTATCAAGCAACAATATCTAATTGGTTAGTTGTTTTGTTGTTTTGTTTTTTACAAGCATTTAATGCTATTAAAATTTACAGCATTTAATGCTATTAAAATTTGGACGAGAACTGGTTAAGCTATTCGATTACGAAATGATATCTGTTTTTCTGAAACATCCTGAACATCTCGAAGGATATCAAATGTTTTGAAATACCCTGTATATTGCCAAAATCCTGTGTGAGTCAGGCAGAGTAATGGAAAGGGGGGGAATTGATTGAAGGGTAAAATAGAGTTTCGAACGGGGAAAGAAGGAGAGTTGATGATTGATGGAATTGTTTAGTGAGGTGTTATTTCTTCTTTGTCAGTAGAGCGAGAAATTAGCAGAATGAGGAGAGAGTCATGTCGAGGCCGGGGAAAGTAGTGTCAGCAATATTCGGTTGCAATGCAAGGGTGGGGGGTAAAAGAAAAAAGGTAAGTACAAAGTGGGGTGAGGGGCGAATGTAATCATGGAACAGCAGGATGACCTAACGGTTTCAATTTCGACTGAGGTTTCTTGCTTTCTTCTTGCACTAGGGACCTTGAAAAAGGCATGAATCTATTATTCCCAGAAAAAGGTCCCTCCAAAAATATAATGTTCCTATTTACCCAACCACAGACAAGAGGTGATAGGGTTATCTTTTCAGGGAGTACAGCTGGTTTGAATTCAGGGTTTTCCTTCTTCAAGATTGGTTACCTAACCCAGTCTGTCCTACTATTTCCCCATAGATAGGAGAAGAAATGGATTCATGTCTTTCCAAAATGCAGTAGTGTGAAATGAAATGCAAACAGCCTCATCCTGGATTAGAACTCGGGTCACCGATTCTATTTCGTACGTCGGTAAATAGTTTGGTTTGTTTTCTTTTTTTAATGGTATATCAATCTTCGAGGGTTAATTAATGTCAAAACTATCCTTGTAGAAGAAGAGTAGTGGTAGTATTTAACTTATAACTGGAGGATAAAAAAGTTAACACTTTTAACAATGGTATTTGTCCGATCAGTACATAGCGTCCCTAAGATATTTACTGGTTCTAAATCTACGGACTCAGTTTAGTGTCATAAAGGACACTCTTCTTTTGGTGGTATAAGGCCGAGACCTTTTGTTATGTCAGGGTTCTGTAAGCTGTATATAATTCAACATCCCGTTCTAAAAAAATGAGGTGGTAGTACGTGTTAAGTTCCCATTTCTGGGCCACACAAACCTGTTTGAAAATTATTCGTATTCGATAAGACTGTGTGCAAAAACAACAACAAAAAAAACTCTTAAGAATTAACTGCACAAAAATTTAAGCATGATTGTACAATGAACGTCATTCACTAACCTCTTAGTATGAAATAATCCTAGACAGGTTTACATGCCGTTAAAATCAATCAATCAATCAACAAAAAAGCAAGCAACAAAGATATGTATATTTTGACTCGATGGGAGAAACCTCCTAATTGTACAAAAGAGAAGAGTCACACTCGTCGGGAGGACCGAGCAATTTTTGTCTGTTGCCCACGCGTACCAGCTTAGACCATGTCTTGTGAACTATCTCCGTGGGGTGGTAATGAATTACAGAAAGGAAAATACTGAAAAATCGATACTTATTAGACATTTGTGTCTGTTCTAGAGTGTGTAACTAATTGTTGTGGGGTTTTAAGGGGTCAAATAAGAACAAAACGACAGGTAACAAATGTAGGAAAATGTATTAACAAAAGAGTTGATAATTACAGTACAGAGAAGTGGGAATTACGTCCGACAAAAAGAGTTATAAGATGACTCGCATTGGCTTACTCTCAAGCCATAATTGTCCCTGTTACTTATAGTAACCGTCGGCGCATTCCATTAGTCTATAGGGTATATCACCTATAACACTAATATACACAGCAAAGTATGACGTCACATAGCGTTGTATTGGTTGATTGGTTGGATTGTACGCCACTTGGATTATTCTATATCGAAGACGTTTTGTTTTAATCATTCTTCTTAGGTATTCAATTTTTTTCGAACTCAATTTTTTAAACACATTTAAAAAAAATTTTTTTTTTGATATCTTTAACCCATTGAGGGGACCCTAACAGATACCATCATTCCAGGTCAGAGTGGAACTAGAAATGGCGATTTTTTGATCTATTGAAATGTTTTTCAATGAAAAGCAAAGGCGTTTAAACATTGGAAAACATACATTCATATCTTATGAATAAAAACGGAATGGTCCATTATTCATCTGAGATGATGATTAAGCATGACACTTGCAGGTAGGTTGTTCGATTAGTTTAGTTTTTACGGCATATCAACTCTTTTTGGGTTATTCAATGACAACTCTAATCATATTGATAAAAGTTTCTATGTTTCAAGTTCTTAATATCTTCAAATATTTATTAATTGTGTACATTTCTGCGCAGTTTGTTTCATTCAGTAATTTTCAGATATTGTTTTTATATACTTTGGTATTATTTATATTCTTTTTATTTGTCAGATATTTCAATTTTTCCATATATATATTGGTAATCCTTAACTTAAATTTTTTAAACACATTTAAAAAAAACTAATTTTTGATATCTTTAACCCATTGAGGGGACCCTAACAGATACCATCATTCCAGGTCAGAGTGGAACTAGAAATGGCGATGAAGGGGTACTCTACATTTCCCTGGGCTCCAAAATTGGAACTTCACCACTAGATGCAGTTTAACGTCAAACCCAGGACACTAAGTCACTCAGCCAACACCTTCTAGCAACACCTTCTAGACTGCTCAGCCACCAGGATTATCGTTGTAGGAAATGAACTCAGTGACCAACCAGAATTAAAATCCTAGACGAGGCTTGTTGAATTTTCATATAGCGCTGGAAAGGCACGCATCCAACTATGCTCCCTCCAGCTATGGGTAACTAATATGGGAAAATGGGCTCTTTAACCCTGGTTAGACAACCAGTCTAGAAGGAAACTCTGAATTCAAACCTGTTAAACTCCACTTAAGAAATTGATATTGTGTCACTCCCTACTCGTACAGAGGGGTTGGTAAATATGTACATGTTATCAAGTATTACTCGCTAATACAAATCATTTTCACATGGTTGAATAGTTTCAAGTATTTATTTCTATTTAATAACTATCATTTTTCTATACTATACGAAGTAATATATTTTCAAATAACTAAAAGTAATTCTTAGTAAGCAATTATAGCTTCAAGTAACTACTTTAGTATAAATGATTTTTAGTTATATGGTATGAAGTATTTCTATCGAATAAGAATAATCATTAAGCTGATCTATTAAATCCTAGATGGGATTCTAACATGTATTATCATTCTGAATGAGAGAGAACCTGGGAGTAATGGCATGGAAGAGGTACTCTTCTCTCCAAAGATCTTCAGAACTGGAGCAATTTAGTGTTACACACAGGAACCTCCATTTTTTTGGGGGGGGGGTCTTACTCTTCTGCAGAGAATACAGTCGATGAAATCTAAGCCCCACTACCAGAGATAAAATAGCAAGCTAGAGAACAAGTAAAAGCGATGTCTTGTGAAAAAGAAAGAGAAAGAAAAAAGAACGAAAAACAGAAAGAAAAGAGAGAGAGAAAGAAAGAAAGAAATAAATAAAAGAAAGAAAAAGAAGAAAGAAAGAAAAAAAGAAAAGAAAAAAAAGAAAGAAAAAAGATAGAAGAAGAAAGAAAAAAGAAAGAAAGAAAAAAAAAGATAGAAGAAGAAAGAAAGAGAAAGAAAGAAAGAAAAAAGATAGAAAGAAAGAAAAGAGAAGAAGAAGAAAAGAAAGAAAAGAAGAAAAGAAGAAGAAAGGGAAAAAGAAAGAAAGAAAAAGATAGAAGAAGAAAGAAAGAAGAAAAAGAAAGAAAAAGAAGAAGAAAGAAAAAGAAAGAAAGAAAGAAAAAGAAGAAGAAAGAAAGAAGAAAGAAAGAAAGAAAAAAGAAAGAAGAAAGAAAAGAAAGAAAGAAAAAAGATAGAGAAGAAAGAAAAAAGAAAGAGAAAGAAAAAAGAACGAAAAACAGAAAGAAAAAAAAGAGAAAGAAAGAAAGAAAGAATAAAGAAAAGAAAAGAAAAGAAAAAGAAAGAAAGAAAGAAAGAAAAAAGAAAGAAAGGGGAAAAAGAAAGAAAGAAAAAAGAAAGAAGAAAGAAAAAGAAAGAAAAAAGAAAGAAAGAAAGAAAGAAAGAAAAAAGAAGAAAAAAAAATAGAAAAAAAATGAACGAGACAAACAAATAAAAAAATAAAAAAGGAAAGAAAAAGTAACATATTGCAATCTTCTGTAAAAACTTTCTAAAAGACCCTATGGACGACTCGTCGAATGAAAATGACCAGAAATAAAAAAATGGCAAACTTTACTTACCTTTTGTTCGGGACGTCAGTTCAATTGCCTTGTCAAAATTGTTGTTACCAAACGGCTTATAATGACATCATTGTGAAGCAACGTAAAAAATAAAAAGAAGAAAATAAAAATAGTTCCTGGGGACTCCAGACTGCAACTGACTGGCAAAATCAAAACCTAGACGCTGAAAAAATTTGTAGCGTTGCAGACGATAAGTTCCGATTTTCCCGGGCTGTCATTTTGGTTGGATAATTTTGTCCAATCAAATTGACAGCCGTAAGAAATTCACTTTATGACCCTCTGGCACTTCACAAGAGGAAAAGGCCAAAACACTTTGAAGAAAATTAAGAATGAATTTTGATAAAGAAGTCAAGAAATACAAATATGAAGGCATTGATTTTACACCAACAAATATCGATTTTCGGTACTTGTTAAGATTTCGTGTCTGTTCAGGAACGCAATAAAATATCACGTCACTCAGATTTGTGTACATTATATATCTTTTTTATGGTCAGGGTTAGGTTTAATGTTAGGGTTAGGGTCAAGGTTGCGGTTAGAGTCTGGGGCTGAGTTTATTAACTTAAAATTAGGCATTGTTTTCTCTGCTGTTTCGAATTTAAATATTTTACACAACGCTATGCTGCCCTGTCTACTGGGACTGTAAAATACGCTGACTTCACAGCTGCCGAGGCCTAAAATCCCCCAATGAGACCACTTGTTGGCCGTGTGAGGTGACTCGTGATGCTTAAAGACGGAATCCTGGTGGTCAAGAAGTCCATGACATGCAGCACTCTACTTTGGTCCTTATTTGGACAATACGATCAATCGGCTGGTCACGTCAATCCCTAGCACCTGTATGATTGTCCCAACCCTATTGCCCTTTTAACAATCCCCAACCCTTTTTATTATATGTGCTACAAGACGGTGGCTGAGGGTTTTAGTGTCCTAGGATATTTGCCACCCATCCCACTTATGAGGGCGTGACACAAGGTCATTTTTATGTGGACCCACTCACAAGCCGAAGATTATGGGTAGTTGGTGGAAAAAATTGTGTCGATCCCATCAGCATTCCCTCTAAAGGAGGCGCCTCATGCGCTGGGCAATAAACCGAACCCAGCCCCTTTAAGTCAAGGGGTCAGGTATTGCATGGGGGGATTGACACTGTTAATTCAGCACACCGATCCAGTGTCCGAAGCACACCGGACCCCCGAAGGACGGGCTGGTAGTGTCTTAGTGTCCTGGGTATGACGTTAAACTCTGTCTGATGCTGAAGTTCCTGTTTCGGAGCTCTGGGGAATGTGGGGTATCCCTTCATCCCCATTACTCCCAGGTTCACTCTTACCCGGAGTGGTAGTACCTGTTAGGGTCCCATCTATGGGTTAAATAGGACAAAATGAGTTTTAATGAATGTACTTCAAATGAATTAAAAAAATGAGTACCCATCAAGAATAAATCAAACAAAACATCTTCGGCTTAAAATAACCCAATGGGTTGACATGCCATAAAATCCAACCAACAACCTACAATAATAACCATTATACCACGCACCGCCATCCCAGTGTTCGCTTGCGATGTAACAGCAATCTTTTTACCCACGATGTAGTATTTATACGAAACTGAGTTAAGCTTAGTAAATGAGCAGGTAAGCGGTTTCCAAATATCAAATATCACACCGGTGATTATTACAACTAACAGGATTTGTGGATATCTCACAGTATGATAATTTGATTATTGCAACGTTTGAAATAATCAAACTATCATTATTAAGGATTTCGTCTTTAAGCGTCACGAGTCACCACCTACGGTCAACAAGTGGCCTCATTGGGGGATTGTAGGCCTCTGCAGCTGTGAAGTCAGCGTATTTTACAGTCCCAGTAGACAGGGCAACATAGCGTTGTGTACAATATTTAAATTCGAAACAGCAGACAAAACAATGCCTAATTTTAAGTTAATAAACTCAGCCCCAGACTCTAACCGCAACCTTGACCTTAACCCTAACATTAAACCTAACCCTGACCATAAAAAAGATACATAATGTACACAAAGCTGAGTGACGTGATATTTTATTGCGTTCCTGAACAGACACGAAATCTTAACAAGTAACTATTTCGCAATTTAAGTTTACTTAAGAGCTATTGCGAAATAGTTCAATATGTAAAAAGTATAATGATCGTGATTTAAATCTCTCACTCTTTCTTAAAAGTGGGGTTGTAAAATGTTTATATTGATTTGCCGATAAAAATCTGTGGGGAGGCGTTTAAAATATCTACATTAATTTGCCGACAAAAAAGTTGGGCCGGAAATTCTTCTTGTTACAGTTCATAAAAGGTCATGAATTAAACAAACCTATAACTAAGAATTTAAATTAAGGGCCGTTGCAATAATCAAATTATCATACTGTGAGATTACCGGCCAACTTTTTTGTCACTTTTTGTCGGCAAATTAATGTAAATATTTTAAACGCCTCCCCACAGATTTTTATCGCCAAATCAATATAAACATTTTACAACATTTTTCTTTTAAGAAAGAGTGAGAGATTTAAATCACGATCATTATACTTTTTACATATTGAACTATTTCGCAATAGCTCTTGAGTAAACTTATCAAACTATTATTGTAGGTTGTTGGTTGGATTTTATGGCATGTCAACCCATTGGGTTATTTTAAGCCGAAGATGTTTTGTTTGATTTATTCTTGATGGGTACTCACTTTTTAAACTCATTTTAAGTACATTCATTAAAACTCATTTTGTTCTTTTAACCCATAGATGGGACCCTAACAGCTACTACCACTCCGGGTAAGAGTGAACCTGGGAGTAATGGGGATGAAGGGATACCCCACTTGTTCCAATTCATAAGAGGTCATGAATTAAACAAACCTATAAATAAGAATTTAAATTAAGGGTCGATCAGGGAATCTCTGTAGAAAATTACTGGTGACTGTAAATTAGAGGCGCGCCGATTTTGGTGCCATGACAGACACGTGATAGTTTTTTTTTTAGTGAGAGTTAGATTCGACCCAGCTTTCATAGAGCTTAGACGTGCCCTCCCGTGTCATCTCAATCCCCGTGGTGGAATCAATCAATATGGGTTCGAAGAAAATAAAACTTGATCAAGAAAACCCAGGTCTTGTTGTGTTTATTGAATTAAGACAATGACCAGCTTAGGCCAGCCCAGAATAAGAAGAATTAGCAAAGAAGAAAAAGCCATCAGATAGCAGTCAACTAGACAAGAAAATGGCGACCCAAGCTGAGTAAGCAATAACAAGCAGAGTAATGAAGCAAGTAAGATCAATCTCCTCTCTAATCTAAGTCTTTATCTCACTCTTTATTATATACCCGATGTTTATAAGGGTATATATATATATATATGTGCTATAAAACATTCTTTTTTTTTAATTAATTTTAATTTTACGTTGGCCATTTAAGCGACGCAACACCATTTCCTTTTTTAAAATTGGGCGAAATAAAATGGGACAAATAAGAAATTTGCGATTAAGAGACAGCAGATAATCTGGATTTACATCTTTGCGTTGCATCTTGAACGATTTGAACGGTCTAATTTTTAACCAGACGGTGTCGCAAGATGATAACGGATGGATGATTTAGGAACAAGCGTATTAATATATATAATATTAATATATTAATAGTATTAATATATCAATAATATTAATAGTATTAATATATAATATATATACCGCCCTGTCGACTGGGGCGTTAGAATGCACCGACTGCACCTCTGCAGAGGGGTAAGACTCCCCCAATGGGGCCACCTGTTGGCCGTGGGTGGCGACCCGTGATGCTTAAGGATAGAGCCCAGGTGGATGAGCAGTTCATGACATGCAATACTCCACTTTGGCCCTATCTTGGGCTAGACGGGCGGTCGGAGAGGCCCCCTCCGATCAATCGGCTGGTCACTTCAAGCCCTAGCACCTATATGATTTTCCCAACCCTATTGCCCTTATGGCAAGCCCCAACCCCTTTTTATCATATGGATGCTAGAAGGCGGTGGCTGCGGGTCTACACGTCCTGGGAATGACGTTAAACTCTATCTGATGGTGAGGTTCCAGTTTTGGAGGTTTGGGGAATGTGGAGCACCCCTTCATCTCCATTGCTCCCTGGTCCACCCTGACCCGGAGTGGTAGTACCTGTTAGGGTCCCATCTATGGGTTAAATAGAAAAATGTATTTATAAAAAAATTGTATTATCCATTAAGAATTGATTTATTTCAAAACTTTATCGGCATTAAATGACCCACTGAGGTTGATATGCCGTAAAACAAAACAAAACAAGCAAATATAATATATATAATATATACCAACCCACCCTTCAGTATTTCTGGGTACACATGTTCATCTCTCCATTTCTGTCTGTTGTTACTTAGTAAGTTTTGCTTAATCTAGCATACAGGCCTCAGCATGTTTACTTACAATACCTACTAATAGTAAATGTTCACCTATCTGATTGATTGATTAAATGATTAATTTTAATGGTATGTCAACCCATCTTGAGCTATTTTATGCCGAGCGGTTAGGGAATCGTGTTTATTGTGCGTTAATATCCACATGTTTTGTGTAGTTGTTTCTAAAGATTTCATTTTTGCCTTTTTTACTTTTTTAACACCCGATCCTATCGAATAAGAATATTTTTTAAACTGAGTTGTTTTACCCATATATGGTAACCTAACAGCTATTACCACTCCGAGTTAAAGTGAACCTGTGTTGAGAGCTAACATTTTCGGTACCAGCGAGCTTCAGATACGCTTATGATAAAAAGCTCACTAAAAACATTTAATTTTCCAAATTTATTATGCAAAAGAAAAACGTTATTCATAAATAAATAAACATTAGAAAATATTACAACACATAATTAATTACATTCTATTTCAAACAATACAATGCTGTATTTATTGTTCAAAAACGTAACAAAAATAATTAGGGTGTTCTCTGGGGAGCTGGAACAGCATTTCAGTTTATTTCAATTGGGAAAATTGATTTTATATACGAGGAAATTGAGTTACGAGCGGATCAGATTAGACTCGCAAGTCAAGATACCACCGTATTTTATTCAATAAATAGTTTGGTTTGTTTTGTCTTTGCACACAGTTAAATATCAAGCATTTCTATCCAATAAAATACTTCGCTCACAGTTGTCTAGTTTCAAGTATTCCTATCTAATACAAATAATTATATGGTTTCAAGTAATTATTCATATTCATTAATAATCATTTGTTTGTGCACAGTTATATGGTTTTAAGTGACTAATAATAATCTTTAGTAAACAATTATTGCTTCAATTAAAAAACATGAGTAAAGTCGGCGGAGTAGCTTATTGTCGGTATAAGCCAGACAGTGAGGGAGTCTATCCCCTTTTTACTTGCTCTAGACCAGTGAGACTTTTTGCGTCTCAGGTTGTGCGCCATACTCGCCCTCAACTTTACCACACAGAACCAAACTGTGCTACTCATGCCTTGAGTTGGCCTAGGTCGGAATTGAACCGTCATGCTTACGTTCAAGTCACGTTGAAAGCACCAGTTCCTACGAGATAACCGAAGTTAAACAGCGATGAGCTTGTTCAATAGGTAGATCTATAACCATCTAAGCAAGAGCAGGTACTGTAAACTGAATATCAAAATGACTTGATTCGGCATCAAATGACCCGAAAAGTGTTGATGTGCCGTAAAACCAACCAACCAACCAACTACGTAGTAATTTACAAATATGCGTAATGTCAGTCTGCCCTCTCCACAGTCGTAAAGAAGCAGCTTTTAAAAGCGTCATAAATATCTAATGTTCCTTGCATTAGATGCAATTGTGCATAGCCATTTGCACAGCTGTGTCCCGCCACTCTGCCAGCTATGATGTTTCAGTCTCGCCTTGTTGACAGGGTTATGCTTTATTGACAAGTTTGTCGCTTGAAATATCCATACAGTTGTTTTTCTTCTTAATTCTGTTTTTTTAAAAAAAGAAGATTATGTGCTTTTTTCTGTTTGTGTATATTTTGCAATTGCTATTACTGCCTACTGTACTTTGTCTTTCTAATCCCTTTTAAATGTATTCTTCGAGTCCTCCAATAGTCACAATTATTATTATTATTATTTGCTCCTTTTGAGTTTTCACATCAGCATTAGCTAATGGTCTTTCACTGGGATCTGAGTGACAGCAAGTCTCCCCAGGTCTCCAGGACTCTTCTGCGTATTCTGGCAGACTGCAGCAGTGCAGTGTTCTGAATGGTTTCAATCCTTCCTCTGATTTCCAAACTTTCCAAACCCTTTTTAATCCTTTTGGGACTGTTCCAAGTGCACCAACTACAATTGGTATAACTTTCACTTTCATATTCCATAATTTTTTCAGTTCTCTGGCAAGGTCCAGATATTTGTCTATTTTTTCATTTTCCTTTAACTTCACCCTGTGATCTGCTGGCACTGCAAAATCCACCAGTTGACAAGTTCTTTCTTTTTTTTATCAACACTAGATCTGGTCTTCTTGCTGGGATAAGGTGATCCGTTTTTATTTCAAAGTCCCAGAGAATTTTGTGCGTTTCGTTCTCAAGAACAGATTCTGGTTTATGCATATACCATTTTGTTGTATGGTCAAAATTTAATTTTTTGCATAACTCCCAGTGGATCACCTTCCCAACCCAGTTGTGTCTAGTTTTCTATTCTCGTTGTGCTAGTTTACTGCATTCGCAGAGTATATGGTTTACAGTCTCATCTCTATTACCGCAAAGTCTACATTTACTATTTTGTTGGGTCTTATCAATTTTCGATTTGATATAGTTCGTCCTTATGGCATTATTTTGTGCAGCAATTATAAGTGATTCAGTTTCTCTTTTCAGGTTTCTCTTTCTTAACCATGTCCAAGTCTTTCCATGTGCAACCTCTTCTATTTGTCGTTTGAAGCGTCCATATAATTGTTTTTCTTCCCATTTTTATTTTTTAGTCTTTGTTGTTTTTCTGTTTGTCCATCTGTCGCTTCTACTATTGTTGGCCACCATAAGTAGTTTGTCTTTGCTCTTTATTATTATTATTATTATTATTATTATTATATGGATGTTCGAAATGGAAATCAGACAATGTGTTT
Source organism: Doryteuthis pealeii (assembly GCA_023376005.1). NCBI lineage: Eukaryota > Metazoa > Mollusca > Cephalopoda > Myopsida > Loliginidae > Doryteuthis > Doryteuthis pealeii. The sequence goes on from CM042145.1 coordinate 81,349,170, forward strand.
GTACTTTTATCGACTTGTGTAAGCCATAGATTGACACATATAAGCAAACAACAACTTAAGAAAAGATGAAAAGATTTGATCTATTCATAAAAGAGGTAATGAGTTAACCAGCATAAATGGAAGACTTCTTGATACTTGCACTTCCTCAATATGCACCCGATAACATCGGGGTCATTTCCAGTACATCATATTACTAATCCCTATTTAATGTATTCTTCGAGTCCTCCAATAGTCACATTGATTATTATTATTATTATTATTATTATTATTAATAATAATAATAATAATAATAATATTATTATTATTATTATTATTATTATTATTATTATTATTATTATTATTATATAAGGCTGGTTTAGCTCAGCCGGTAGAGCGTCTGACAAGGAACCACAAGGTTCCAGGTTCGATACTGGCTCTCGGACAGGGATCTATGCGGTAAAGTGAAGAGCTGATGGTAGGTGTGATGCTCCACCTCCGATACCAAAACAATATCCTTCGTCTAGCGCCATTGAAAAGGGGATAGACTCACTCGCTGTCTGGCTGATACCAACTTTAGGCCACCTTTTTATCATTATTATATCACATTTTGCGAGTTTTGTTTATTTCACTGAGATCTGAGTGACAACAAGTCCCCTCAGGTGTTGAGTTTTTTTTCTGGGTATTCTAGCCGATCTTAACAATGTATCAGATCATTTTGCTCAACCACATGTTGGCTAAAGAGTTCATATGATGATATCATATCTGCTTTTGATGACGTTTTTGACTAGTAAGATCCAAGCACAGCAACACCGATGGAAGTAGTACGTGGACTGCAAGGCGGACTATGTTTAAAAAAATAAACCTCATTTGTTTACTTTCCATGAAACTATCTCGTTCAGACTATGAACTTTTAGCCGACCCTTGTATATTGTGTATGTGTTTGTGTGTACTTAGCTATGTATGGCACTGATTGTAAGAGTGTCGCATTTGGTCGACATAAACTATTCTACTGCAGCGAGAGTTGGCTGGGCTGACTTTGCAAACCAGGGGGGGGGGGGGGGCCCGTGTCTGGCAGCCCAAATATTTTATGTCTGATTATAAGTGATGGTTGGCTTTGACGTCCAAATGGATATTCAGGCAAGTTTTGGCGTGGATATAAATTGGTATAAACACCCACCCTTTTACGGTCTCTAAATGTCTCCAGCTGTTTCAGGATTCCCATATTTAGTTATTCAGTGACCTTAAATAGCGACGCGTTTCTATTTATGCATCCTAATTTAAAAGCCACTAAACTTGCTCATTGTAAATAGGAGATTGAATACGAACGGGAATTGCTCAGGCGGTAGTCCTTATTTTGGTGCGGTTCTTTGCTTGTCCAGAATAGCAAAGTTTTTAGGATACACAATAATAAGTTTTATTGAGGTTTTAATAATAATTTTTAATTTATAATTACTAGCAAATATATGTACCCTAATTTCTCATTTCTAATTTAAGTATTTAGTTAAAATAGGAAGTAAAGTATAAAATGACACTTATCTTTTCTTGTTAATGGATTTCATTTAAGATTAATTGAAGAGATTTTTGCTTATATTCATTAAAATAAAACCAAACAGTTAGAAACCAATAATACTAAGCATATATTTATTAAAATTACATTTTTAATATCAATATGCAAATTAGCCTTCCTGTTCACACTGTAATCCGCTATTTTGTTGTATATATAAATACAATTGCATGTTATTATTATGTAGATATGGTTAACAGTATTAATAATGTAAAACAATTTTATTAATAATTGAGGTTAAAATAAGGATAAATTCATGGTGAATGTAACGTCAATTACTAAGGGAATTGTGACTTGAGTAGTGATTTAGTTTCGGTTACAGACAGAAAAACACACAATCTCCATTATATGTACTAGCAAATATATGCACCCTCCGGGTGCAAGTATTTAAGTTTTAATTTAATAAAATATTATATTAGAAAGGCCAATGAAACTAAATAAGAATGCAGATAAAATATTTGAAACAGAGGGGGGTATAATCGAAATATAGAACAACTGAAACTTACTCTTCCATCACTCTCGTCTTTCATTGTTATTTTTTCTAATTTAAGTATTTAGTTAAAAGAGGAAGTAAAGAATAAAATGACAATTATTTTTTCTTGTTAATGGATTTCATTTAAGATTCATTGAAGAGATTTTTGCTTATATTCATTAAAATAAAACCAAACAGTTAGAAATCAATAATACTAAGCACATATTTATTAAATTCAATATTTTATATCAATATGCAAATTAGCCTTCCCTTCACACTGTAAACCGCCATTTTGTTGTTATATAAAACATTGTATGTTGTTAGTATGTAGATATAGTTAACAGTATTAATAATGTAAAACAATTTTATTAATAATAGAGGTTAAAATTAAAATAAAATCATTGAGTATGTGATGTCAATAATTAAGGGAATTGTAACTTGTGTAGTGATATAGTTTCGGTTACAGACAAAAAAGCACACAATCTCCATTATAATAAGATATGTATATATAAGAAATCTATTTGTAGATTATAATAATCATAATATTTTGTATATAATTATAATATATATAATATATTCATTTGTATATAATTATAATATATATAATATATATGAACACATATAATTATAATATTTTGCACTTCATAATATTTTGTATATATAAGAAATCTAATTTTTATATGTATATGTATTTATACATTCTTAATTTTATAAATCTAATTTATAATTTAATAATAGTTTTTAATAATATTGAGGTTTTAATAATATTTAGAATACACAATAATAGCTGAATATGAACGCGAATTGCTCAAGCGGTAGTCCTTATTCTGTTCTTTGCTTGTCCAGAATAGCAAAGTATTTAGGATACACAATCGCAGTATCGTGTTGAAAATATTTGTATATGTATAAAGTAAAGTAAAGTCAGCGGGGTGGGGGTGGGGGTGGCCTAATGTTGGTATCGGCCAGACAACGAGAGGATCTTTTCACTTTTTCACTCTGCGCTAGACCAAGGAGATTGTTTCTGCATCTGAGGAAGAGTGCCACACTTACCATTAGCTCTTCATTTTGCCGATCCCTTTACAGATCCCTGTGTTACTCATGAGCTGAGTTGGTGAGGGCCTGTATTGAACCAGGAACCTTGTGATTCCTAGGCGGGCGCTTTACCGACTGAGGTGGGGGGGTATGTGTATAAAAGTTTTTAATGTGGGTATTATCATTATTGACAATTTTATTGAAAAAACATTAACTGCTAAGTTGATCAAGTCTTGCTTGAATTTTAGGCCTGGCTGAAAAAAGTCTGCAATATATATATATATATATATATATATAATGGCTTACCTGTGAATATGGCACGATCGTTGGAGTGCACAAAATCCAGGGTTAATTACAAAGTAGAGCAAATTTATTAAATAAATGGATACAATAGAAACTACTCGATTTTCACCATTAGGATCTTCAGGGTTAAATCCATTGAATTAATCGAGGTATAATATGCAGCCGATTACACGTGTGTTCATTGAATAGATGTTACGTTATGAGGAGACGCTTGTTTTTGTTTTGAATTTTTCACCGGAAGTTGTTTTTCGTGAGTAATATGTAAACAAAGATGCGAATCGATTTGTGGGTATTTATTTTACTATGGTTGTTCAATAATAGTATGGGTTATGACTAAATAATTTTAATCGGTTTTGCTTATAAGACCACTCTTACGCCTCATAACCATACTGTTATTGAACAACCATAGTAAAATAAATACCCATAAATCGATTTGCATCTTTTGTATATATATATATATATATATATATATATATATATATATATATATATATATATATATATATATATATATAAGATAATCAGTTTGGTGCCCATATATTCAAAATCTATAATTAAAAGTATGATTCTACCTCGAAATATTTGAATGTGTGTGTGTGTGTGTGTGTGTGCGTGTGTGTGTGTAAGTTGAAAAATGGAAGTGAATCCGACAATTATCTTTAAAAAATATATAAAGGAAAAACTAGGATGAAACTGTGAAAATAAAACAAATAAAAATAATGTAAATATATATATATACACTTTAAATATAACCGTTTTTGCTTTTTGTGAAAAAATTATAAAGATTTGACTTATATTTAAAGATATTCAAATATTTTTTCTATTATTATCATTCTATTTTATTTTGTATTTAGAATAATAATAAATAGAATACAATGTGTACAAGGAACATCTCCGGTCGAAACACGTGTCGGTATTCCAATAAATCATTTTTATCCATTCAACATTTTCTTTTTTATTTATTTTTTCTACATTGATTATCGGATTTATACGATATACACATTGTAACTGCCTTCAAGCAAATATATATATATATATATATATATATATATATATATATATATATATATATATATATATATACCAAACTTATTGGTAAATCCCGCAGTGAGAAAAAAACAGCAAATAGTCTGATTGTAAAAATATACTACCAAACATCAACCGGGAAGAAAAAAATTTAAAATAAAGAAAAGACCAAGATAATAGTACCGAACAAAAAATAATCTATTAGTACAATATATTGGCCAAAAAAAAAAACAGTTTATATGCATATATATATATATATATATATATATATATATATATATATATATAATATTCATACAAAACCGCCAGGAACTAAAGGTAATAAGTAAAAAAGTGCTCAATACCTAAGTAGAGCAAATAATAAAGATAAATCTAATGAGTCAGACGAACCTACTAAAAGTTTCGCTTAATGCTCTTCAGGGCTAAGATCTAAGTCAGATCTTAGCCCTAAAGAGCATTAAGCGAAACTTTAGTAGGTTCGTCTGATCATTATATATATAATATATATATATATTATATATATATATATATATGAATAAAGGAAATTAATCCGACAGTGTGAATTTGATATATTGAAAAACAAATGATTTACAAATGCTTGGGATCATCAGGAGAGAATGTGCACCGTTTCGGGCCTTCCTCTCAACGGTTTTAACTGCACATCAGTGAGGGGGGACGATGTGCAGTTAAAACCGTTGAGAGGAAGGCCCCGAAACGGTGCACATTCTCTCCTGATGATCCCAAGCATTTGTAACATCATTTTTTTTTTCAATATATCATATAGAACAAGAATACTAAGATAATCAGTTTAATGCGCAGTTTGTAGAAAAGGAACTGCAGCGTATAAATAGGAAGTTCTGTGAATTAAAAAAGGAACTGAATACATCGTAAGATTTTTAGACCTAATCACTTACGCCTTAACCAAACTCTGTTTTAAGCCAATGAATGCTATTTGCTTTTCTCTCTGAAATTCCAAATAGTCCCCCAACTCCAAATATTCAAATTGTCTAACCCTGCCGTTGGGCATGCAGCCAACATGAGGAATCACTAATTTGAATTTTGCATACTCGATATTTCTTCTTGTTTTTTTTATATTACATTAGTACAACATTGTGAAATGCTTTCGGGGGAGTGTACACTTTATGTCACGGCCTTGACCTTTTGTATAAATCAATGTTTCGTACCATATAAGTAAAAATAAGTATTAACAACGGAAATCTGTGGAAATTGCACGGTTGGTGCCAAAACTTTGATTTATATATTTGTTCTACATACTGCAATGGCATTTGCAGATGTAATTCATTTCTCTAAGGAGTGGCATATTTACTTATATGGTAAAACATTGATTTATACAAAAGGTCAAGGCCGTGACATAAAGTGTACACTCCCCCGAAAGCATTTCACAATGTTGTACTAATGTAATATAAAAAAAACAAGAAGAAATATCGAGTATGCAAAATTCAAATTAGTGATTCCTCATGTTGGCTGCATGCCCAACGGCAGGGTTAGACAATTTGAATATTTGGAGTTGGGGGACTATTTGAATTTCAGAGAGAAAAGCAAATAGCATTCATTGGCTTAAAACAGAGTTTGGTTAAGGCGTAAGTGATTAGGTCTAAAAATCTTACGATGTATTCAGTTCCTTTTTTAATTCACAGAACTTCCTATTTATACGCTGCAGTTCCTTTTCTACAAACTGCGCATTAAACTGATTATCTTAGTATTCTTGTTCTATATGATATATTGAAAAAAACAAATGATGTTTACAAATGCTTGGGATCATCAGGAGAGAATGTGCACCGTTTCGGGGCCTTCCTCTCAACGGTTTTAACTGCACATCGTCCCCCCTCACTGATGTGCAGTTAAAACCGTTGAGAGGAAGGCCCCGAAACGGTGCACATTCTCTCCTGATGATCCCAAGCATTTGTAAACATCATTTGTTTTTTCAATATATCAAATTCACACTGTCGGATTAATTTCCTTTTATTTCATATATATATATATATATATATATATATATATATATATATATATATATAATGATTCAGACGAACCTACTAAAAGTTTCGCTTAATGCTCTTTAGGGCTAAGATCTGACTTAGATCTTAGCCCTGAAGAGCATTAAGCGAAACTTTTAGTAGGTTCGTCTGACTCATTAGATTTATCTTTATTATTTGCTCTACTTAGGTATTGAGCACTTTTTACTTATTACCTTTAGTCTCCTGGCGGTTTTGTATGAATATATATATCTTATATATATATATATATATATATATATATATATATATATATATGCATATAAACTGTTTTTTTCTTTTGGCCAATATATTGTACTAATAGATTATTTTTTGTTGGTACTATTATCTTGGTCTTTTCTTTATTTTAAATTTTTTTTCTTCCCGGTTGATGTTTGGTAGTATATTTTTACAATCAGACTATTTGCTGTTTTTTTTCTCACTGCGGGGATTTACCAATAAGTTTGGTATATATATATATATATATATATATATATATATATATATATATATATATATATATATATATATATATTTGCTTGAAGGCAGTTACAATGTGTATATCGTATAAAATCCGATAATCAATGTAAAAAAATAAATAAAAAAGAAAATGTTGAATGGATAAAAATGATTTATTGGAATACCGACACGTGTTTCGACCGGGAGATGTTCCTTGTACACATTGTATTCTATTTATTATTATTCTAAATACAAAATAAAATAGAATGATAATAATAGAAAAAATATTTGAATATCTTTAAATATAAGTCAAATCTTTATAATTTTTTCACAAAAAGCAAAAACCGGTTATATTTAAAGTGTATATATATATATTTACATTATTTTTATTTGTTTTATTTTCACAGTTTCATCCTAGTTTTTCCTTTATATATTTTTTAAAGATAATTGTCGGATTCACTTCCATTTTTCAACTTACACACACACACGCACACACACACACACACACACACATTCAAATATTTCGAGGTAGAATCATACTTTTAAATTATAGATTTTGAATATATGGGCACAAAACTGATTATCTTAGTATATATATATATATATATATATATATATATATATATATATATATATATATATATATATATATATATATATATATATTAAAATGTAAACAAAAGATGCAAATCGATTTATGGGTATTTATTTTACTATGGTTGTTCAATAACAGTATGGGTTATGAGGCGTAAGAGTGGTCTTATAAGCAAAACCGATTAAAATTATTTAGTCATAACCCATACTATTATTGAACAACCATAGTAAAATAAATACCCACAAATCGATTCGCATCTTTTGTTTACATTTTATTACTCACGAAAAAACAACTTCCGGTGAAAAATTCAAAAACAAAAACAAGCGTCTCCTCATAACGTAACATCTTATTCAATGAACACACGTGTAATCGGCTGCAATTAATCGGTACCTCGATTAATTCAATGGATTTAACCCTGAAGATCCTAATGGTGAAAATCGAGTAGGTTTCTATTGTATCCATTTATTTAATAAATTTGCTCTACTTTGTATTGAGCACTTTGTATTTGTTATATCGCTGACTTAACCCCTGGATTTTGTGCACCTCCAACGATCGTGCCCATATTCACAGGTAAGCCACCTTAATATATATATATATATATATATATAAAATTGCAGACTTTTTTCAGCCAGGCCTAAAATTCAAGCAAGACTTGATCAACTTAGCAGTTAATGTTTTTCATAAAATTGTCAATAATGATAATACCCACATTAAAAACTTTTATACACATACCCCCCCACCTCAGTCGGTAAAGCGCCCGCCTAGGAATCACAAGGTTCCTGGTTCAATACAGGCCCTCACCAACTCAGCTCATGAGTAACACAGGGATCTGTAAAAGGGATCGGCAAAATGAAGAGCTAATGGTAAGTGTGGCACTCTTCCTCAGATGCAGAAACAATCTCCTTGGTCTAGCGCAGAGTGAAAAAGTGAAAAGATCCTCTCGTTGTCTGGCCGATACCAACATTAGGCCACCCCCACCCCCACCCCGCTGACTTTACTTTACTTTATACATATACAAATATTTTCAACACGATACTGCGATTGTGTATCCTAAATACTTTGCTATTCTGGACAAGCAAAGAACAGAATAAGGACTACCGCTTGAGCAATTCGCGTTCATATTCAGCTATTATTGTGTATTCTAAATATTATTAAAACCTCAATATTATTAAAAACTATTATTAAATTATAAATTAGATTTATAAAATTAAGAATGTATAAATACATATACATATAAAAATTAGATTTCTTATATATACAAAATATTATGAAGTGCAAAATATTATAATTATATGTGTTCATATATATTATATATATTATAATTATATACAAATGAATATATTATATATATTATAATTATATACAAAATATTATGATTATTATAATCTACAAATAGATTCTTATATATACATATCTTATTATAATGGAGATTTGTGTGCTTTTTGTCTGTAACCGAAACTATATCACTACACAAGTTACAATTCCCTTAATTATTGACATCACATACTCAATGATTTTATTTTAATTTTAACCTCTATTATTAATAAAATTGTTTTACATTATTAATACTGTTAACTATATCTACATACTAACAACATACAATGTTTATATATACAACAAAATGGCGGTTTACAGTGTGAAGGGGAAGGCTAATTTGCATATTGATATAAAAAAATATTGAATTTAATAAATATGTGCTTAGTATTATTGATTTCTAACTGTTTGGTTTTATTTTAATGAATATAAGCAAAAATCTCTTCAATGAATCTTAAATGAAATCCATTAACAAGAAAAAATAATTGTCATTTTATTCTTTACTTCCTCTTTTAACTAAATACTTAAATTAGAAAAAATAACAATGAAAGACGAGAGTGATGGAAGAGTAAGTTTCAGTTGTTCTATATTTCGATTATACCCCCCTCTGTTTCAAATATTTTTTATCTGCATTCTTATTTAGTTTCATTGGCCTTTCTAATATAATATTTTATTAAATTAAAACTTAAATACTTGCACCCGGAGGGTGCATATATTTGCTAGTACATATAATGGAGATTGTGTGTTTTTCTGTCTGTAACCGAAACTAAATCACTACTCAAGTCACAATTCCCTTAGTAATTGACGTTACATTCACCATGAATTTATCCTTATTTTAACCTCAATTATTAATAAAATTGTTTTACATTATTAATACTGTTAACCATATCTACATAATAATAACATGCAATTGTATTTATATATACAACAAAATAGCGGATTACAGTGTGAACAGGAAGGCTAATTTGCATATTGATATTAAAAATGTAATTTTAATAAATATATGCTTAGTATTATTGGTTTCTAACTGTTTGGTTTTATTTTAATGAATATAAGCAAAAATCTCTTCAATTAATCTTAAATGAAATCCATTAACAAGAAAAGATAAGTGTCATTTTATACTTTACTTCCTATTTTAACTAAATACTTAAATTAGAAATGAGAAATTAGGGTACATATATTTGCTAGTAATTATAAATTAAAAATTATTATTAAAACCTCAATAAAACTTATTATTGTGTATCCTAAAAACTTTGCTATTCTGGACAAGCAAAGAACCGCACCAAAATAAGGACTACCGCCTGAGCAATTCCCGTTCGTATTCAATCTCCTATTTACAATGAGCAAGTTTAGTGGCTTTTAAATTAGGATGCATAAATAGAAACGCGTCGCTATTTAAGGTCACTGAATAACTAAATATGGGAATCCTGAAACAGCTGGAGACATTTAGAGACCGTAAAAGGGTGGGTGTTTATACCAATTTATATCCACGCCAAAACTTGCCTGAATATCCATTTGGACGTCAAAGCCAACCATCACTTATAATCAGACATAAAATATTTGGGCTGCCAGACACGGGCCCCCCCCCCCCTTGGTTTGCAAAGTCAGCCCAGCCAACTCTCGCTGCAGTAGAATAGTTTATGTCGACCAAATGCGACACTCTTACAATCAGTGCCATACATAGCTAAGTACACACAAACACATACACAATATACAAGGGTCGGCTAAAAGTTCATAGTCTGAACGAGATAGTTTCATGGAAAGTAAACAAATGAGGTTTATTTTTTTAAACATAGTCCGCCTTGCAGTCCACGTACTACTTCCATCGGTGTTGCTGTGCTTGGATCTTACTAGTCAAAAACGTCATCAAAAGCAGATATGATATCATCATATGAACTCTTTAGCCAACATGTGGTTGAGCAAAATGATCTGATACATTGTAAGATCGGCTAGAATACCCAGAAAAAACTCAACACCTGAGGGGACTTGTTGTCACTCAGATCTCAGTGAAATAAACAAAACTCGCAAAATGTGATATAATAATGATAAAAAGGTGGCCTAAAGTGGTATCAGCCAGACAGCGAGTGAGTCTATCCCCTTTTCAATGGCGCTAGACGAAGGATATTGTTTTGGTATCGGAGGTGGAGCATCACACCTACCATCAGCTCTTCACTTACCGCATAGATCCCTGTCCGAGAGCCAGTATCGAACCTGGAACCTTGTGGTTCCTTGTCAGACGCTCTACCGGCTGAGCTAAACCAGCCCTATATAATAATAATAATAATAATTAATAATAATAATAATAATAATAATAATAATAATAATAATAATAATAATAATATTATTATTATTATTATTATTAATAATAATAATAATAATAATAATAATAATAATCAATGTGACTATTGAAACAATCGAAGATATACCTTAAATAGGGATTAGTATATTCATGATTTGTTGTACTTCGGAAAATGACCCCACAGATGGAATACAAGGAGAGCGCGGGTGAGAACTGGAAAATGACATATGGAAAATTAGTTACGTTTTCAAAGTTGTTCTATTTGAGGAAAAGTTATGCCATAGTCTCACACACACGATAGTCTACGCCCTCCATATCTGTCTGGTTACACACACAGACTCCCTTTCTTATCCCAATACCTTCTATTCTCTCATATGGAGAACACACAGTAGTATCCTAGAACTCTTTTCATCCCCCTTTCTATATATGTTGCGTTAATGTTCATATGATCATATTGATATTTATACCTATTGCAAAAATTACACAAGCGTTCGTAATAAATGCTCTACATCTAT
>CM042145.1:81360842-81388342 GCA_023376005.1 Doryteuthis pealeii
CACCCGGTCAGAAGTCACATTCATTCTCCTAATCCACCCCAAATGATAGACTTTGTTTAAATGTAATATTAAACATATTTAGCAGTCTTTGATTTGAGGGAAATAACAGGTAACTTTAAATGAAAAGACAATTTTTAGCATTTTTGATAGATCCTTATAGGAATGCGGCTCTGGACTTAGAAAATTCTCAACAGGATGTTAAGAGTTAATAAAGTAAAGTAAGTAATGTCATCGAGGTGGCCTAAAGTCGGTATCAGCCAATCAGCGAGGGAGTCTATCCCCTTTTCACTAGCGCTAGACCAAGGAGATTATTTTTGCATCAGAGGCGGTGCGCCACACCTACCAACATCTCCTTACTTTACCGCACAGATCCCTGTGCTACTCGTACGCTGAGTTGCCGAGGGTCGGTATCGAACTAGGAACCTTGTGGTTTCTAGCCGAACGCTCTACCGACTGAGCTAGCCCGGCCCTTGGATATCATTCGAATATTATCAGATTCAATTGATTTTTGTATTGCACGCTAAGTACAGTTCTGTTTATATGGAAGTGGTTGATGTTCTGGAGTTATTTTTATCACCACCGTGTTTATTACGATTTTTCCCCATCCCAAATGTACATTCACTCGTCGACTCTGCTCAAGGATGAATCCTACCTTCTTCTCTCAATAAATAAATATTTAAATATGCGCCCACGTGTGTGTGTTTTAGTGAAGATATCTTTCTACAAATATCGATAAGCAAATAGACAGATGGAGTGGCGAAATGAAATGTTGAATATATATATATATATATATATATATATATATATATATATATATATATATATAATATATATATATATATATATTATGTGTGTGTGTGTGTGTGTATGTAAATATATATATACGTAGAAATATATATACTTGTAGAATATATAATATATATATATATATATATATATAATATATAATAATCTGTGTGTAGAATATATATATGTAAAATATACATACATGTAGAATATATATATATATATCTGTGTGTAGAATATACATGTAGAATATATATACATGTAGAATATATATATATATATGTAGAATATATATATGTAGAATATATATACATGTAGCATATATATATGTAGAATATATATATATAAATATAATATATATATATAATATATATATATATATATATATATATATATATATATAAATATATATATATATATGTGTGTGTGTGTGTGTAGAATATATATATGTAGAATATATAAAACATGTAGAATATATATATATATATATGTGTGTGTGTGTAGAATGTATATATGTATGATATATATATACATGTAGAATATATATATATATATATATATATATATATACATATATATATTTTCCCTTGGTAGTTAGGATCTTTCCATGTGTGGTTTAACCAAGCTGATGCGGGTAGACCGTAGGGAGAGCTCAATGTGCCTAGTGCCAGTGAATGGAAGGACAGAGAATGGAAGCAAACAAATTAAAGATTATTAAAATAAATTATTGTAATCAAACAAGTTTAAAGTTTTTTCCTTCATTTATTATATATATATATATATATTCTACATACAGGGTATTCGGGATAAATTTGACAGTTTCATAAGGAAAAATAAAAAGTGCTTGGTAACTACAAAATGTAGTGTATGTAAAGAAATTCAACAGGCACGGACATTACACTACTGTCAACAAGTTTCCCTCAAAATAACCGCCATTAGCATCGATCACAGCATCAATCCTGCTCCGGAACCTGGAGTAAGCTGATGTTACAGTTTACTTGGGAAGGGTCTCAAAAACTACCTTGATTCTGTCGATTAACTGGGCTTCTGTGTACTGGCACGGTGATTGTGTGTTTCTCAACAGCGCCCCACACATAAAAATCCATGGGGTTAAGATCTGGGGAGTTCGGAGGCCAAACATTGGGAATGGTGCAGTCGTAAAAATTCGCCGACAACCATTTTTGTCTTTTTCCAGAGGTGTGGCAGGGGGCAGAATCCTGTTGCCATACATATGGCCTACCATTGACTACCCTTGTTTTCCAGGGCTTCACTACAGTGTTTAGCAACTGCACATAGGCATCTGAATTCAACCTGATACCCTCTCTGAAAAAATGCGGAGGCATCACATCACCTTCAGAGGACGCACATCCGAAAACCATCTCAGTTTGGGGAAATTTAGTCTGCATGACACGAAGAGTGTCCTTTGGACTGTATGCAAGCCATCTGTTATTCTGTGTGTTGTGCTTTTGATCTTGGCAAGATCTTTTTCTCATCGGAAAAGAACCAGATTGTTTGTGGTTCAGAAAGATGTTTCACTTTGCTAAGAAGTTTCTTCACCTTTGTCAGACGATTTTCACGGGCCTTTTCTAGGAGCAGTTGACCTCTGGGGCGCTTGTATGAGTAGTAGCAAAGGTCTTCATTGAGTGCAAGCTTCATGGTTGAGGCTGAAACATTTAATTCACGTGACAAAGCCCGAATTCCAATGCCAGGGTCCTCCAACACTTTTTCCTGCAGATTTTAGAGGAATTCTGCTGTACGAACGCAATCAGATCGTCTGTTATATTGCTTTCTTCTAATCTCAGCCTAGTAGTCTCGATTTCAATTCTCCAGTTCATGCCTGATTGTTTTTACAGTGTTCAGTGAGCATTGGGCAGTAACCATACTCTCCTTATTTTGATAGCCGGCGCAGATCATCATGATACAAGTTATTCTCTTCCAAGATTGAGGTGGGTTCCAGTCATCCATTCTATCTGTCATCACGTATATGAATGAAGAAGTGTCCAAGCCTTTAAATGATGCGTAGTGTGCGTCAATACCTCCAACCTACGGAGAAAAATAACTAAATATATGTATGTCAAATTCATCCCGAACACCCTATATATATATATATAATATATATATATATATATATATATATATATATATATATATTGGTGATGCAGATCATTCCATGTGGAGTTCAAACTGGAATATAACAGGTTAATTATAGTGAGAGCTAGAAGAGCCCAGTATGTGGACGGACGAAGCAATATAGTGAATAAATGAAGGATAAAAATTAAATTTGGTTCATCGTAATAAGTTATATCAACTGCAGAACTTCAGTATTATCAGACATCAGCAAAAACATTAATAAGAATGAATTTGCTGGTGTCTGTTACTGCTTCATTTCTGCAGTTGAAATAAATTATTAGGATGAAGCAAATTTAAAGTTTTTCCTTCTTTTATTCACTATATATATATATATATAATATATATATATATATATATATATATATATAATATATATATATATATATATATTAGTGATTTAAAGATTCGCTGTATTTACACATACTGGATCATACAATATTAATACAGTGTATCTTAGAAATCACATATAGAATCATCCCTTACTACCAAGTTTTGGATAAATCTCTTATATATATATATATATATATATATATATATATATATATATATGTGTGTGTGTGTGTGTGTGTGTGTGTGTGTGTGTTAGAAATATGAGGAATGAAAGAAACAAAACTCAGACAAAAATGTGTAGTATATTTCACTGGAGTTTTGAACTCGGCTTCATCAGCATTTATTGAATTACCAGGATCATACATGTATGATCCTGGTAATTCAATAAATGCTGATGAAGCCGAATTCCTTCTCCAGTGAAATGTACTACACATTTTTGTCTGAGTTTTGTTTCTTTTATTCCTCATATTTCTACGACATTCTGTCGGATTCATCCCAATCCTCTTTCCTCACACACACACACACACACACACACACACACACACACATATATATATATATATATATATATATATATATTGATCCATTACTACTTAATAGCAAGTTCGATCCCTGGTGGATGCCCCATAAAAAATCTCCATGTTAAAAAGACCTTGTGTTAATTTGTCCGGGTGGGAGGCCAGGAATATATATATATATAGACTTTATTATCATGTGTCACGTTGACTCTTTAACATGCATTTTTATTGTTTAGATTTGTGAATGTTTAAGAAAATGTATGTAAAACTATACGCTCAGAACATTTATTTAAATAAACTGATGCTGAAATACGCTTCTTTTTATACAAATAATTTGTGTGCGTGAATTTGCCCGAACGTCGTAAACATATTTGTATTAATTTAGCTGCACACATTTGAAAAACATAAAATCAAAAAAAAAAAGAAAAAAGACAAAAGTAAAAAAAAAGAAAAACTAAATCAGGTAAAATCATGTGAGATGGATGGAAAATGATGGTTTGTCAACGGGGAAAAACGCAGAAAATAAAATAGTGACCTTAGAGTTTGTTTTCTTTTCGATTTATTTAAGCATTGAGTAATATTGTGGAGTGGCTGGTTTGATCGATTTGGGAGAGGATGATGGTGTGTTTCGAAAAATCTCTTACATCGTATTAGAGGCTTTTTATGTGTTGAGCAAGTCACGGTGCCAAATCGTTCTTGTTATGTTGTGGGTCAATTAAGGATTTGTTATGGTTTGATTGATTGATTTTAACGGCAAGTTAAGTATTCCTATCTGATTATTTCTATCTAATAATAGTAATTTGTTTGGACAGTTTCAAGTAATAATAATCCTTAGTAAATAATAAAGATACCCAAATTTGTCGGCTGATAGCTTTTTAAAAATTAATTAAAATTAACTAAATCTATTATTTAAGGTCAAACTTTTGTCTAAAATGATAAGTAGTAACATAATGACGATCATTAAAAAAAGAAAAATATAATTACATATGCAGTTTATTTTTAATAGATTTAAAATAATTTGTTTTGGTCAATTTCGACGCGATCCGCCATTCTGCCTCTTTTTACAATTTTAAAATAACATTTGGGATGGAAAAAAAAATTACCAAAAATCAGGTAATTATCCGATTTTAATGAAATTTTCAGTATTGATTTATCAATTAATGAATTTTATAATGCATTAGTTATTTTATTTCAAAACTTTAATTTAGTATTTTTGCTATGAAAAATTAATATATAAAATTCATTTAAAATGTGAAAAGCCTGATGTTAAGTTTAAAATGTTATATTTTTAGATTCTAGGAATAAATATCTACTTGATGCAAACCTTATTTTTTTCGAAAAAAGTATACGTTTTGAAGAAAAACTATATTGAAAATGTACCCCCCCCCTTTTAAGCAGAAAAATATCGATGTATAATTTTTTCTTTTATAAAATAATAGCCAATTAAATAATTAATTTTTTTTGTTTCTATTCATAACTTCGGTCTTTTATCTCTTTATTTACTGTAATTAGAAAACGAGAAGAACAACTTGAAAAAAAAAGTTACGCCCCCAACATAAGGGGGGGGGGGTAAAAAATAAGTGACCTGAAAAAAATGAGAAAGTTTTGAAATAAAATAAGTAATGCATTATAAAGATCATTCATTGATACATAAACACTGAAAATTTCATTAAAATCCGATAATTCCCTGATTTTTGGTAAATTATTTTCCCTAGGGGCCAAAAAGTCATTTTGTCAAAAATGCAATTTAGTCTCATTTTGGGTATCTCTAGTAAATAATTAGACCAAGGAGATTGTTTTTGCGTCTAAGGTGAAGCACCACACCTACCATCAGCACCCACTTTACCGCACAGATCCAAGCTGTGCTACTCATGCGCTGAGTAACCGAGGGCCGGTATCAAACCAAGGACCTTGTGGTTCCGAGATGGATTCTCTAATGCCTGAGCTAAATAGGGCCCTTAGATTCAAGTAACTATTCGTAAGATATGATTATCTATATGAAATCAAGTATTTTTTTATCAAAGACGAATAATTTTCAAACTGATCTCTTTGACCCATAGATGGGACCCTAACGGGTACTGCCATTCAGGGGAAGGGTGGACCTAGGAGTAATGGAAATGAAGGGGTATTTGACATTACTCAGATCTTTATACAGTTTTGTGTCATCTCTAGGACTCCGAACTCTTTTTTTAGGGGGTGGTAGCTTACCCCTCTGCAGGTTATGCAGTCAGCGTAAGCCCAACCGACATATCTTATTATAATGTAGATTGTGTGTTTGTCTGTCTGTAACCGAAACTATATTACTACTCAAGTCACAATTCCCTTTGTTATGTACGTCACATTTTCAATGACTTTATTTTTATTTAAACCTCAATTATTAATAAAATTGTTTTACATTATTAATACTGTTAACTATGTCTACATACTGACAACATGCAATTATATTTATATATACAACAAAATAGCGGTTTACAGTGTGAACGGTAAGGCTAATTTGCATATTGATATTTAAAATGTAATTTTAATAAATATGTGCTTAGTATTATTGATTTCTAACTGTTTGGTTTTATTTTAATGAATATAAACAAAAATCTCTTCAATGAATCTTAAATGAAATCCATTAATAAGAAAAAATAACTGTCATTTTATTCTTTACTTCCTCTTATAACTAAATACTTAAATTAGAAAAAATAAAAATGAAAGACGAGAGTGATGGAAGAGTAAGTTTCAGTTGTTCTATTTTTTATTATACTCACTCTGTTTCAAATCTTTTTATATGCAATTTATTTAGTTTCATTAGCCTTTCTAATTTATTTTATTACATTAAAACTTAAATACTTGTACCCGGAGGGTGCATATATTTGCTAGTCGATGATAATTAAGAAATTGTGAAATTTAAAGTTGGTCGATTGTTAACAGTTAGTATGAACAAATGGATATAGATAGATAAATAGATAGATAGATAAACAAACAAAATAATATAGATAGATATGAACAAATGGATATAGATAGATAAATAGATAGATAGATAAACAAACAAAATGATATAGATAGATATGAACAGATAGATAAATAGATAGATGATATAGATAGATATAGATATATAGATAGATAAATAGATAGATAGATAAACAAACAAAATGATATAGATAGATATGAACAAATGGATATAGATAGATAAATAGATAGATAGATAAACAAACAAAATGATATAGATAGATATGAACAAATGGATATAATAGATAAATAGATAGATAGATAAACAAACAAAATGATATAGATAGATATGAACAATGGATATAGATAGATAAATAGATAGATAGATAAACAACAAAATGATATAGATAGATATGAACAAATGGATATAGATAGATAAATAGATAGATAGATAAACAAACAAAATGATATAGATAGATATGAACAAATGGATATAGATAGATAAATAGATAGATAGATAAACAAACAAAATGATATAGATAGATATGAACAAATGGATAGATAGATAATATAGATAGATAGATAAACAAACAAAATGATATAGATAGATATGAACAAATGGATATAGATAGATAAATAGATAGATAGATAAACAAACAAAATGATATAGATAGATATGAACAAATGGATATAGATAGATAAATAGATAGATAGATAAAAAACAAAATGATATAGATAGATATGAACAAATGGATATAGATAGATAAATAGATAGATAGATAAACAAACAAAATGATATAGATAGATATGAACAAATGGATATAGATAGATAAATAGATAGATAGATAAACAAACAAATGATATAGATAGATATGAACAAATGGATATAGATAGATAAATAGATAGATAGATAAACAAACAAAATGATATAGATAGATATGAACAAATGGATATAGATAGATAAATAGATAGATAGATAAACAAACAAAATGATATAGATAGATATGAACATGGATATAGATAGATAAATAGATAGATAGATAAACAAACAAATGATATAGATAGATATGAACAAATGGATAGATAGATAATAGATAGATAGATAAACAAAAAAATGATATAGATAGATATGAACAAATGGATATAGATAGATAAATAGATAAACAAACAAAATCTATATCATTTTGTTTATCTATCTATCTATCTATCTATCTATCTATCTATCTATCTCCATTTGTTCATATCTATCTATAACATTTTTTTGTTTATCTATCTATTTATCTATCTCCATTTGTTCATATCTATCTATATCATTTTGTTTGTTTATCTATCTTCGCGGAGAACCGTCCCGCCTCCTGCCTCAAAAAACGCTAGCCGGTGCCTGCTAAAAAAACACCACCAGCTACGATTAAAATCCGTAGCCGAAGCGGTGTAAAAAATAGAGTTAGGGTTTAGGGCTAGGGTTGGGGTTGGGGTTTGGGTTTAGGGTTAGTTTAATGGAAAATAAATAAATCATTTCGTCGAGGAAATCATGTAAAAAAAAAAAAGATTCTAGAAAGACATGATATACTATTTGGTTTTCGGACACGCGTGGTGTAATGGTTACCGTTGTAGGAAATGGACACGGTGAGAGGAGTTCGTGTCCTGAACGATGCAGTTTGCATTTCAAATAGTGCCAATGCCCTTGGAAAATATATGAATCCAACTATTCTCCGCTATTCAGCTATGGGTAAATAGTAGGACAGACTGGGATGTTTTTCCTTGACACGGCAACGGGTCTAGAAGAAAGAAAACTCTGAATTCAAACCTGTTAAAACTCTGCTTAAGAAATTGAACTTGTGTCACATCCTGCTCGTGCAGAAGTGGTTGGTAATTATCTATACAATTTACAATATATTATATATATATATATATATATATATATATATTATTATTTATATTTTTGCTTGAAGGCAATTATAATGCATGTATCGTATAAAATTCGATAATCATAGAAAATAAACTTGACAAGTAAATCCCGCAAAGGATGGCTCGCTATGCAGAACACCGTACAGACTGTTTCGACTTTATTAAGTCTCTTCAGCGATGTATATTATATATATATATATATATATATATATATGTGTATATATGACAGTGAGTGCTCTGAATATATCGACTGAACAACCGATATTGCAGACTTGAGAACAATTTTAGTGCATACATTTCCAACTTCATCAAGAAAAATCTTTTAAATAAATGAAGGAAAAATTAATAACAAATAGATTTGAGAGTTCGAAGAGAATACCCACAGAGTGAGAGTGAGTTTTTTCAGTGCTTGATGAATGCTTCGGAAAGTCAGCCATCTACTTTTCTTCAAAAACAGTTGGAAAGAATGTCAAGAATTAGTAAAGTAGTAATTATGGCAGGTGCTGGTTTTATTAACAAAAACAAAATATAAGGCAGTTTTATTATATTTCTTTATAGTTAAGTACTTTTTTTGGTAGAATAAAAGCTAATATACTGTAGTTACTCAAATTTGATCTTTTACCATAAAAATCTTATTCTAATTTGTCTTTTCAAGAAATATAGAAGAATCCAAACCTTTTTTCCAGTATATATATATATATATATATATATATATATATATATATATATATATATATATATATATATATATATATGAAGAAAAGGAAGTGAATCCGACGGTATGTAGTATATTAAGAAAATTAAAAAACACAAGTTTAAATAAGTTGAGGGGTAAGTTTATTGGCCGAGGCCGCAGTGTTTCGATCTATTAATTAGATCATCTTCAGGGCATTTGTTGGTATATGGAAGGTGATAAAAAAAATTTTATCACAGAATAACCAGAAAAGCAAGTGATAGTCCTTGTTTATCAGTCTGTTCAAAATTTGAAGTCTGAAGAAAGGACGCTGAAAAAAGTGGACGGTTTGAAAAATGACGTCAAATATTCTCTTTTACGGTGTGAGTATGAGAGTGTGTGAGTGTGTGTATCGAAAAAAGCATTGTGCATTTTTTTTAGGTGCTTTTGTGTATGGTTGCGCGTGTGTGTATAAATCTTTTGCGATAAACGACATCGAAACAAACCTCAAGGTTTTGTGTGTGTGTGTGTGTGTGTGTGTGTATATACATTTGTAATTGTATGGAAGATAAAGAAGGTCCTAAGTAGAAACATTTTCACCACGAACTCATCTGGTCTATTGGACTATAATATATATATATATATATACACACACACACATACATACATACGTTTATATATATATATATATATATATATATATATATATATATATATATATATATCTGACAGTGAGCGTTCAGAATATATCGACTGAACAACAGATATTGCACACTTGAGAACAATTTTAGCGCATACGTTTCCCACTTTATCAAGAAATTAAAATAAGATATCTCCAAAACACAACAAAATATCTTTTAAATAAATATAGGAAAAAAATAAATAAAAAAAAACAAAAAATAAAAAAACCAAATAAAGAAACTATAAGATTATTTCTGGTGAAACCTTTTTCTCCCCCCAAATCTGACAACTGGCCGTCGGGCGCAAAAGCATTGGTTTCCGAGATAAGAGGCAAAATAAACTAATTCGGAAATAAATGCATTATTTAAATAAATAAATGAACGCTGCGAGAATTCCACGGTATTGATCTCCGAAAAAGATTTGTAGAATTAAAAAGCAGAATGAATATTGCCAAAATAATAATAGCTTTTCTCTTTTTGTTTGCTTTTGTTCATTATTATTATATTATTATTATTATTATTATTATTATTATTATTATTATTATTGCATTATGTTGTTTTACGTTATTCTTCTCAACTTTTGTCTTTTCTGTTGAGATACAAGACGGAAAAAGGATCTGAGTTATTTTCTGCTGTTTGCCGCTCGTGTTGAGAGTCGATCTGCTTTGGCTATTTCCGGAACCATAAATTAGCATTTTATATCGACACGTGGCACAAGAGATTCATATTGATTAATATTTAAAATAACTCGCATTAACTAGGAAGAAATAAATAAAGAACAGGTATGACTCTCTAATTCTCTTTCTTTCTCTATCATTCCCTTGTTTCTTCTTACCCACCTCTTACTATATATATATATATATATATATATATATATATATATATATTATATATATATATATATAGAGAGAGAGAGAGAGAGAGATGTGAGGTATCCAAAACTTGGTAGTAAGGGATGATTCTATATGTGATTTCTAAAGGCCCAATTTGGTCGAAATAAATTTATTATGGAATAACGGTGTTGAGTTTTTCCTTCCTTTCAAAGATATATATATATATATATATATATATATATATATATATATATGTGGGAGATTATGTGCTTAATTAAAGTCATACCTAATTTTGTTAATTAATTAATTATAACTAAATGAATTAGGCGTGCATATAGGTTTAATTATAATTAATTAACAAAATTAGGTATGACTTTAATTAAGCACATAATCTCCCACAAATTGTCGGCCTTTGCCATTTCAAACACATTGTTTGGCCACTGTCGTGCCATAAGTCTCCCAAAAAGTGCGCTATACATACCAGTTGAAAATGAACGAGAAATTCTGGGGAAGCTAGCTAGTGTAGTGGTTAGAATGTCCGCCTGTCAGCCTGACAGGTAGGGTCGAATCACGCACAAAGCACTACCCTGTTTATAGCTCTGCTGATGAGGCCTAATGGGCTGAAATGTACATACAGAGATCACTTTTCTCGATTTGTTTACGCTTTATATTTAAACAAATATACACGCCTAATTCATTTAGTTATAATTAATTAATGACTTTAATTAAGCACATAATCTCACACAAATTGTCGGCCTTTGCCATTTCAAACACATTGTTTGACTACTTCATATATATATATATATATATATATATATATATATATATATATAATGGCAAGGTTCTCCTGTAAACAGGATGTGAACTCTCTAACGACTGTAACATATAGACCTATGTATGTATTTATCAGTTTTAAATCTACCCCCTTCGTTTCAGGTGGCTGATGGCCAAACGCCGGATTGACGGAAAGTCAGTTTGGTTTCTATCCCGGCCGAAGGTAGCTTGCAGAGTCTAGCCATACCGAGGAGACATGATACGTTGAAACACGGTGTCTGTTGAACACAATATATATATATATATATATATATATATATATATATATATATGTGTGTGTGTGTGAAGAGAGGAAGTAAATCCGACGGTGTGTAATATATCAAGAAAAATGAAAAAACACAGGTTTAAATGGGTTAAGTGGTGAGTTTATTGGCCGACGCTGCAGTGTTTCGATCTATTAAATAGATCATCTTCAGGGCATAAGATAAGAAATTATATATCACAGAATGATGAGAAAAAGTGAGTGGTAATCCTTCTTATTCAGTCTTATTCAGAAATTTTTAAACAGACTGAATAAGAAGGATTACCACTCACTTTTTCTCATCAAATGTAAATTCGAACACACTGCAGTGGTAATTAAAAGAGTCTAATGGTGATTACCAAGGTACGACTGCTAGGAAGCCTCACACTCTTCATTCTGATAAGAAAAGAACTGAATTTGTTGGTGAGGTCCAAGTCATGATTGATAACGAGCAGATCAATATATATATATATATATATATATATATATATATATATAATTTGCTTGAAGCATTGTGTTTATATTGGTTTGTTGGTTGGTTTTGAAGGTTATCACAATGCAAGTGTAAAGAAAAAAAAGAAGGTAATTGTGGTGTTGTTTGTTAACCTGTGATTTATTCCTAATATTTGGGGATAAAAAAATTTTTTTTACAGAAAATCACCAGAACTGAAGTTGTTGCTGGTGGCTGTTCATTTGTTCTGTATCATGCCTTCCAAATTGTGTGTGTGGGGGTGCTTGTTTATGTATGTGTTTGTGTTTGTGTGTGTCCATTTAAAAAAATTATTATTCCAGATCTGGATCACCCTTTAAGCATGATATTTTTTTGTTTACTCACAGGACCATATGATTCCTTTTTTTAAACATGTGTCTGTGATTAACATTACAGATTTTGGTTGGTTATTTATGGGTGTGGGTGAGTGCGTGCTCCTGTTCTTAAGTCCCAATACAATGTGTGTGGGTGTGTGTGTTATTTGCATGTGTGTGTGTTTGTTGGTTGTGTGTGTTCTGTTTGTGTGCGTGCCTTGTTAATATACATTTGTATGTGTGTATGTGTGTGTTGGATTTAGAAGCTTAGAATGAAATTAATTTTATCAAAAATTGTAATTATAGAGTCTGCTAGATTTTATTTTATTTTATTTTATTTATTTATTTATTTTTTATCTATTTATATTTTATTTAAAAAATTCTTATTTGCCTTGCCCATATGAATGTATATCTAGTGTGTGTTATGGATTTTAAAAGGTTAGAATAAAACTAATATCTATCAAGATCTATTATTATAGATTCTGCTGATTTGGTTTGTAAGGGGTTAAGGTAGAAGGTAAGTTAATACTGTGATTTCTGTAATTTTCTGTGATTTCCCTTTTGTTATATACATATATCATATATATATTTTGTCCACAGCCTGATCACATTAATTAGTTATCAAGAGATTAGCAAGGGAAATTCATATTATTTAATGTAATGTCAATTATTTAGTCAAATTTATCAATATCTAGAGTAAATCCTATTTGTTAACAACATTTTTTTAAAAATCCAACACACTCAATAGATATACATTGATATGGGCAAGACAAATAAGAAATTAAAAAAAAAAAAAAAAATGAAATAAAATAAGATAAATATAATATAATAATAATAAAAAAAATCTAACAGACTCTATAATTACAATTTTTGATAAATTAATTTCATTCTAAGCTTCTAATCCAACACACACATACACACATACAAATGTATATTAACAAGGCACGCATACCAACAGAACCACACACCCAACAAACACACACACATATACAAATAACACACACACGCACACACACACACACACACACACACTCACACATACACACATATGGTGTTGGGACTTAAGAACAGGAACACACACACACACACACACACACACACACACACACAACACACACACACAGATGATTTTGATAGACATGAAATTTTAAATAACCAACCAAAATATGTAATGTTAATCACAGACACATATTAAAAAAAAAGAAATCAGATGGTCCTGTGTGTAAACAAAAAAAAATCTTACTTAAAAGGCGAACCAGATCTGGAATAATAATTTTAAAAAAATGGACACGCACAAACACAAACACACACATAAACAAGCACCCCCCCCCCACATATAGACCGAGAATTTGGAAGGCATGATACAGAACAAATGAACAGCCACTTGCAACAACTTCAGTTCTGAAGATCTTCTGTAGAATGGATTTTTAATCCAAAATATTAAGAATAAATCACAGGTTAACAAACAACACCATAGTTACTTTCTTTTTTCTTTACACTTGCATTGTGGTAGCCTTCAAAATCAACCAACAAACCAATATGTATGTATATATATATATATATATATATATATATATATATATATATATATATATATATATATTGTATTTTGGCAGCAAGATATTGTTTAAGCAGGTTTTGTTAAAGACCATGGAATATTTCTTCTTTGTAATTTTCAAGGGTAGACGTTCAAGTCTTCTTGTTTTACGTATATCGGGATCAAGATGGTAGAGAAAATGTCACATATTTTTACCCAAGCACTTTCAACCATTTCACTATTCAAACCAATTACAATTGACACGACTTTTACCTTCATGTTCCACTATTTTCTTTTCGCTTTCTTTCATTTTCACACAGTGATCAGCCGGGTCTGTAATGTCCACGAGATGACAAGTTCTCTTATTCTGGTTAATTAACACTAGGTCTGGTTTCTTGTCCAGGATTTATTATTATTATCATTATTTTCACTCCTTTTGAGTTTATTATTATTATTATTATTATTATTATTATTATTATTATTATTATTATTATTATTATTATTATTATTATTATTATTATTATTATTATTATTATTATTATTATTATTATTTACTCCTTTTGAGTTTTCACATCAGCATTAGCTGATGGTCTTTCACTGGAGTCTGATTGACAGCAAGTCTCCTCAGATCTCCAGGACTATTCTGAGTATTCTGGCAGATTGCAGCAGTACAGTGTTCGGGATGGTATCAACACTTCCTCTGATTTCCAGACATTCCAAACCCTTTTCCAAATCTTTTTGGACCGTTCCAAGTGCACCAACTACAATTGGTATCACTTTGACTTTCATAATCCATAACTTTTACAGTTCTCTGGCAAGGTCCAAATATTTGTCCATTTTTTCATTTTCCTTTATCCTCACCCTGTGATCTGCTGGAACTGCAAAATCCACCAGTTGACAAGTTCTTTCTTTTTTGTTAATCAACACTAGGTATTATTATTATTATTATTATTATTATTATTATTATTTAAAATGATATAACTGTAAAATGTTTGTATCAAAAATAGTTGCTTGAAGGTATGATTGCTTACTTAAGATAGTGATTATTATTAGTTAATTGAAACCTTGTAATAAATAACGTTCTATTCATTCTTCATTTCTATCTTTGTAAATACAGCTTTAAACTTGATATTTTTTTGACACACCTTGTATTCTAAAAAAACTTATGAATGGAACGTTATTTTTTTCCGAATACAAGGTGTATCAAAAAGTACAAATAATCTCGAAACGTTTTTGACACACCTTGTATATATATATATATATATATATATATATTATATATATATATATATATATATATATATATATATATATATATATATATATATATATATATATATAATATATATATATATATATATATATATATATATATATATATATATATTTATAAAAGGATATGAAAACACAACTTATATATATATATATTATATATAATATATATATATATATATATATATATATTGGAAGAGAATGGATTCCTACTTTTGTTTTAACTTAATATTACGTTTTTTTAGAATAAAAGTTCTAGTTAAAACATAATTTTCCATCGTTTCCACCTTCTTAAAGTAGTATACGTAGATATTGCTATGTTATTATGAAAGTATATATTCTAAATATTGTTTTAAAAAAGGAAGGGAAATATTAGCAATGGTAAATATATTTACCACTACGTACATCAGAAATATACATAGTGGTACATATCTGTACGAGTACGTACCCGACGTGATAATTTCATAAGAAAAAGTAATACATTTTTAAGATTTAGAATGAAATCAAAAATAGAAATTTTCAGTCTCATTATTTTTTTCTTTCAAATAATTTCATCTTTCAATTGCTTTTTTTTTCCTTTCAAAATAGGAAAACAGATTAAAAAAATATGATACTAATTTTGTACAGAACGTCGTCTTTCAAAACAAGGTTGTCAACTTAAGTTATTTTAAATTCAAGATAGTTAAAATTTCATAAAACATTTTTTGTATGAATAGACAGCAAACTCATTTGCCGTATATTAACACATAACTAAATAAGTCCTGGGCCTAACCAATAAAACAACTTTTTATAGGCAAAATTCGACTTTAGTAGATTTCGTCTTTAGTATTTTTAGCACTCCGAAGGGGGTAGTGTAACTGAGTTGGTTCCCAGTTATTTTTAAACACACAAGGTGATTAAAAAAACCCAGCAATAGTGGTGGTAAGTTGCTGGGAGAACTTACCAAAATTTTATGGAGGGGTATGGGTATTGGGAGGGGGAGAATATATATACATAGTTTGGGCGGGAACTCATCGGAACAACAAAAAGAAAAGAAAAAAAAAAAAAGAAAAACCGGATGAGTCACAATATGTGTGTATGTATGTATATATGTATATATATATATATTTGTAGTTTTTTTCTAGCATTAGAGAATTGAAAATAAAGTGATCGATTACTAGTGTAAGAGGTGTATTCTTTCACAGGCGCATTATCTTGACGATGGGTGACTAACATGCTGCTTTGAAACCAATGGTAACAATCACACCTTAAATGTACTTTTGCCCTTTAACACACACACACACACACACACACATATATATATATATATATATATATATATGTGTGTGTGTATATTGCGTGTATGTTAGGGTTGCGTGTACATGAAGTCAACGGCTCTCGGTTACTGACAGTTTCTCGCCTATGCGATTTTAAAACTTAAAATCGCATAGGCAAAAACAGTCAGTAATCAAGCGCCGTTGATTTTATATCCACGCTACCCTAAGATTTAAATGTGGTATCTACGTTACTGAGCACTATTTATTTATGAATATAGCACCATATATCATCAATATATATATATATATATATAGTGTCATCCACAGACATGTGCTTCGACATCAAGTCTCTTCAGTCTGGCTAGACATTTTGTAAGCTACCTACAGCCGGAATTGAACTCCAGTCGGTTGGGTGTCAGTCCGGCACCTTAACCATTAGGCTGTCTTCACTTACAGAATGGGAAGGGGATTTTAACTGTTTTAATACACACATCGCTTTGTGTGTAAAGGCCGTCACAGAGTGCTCCATTCATATATATATATATATATATATATATATATATATATATGTGTGTGTGTGTGTGTGTGTGTGTGTGTGTGTGTGTGTGTTCCGAATGTGGTAGTGAGTAAGCACATCCACACGTCTATATCCGGCAACAGACTTCGAAGATCCATGTGCCTACGATGCTGAGTTTTTCAGATCAATCTCGCCTGAACTGGCAACAGCATAAACGAGATGAATAAATCAATCTAAGCGAACTAGCGCCAAGAGAGAATTGCCATAGTAAACAGGGTTCCTTTATTTGTCGATCTAAGACGCCCAGACTGAGAGAGAATTCAACCCAAGGAACCCGGAGAGCGGGAGAGAATGCAACCTGTATCAAACGGTCAAAAGCAAATGACAAGCAGATGGAAAGCTCCCAACGATGAATTGTCTTTCATTCCCCGGAATAACCGAAGGGGGATTTATCAGGAGGAAACTGCATCCCTTCACTGAAATCGCACATGCATTGTGCCTTGATCCTTTTGGAAAAAAAAAAAAATAGAAAAAAAAAGAAAAGAGAGAGAAAACGAAAGTGGTGTGTTATCAAACAGCCAATGGAAGACAGAGAAGGTACGACTCAGTGTCGAATAAAAGACTCTTAAGAAACGCTTTAAGGAAAAATCGGACGACAAAGAATTAAGAAAAAAGTATAAATAAAATAAATCTACAACAATGTATAAGGAAACTTACAAAGATATTCACTTGGTTTGAAAATGGCATTGGCGAGAACCTGACAGTTACAGAGTGCCGTTGACTTCATGTCGACGCTACCCAAACATACATACACACACACACACACACACACACACATATATATATATAGGCTCTCCACAAAGGACGTGTGCAATTTAAAGTTATAAATTCTTTAAAGTGCACACGGGCTTTATGGACACATACACTCACTCTCTCTCCCCTCTCTCTGTCTCTGTCTCTGTCTGTCTGTCTGTCTGTCTCTCTATATATATATATATATACATATTACACATATATATATGCTTGAGAGAGAGAGAGAGAGAGAGAGAGAGAGAGAGAGAGAGAGAGAGAGAGAGAGAGAGAGAGAGAGAGAGAGAGAGTGTGTTGTGTGTGTGTCCTGAAAAGAGTGGTATGTCTACTCACCCATCCATGTCAGTGTCATTACTGCCAGTTTCATGAATTAAAAAAACATACTATCATCAGACGAGAGTTACGAATAAAAAGGATGAAGAAAGCGAATAACTACTCAATATTTCTCGCACGTTGCAATAAGAAAATTGCCCGTGTATTGTGCCATGATCATTTTAGTGCCGAAAAAAAACAAAAAACAAATAAATAAAATAAAAAAAAGAACAGAAAAAAGAAAACGAAAGGGGTGTGTGATAAAAGAGCCAATAGAACACAGAGAAAGGACGACTCTGTGTCGAACAAAGGATTCTTAAGAAACGCTTTAAGGAAAAATCAGACGACAGAGAATTTAATAAAAAAGGCACAACTAAAACAAATTAAAGAAGTTCCTCCTGTTATTTCACGTGCAAAAAAAACAAAAAAAAACAAAAACAAAACAAAACAAAAAAAAAAACACAAGAGAGGACCAAAAAAAGCCATAAGCTCTTTTGATAAAAACACTCATATGACTTCACAAAAGAAGAAAAAGTAATTCTGAAAGTAATACCTCCTACTTCATTAAGTTCCCCTACCTCGAGAGACGTAGATGCAAGTGGTATAGTAGTAGAGGTTGAAGTTATCCATAAATAATTTATACTTTACTTCTTAATAAAAAATTCCATATCGCGAAATATACACAGCAGATTGGAAGCCCCTCAGATACCATACAAAGAAAACCAATTCTTCCGGTATCCACCTCTCACTGAATCAACATCTAACGAGTCAACCCTTTCCACAATTGACCACAAAACATCATATAAGGAAAAATACAAAAATATTCACTTGGTTTGAAAGTCGCATTGGCGAGAGTCTGTCAGTTACCAAGCGCCCTCGACTTCATGTTCACGCTATATATATATATATATATATATATATATATATATATATATTATATGTGTGTGTGTGTGTGTGTGTGTGTGTTGCGTGTGCGTGTGCGGGCGCGTGTGTGTAAGTATTAAACTCACACAACATTTCCGCCACTCACAGACCCAATGCTCTACCCACCAACATACACAACAAACTGCTCTACAAATTAGGAATACAAATAATTTAGCCCACATCTCAAACCATCAAAAAATCTCACAAACTCCATCCCATGTAATGACTGTGATAAAAATTACATTGGAGAGGCCCAACAAAATCTAGACAAACAAATATATGAATACCGATCAGAACAAGCAATCTTCGAAACGCCCTCTTCTTGCACATGCTAGAATTCGACCATACGCTCGACTTATCCGCAGCATTACTTATCAAACCTATACTTTGAAGAAATCTCCGTCGTTTCTGTGAATCAGCGATCATTGCAAAATCGATGACAATAAAACAAAGGCCTGGCTATTTCCAATTAACACCGGCCATTGATAAATCATAATTCAGGATGACAACATTAAGACGGATAACGGATAAAATGTAAAAAATACAAGAAATTCAAGACCACCAAAACACGGAAAACAATAAGAAATATAAAACATTTTAAAAAATGCTTGAAATAACACTTTTTCCTGCCTTATAGACTGTCCCCCAAAATTGTTTCCACCACTAGACCCACACATCTAAGCACTATCACTAATCACTGACTGCCATATTAACCCTACCCAAACATATATACTACCTACTTCAGTGACAATCCTGATTTCATCCCCCACTGTCTTGCCTCCTCTTTTTACATTTCCATCGTTTATATAAACTCTGTTTTGAAATAATAAAGTTCATTCTTATGAAGTATGGAGGCGTGGTCTAATGGTTATAGTCGTAGGAAATGGACTCGTCAACCCGAGTTCAATTCCTGGACGAAGCTGTTTCACATTGCGAAAATACCCTTGGGAAAGGTATGAATCCAATTCTCCTTCGAGCTTGGGGTAAAGAGCAAGGTAGACTGGGCTATTTAACCATGGCTAGGTAACCAGACTAGGAGAAGGAAAACCCTGAATTCAAACTGTTAAACTCCACTTAAGAAATTGACCTTGTGTCACATCCGGCTCGTGTGGAGGGGTTGGTAAAATATATATATATGAAGTTCCTAAACCAAGATAAGCGAAATATTAATTGAATGTAATTGATTGTGCTTGTCATTCACTTTTCCATGAACTTTCATCACTTCCCTCATATATATATATATATAAGTCATCCACAGACACCGTGTTTCAACGTTTCACGTCTCATCAGTGTGGCTAGGCACAGCAACTAACTCCGACCAGGAGCGAAAATCCGACTGATTTACGTCATATATATATATATATATATATATATATATATATATTATATATATAGCAATCTACAGACGCGCGTTTCGGGTTTACCCCTCATCAGTGCAGCTATGACTTATTTTTCAGCAGCTACCTCTGGTCGGGTTCGAGACCCGAACGAACTTTCGCTCGTCAAGTCTCTTACCGATGGGTCCACAAGCAGCTGCCTAGAATAGAAGGCAGAATAATCGCTATATTCCTAAACCGGAAATAAACTCACCAGAGGTCTCTAACTTGTAAACATATATATATATATATATATATATATATATATTATATATATATGTGTGTGTGTGTGTGTGTGTATATAATGGTTTTCGTCGTGGGAAATGAACACAGCGAAACGAATTTAAATGCTGGATGAGGCTGGTTGCATTTCACATAGCAGTTATCCCTTGAGAAAGGTATAATCCAAATGTTCTCCCTCCAAATATGAGTATATAATAGGACAGACTAACCTTGGTTAGGCAATCAGACTAGGAGAAAGAAATGAACGTTAAATTACAAGGTGATTATCATCTTAGTCGATCCGAGAACTTTTCGACACCTATATATATACGTAGTGGTGTTGAAAAGTTCTCGGATCGACTAAGATGATAACCTCGTAATTTAACGTTCATTTATGTCTTCGTTGGACCGACAACTTTTCATCACCAATCGTATATATAGACGTTATTTATAGATATCTATTATGTTTTCTGGGCTGTTTTCTACATTCATCGTTTTTTTTATTTCTTCTAATTTTTTTTCCTTCTTGTTTTCATAGTCTTTTTAATTCTATGACAAAAATTTTGTCCATTTCTTCTTATTTATCGTTCAGTATTTGTGAACTGAAGATGTTATGCAATATTTTCTCGCTCTTCGGATTACACCAATGATGTGACACTGGCTAAACTCACAAAATAACTGATACAGTAGAGAAAATGGGAACAATCGAAAAAAAGCAGGAGCAAATAAGGAATTAGAAATAAATAGAAATAAAGAGCCAAGAAAAGAAAGTAGTTCAGAATATTTAATTAGTAAAAAATGAAATAAAAAGAATAAAATTTAAAAAATAACAAAAATAAAATAAAATCTAAAATCAAAAGATAAAAAGAATAAAAAGATAAGAATAAAAAATTAAAAAAAACGATAAAAATAAATAAAATAAAAAATATACACATAGTTTAGGATTTTGAAATTAGTAAAAAATGTAATAAAAAGAATAAAATTAAAAAATAACAAAAATAAAATAAAATAAAATCTAAAATCAAAAGATGTTAAAAAGAATAAAAAGAATAAAAAAAAAAACAGATAAAAATAAATAAATAAAGTATGTACACATAATTTAGGATTTTGAAATTAGTAAAAAATAAAATGAAATGAATAAAATAAAAAAAATAACAAAAATAGTATAAAATAATTAAAAATCAAAATTTAAAAAGAAAAAAAAACATAAGAATAAAATCAATAAATAAAAATGAAATAGAATAAAAATATACATATAGTTTAGGATCTTGAAATTAAGAATTTTTACCACTGTTAAGAATGTTTTGACAAATTTTATTAAATCAGCTTTTTGTTAGAAAAAATTGGTTTTAACAAATTTTGATTTAAAAGAAATTCAGTCTTTCACATTTCAAGAACGCGTCTTACATGAACGACGCCTTGGCTAATTAGCCAACTGCTGCTGGCATGTTTTCTCTATTACAAACAAGTTTAACAAGTTTCTTCAATTCTTTCAGAATTTAATTTCCCGAACGCTGAAATCATGTGTTTCATAGACAACGTCTTAATTAGCCTACTGAAGCTCTCATAATTAGGCAAGGTTAAAATGGCTGGGAAAAAACATTATACTATTAATTTGAAAAATTTAATCGAGTTTCTTTAAAAAATATTTCAAGAAGCCAGAAGGTTCAGCTATTAAAGAAAAGAAATGTTGCGTCTTAGCTTTATTAGTTTATTTACCGTTTGAAAAAAAAAGTAATCATCCTCCTAAAAAAGTAAACATCCTCCTAAAAAGTCTCCTAAAAAAGTAAACATCCTCTAATTTTTGTCAGGGATAATATAAAGAAAAAATGTGTTACGTCTTAGCTGTTATTAATTAATTTACTGCTAAACAACAAAACGAAACAAAAACAACACTAAATGAACATCCTCTAAGTGTGCTTAGTTGTTATCAGTTTATTTACTGCTAAAAAACAAAAACAAAGAAAAACAAAAATAATCCAAAGTAAACATCCACTAAGTATGCTAATTGCCTAATACTTGCCAGGTAGTAGTCTAGGGTGAGTAATGTCGGATTTATTTAAAAAAGGAGATTAAAAAAATCTCCGTTTACAACGACTATATCTCCTGCTGAAATACAGTAACTAATAATAATGATTAGTAAAACTATTATAACTTCAAATATCTATTTGACCCATAGAGAGACTCTGACAGGTTGGTTGGTTGGTTGGATTTTACGGCGTGTCAACCATTGGGTTATTTTATGTCGAGGACGTATTGTTTTATTCATTCTTGTTGGGTATTCAATTTTTTACAAACTCAATTTTTTTTTAAAAATCTCTTTTTGATCAATTTAATCTAATAGGTACTACCACTCCGGGCCATAGTGGAGCAGGGGGTAATAACGATGAAGGGGTACTCCACACATCTCAGAGCCCCAGAATTGGAACTTCACTATTAGATGCAATTTAACGTCATACCCAAGACTAGCAACCTCAGCCACCACATTCCAGCTCATATATGATAAAATGGGCAATAGGATCGGGACAAACATATAGGTGCTATATGACCAGCGGATTGATTTGAGGGGGGCATCTCCGACTGACCGTCTCGCCAAAGTACGGGCCTAAGCAGAATGTTGCTGCTCAGCTACCAGGATTCCATCCTTAAGAATCACGGGTCACCACTCACGGCCACACAGGTGGTCCCATTGGGGGAAATATTACGTTTGCAGAGTTGCAGTCAGCGTATTCTACTCTAAGCCGTGCCGACAGGGCTACTATTGTTGTAAAGTGTGGCAAACAGGTTGCTTGCAGTACCTGCTGTTAAGAAGTGGTCACCCATCTAATCCCTGAGCAAGCTCATGGCTGCTTAACTTCTGTGATCTAGGAGGAACCAGTTATTTCAGTGTATTAGAAATTTTCTTAAGAAATGTGGAATCCTGTTTCTATTTAGAAGGAGGGGGAGGGGATTCCTCAAAGTACTTTTGACTAACGAGAAGAAAGTCCCTTTGGTTTGAATTCAGAGTTTTCCTTCTAGACCGCTTGCCATACCAACCTTTAAAGAGCCCAGTCTGCCCTACTATTTACCCATAGCTGGAAGGCGAATAGTTGGATTCGTGCCTTCCCAAGAGTATTAGCACTATGTGAAATGCAAACAGCCACGTCCAGGATTTGAACTCGTTTAATCGTGTCCTTTCCTATGACAGTAACCATTACACCACGCACCACCACAATCGTATCTGGACCGCAAGTTCTCGCATCAACTATTGCTGAGTAGATATTAGTCACCGTACTATTAATTTGTGTAAGGATTTTAGATTGAATTGTTTTCATAGCAAATATTTTTACTAGTCTACATTTGTCTATTTTTAATTCACTTCTCTTTACACCAAAGAGTCATTTTTCACAGACGACAGCAGAATCAATTCGTCTACAAAATCTGTCATCATTCCAAGAAGAATTGTTTTTAGCATTCCAAATATTTTAATTAGTCTTAGCACTTTTATTTAAAAAAAAAACCAACCTCAAAACAGTCTTTTCTGATATAAGGGAACCATTTCAAAATTCCGACTGAGACAGTTTGCATCCATTTGACACTAATGTCACTGAGTGCCAACATCAACTAATTCATTGAGGAAGGCATGAACCCACTTATCCCTGGACCCATCTCCAGCATCATATACCTTTGAAGAAGTAGAAGTAGAAACCTGGTTACTTCAAACTATTTCATCGATGAAGGCATGAGCCCACTTCTCCCTGGGCCCATCTTCAATATCATACACCTTTGAAGCAGTAGAAGCAGAACACTAGTTACTTCAAAATAAGGGCTAAAACGGAGTGTTGCATGCAACCATGATTCCGTCCTTAAGCATTACGGGTTGCCACCCATAGCCAATAGGTGGCCCCATTGGGGGTGATTTTTTACTTCTCTGCAGAGGTTTAGTCGGCGTATTCTACAGCCCCAGCCGACAGGGGTGATTAGTTTTGGTTGTAAACAGTCTGATTCAATAGTGTGTATTCCTCTATGACCAATTGATATTATTATATTCGGTTTTAAAACATCTTCTTTATCCGTGTACAGCCAATTGATACGATTAGATTCAGTCACAAATAATCTAATTCTAAAGCGCGTACCACTCTACGGTTAATTGATATGGTGTAGTGTACACTCTTCTATCGTTGTGTAATGGTTCGCAACCTCGTCTCGCAAATCCAACGGGGAGGATGAGGGGGATCATACCTTTCCATAAGGGTATTAGTCCAAAACTGAACATAATAACACAACAGGTGTTCAAATTCACTTACTATGATGTCGTAGTCCAGCATGTTATTGACTATGCCATAGGGACTCCCCTTGATACTTTTTGAACACACATCATATACAGACAAATTATGAGCAATAAAGAATTATAGAGAACAAGTTTACCATTTTCATTCAATTCCATTTAAAGAGAATTTTATCAAAAGAGGAAATATTTCAAATCATTTAAGCTGAAAAATTAAATTCTGGTGTTGGGAGACAAAATAGAATTTTCTCCCTTTTTACATTGAAGGAGTGGCCTTTCAACGTCACATGTCTATTTTGGTCACGTGACAAGCTGAACACTAAAATCTCCCTCTTTTACCAACACGACATTGGAAGTGACAGATGTGGTCTTTTTGCTTCCTCGGCAGCTGCGCACATAGTTGCCTGTTTTAGTTCCCAGACCTCCTTCAGTTGGGTACTGAATAGTAAGTTCGATCCTCGTTGGACG
This sequence comes from Doryteuthis pealeii, assembly GCA_023376005.1. Lineage (NCBI taxonomy): Eukaryota > Metazoa > Mollusca > Cephalopoda > Myopsida > Loliginidae > Doryteuthis > Doryteuthis pealeii. The sequence continues at coordinate 81,386,478 of CM042145.1, forward strand.
CCCCATATTTATGACCTCTGCTTTCCGGTTAACGCCGGGGGTCCAGCGAGCTTCGGCCGCTGGACTTATTGAGAGTTAAATAATAGCGTCGATCCCAGGGGGCTATACCTCCAGGCAACACCTGTCCCTTTGACTTAAAGGGGCAGGGCTGGGTTTATTGCCCAGCACCTGGGGTGCCCCCTTGAGGGGGAATGCCGAGGGATCGACGCAATTTTTGTTCTTTCCCACCCATGAGCTTCGGCTTGTGGGTGGGCCCACGTTAAAACTAGGCCTTGTGCCCAGCCCATACAAGTATGGTATGAGGCAAATAAACCCCATATTTATGACCTTGTGTCACATCTTACCAGTGGGAGGACGGGTTGGGTAAATACTTGCCCTACTACAGCCAATCGATATTATCAGATTCAGTAGTAAAGCAACGCACGTATTCTAACGGGCAATTCTGACTTCTCTGGCTTGAAAAGGTTAAAGATGTAAATTCAGCCAAGACTTTGTCAAATATAACCCCCTAAATTTTTTGCCTACTGCAGCTGTCAGAAATATAACATGAAGTATTTTAATCAGTACAAATATTTCTAGTAGTTTCAAACCATCCATTTCGCTTGCTTATAGTAACAGCATTTTTTTTCCAGCCGATCCATTAAGATAGATGAAAGAAACTATGTCAGAATATTTGCAGTATTTGGGGTATGACTGGCAAATACATCTCGCGTTTTAAAAGAGGAAAATGGAATATGAAGATTACAAAAAAAGGAGAACTAGTGAAGAGAAAACAACAAAACGAAATCAAAACAACAACGAAAAGAAGAAATTTAAGATTGGTGGCGGGTATCATCAGCAAGGAAGCTAAAAAAGAAAATGTCTAAAAGAGGAAAAGGAAAATAGATTGAAAGGAAGGAGTAATGGGAAAATATACGGCGTGGTGTATTTTAAATAATACACCCATCTCAAAAGAAAAGAAAAGAAAAACGAGAAGGGAATCATTAAGGCAAAGGATAACTGATTTAAATGAACAAGAGAAAGAATGGATGATTTAAATGAAGAGAAAGAACGAGTAATTGAAACGATCAGAAGGAAGAAGAGAGAAAAAAGAGTGAATAAAATTTAAAAAAAAGAATGAATGAGTGACCGAAACGAAGAAGAGAAAGAATGAGTGATATAAATGAAGACAAAAGAATGAATGAGTGACCAAAACGAAGAAGAGAATGAATGAGTGACATAAATGAAGACAAAAGAATGAATGAGTGACCAAACGAAGAAGAGAATGAATGAGTGATATAAATGAAGACAAAAATGAATGATTGACCAAAACGAAGAAGATAATGAATGAGTGACATAAATGAAGACAAAAGAATGAATGAGTAACCGAACGAAGAAGAGAAAGAATGAGTGACATAACTGAAGACAAAAAATGAATGATTGACCAAAACGAAGAAGAGAATGAATGAGTGACATAAATGAAGACAAAAGAATGAATGAGTAACCGAACGAAGAAGAGAAAGAATGAGTGACATAACTGAAGACAAAAGAATGAATGATTGACCAAAACGAAGAAGATAATGAATGAGTGACATAAATGAAGACAAAAGAATGAATGAGTAACCGAAACGAAGAAGAGAAAGAATGAGTGACATAACTGAAGACAAAAAAATGAATGATTGACCAAAACGAAGAAGAGAATGAATGAGTGACATAAATGAAGACAAAAAGAATGAATGAGTAACCGAAACGAAGAAGAGAAAGAATGAGTGATATAAATGAAGAAGAGAAAGAATGAGTGACATAAATGAAGACAAAAAATGAATGAATGACCGAAACGAAGAAGAGAATGAATGAGTGACATAAATGAAGACAAAAAATGAATG
>CM042145.1:81390842-81395842 GCA_023376005.1 Doryteuthis pealeii
GAAGAGTTTAATAAATATGAAAAAAATTAATCTATTATTATCATTTACTCCTTTTGAGTTTTCACATCAGCGTTAGCTGATGGTCTTTCAATAGAGTCTGAGTGACAGCAAGTCTCCTCAGGTCTCCAGGACTCTTATGAGTATTCTGGCAGATTGCAGCAGTGCAGTGTTCTGGGTGGTATCAATGCTTCCTCTGATTTCCAGATTATTATTATTTACTCCTTTTGAGTTTTCACATCAGTGTTAGCTGATGGTCTTTCACTGGAGTCTGAGTGACAGCAAGTCTCCTCAGGTCTCCAGGACTCTTCTGAGTATTCTGGCAGATTGCAGCAGTGCAGTGTTCTGAATGGTTTCAATTCTTCCTCTGATTTCCAAACTTTCCAAACCCTTTTCCAATCCTTTTGGGACTGTTCCAAGTGCACCAACCACAATTGGTATCACTTTCACATTCATATTCCATAACTTTTTCAGTTCTCTGGCAAGGTCCAGATATTTGTCTATTTTTTCATTTTCCTTTAACTTTAACTTCACCCTGTGATCTGCTGGCACTGCAAAATCCACCAGTTGACAAGTTCTTTCTTTTTTGTTTATCAATACTAGGTCTGGCCTTCTTGCTGGGATATTATTATTATTATTATTATTATTATTATTATTATTATTATTATTATTATTATTATTATTCCATTAGAATTTTTTTACACCCGTCTTAGCCGGTGATTCACTGAAGGCTGAGTGACAGCAAGTCTATTCAGGTCTTCAGGACTCTTCTGAGTATTCCAGCCGATCTTAACAATGCTTTAGTCTGGATGGTCTCGATACTTCCTCTAATTTCTTGTTCATCCAGACTCTTTTCCAGACCCCTGGGGACCCTTCCTAGTGCGTCAATTACAATTAGCACGATCTTCAACTTCATGTTCCACAGTTTTCATAGCTCTCTGGCAAGGTCCAAGTATTTGTCGATCTTTTCACTTTCTTTTACTTTCACTCAGTGATCGACCGGGACGGCAAAATCCACGAGATTACAAGTTCTCTTCTTGTTGTTGATCAACACCAGGTATGTTCTCCTGGCTGGGATTAGGTGATCCGTCTGTACCTCAAAGTCCCAGAGAATGTTGTGCGTCTCATTCTCCAGGAGACAGATTCCGGTTTGTGCATATACCATCTAATTGAATGGTGAAATTTGAATTTCTTGCCCAATTCCCAGTGAATCACCTTTCCAACCCAGTCGTACTGATTCTTGTACTCTCTTTGTGCTAGTTTACTGCATTCGCATATTATGTGATTGACCGTTTCGTTTTTCCCCACAGATTCTACACGTTCTATTCTGTTGTGTTTTATCTAGTTTTGCTTTCATATAATTTGTTCTAATGACATAGTTTTGCGCTGCGATTATAAGAGACTCAATTTCTCCTTGATTTTTCCCCTTCTAAGCCATATCCATGTCTTCTCATATGCGATATCTCCAGTTTGTTGTTTGAAGTATCCATATAGTTGTTTTTCTTCCCACTTCTGTTGTCTTGTTTTTATTATATTTGTGCTCGCCATATGTTGCAATTGTTTTTTCTGCCTGCTGCTATTAGTCTTTCTTTGCTCTTTTTACTATTTTCATCGAGTGCTCATATTGTCACATCTACACAATCTTCAATGCTGACGAGACCTCTTCCTCTTTCTTTTCTTGATACATATAGTCTGTCTGTGTCATCTCCCGAGCGTAATGCCTTGTGCATTGTAATAAGTTTCCTTGTCCTTTCGTCCGTCTGTCGTAACTCCTGTCTTGTCCATTTTTAGAATAGCCCAGTGTATCTTACAAGGGGGATAGCCCAGGTGTTTATGCCCTTAATGAGATTTCTGCTGCAGAGTTTAGTTTCCAAAAGTTTTCTAATTCTCTTGAGGTACTCTTTTCTTACTCTTCCTTTCATCTAGCCTTGTTTGATGGTGTCCGCTTCCAGCACTCTCAATATTCACTCTTGCGAGGTTTTCAAACCAGCGAAAGCTGATGGTTTTTCACTAGAGTCTGAAGTACAGCAAGTCTTCTTAGGTCTACAGGACTCTTCTGAGTATTTTAGCCGAAGCTGTTATCTGGATGGTCTCAATTCTTCCTCTGATTTCCAATTCCCTCTTGTCTTTTCTAAATCTTTGGTTCCAAGTCCATCAATTACAATTAGTATCACTTTCATCCTCATATTTCACAGTTTTTTTCACTTTTCTGGCAAGGTCAACGTCTATCTTTTCGTTTTCTCTATTATTATTATTATTATTATTATTATATTATTATTATTATTATTATTATTAATTTTTCATACCTACCTTAGCCGGTGATTCACTGGAGGCTGGGTGACAACAAGTCTCCTCAGGTCTCCATTTCTGAGTATTCTAGCCAATCTGAACAATGCTGTTGTCCCCTTCATTTTCATTAACTTTTTCAGTTCTCTCGCAAGATTCAGGGCTTCTTCTTCTTTACGAGTTTTTGACACTGGTGTTAGCTGATAGTCAATCACTGGTTGTATTTCACTGGAGACCGAGTGACAGCAGGTCTCCTAAAGTCTCCAGCCGATCTTAATACTGTTGTTTGTATGGTTTCGATTCTTTCTGTAATTTTCATTTCCTCCAGCCCTTTTTTTTTGGGGGGGGGAGGCAGTTCCAAGGTTAGCAGCTACAATTACTATCGCCGTCACCCATATGTTCAACAGTTTTGCTTTAGTTCTCTGGCAAGGTTCAAGTATTTGTCTATCTTTTTCACTTTCTGTAATTTCCCCTCTGTTGTCCGTTGGAACGACAACATCCATTAGAAGACAAGTTATTTTTTCTATCTATTTATTTCAACAAATATTTTTCAGTGTTTTTATAATAATTTGCGAGTTTTTCAAACCAGTCTTTAACTGGAGTGACAGCAAGTCTCCACTGGTATCCAGGTCTCCATAACTGAGTATTCTAGCTGATCTTAACAATGTCTGGATGATCTCGATTCTTCCTCTGATTTCCAATTCCACCACTCTTTTTTCCAAACATTTGGATGCACGAAATGTAATGGTAGCCATCGTAGGAAATGGACACGTCGAGAAGAGTTCAAATCCTGGATGCGGCTGTTTGCCTTTCACATGACGCTAATACCTTTAGGGAATGTATGAATCCAATTATTCTCCCTCCATTTATAAGCAAGTCGTATGACATACCTGAATCTTTAACCTTGGTATGGCAACCGGTCTAGGAGAATGAAAAATCTGAATTCAAACTAAAGGGACTCTCTACATGTTAAAGCCACTTTGAGGGCTCCTTCGCCTAAATTCTCTTATTTATGCCCCACACTTGTAATCTTGTGTTACATATTACCTGTGGCTAACGGGTTGGGTAAATATATATGCTTATTGAAACATATGGAACCTAAAGTGATCACAGGACATCCTCTTATTGTTATTGACATTGTGTTGTTGTTGTTGTTGTTGATGAAATTTCGGTTTCGTAATCAACTTTCCTTTGTCTGTTCAGTTTTTCTTTTAACCAAGCCACAATAAACAGAAATCCTTGTTATTTCTTGTCTTATTCTAATATATATATTTTTATATATTTTTTGTACGTTAGCTTTTTTTTTTGCAATTGTTATCATTGAACTATTTGTTGCTGTTGTTTAAATCCTCAAGCGAGCTGAAAATTCCTGGTGAGTGCCAAGAAGAAGATGCTGGTTGCTTCCTATTATACCTCGTTCCTTGAAAAATACTCAAAAGTTAAGAGGATTTGTAAGAAGCATAGTTCTTGGGGCTTTCTTTTTAAAAAGAAGCTTTCGTCTCCTCAGGATTTAATCAATGATTATTATTCTCGCCAACAGCAACAGCAATCGCAACGCCATCTATGTTTTTATCTCCGAGTTTATATTAATTATCTTTATCAGTTTCTTTTCTACTTTAACTTTGTGGCGTCCTAATCCTCGCCTGAGCCGTTTTTGTTTGTTTGATTTTTTCCACCATTTTGTATTGAAACAAAAACAAAACAAAAACAAAAAAACAAACAAAACAAACAAAAAGAGTAAAAAAAACCAAAAACAAAGAATCTAAAAAAGAATGGAAAAAAAGAAAGAAAAAAGAAATGAAAAAAGTCAACTTCCTTCTTAACTTCAGTTAACATAAACATCTTTTAAATTTCTTTCTTTAAATACTCTCCGTTGTATCTATATAAACAGCAATTTTGATGCCAGCTTTCTGCATTTAAATCCATGCGTGTTCGAATTTCAATATCTTCTTTTGCTATCAGCTTTCACTCATGTAGAGATATAGTAACAGACAGAATTCTAATAAAAGAATTAAAAACAACCGCGTAGAAAAATAGCTATGTTAATTGAAACACATGGATATTTACCATGCGAGAATAACTTTAAATATAATTGTCGAAATTTCCACGAAAATCTTTTGGGAGGCATGCCTATATATTTCGTCAAAAATGTCTTGGAAATCATCCTGTCAAAAAAGAAATTGTGTGGAGACAAAAATAATTGTCTCCCCTTGAATTAGGGGCGTGGCTTCCCACGTGCTATGTCCGTTGTTCATATGATAATTTTTCTCTTTGGTCTCTGTTCGTTGAATAGATAACACTGATCTGTTTTCGGTCATCGCTCGTTGAGCGAAAATGACATATTTCTCAGTTCTGTTCGTAGAAGAGATGAGAGACAGTTAGTTTCCAACGTCAGCGTAGCATTTATTACATCTCGCCATAAAAACATGGAAGTCTTTTCTAACCATTTTTGATACTTCTTCATTACAATTTGTTCTTTGAACATTATGTACAATTGGCCTGTATGGGGACATATGTATTATGTTATTTTAGTGTTAAATGCTATGTTTATTAAATATTCATATTTGCATTGTTCATGCAAGTTAGTTGTTTTGACTTCCTTACCAAATGTTCAGTGTTAGTGTATCCATGAATGCACTAATGCATTATAATAACTTAGTATTGGTTATAAACTAATACCCAATATTCTTATAACATCAATAGGCCGAGTCTATTTA
>CM042145.1:81400842-81425842 GCA_023376005.1 Doryteuthis pealeii
CACTCGGTCAACAAGTGGCCTAATTAAGGGAGATTTTATTCCTCTGTAGAAGTGCAGTCGGCCTATTCTACAGCCCTAACCGACAGGGCTAGATAACTTTGGGCAAACAAAATGTCACGACAATAAGCCACTCCGTCGACTTTACTTACTCTATATTGTCTATTACAACCAATTGATCTCAGTTCTTTTAATTATCCGACAAGGGCAAACTCGGCTGAGAGCCCGATGTTAGCTATTTTTAAAAGATAGTGTAACAGAACATTCATTTTTGGGAAAACACATGATTTCTAAATTATTTTTTGTTGAAAAGTTACGGTGTTTTGAAGTTAACAGTATAATGGAAAAATTAATGATAACATTTGTGCGTGAAAATTTATCATCGAAATTGTGGTGCAATCTTTAAAATGGCTTTCTAAAATGGAGATTGTGTGTTTGTCTGTCTGTAACCGAAACTATATCACTACTCAAGTCACAATTCCCTTTGTTATTTACGTCACATTCTCAATGATTTTTTTTTTTTTATCAAACCTCAATTATTTTACATTATTAATACTGTTGGCCATATCTACATACTAATAACATGCAATTGTATTTATATATAGAATAATCATTAGGTACTAACCAGCGGTTTACGGTAGGGTTGCAGGGGTGGGGAGTCGCTGTGAGCGGTTTAAAGTAGACAAAGAGTTAATAGGACATTAACAGATACTACTACTCCGGGTCAGAGTGAACCTGGCTATATATATATATATATATATATATATATATATATATATATATATATATATGGTCATCCACAGACACGTGTTTCGACTTATCAAGTCTCTTCAGTGTGGCTACCATTGCTAACCATTACACTATAATGAGACATCCAACGTTTACACGGGTATAGTAATATAGATACGATTAATAGTCTGAAGAACGGATGTCCAAGAGTGACACTGGTATGGTAATATAGATGCCACCAACAGTCTGAAGAACAGGCGCCTAAGTATCACATAGGTATAGTAATATAGATACCACCAATAGTCTGAATAATGGACGCACAAGTCTCACATAGATATAGTAATATAGATACCACAACAGAGTGGAGAACAGACGCAAAGGTTTTACATAAGCATAGTAATACAGATACCACTAACAGTCTGAAGAACGGACGCACTATTGGAAATTCCATAGTTAATTACCCCCCTGCCGCTAGGGGGCGAATCGCCAACATCGTATGTTAGCGCCAAAACCAAAAACTTTCATCACCAAGCCCAAAACAGGGCCCACTTATCACATAACTCTACAACCAGCTCACTTCTAAGGCATTGTATCAGCATACGTTAAAAGGCGGGTATAATAGCACACTTACTGAAGGACGAGAAACTACCGAGACGAAGCGTCTTATCAACATTTCCTACCGACGAGCAGAATACCCCTGTTATCACCACTGTTCCAAGAACTCTGCTTAACTCACAGATAAGTCTGTAGCAAATACCAATAAAATTTGCAAAAAACATTTATGTAATTTTTGTCAATACAAGTGTCTGCGTTTACTTTCGTGTTTGTTCCTTCTTTGTCCGACAATTTGCCTACAACTACGGAGAAATAAGAGCTCCTTTGAAACCCGTAAATACTCTTAGCACAAGTGTCACACAGGTACAGTAATATAGATACAACTAACGAGGAACCACACTCTGAAGAACGCCCCCTACCTCATGTTGTGAGAATTATTCTGGTATCCTGAACGATTGTTGTTATCAGATCTGTGTTTCTAATTCATCCGTGTATATTTTGAATTGTATTAAGTATCAAGTGCCAATCATAGTATATGATAGAATTGAGTTGGTTTTCTTTTTATTTTCTGTTCTTTTTTGTTCGTTGTTGAATAAGTGTATTTTTGCTTCTTTCATCAAAGATGTTAGATTCATATAAGAAAATATAAACGTCTCAGTATAGATTAACGCTACTCTGATTCAAGCATCAACACCAGACGCCGACTCGCCACAGTCAAAACAGCTTCCTACTGATTTACAGCGATACAACAACTTGTCCTTATTATTTCAAGTGTCTCGTTGCGGGAGTCCTCGTTATAAATAGATAGAAACTGTTTAGCAATGTCTTGGCAATTTTCGTCTTCGCAACGCAGAACAAGCAAAAGTTACATTTTGTACCCTCTCGTTTATCTGTTTATTTGTCGACATACTTATTCATCTGTTTTCGTTGGCATGTTTTTAAAATCAAACTTTGGTAATTTATGAGGAAGTGCGTCCCGGTCTCCTGTCTCAGAAATTGCTACCCGGTGACTATTAAATAACGTCCCCAGCTATGTTGTCTCGGTGGTGTTACTTGAAAGAAAACAACCAACTTCGGGCGTTAAATGTACTTTAGAGGGGGGGGCTTCTCTTTGTTGTCGTAATTCTTATTTATTTATCGTAATTTGTTTAGAAATTTATTTATAGAAATTTGTCGTAATTCTTGTTTATTTATAGAAATTTGTCGTAATTCTTGTTTAGATATGAAGATGGATATCTATCTATCTATCTATCTATCTATCTACCTCAATTTGTTCATTTTTTACTTTGTTTATATATATATATCTATCCACCCATTTCCATTTGTTCATATAAAAAAAAGAGAAGCCCCCCCCCCTCTAAAATACATTTAACGCCCAAAGTTGGTTGTTTTCTTTCAAGTAACACCGCCGAGACGACATAGCTGGGGACGTTATTTTAATAGTCACCGGGTAGCAATTTCTGAGGCAGGAGACCGGCACGCACTTCCTCATAAATTACCCAAACTTTTACTGAATATATTTTCTAAGCTGACGCTTTGAATTGAACTCGAAACAATCAAATACGTGCATTTAAAGATAATTTTGGAGAATATCCTTACTTCACAATTTTCTATTTCATTACAAATTTAAAACGTGTGACTATTATAATTTACATTAAAAAAGATGTTTTAATCCAGTACTTATTCATATTACATACGATTTGTAAAATGGTCATTATCAAAAATAAAGGTTGTAGAGACGGTTTTTATTGAAGTTTAGGATAATTATTCATAAGCAGTACTAACCTGCATAATATACATGTAATATGGTAATTATTAAAAATAAAGAATGTAGAGTAGGTTTTATTAAAGTTTAGAATAATTACTCGTAAGAATTACTTACCCATATTATACGTGGGTAGTAAGGTGGTCATTATTAAAATAAAGGATGTAAAGTCGGTTTTATTAAAGTTTAGGATAATTATTCGTGAGAAGTATTTACTCACATCATATATGATTTGTAACTTGGTCGTTATTAAAAATAAAGAATGTAGAGTCTGTTGAAATTTTTTTTGGGGAGAAATTTCTCTGAAATGGCTGCAACAGTTAGCCCCCCACCTGTGGGGGATGTTTTGTAAAAATAATGTTATTTTGTTTGGGCCTTGGTGCCTTTATTTTTGAAATTCCCGGAGTGAATACTTGTGGGCCTGTCATTGGTCAAAGATGACATCATTTGTGGGGGACGAGGAAGGGCTCTGACTGGGTTCCCTAACTTTGGACACACTGATTACGACCGGCACTCTGTGAACAGAGGTGAGAGAACAGGTCTCTCTTGGGCTGAAGCCCTCCCCTCCTTCTATGGTTGTCCGCTGTGAACAGCGAAGGTTCTTCTTCAACTAAAGGACTAGGGTTCGTGAACGAATCCAAGGGTTTGAAAGATACGTGAACGTATCTACGTTGAGACCACTGGGTCTTTTTGACTGGTTGAAACCAGGAGCAAGAAGTATTTTGGGGACGTGACCGTCCTAGTATACAAGGAATAGTGAGAAAAGGTCGTCGGGCGTGAACGTCCAGGAAGAATAGTGAGAAAAGGTCGTCGGGCGTGACGTCCAGGAAGAATAGTGAGAAAAGGTCGTCGGGCGTGAACGTCCAGGAATATTTAAAGAAGTAGCAAAGGAAAGTTGAATGAGGAAAGAACAAGAAACAAAGTTGAAAGAAAGGAAAGAAGAAAGCATTGAAGAACATAGAAGGAGGGAAGGAAGGAAAAACGAGAGAAGGAAGGAAGATAAATGAGAGAAGGTAAATAATTCAGTTCTCAGTCATCTTCAGACCAAAATAAGGGCCCACTAAAAACAAAAGGGCATTACGAACTTTAGCCTCTCGGCAAGTGATTTTGTATGTAAATTTTGTCTTGTTTGGTTTTATGTTTTTAAATGTTTTTTTCATAGTTAAGGATACTGCACGGGGAAATTTGTGCAACCCACAGCAGACCGTAGAGTAGTTTAAAATTTGAATAAATATAGTTAATTTATAAGTAGAGTTTGTCTCGTTTTTTAGACTTTGTTAATTCCTTTTTCCTCTATATCTTTTACACTTTTATTTTTTTATTTTGTTACTGGCGTCGAATTTTGAGGACCAAAACAAAATTTCGACAAGTCGGTTTTATTAAAGTTTAGGGTAATTATTTGTGAGAGGTACTAACTCATATTATATATCATTTGTAACTTGGTCATCATTAAAGATAAAGGATAAAGTCGGTTTTATTAAGGTTTAGGATAATCATTCGTAAGCAGTACTTGCCCATACCATAGACAAATTGCAAGATGGTCATTATTAAAAAAAAAAAAAGATTTCGTGACGTTTAATATAGTTTAAGATAAGTTTAAGATAATTATTCATATTCAAAGGGCATTTTATTTTTTATCATTTATTTACTATGGGTTATTACCTTATTTACACCAAGAGTTGCGTACGGAAGATGGTTTTGTGTTCATTTGGATATCTCAAATACCTTTAAAAAATCCAACAAATTAATAAATCTATTAATAATGGAGATTGTATATATTTCTGTATGTAACAAAAACTACGCCATAGCTCTACGTCACAGCTTACGTCACAATATTCTCATGCTATATACACCCAAAATTTGAGTATGCAATTTTAAAAATTGTTTTTTTACTCTCGTCCCTTTTTTTTATTTATAGTAACAAGAAGTTAACTAAAAAGTTTACAAATAAATAAATACCTACGATTTTGTGTAAAATTGATGAGGAAAATATTCAAAATAATTGTTTGATTATTACATGCAGGCAACATTTTATTTGAGAGGAACAGGGCTCAGTTTTCATTTCAAATTATTTCATTTTTTTTTTACCCCTTTAATAAACATGAGGATTTGTCTTACTTATGATACAAACCCTCTGACATTGAATTTTTAACTCCCACCCTCTCAGGCAATGTCTTTCAAAAATTAATTTTTACGACGCACGGAGGGTGTTTTCTGTTGCTAGTATTACAAATAAATATTTAGTCTTATTATTTTCCTGGATTGAACGGGTAGTATTAACCTAATTTTTAAAAGTCACTTTTTTCCCAAATGATAAAAGTAAAACCTTTTTTTATGTTGTTACTGACAGCTTCATTCTGCCGCACCATCTATATACTTTGTCCTACCCAGGAGATTTGTCCCTAGAAGAAGGGATGGGATAATCGGAAGACATTAAGCTTCAAAAACATACAGACATCTCCAGAGATTCCCTTTGTATTCTCACTTGACTAAAAAATGAAAATACTTTTGATATACCTCTCATCTTCCAAGGTATATATATATATATATACATATATATATATATATATATATATATATTCTCCCAAATATATATATATATATATATATATATATATATATATATATATATATATATAATCAAAAAATAGACTCATCATTTTAATTAGGGCAATAAAAGTCGAGCCAACAACTATGAAGGGTGCCGATGGCACCTAAATAAACAAACACTGACCGCCACACATCAAACAAGCCACTTTTGACCCAATTGAAAATCTAAAAGTCACGCGCACAGTACCGAGATACATACACACACTTACATTCACACACATATATGTATGCACACACATGCATTTATATGTATACATATATGGTCATATACCCACCCCCTCACATATATAAGAGCATTCAAAAAATAACCCACGTCAAAGAGGTTTTTCACGGAACAAATGGACTTGCTACTACTAACACACTCTTCTACCCGGATTTTAATAGCATGTCAAACACTCAAAAACACTCCAATTTTTATAGTTCTTTTATAATGCTCCCTTTCCAAAAATCTAAAAACAATTTCTTCAAATAAGAAATTTTCTCCTGACGATGACCTAAGGTCGAAAATAGTTGAGAATAAATAACATATAAAAATATTCCTGTTTGTCTTATTACTTTTGTTCATACTATATATATATATATATATATATATATATATATGTGTGTGTGTGTGTGTGTGTGTGTGTATGTGTATGTGTGTCTGTGTGTCTGTGTAATGTAGCTATATGTTTTGTTATATTCATAAACAAAGAGTGCTCAATGTCCGTGAGAGTGCATTTAAGTTATAATAGCGTAGTAAACGGAGCTTGGTAATTATCAATATCTAAATGTAAAATAGTACTTTTATATGATTAACCATATTTTTCTAATCATTATTTGGTTTAAATTTATATATATATGTGTATATATATATATATATATATATATATATATATATATATATATATATATATATATATATATATTGTATTTATAAAGATAAGAAGTGGCTTACCAGTGAATATGGGCACGATGGTTGGGAGGTGCAAAATTCAGGGGTTAAACAGCGATATAACAAATACAAAGTGCTCAATACGAAGTAGACCAATTTTATTATAAAATGGATACAATAGAAACCTACTCGAGTTTCACCATAAGGATCTTCAGGGTTAAATTCATTGAATTAATCGAGTTACCGATTAATTGCAATCGATCACACGTGTGTGTTCATTGTTCTATCTAATATAATGAACACACACGTGTGATCGATTGCAATTAATCGGTACCTCGATTAATTCAATGAATTTAACCCTGAAGATCCTTATGGTGAAACTCGAGTAGGTTTCTATTGTATCCATTTTATAATATATATATATATATATATATATATATATATATATATATATATATATATATAATTTTCCTTTAATTAATAATAATAATTTTTTTAATTTTTCAATAATTTAATGAATTTTTAATTCTATAATTTCTTAATCTTTAAAATATTTTAAAATCATCTTTAAATTTATATATATTACACATATTTCTTGTATGACATGGTTTAAATGACGTCAATTTTAAACAGTCTTTCTAGATAGGAAATTATTCGATACATATTGTTAATGTTATATTTAAAAATATATATATATATATATATATATATATATATATATATATATATATATATATATATATATATATATATATACGTGTGTGTGTGCATGTGTGTAAGCTGAAAAATGGAAGCAAATCCGACAATTATGTTGAAAAAATAACTAAAGGAAAGAAAATGAATGGAAAAAAATTATTCATTGGAGTGCCGACAATATATAAAATATCTTGCTTTGATGACGACCGATTTTTTGTGTATACAAAAAAAGCGGTCGTCATCAGAGCAAAATAATAATAAATAGAATACAATATGTAAAGGACAATCTCTCGGTCGAAACATATGTCGGCGCTCCAATAAATAATTTTTATCCATTCAACATTTTCTTTCCTTTATATTTTTTAAACACACACACACACACACACAAACAAACACACACACACACACACACACACACATATATATATATATATATATATATATATATATATATATGTGTGTGTGTGTGTGTGTGTGTTAAGAGTAAGGAAATGAATCCGACGGTATAAGTATAGATAAAAGGATATGAAAACACACAATGCTGTTAAAATGTTAATATGATATAAAATATTTTCATTTTAATAGCATTGTGTGTTTTCATATCCTTTTATCTATCTATCTATCTATCTATCTATATATATATATATATATATATATATATATTTACATACATAAAATGGATAAAAGTAACCTACTCGAGTTTCATCGTCTGAATCGTCAGGGTTACATCAGTTGAATTAATCGAGTTTTCGATTAATATCAGTTGGTACAATGCATGCACGTTGAAATGGGTCTTATCGACGATTCAGACGATGAAACTCGAGTAGGTTACTTTTATCCATTATATAAATAAATTTTTGCTCTACATTGTATTGAGCACTTTGTATTTGTTTTTTCTCAGTCTTAACCCCTGGATACTGTGCGCTTCCAACGATCGTACTCGTACCCACCGGTAAGCTACTACTCATACATTAACATATATATATATATATATATATATATATATATATATATATATATATGGGTCGAGTACATAAGTAGTTCGATGAAATGAACCCTTACGCTAACACTTGTTAGGTTTTGGCCAACACAGAACCAGGTTAAATGACAGAGTGCGTTCTGTTTTACAAGAATAACAAGATAGTCATGTGCAACGAGGACGTGACTCTAGCGATTCTTTTTGATCACTAAGCAACGATAGTCTTATCATGCCCTGGGAACGAACCAGCACACACTGATTTCATTAGTCGAAGATAACACTTTCTTCATATTGTTATGAGTAGAAGGTGTTGTAGACGGGCATTTTGGCTTACAAATACTGATAATGATTCTATTACCAATAGTACTACTTCTACTATACTTGCACGATAAGGATTTGTGAATGAGAGGGTTGGGTAATGACAGACACGGACATACACACATAGAGACAAAGACACCACACACACACACACACACACACACACACACACACACACACATATATATATATATATATATATATATATATATATATATATATAGTGCCCGAGCGGCGATTCTGCGTGTCCGTTGTGGTGGCATTAATGATTTATCCAAGAGTCCTCTATACTTTATAAAGAATAGAGCTATAATAATTGTGGCAAAATTATGGGTCTATCATGGTTTTGTTCTTTACGATCTCATCAGGACCCAATTGGGAAACATAAAGATCTCTCTCTCTCTCTCTCTCTCTCTCTCTCTCTCGATATATATATATATATATATATATATATGTGTATCTATGTATCCATGTGTAATGTATATATATATATATATATATATATATATATATATATATATATATATAGTATCTGAGTGCCGATTTTGCGTTTCCGTTGTAGTGGCATTAATAATTTATCGAAGAGTCCTCAATACTTTGTAAAGAATAGACGTATTATAATTGTGGCCAAATTATGGGTCTCCCATGGTTTTGTTCTTTTCGATCTCATCAGGACCCAATGGGAAATATAGAATAAAGATGGAAACCACGGTAGATTCATACATTCCACAATTCCATATATATATAAAAAGTAACGTCATCGGGCCGGCCTAAAGTCGGTACCAGCCAATCAGCGAGGGAGTCTATCCCATTTTCACTAGCGCTAGACTAAGGAGATTGTTTTTGCGTCTGAGGTGAAGCGCCACACCTACCATCAGCTCCTTACTTTACCACACAGATCCCTGTGCTACTCATACGCTGAGTTGGCGAGAGCCGGTATCGAACTAGGAACTTGTGGTTTCTAGCCGAACGTTCAAAATTTATACCCATATTAGCTACACTACAATGACACTCTACCGTCGCCTTACATACCACCTTTCAGACACTAACACCATAGAATAACATCTAATAACATTGACAAACTCACATTCTCAGACATACAGAACATTCCCACCGACAACACTAAAATCCTGTATGAAATAACAATAAAAAAAAAAACGCCTACAAAACCTCGACACAATTAGCATAAAAAAACCTAACATAATTGAAATAGCATTTAACACCGGCAATAGAATACTATAAATCTATCTATGCATATATAGGAAGCGCGTGGTGTAATGGTTAAAGTCATGGGAAATGGATTCGTCGCCCCGAGTTCAAATTCTGGACGTGGTAATTGCATTTCACTTAGCGCTAATACCCTTGGGAAAGGTATGAATCCTACTCTCCCTCTAGCTATGGGTAAATAGTAGCAGACTGGGCTCTTTAACCTTGGTTAGGCAATCGGTCTAGGAGAAGGAAAACTCTGAATTCAAACCTGCTGAACTCCGCTTAAGAAATTGACCTTGTGTCGCATCCTGCTCGGGCGGAGGGTTGGTAAATATATATATATAAAGGGCGGTTGTATGTATGTATGTCTGGGGTAAGTTTGAAAATAAAACAATTAACGACAAATTAAATATGTATACCTATTCACTGTCACCAGATCTCCCTATATTTTCGAAGACAGTTAACATTAGAATTATGATAAAATAACATTTGAATGGTGAAGCGGTCATTGTTACAACTTCCAAACAAATATGACTTATACCAAATAAACAATCACCATAACCAATAATCCCCATGAGGACGTCTAATAAAATGGGTGAATGCGCTTAGGTAAAAAAAATATGGGACATTTTCTCTATCATCTTGATCCCGATATACAGAGAAAAAGACTTGAACGTCTACCCTTGAAAATCACACAAGCACACACACATACATACACGCACAGACACACACACACACATATATATATATATATATTTATATATATATATAAAAGTCAGATATACCTACTAATAGTTTCGCTTAGTAGCTCATCAGGGCAAGAATACTCGAGTAGATTATTTCTGTACACCCTGTAATACTATATATATAT
Organism: Doryteuthis pealeii; assembly: GCA_023376005.1. Classification (NCBI taxonomy): domain Eukaryota; kingdom Metazoa; phylum Mollusca; class Cephalopoda; order Myopsida; family Loliginidae; genus Doryteuthis; species Doryteuthis pealeii. Next base: position 81,411,443 of record CM042145.1, read on the forward strand.
ATTTTGGGGAGAATATGTGCTCAATTGAAGTCGTACCTAATTTTGAAAATTAATTAATTAATAATTAATGAATTAGACGACTTCAATTAAGCACATATTCTCCCCAAAATTGTCGGCTAAAAAGCCATATCAAAACACATTGTTTGTTTGTTTACTTCTATATATATATATATATATATATATATATATATATATATATATATATATACTATTAACAGAAAACAATAAGAAGTGTTAATCATAAAAGAAAGAAAAGCAACAATGAATGTCTTTTCGTTTGATAAATGGGGTTTTGAATATTTCAATAATTAATGAATCTAAGCAGATGTTTTTCAAGACTAGATTGAAATTATGATGTCCCTAACAAAACAATTTCATGTAAACAATTAAAGCAACAGATTTCCTTTATTCATGGCATTATTAAAATCTGCCGAAGACAATTCAACATCTTCCGAATACAACAACACCAATGTCTCATTCTTGTTCTTTTATTATTATTTACTGGAAACTATATAATTAAAAACAACTGGAACCATATAAGTGTGTAATAATTATTTGTACTAGCAAAATAAAAAAACGCCCCCCGGGCGAAGTAAAAATAAAGGAGGAGGTGGATGTTAAAAATGAGATGTCGGAGAGTTTGAACCATAAATCATGAAATCCTCAAATTTATTAAAGGAGTAAAAAAAACAAAAAAACAATTTGAAATCGAAACTAAGTTCTATTAACTTTGAATATCTATTAAAATAAAACAAACTATATATAAATATATGATACTGGGGATGTATCTATTAAAACTTGTTCTAAAAAACAATGAGGACTGTCTAATGTTGCATGCTCAACTTTTGAGTGTATTTATTCTATGTTATGACGATTTCGGGTATAGTAACGTAAGCAGTGGCGTAGTTTTTGGTACAGACAAAAACCGGAAGCTAATCTCCATTATTAAAAGATTAAGAAGAGAAATTCGAAGATACAATTGCTGGCAGCAAAAAAGGGTTGGACATTAAATAATCAGCATAACAGTTAATATGTCACAAAACCAACCAACCAACCAACCAACTAAATGTGTGCAAATTAATTGTATTAATTATAGTTACTTGGAAAATATAATTACTTACAAAAAAAGATTTAAGTATTAAATAATCACCATAATGCTTGACATATCACATAACCAACCAACAGAGAGAGAGAGAGAGAGAGAGAGAGAGAGAGAGAGAGAGAGAGAGAGAGAGAGAGAGGGGGGGGTCAACAACATAATAAATGAATGCACTGTACTGGCCCCCCAAAAAAATTCAAGAGAAGACATGACTGGGCAAGTAAGGTGAGATCAACTGAAAATTGTGTGAGCCATACAGAGTAATGCACAGGTTGGGATTATCTTCCCTTAGCCTGGAAGAGTTATCTTCCCACTGGGTGTCTGTGCCGGCCACCAGGGAGGTCTGGTATTTAAGCGCGGGTTTTGAAACTCCCTGTCTCTTTGCTACCTCTTCTCGTATGAGCACATGGGTTAGAGCCATTGTCACACCCTTCTCGGTGCGGGCTTCTGCCCCCAACGCTATGCAACTCTCCTGGGCTTCGGCCCCTTATCACTAGTAAGTGATTTTTAATGTATGGACTCTCCAGTCCTTTAATCTCAACTGTTGTATGTTCATGTACATGTATTTCGTTGTTACTGTATCTTGTCGTATAAATGTGCTGTTTATTATATAAAATGTCATGTCCAGCCCACGTGTCGGAGTTTGTTTCGTTTCAACAAGTTATAACATTGTTATAACCTTGAACCTTACACACAGAACATCAGAAACTGTCCTTGAAAATGATTATCTGGGATTTTAAGATAAAAAATCAGATCGTACAATCCAGGCCGAATCATCTGAATAGTTTGAAAAAAAAAAGCCAAACTGCACAAAAATTATCAGCAAAAACAAAAGCAACCGATATAATCAACTATGCTAATATGTATGAAAGTGCTCAATGCATTAAGTTGAGCAATAATATAGAAAACCTAAATTGTGTCAGATACTATCTACTTAAAGGAAAATTTAGGTTTCACTTAAAGGAAATATAATATATATATATATATATATATATATATATATATATATAGTTGGTAGAGCGTTCGGATAGAAACCACAAGGTTCCTAGTTCGATACCGGCCCTCGCCAACTCAGCGTATGAGTAGCACAGGGATCTGTGCGGTAAAGTAAGGAGCTGATGGTAGGTGTGGCGCTCTACCGTCAGACGCAAAAACAATCTCCTTGGTCTAGCGCTAGTGAAAAGGGGGATAGACTCCCTCGCTGATTGGCTGATACCAACTTTAGGCCGCCCCGACTATATATATATATATACTAGAAAAACGTGACCCGTTGTGTTACCCATTGGCTCTGGGTAGATAATTGGATCAGAAAAGAAGTGAGTTTGCAAAGCGAATTAATTAAAAAAGAAAAAGAAAAGAAATAGGCAGGAGAACTTTTTAAAAAAATCATTAAAATCATTTTGTAAGATTTCTAGGAAGGGGAAAGTTTGACCTAATTTAAATTCAAATGTATCTGATTCTTGAAATTCTGTTAATAGCTCAGGTGTTGAGAAGTTGTGGGGGATGACAGAAAATCCTTTTTCATGTAATATGAAAAATAATTGTTTTCTCTTCACTATAATTTTAATTGACAAACAAAGCGGTAGTGAAAAAGTTTTGAAAATAAAGTAAAATTTTTTACACTTAAAAAAAAAATTTGACAATTTTTTCCAATGACAGAAGAAAGATGGTAAGAGATTTCTTTCGACTGCTGGTTTTGGTATTGTCAAAAGCTAACTGAAGGAAGGTGAGAACAGAAATTAATTTTAATTAAGTTAATTGCGGCCAGACAGTCACCGAGAGAAGACGTTCTCTCAAGATGCCGCTTCTCATCCGCACGGTTTGGAGAACCTTGGGCTGAGGTTGATTTGATAAAGACTAATAAAAAACAAGTCTTGCGTATTAATTAAAACAAGTAATGAGCAGACACCAGCCCGAACAGCCCAAACAGAAAGAAGAGATCAACCCACTGAAGTAGAATCAGCCCTGATGAAAATGGCCGTCGAAGTGTGAGTAAGCAGAAAATTAGAAGAACCAAATCATCACCCCCTCATCCTGTCTTTCTCTCTTCTCTCTCTCGCCAATTATATACCCGATATGCGAACGAGTATAAACACACACACACACACACACACACACACACACCACACACACACACAAACACCCCCCCCCACACATATAATATATATATATATATATATATAGTGTGAGATGGTCACTGTTTCAGCTTTTGCTGGAATGTCATACCAAAGGCAGTACTATTGGTAGAGTGTTCAATATAAAATAGAGCTGTTATATAGTATAATAAAATAAATATATAAAGGTTTTACATATCTATTTATTTGGTGACAAAAGGAACATTCACGACCATTTGGTTTCATTCGAGGCAATCGTCAGGTGAAGATGTTACAAATGCTTTTTATATAATTAACCGTATTAAACCACTCTAAACCTCTATTATTATAACGCTTACGTTTGGTCCTTTTCGCATACTCTCTAACCAAACCAAAATCAACCAATAGATAATTTTAATCTATTTTACTTATTTAACCACTCACACGCCCCGTAATCTACCCTTCATTAGACAACAATTGAAAAATTAATTCCCACAAATTAATTCACATTTTCCAGTTCAATAAACAAAAACAATTTCCGGTGAGATTTTCAAATTTTTGTAAACAAGCGTCTATCTGTAACGATAAGATCCATCCCAACAGACATACATGGTATCAACTGATATTAATCGAAAACTCGATTAATTCAGCGGATGTAACCCTGACGATTCAGATGATGAAACTCGAGTAGGTTACTTTATATCCATTTCTTATATATATATATATGAGTCAGGCACTACTTACTTAGGTTTCACATAAAGGAAAATAATGCTGTATTATCCAATATGAAGAAAGTCTTATCTATGATTAATGAAATCAATGTGTGCTGGTTTGTTCCCATGGCATGATATATCCTAAATATCATCTAGGTGAAGCCTCGGTAGGTAGTCTCTAACTTTATTTAGGTTATATATATATATATATATATATATAATATATATATATATATTATAGCTGCCTTCTTCAAAACAACGCGTCTTAAATTTATTATACCTTAAATGTATTGTACACTATAATAAATAAATACAGCTCTTATACACGTAATCGAGTACTTTATTTTCAATTCTCCAATACTAAAAAGAACTACCAATATATATATATATATATATATATTATATATATATATATATATATATATATATGAAGTGTACAAACACTCTGTTTGAGATGGCGATAGCCGACAATTTTTAGGAGAATATGTGCTTAATTGAAGTCATACCTAATTTGAAAATTAATTAGTTATAATTAAGATAATTAGACGTGCATATCGGTTTAAATGTAAGGCGTAAACAAATCGAGAAAAGTCAATTATATAGACAGGGCAGTGCTTTGTGCATGATTCGAATTGTTTACGCCTTACATTTGAACCGATATGCACGCCTAATTCATTTAATTATAACTAATTAATTTTCAAATTAGGTATGACTTCAATTAAGCACACTCACACACACACACGTACACACACACACACACACACACATATATATATATCCAAATAATACAAGGAGGTTTTGGATTTATTTTTGAAAACTACTAAGAAGAAAAACTCGCATAGAGATAATGATAATAATAATTTAAAATTTAACCCAGAAGTATCTTTTGGTTTTATCGATCTCATTTTTCTTAAAATTTGCTTATCTCTCTTTTCAACTCCTGTTGCTTAGCAACAGCGGTCTCACGCAAGTATTTATGGACTGTGAATGATTTGTTTCTACCCTTGACAATCAATCTTGTATATATCCGTATTTTATTACTGTCTGTGTGACCCATGATATGACGAGGAGAATTTATGGAACATATTTTTACCGATTTCACGTTAAAAATAACATGAAATCAATAAAAATCTGTTCAGTAAAGAAATAAAATTCTACTCGTGATAGCATTTTCCAATCGCATATGTCTCTTTCCGGTTGATAGTACTTAGGGAGGGTCAAAGCTTTTGCAACAATTTGTTAAGTGCTACAATGTATGGTCTCAATTCTTCCTTTGATTTCAAATTCCTCTTGTTTGTTTTCTAAAATTTGGGGGCCGTTCCAAGGGTACCATTTACAATTGGTATCAACCTCATATTCAACATTTTTTTCAATTCGCTGGCAAGGTCCTGGTATTTTTCTATTTGTTGGTTTTCTTTCATCTTCACCCTGTGATCTGCTGGGACTGTACAATCTACCAGTTTGTACAGTCCCAGCAGATCACAGGGTGAAGATGAAAGAAAACCAACAAATAGAAAAATACCAGGACCTTGCCAGCGAATTGAAAAAAATGTTGAATATGAGGTTGATATCAATTGTAAATGGTTGACGAGTTCTTTTTTTCTTATTGATTAATAGTAGGTCTAGTCTCCTTGCCGGGATTAGGGGATCCGTCTGTATTTCAAAGTCTCAGGGGATTTTGTGCGTATAATTCTCCAGGACAGGTTCCGTTTTGTCCATATACCATTTAGTCGCATGGTGAAAATTTCTTGCTCAATTCCCAGTGGATTACCCTTTCCAACCAGTCATGTCTTGTCTTGTATTCTCTTTGTGTTAATTTGCTGTATTCGCTTATTATATGATTAATCGTTTCATCTTTGTCTCTACACATTCTACACTTGCTATTCTGTTGTATTTGATTTATTTTTGCTTTTATATAGTTTGTTCTTTTGGTATTTTTTGTGCTGAAATTAGCTAGGTCCATTATTATTACTAGCAAGATAATTTAATTATTACAATGTTTGATACTTAAGAGCTATTGCGAAATAATTCAATATGTAAAAAGTAAAATAGACTGGATTTAACTCTCTTCCGCTCATTTTTCTTTCTTTCCTTCTTTTCATCTTTTCATTATGTTCGATAGAAACAGATTAGCATTATCGCTTCACCACCTCTCTCTATTATTCCCCTATTCTATTTCTTTCTTATTATATTTTTTGTGTAGCGTGTCCTTTTCCCCTTTCTTTTTATAATAAAAACGGAACTGTGGCAACACTTATAAGAAATAAGAATTGGGCAGATAAGCAACAACAGATGATCAGGATTTACATATTTGAATATAATCTTAGACAATTTGAAGGGTTTCATTTTTAACCAGAGGGTGTTGCTGATGGTATTTTACTGGAGTTTGAGTGACAATAAGTCTCCGGGACTCTTCTGAGTATTCTAGCCGATTACAGCAATACAATAGTCTGGATGGTCTCAATTCTTCCTCTGATTTCCAGATCCTCTAGTCTTTTTTCCAAGTTTATTGTGACCGTTCAAGGTGCACCAACTACAATTGGTATCACTTTCACTTTCATATTCCACAGCTTTTTCAATTCTCTGGCAAGGTATTTATCCATCTTTTCATTTTCCTTCAGCTTCAACCTGTGATCTGCTGGAACCGCAAAATCCACCATTTGACACGTTCTCTTTTTTTTTGTTAATCAACACTAGGTCTGGTCTCCTGACTGGATAATGTGATCCGTTTTTATCTCAAAGTCCCAGAGAATTTTGTGCGTTTTATTCTCAATAACAGATTCTGGTTTATGCATATACCATATTGTTGTATGGTCAACATTTAATTTAATTTTTTGCATAATACCCAGTGGATCACCTTCCCAACCCAGTCTTTCCTAGCTTTGTATTCCCGTTGTGCTAGTTTTCTACATTCACTTAATACATAGTTTACAGTCTCATCGCTGTCACCGCACAGTCTACATTTGCTGCTTTGTTGCGTCTAATCAATTTTTGCTTTGATATAATTTGTTCTTAAGGCATTATTTTGTGCAGCAATTATTATTGATTCAGTTTCTCTCTTCAGGTTTCCTCTTCTTAACAATGTCCACGTCTTTTTATGTGCAACCTCTCCGATTTGTCGTATTTATTCCTTTGATTAGATTTCTGCTGTTGAGCTTGGTTTCTAAGAGCTTTCTTGTTTTCTGAGGTATTCTTTTTTTAAACTTTTTCTTTCATCTCTGTTTGCTTGATATTGTCTGCTTCTAATATTCCTAAGTATTTGTAACTTTTTTTCTTCAAGTGATTTTATAGTGTTCTGATTTGGTAGTTATATTCCGTCCATTAATTTTCTTTTCCCCTTTTTTATTACTAGCATAGCACATTTTTCAATTCCGAATTCCATCCCTATATCTTGGCTATATATTCTGATGGTTTGTACCATGGTTTCTAGTTCTTTTTCATTTTTTGTAAATTTTGTTATGTCACCTATGTACATAAAGTGGTTTATTTTCTCCTGTTAGTTAGTTAATTTATAACCCCCTGTGCATTTTCTAAGTATATAATTGAGCGACTTCATTGCTATAATAAATAGTAGTGGTGATAGCGAGTCATCTTGGAAAATACCTCTTTGGATTTTACTTCTGCCAGGGATTGTCCTCCTGCTTTTAATTGGACTCTCCAGTTTTCCGTGACGTTTTGGTAAAATTTACGATGTTGTTGGATATTTTGTACATTTTTAAGCATTCTAAAATCCAGGTATGTGGGACCATGTCATAAGCTTTTCTGTAGTCAATCCATGTCATTGCAATATTTTTTTCGTATATTTTTAACTTCTTTAATGATGTGTTGATTATTATTATTATTATTATTATTATTATTATTATTATTATTATTATTATTATAGTTTTTCACACCTGCCGTAGGTGGTGGTTCACTGGAGGCTGACAGCAAGTCTACTCAGGTCTCCAGGACTCTTATGAGGAGACTTGCTGTCAGCCTCAAGTGTATTATTATTATATTATTATTATTATTATTATTATTATTATTTACCTGTATGAATAGCTCTGAAATACAATTCCGTTCTATTTTTGAACTACTTTACCATTAATGTTTCTAAGATAATTCCCTTAACGTGTTCAGATGTGTTTTTCCCTGCTTCTCCTTAATATGATATCCTTTGTGGCTCACCCCCTTCCCAACCCCTTTGAATAAAACGCCATCAAACACACACACACACACACACACACACGTTGCACGCTATAGTAATCTAAAACTCGCACCGACCTTTGATTTTATTCATGTAAAAGTATGTGCCAACAAGCGGAACCATTTATTATGTAAATATCAGTTTCTTTTCGGCAATTATCCCCAACTCTAATCTTATCTCTCTATTGCCGATATTTTGTCAAAGTACCTGTATTTACACAAAGTAGCTGTTTATTTGTTTTGCGTATCTATATTACTGGGCAAAATTTGTTTGTGCGCGCATTTTTGTACACTCACGAATGAATGTGCATATAGATGTTAAGTAACCTAAGCTTAGTCTAATAGAGAGATTTCTTTCTCCCTCCTCTCTCTCTCCTCTCTCTCTCTCTCTCTCTCTCTCTATATATATATATATATATATATATATATATATATATGTATTTATGTATGAGTAATGGCTTACCGGTGGGTACTGGTACGATCGTTTGAAGCGCACAGAATCCAGGGGTTAAGGCCGTGAAAAAACAAATACAAAGTGCTCAATACAATGTAGAGCAAATTTATTTAAGAAATGGATATAAAGTAACCTACTCGAGTTTCATCATCGATTTCTTAAATAAATATATATATATATATGTGGAGAAAGGTAGACAAACACGGGATGTTATGGAAACTGGATGTTTATTGTCGACGATGCAACGTTTCGGTCTATTAGACCTTCTTCAGGACTTGAATATAGTTCTTGCTTCAATGATGGACATTCACAAAATGGTGAAACAGCAGGTTTCTGTCCTACTGACAACCTCCTGTTTCACCATTTTGAGAATGTTCATCATTGAAGCAATAACTATATTCAAGTCCTGAAGAAGGTCTAATAGACCGAAACGTTGCATCGTCGACAATAAACATCCAGTTTCCATAACATCCCGTGTTTGTCTACCTTTCTCCACATATTGTCGGATTAACCTCCTCATATTTTCTCCATATATATATATATATATATATATATATATATATTTTGGAGGGTGAGTCAAAAAGTAATGCCATTTTGTTTAGGACAGGTATAATTACCAACACTGGAACATATATCATACATCAAAATAAAGCTGGTCCTCTATGGATCACATCCCTACTTATCCACATAGATTTTACTTCCTCATCACTGGAATAATGTTTGCCTTTCAAACCCTCTTTCATGGGGCCGAAGAAGTGAAATCTGTCGTGAAGTAGTGACTCAAAGAACAATCAACAGAATTTTACGGGGAAGAGATACATGCTCTTATTCAAAGGTGGAACATTGCTATTGAGAGAAACGGTTACTATGTGAAGAAGTAAGGATGTGGTTCACAGAGGACCGACTTCATTTTGATGTATGATACATGTTGCTGTGTTGGTAATTATACCTGTCCTAAACAAAATGGTATTACTTTTGACACACCCTCGTAATAGTATTTCTAAATAGGTTTATTTGCTTTCTTTAATAATTTTTTTGAGACTTTTTCTTTTTTCTACGATTTTCAGAAGAAACAGATGTAATATAACTTGTGTAACCTCTTTCTTATCGGAATATTAGGGGAGGCACTTTTAGGTTGAATCAAAGCGCCAAGACTTGCCCTCATTGACCAAAGTTATTGCATACAGTCGTATGGGCGGAGATATGCGCGCCTGCTCAAACGCTATAGTCTTTTTACACTCAGCATTATATCTGAGGTGCTTATATCTCGTGCCAGATATCATCTTTGCTGGCAATCCTTTTAGAACCGCGAAGACGCTATTAACTCGAGATTACAAAATACCCCCCCCCAGTAAACCCCCCCCCAAAAAAAAAAAAAAACCCAAAAAGACAAAAGGATAAAAGAAAAAGTTAAGCACAAAAAAACAAAAACAAAAACAAAACAAAAGACCAAAACAAATATCTTTTTATTTATTTCTTTTTTATTCTCAATCCGTTTATTCTCTACCTTGCCATAAATTAGTGACCCATTATAAAACAAGTAATTGATGTACTTTTAGGATCATATACAACTATCTATCTATCTATCTATTCCGGTTAGTCTCATTTGTTTCAATCAATCATCTCTCTCTCTCTCTCTCTCTCTCTCTCTCTCTCTCTCTCTCTCTTCTCTCTATATATATATATATATATATATATATAATATATATTAGGTTAAGTAAACAAACAAATGTGTTTATTTTTATATGGCTTTAAGCCGACAATTTTTGGAGGATATGTGCTTAATTGAAGTCATACCTAATTTTGAAAATTAATTAGTTAATAATTAATGAATTTAGGCGGGCATATATGTTCAAATTTAAGGCTAAACAATTGACATTTTCTCGATTTGTTTAGCCTTACATTTGAACATATATACCCGCCTAAATTCATTAATTGACTTAATTTAAGCATATCCTCCAATATATATATATATATATATATATATATATATATATATATATATATATATATATACCGGCCAGACTCATTTGTTTCATTCTATCTATCTATCTATCTATCTATCTATCCCGGTTGGACTCATTAGTTTCTTTTTATCTATCTCTCTATCTCTCTATCTATCTATCTATCTATATCGATTCCGGTCCGCTCATGTATTTCTTTCTTTCTTTCTTTCTTTCTTTCTTTCTTCTTTCTTCTTTCTTTCTTTCTAATGTATCGTAGTTTCGGATATATTTTGAGATAGCGCCTGTCTGTCAGTATCTATCTCGGTCTGTGCATTTCTTTCTTTCTTCCTTCTTTTTTTCTTTCAGCATTTTCTTTTTCTTTCTTCTTTTGAAAGCTTCAGTTCTTTCTTTATTTCTTTATTTCTTTTCTAAATAAAACACATTATCACCCCTTCCTCTGTGTGTGTCTCTGTCTGTCTCTCTCTTTCTATCTCTCGATATACCATATATACGGATTTGGATCCATGTGTATGTATATATGTACCTATACACGCGTATAGAGCTACATTGAGAAAATCAGTATATATTTTTTGTGTGTACCTGTACAGATGGTGAATATGCAAACAATTGCATTACATTTTATCCCCGAAAATCCCAGGTTGAGTTTCCCCACTCGAAATAAATAAATAACAAACACATAAGTATTGGAAGATTACAAACAGAAAAGAAAAGAATAACCGATGTTTAGAAATATATTTCCTTTTGATCTTTCACTCGACACATTGTCTCATCTATCAGTCATACACGCCAACCCCACAAAAAACAAAACAAAAAACAAAACAAAAAACAAAACAACCGCAACCCCCACCAAAACAAAATAAAAAGCAAATAACATAAAGACAAAAAACAATAAAAGGACAAAAAACAATATATATATATATATATATATATATATTATATATATATATATATGTTGTGTGTGTGTGTGTGTGTGTGTTGTGTGTGTGTGTGTGTGGGTTGTTGTGTGTGTGTGTGTATGTTGTGTGTACAACAAAGGACAGAAAAAACAACGCCAACAACAAGAGACCAACAAAAAAGCAGTCAAGGGAATAAGAGATAAAGTAATATATATATATATATATATATATATTATATATATATATATATATATATATATATATATATATAATTATCTCTATGTATTATATATATATAAATTCTTTCTATGTATCTTTTATATATATATATAATTCTATCTGTGTATCTTTATGTGTATATATATAATATAATATATATATATATATATATATATATATATATATAATTATCTCTATGTATATATTATATATATTCTTTCTATGTATCCTTATATATATATATATACATATATATATAATTTCTCTCCATGTATATATAATATATATATATATATATATATATATATATATATATATATATAATTATCTTATGTATTTATATGTATATATAATCTTCTATGTATTTTCTATATATATATAATTTCTCTCTATGTATCTTATATATATATATATATATATATATATATATATATATATATATATATATATATATATACCAAGCGTGTTGGTAAATCCTCGCGGTGAGAAAAAAAAAACAGCAAATAGTTTGACTGAAAAATATACTACCAAACATCAACCGGGGAGAAAGAAATTTTGAAAAAAGAAAAACCTAGATAGTCGTACCAACAAAAATAATCTATTGGTACAGTATTTGGCCAAAAGAAAAAACAATTTATATGTATATATATGTATATAAGATATATATATATTCATATAACCGCTAGGAGAATAAGCTAATAGGTAAAAAGTGCTCAATACCTAAGTAGAGCAAATAATAAAGATAAATCTAATGAGTCAGACGAACCTACTATTAGTTTCGCTTAATGCTCTTCAGGGCTAATATCTGACTCAGATATTAGCCCTTAATAGCGAAAACTAATAGTAGGTTCGTCTGACTGATTAGATTTATCTTTTATATATATAAGCAAGTAAAGTCGACGGGGCAGCCTAAAGTCGGTATCAGCCAGTCAGCGAGGGAGTCTATCCCCTTTTCAATAGCGCTAGACCAAGGAGATGTTTTTTGCGTCTGAGACGGAGCGCCACACCTACCATCAGCTCCTTACTTTACCGCACAGATCCCTGTGCTACTCATACGCTGAGTTGGCGGGGACCGGTGTCGAACTAGGAACCTTGTGGTTTCTAGCCGAACGCTCTACTGACTGAGCTAACCCGGTCCCTAAATAACTCTATCTGAGATGGAGCCGGGTTGGTCGTAATCCATTTTTTGCTGTCCAGTGAAATATTTGAAACAATTTATTTTAGTCTGCGATAAAAATAGACATGATATTCTTTTCATTCATATCACGTTTTTGAACTTAGGTGTACTTTACTTGAGCGGCACAAGAACAGGAGAATTATTAACAAACGTAGCAAATACCCATGTAGGTCATAGTTGCGACCTTGAGACACATCCTACTCGTGAGAATGGGTTGGGTATACAATTATCTCTATGTATATTATACACTATCATATATCAAAAAAGATTATATTGAGATACCTCTCTGAAACAATGGTGTACGAACGCAATTAGATCGTCTGTTATGTTGCTTTCTTCTAGTCCAACCTCGTACATTGCAATTCCGCCCGTCGGTGGGTCGTTAGAATGCACCGACTGCACCTCTGAAGAGGGGTAAGATCCCCCAATGGGCCACCTGTTGGCCGTGGGTGGCGACCGTGATGCTTAAGGATAGGTGGATAGGCAGTTCATATGCATATCCACTTTGGCCCTATTCTGGCTAGACGGGCGGTCTCCGATCAATCGGCTGGTCACGTCAAGCCCTACCTATATGATTTTCCCAACCCTATTGCATTATGGCAAGCCCAACCCTTTTTATCACATGGGTGCTAGAAGGCGGTGGCTGCGGTCTACATGTCCTGGGAATGACGTTAAACTCTATCTGATGGTGAGGTTCCAGTTTTGGAGGTTTGGGAATGTGGAGCACCCCTTTCATCACCATTGCTCCCTGGTCCACTCTGACCCGGAGTGGTAGTACCTGTTAGGGTCCCATCTATGGGTTAAATAGAAAAATGTATTTATAAAAAATTGTATTATCCATTAAGAATTGATTTATTTCAAAACTTTATCGGCATTAAATGACCCACTGAGGTTGATATGCCGTAAAACAAAACAAACCAAAATCCATTGCAATTCTCCTGTTCATGCCTGATTGTTTTTACAGTGTTCAGGGAGCATTGGGCAGAAGCCTAAGGATGGCCACAGAAATCGTAACGCACTTGTCTCCTATCACACAAACAATTCGTGTTAGACAAATAAGACATGCTGGATAAGCAAAAATGAGCTCAAAAGGGGTGTTATCCTATGGAAAACACTAGTGTGCGTTGGTTAGCAATACCTTCATCGATCAGCTCTGCATGGACACTCGGTGCTGTGCAGAGGACCTACAATTTTTGTATCACATTTGAGAGGTGGAGCTACAAAACAACTTTTCATTTGGCAGTTGACATCCATGTTAACTGGTGCAATTTTTCGTCTTCAGAAAATCGTCAAAATTTTGAGGCTTAATAAACTTATCAATTTAGCAGCTGTAGTGACATTTGATTGAATTTGTAAACTCAGTCAGAAGAATTAACCTTTATCCAATATTTTGGTTTTAATGTTTTTTTTTATTTTAACAAAGTTACTTCTTCTGACTTATGAAAAGAAAAATTTTCTTGTTAATAAGTAGTAAACGCCTACAGAAAACCTCATCATGTTACACCCTGCATTAAAGTTAGGATGCGAAACAATCAAGTTTTATGAGGAATAACTTACATGCATGGTCGTACAAAAAATAAAAGAATACAATAATAAA
>CM042145.1:81430842-81440842 GCA_023376005.1 Doryteuthis pealeii
TGTCATTTTATACAAAACGAATAAAATATTATTACTAGAATTAAATTTAAAATATGTCTCCCATCACTACTGACACCCTGATCCGCTGCTTTTTACCTAATAATTAAGCTGTAACAGTAATAACATTTTAAAAGATTGAATCTATTTCCTCAAACGAAGTCAAAGTTTTGAAAAAATATTTTGTGGGGTAATTCTTTATATGTTACTTTGCAACTTTTGCCATATTTGGAGACATTACAATTCTAAAATCGACCTACCCTAATGTCCAATCAGGAATTACAGCTTTGAACACTATTTATGTATTGTCACAGTCACGTGAAATAAATGTTCGAGCTCATTTTCGATTTATGGATTGAAACTTTCTATTTAATTTCAACATATGCAGATATTATTTCAAATACAAGACTATTGATATTAATTAATGGTAATTAATTCATCACAGAATATTTTTATTCAGCACACTTGGGAGCTATGTCACAATTACAGCAGAATGCGGGAACAACTTTAACTTAAATAATTGATATAATAAAGAGAATAAAAAAAAACTTAAATAAAGACAGAATAAGAACGAATATAAAAATTGAATTTAAAAAGAAACAAATACAGAATAAAGAAGAATGAAGATTAGAATAAAAATCGGAATAAAATAAAGAAGAAAAAAAAGAAATAAAAAGAATAAAATGGAAAAATATGGAAGGAAAAATAAGGAGAAAATAAGAATAGAATGAAAAAGAAATAAGGAAGAAAAAATAAAGGAGGAAATGAGAAAAGAAAGAAAAAATAGGTAATAAAATAAGAATAGAATGAAAAACAAAAACAAGGAAGAAAATAATAAGGAGGAAAATTGAGAAAAGAATGAAAAATAGGGAATGAAAGAGAGAGTGAGAGAGAGAGAGAGAGAGAGAGAGAGAGAGAGAGAGAGAGAGAGAGAGAAGAGAGAGAGAGAGAGAGAGAGAATAGAATGAAATAAAGAATAAAAGTAATATGAAAATAAAGTAAAAACAGAATAAGAATATAAGAATAAAATAAAAAAAGAATGTAGGGCTTTCATTGATGATTTTATTTAAGTCAACTAGAGTAATCTCCCTTATGTTCTTGATTGGGTGATGTCATCGAGGGAAAGAGAGAAAAAATAGTAAACGAGTATAAGGATGATATAAAGCGCGAAATACAAAATATGTTATTCAGTCATTTTAGATTTTGTCTGTGTTTGCGAACAATTATTTTATAAAAAGAATTGAAAGTGTTGTAATAAGATTTATACAATAAATCAGAACGAGAATTTATTTCTATTTCCATTTAATAAAATTCACTCAATGATTCTGTACTTCTTAAATAATTGTAAAAAAGAAAGAAAGAAAGAAAATCCACAAAAAATAATAGCAGTGTCGGCTGAGTGTATCCGCTGTAGAGAGGCAAGGCCCCACACACATACAAAAAGGGTGTCGTTAATATGATACTAAACTGCATCTGATGCTGGTGTTTTAGTTTTGGAGATCCAGAAAATGTCGAGTGGACCTTCATTACCATTACTCCCAGGTCTACTCTGACTCGGAGTGGTAGTATATATGTACTCAAAAGATCTGTTTTTTTTAAAATTATTCGTATTCAATAAACAAATATGCAAACCCCGCAAAAAACTCTCAAGAAACAACTACACAAAAATGTGAATATGAACGTACAGTAAATGCGATTCCATAACTTGTAGGCATAAAATAACCCTAGATGGGTTTACATGCCGTTAAAATCAATCAACCAATCGAAACAGAACAAGTTCGTATCCTGAACATGGCTTTTTGCTTTTTCACATGTACTAATATCATTGGGAAAGGTATGAATCCAATAGTAAGGTAAACTGGACTCTTTAAAGTTGGTATGGCAACTGGTGCATGAGATGGAAAACTGAATGCACACCTGTTGCACATCGCTTAAAAACTGACCTTGTGTCACATCCTATTCGCAACGAAGAGAATAAAAGAACAGGGTCAGGGAATAGTGTACAGATCATAAGAATAGACAAATAAAATAAACCTCCCCAAAAGACCATTGAAACCATCTCTCCAAGCCAACCGGTTACTTCAATTCCGGAGATCACTTCTTATCCAACCTTGCCCGACATCCTTCGAACTGGCAAATGACGAAGTGCAGTACGGTTTGTCTGAGCGAAAGACACTGACGCCCTGGGATAGGTTTTGGCAGGCATGTCTTCGCAGTGAGGTATCGTAACTTTGACTGCTAAGACTGCTTGTCACATTATATTGAAACGAAAAGACTTTCCCGCCATCTGTTCGTTTCCCGCCAAAATAAATCATTTGCTTTTGCTCTCGACTGGGTTATTGATTTTTCCTTTTTTTTTATACCGCTCCTGAGATCTAAAACTGTCTCTTTTTCGTGCCAAGATTGACAAATGCAAAACGGAACCGGGAAGAAAATAAAACAAACCACCTCCTAGAAAAAAAACAGAAAGAAAAAAAAACTAAAAAGAAAAAAAAAAAATATACCCCTCCCCACAAAAATTTTTTAAAAATAAAGGGAGAAAATGAATTTTAACAAAGTGTATAGAATAGCCCGCCGTGTCGGCTGGGGCGTTAGAATGCACCGACTGCACCTCTGCAGAGGGGTAAGACTCCCCCAATGGGGCCACCTGTTGGCCGTGGGTGGCGACCCGTGATGCTTAAGGATAGAGCCCAGGTGGATGAGCAGTTCATGACATGCAATACTCCACTTTGGCCCTATCTTGGGCTAGACGGGCGGTCGGAGAGGCCCCCTCCGATCAATCGGCTGGTCACGTCAAGCCCTAGCACTTATATGATTTTCCCAACCCTATTGCCCTTATGACAAGCCCCGACCCCTTTTTATCATATGGGTGCTAGAAGGCAGTGGCTGCGGTCTACATGTCCTGGGAATGACGTTAAACTCTATCTGATGGTGAGGTTCCAATTTTGGAGGTTTGGGGAATGTGGAGCACCCCTTCATCACCATTGCTCTCTGGTCCACTCTGACCCGGAGTGGTAGTACCTGTTAGGGTCCCATCTATGGGTTAAATAGAAAAATGTATTATAAAAAAATTTATTATCCATTAAGAATTGATTTATTTCAAAACTTTATTGGCATTAAATGACCCACTGAGGTTGATATGCCGTAAAACAAACAAACCAAACCAATAGAATAGCACAATTTCTTTTTTACATACCCTAGTAATTAAAAAAATAACATCTTGAAACAAAGCATATACAGGCATATGCCGTAACCAGGTTTGGACGTAGGAGTTCTACCGATGTAGTATGTCTTGGGTGCAAATAGCCTGAAAGCACCCATCCAGGTCTACAACTGGTTTTGAATTCAAAGTTCTCCTTCTTTGAGACCGTTTACCATACCAAAGTTAAAAAAGAGAAAAAAATAACACCTTATGGGAGCATCTTTTTGATATAATTTTAAACCGCATATCTCCGCACGTTCACTATCTCCCACAGCTGATTTTTAAAAAGGCAATATTTCTATAGGTGTAGGTAGGTAATCACCCAACCTGTTCACCACAGGTAGGATGTGGCACAAGATCGCAAGTATAGGACATCCAAGTATGGGGGCATCTTTAGAACAAAAGCAGAACTGATATTATGGAGACCACAAGGGGAAGATTCTAATAATGTGCTGACAGGGAGAGTGAGCAGTCTCCACATGTTGATTATCCCTGTCAACATATTTTTGGAATCTCCTACATATGATTAAGAAAGCTAATATTCATATGGGACATCTTTATTAGAAAAGCAGAACTGATACTATGGAGACTACCTAAGAAAGATTCCAGCAGAGATTGTGAAAATTTTACTTGGCTGGTTGGATTTTACGGCATGTTAATTCTCAGGTTATTTTATGCCGAAGACGTTTTTGATTTATTCATTCTTTGTGGATATTCATTTAAAAAAAAATCTATTTGACCCATAGATGGGTTGGTTGTGTGTTAATACGGTATATCAACACTTTTAGGGTTATTTAATGCCGAATCAAGTCATTTTGATATCAATTTGTTTACTGTACCTGCTGTTGCTTAAGTGGTCACCCATCTAAGTTTTGAACTCGCTAGTTAATTTCGGGGATCTAGCAGGAACCGGTGCTTTCAACGTGACCCAACCATAATCCCTATATATGGAGGCGTGTGGTCTAATGGTTAGAGTCGTAGGAAATGGACTTGTCAACGCGAGTTCAATTCCTGGACGAAGCTGTTGGAATTTCACATGGCGCTAATACCTTTGGGAAAGGTATGAATCCAATTCTCCCTCCGGCTATGGTAAATAGCAGGGCAGACTGGACTCTTTAACTATGGCTAGGTAACCAGTCTAGGAGAAGGAAAACTCTGAATTCAAACCCGTTAAACTCCGCTTAAGAAATTGACCTTGTGTCGTGCGGAGCGGTTGGTAAATATATATATATGGGATCATAACAGGTACTACCACTCCGGGTCAGAGTGGACCTGGGAGTAATGACAATGTAGGGTACTCCAAAGTCCCCAGAGCTCCAGAATTGGAACTTCACCACTAAATATATTTTTAATACTCAGGACCCGATGGTAAACATGTGGAGAAATCATAATATCATGAAGGAACTCCTATAGAAATGTTAAAATGTTTTTTTTAAACATCCTGTATTTAAAGCGAGCCTCAGTTTGAGTAATTTCCTACTGAGCCGTTAAGTTGAGCACCTCATGTGGTGTAATGGTTATCAAGCTAGATTAGCAGACCATTGTTAGTAAATTCGATTCTCACTAGGTGCTCCATACTTTTGCCGCATCTAAGCTATGCTTAGTAAATAACTATACCAATATATGTTTAGATTAGCAGGCCATTAGTAGTGAGTTCGATTCTCACTAAGCACCCCTTACCTTATTCATTGTATCACATCTAAGCTATGCTTATTAAATAACTATACCAGATATAGTCGGGCACCTCATATAGTGTAATGTTTAGCAAGCTAGATTAGCAGGCCATTGGTAGTGAGTTCGATTCTCACTGGGCACCCCTTATGTTGTGACTTGTACCACATCTAAGGTAAGCTTAGTAAATAACTATACCAAGATATAGGCGAGCACCTCATGTGGTGTAATGTTTAGCAAGCTAGTTTAGCAGGCCATTGGTAGTGAGTTCGTTTCTCACTGAGTGCCCATACTTCTGGCCTTGTGCTGCATCTAAACTATGCTTAGTAAATAACTATTGAGCCGTTAGAATTCTGTTGATGTGGTGTAATGTTTAGTAAGCTAGATTAGCAGGCCATTGGTAGTGACTTTGATTCTCACTGGGTGCCCCTTACCTTGTGCCTTGTACCACATCTAAGCTTAGTAAATAACTATTGAGCCGTTAGAATTCTGTTGATGCTGAAAGACGATAAATATCTCGGTGTTTGGTCATTTCAGCTGATTGTTATTGTCAAATCGTTTTTCAGGGGGCTACAGGGGAGAATTACTGCGATTGTTTGCTTAAAAAAAAAAAAGAACAAAAAGGGGGGGGGCATTGATTCCTTTCATTATATCTCTAATCAAACCCTGCGGGGGGCTGGAGGTCAGCCGACCGATAACAACAAATGATTGTAAACAAAGAAAACAGATTTCGTTTATGTTGAAGAGAAAAGGAAAAGTTATAAGCTAGATCATCGTATTCACATTCAGAACGTTCGACTCTTTAGGAAATATAAAGTATTAGACATCTACTTAGCTTCGTCTAGTCTGGCACAAGGCTAAAACAATGAGCACTGGTGTTGTGTCTGTATAAGTAGAGTGATCTGCCCTGTGTCTAGGCTGACAGGGCGATCTGCCCTTGGTCATAGACAGATATAGATAGTCATGGAAGTAGCCATTTGCAATTGCAACGCTGGAATAATAACATCCACAAAAAAACTCTTCCTAATCAAACCCACTTTGGGAGACTGGAGACCAGCTTTAAGAAAGTCTAGAAAGGAACAAGTCATTGTGTCCCGATTACGCATTAGTCACACAAAATTAACACACTTCTATATACTCAAACAAAAACAACAACCAGAGTGTGAAATATGTCAAACACATTTGACTGTTAAACACTTATTTATGGAATGCAGGTTTTTTGTTCCATCAGAAACCGTTATATTAATGCAAACAATATGAAAATCTATTTGAAAATGTCAACATGGAAACATTCTGTCCTTTTTGAAGGGAAATAGAATTATATATATAGAATATAGACATGAACTTAATCAATACCATACAACATGGTCCCCAATGGTACTAATACATTGTTAAAACCAATTACTAAAAATGTATAAACATAAATACACAACATATACTACTTCCTAATCGTTAGGCATGACATAACCCTGGACGGGTTGATATGCCGTTAAAACCAACCAACCAACCACCAACCAACCAACATCCTTTTTGGTATTTCGTTAATATCTTATTAATAATAGAGATTGTCTGTATTTCTGTCTGTAACAAAAACTACGTCATAGCTCTACGCCACAGCTTATGTCACAATATTCTTATGCTATATACACCCAACATTTGAGCAAGCAATTTTAAAAATTGTTTTTATTCTCGTCCTTTTTTTATACAGTAATAAGAAGTTAACTAAAAAGTTTACAAATAAATAAATACCTACGATTTTGTGTAAAATTTATGTAAAAAATATTCAAAATAATTGTTTGATTATTACATGCATGCAACATTTTATTTGAGAGGGACGGGGTTCAGTTTTCATTTCAATTTTTTTTTTTTACTCCTTTAATAAATATGAGGATTTGTCTTACTTATGAAACAAACCCTCTGACATTGAATTTTTAACTCCCCCCCCTCAGGCAATGTCTTTCAAAAATTAATTACGACGCCCAGAGGGTGTTTTCTGTTGCTAATGATATTAATGAATAATTATACTTCCCTATTTACTTCCCCTTTGGAAAATCCCTCTAAATGAGAAAGAAACGGTTCAAAAATGAATTAAAAAATTCAAGAGACGGTGAACAATGTGGTCAATCCCTCTAAAGACAGAACAATCTAGATTGACCATCACCACCATTAGCTACTTAATTAACCCCTGGTCATAAACGCCATCCTCTAAGGCGAGAGGAAGACGTGATATCAAAACTTTTTCAGAATTTCCCAGAAAAATGTATATATATATATAGAACCCCATTATTTTTCAATAAAGTTAGCGGTCTAACGAAACACATAGGTATACACAGATACCTGTAGGTAGAAATAGATCTATAACTGCAAAATGGCTGATTTTAAGCATTTATCTTGCCCAAATATATATATATATATATATATATATATATATATATATATAACATAAAGGAAATATTCTGTTTGTATTATCCATTTTTGTCCTTGTTACACACACACACACACACACACACACACATGTGTGTCGCGTACCCCATTCATCGCCTTATTCTGACCCGGAATGGTAGTACCTGTTAGGATTCCATTTAGCGGGCTTACAGTCGTCACGTTGAAAGCAGTGGTCCTGCTAGGTCATTGAAGTTAAACAGCGATGAACCAGTTCAATACTTGGGTGGGTAACCATTTAAGCAACAGCAAGTACTGTAAGAAACTGAATATCAAAATTGACTGTATTCGACATTAAATGACTTGAAAAGAGTTGATATGCCTAAAACCAACCAACCAACCAACCTACCAGTCAACCAAATTTAATTGGGACACATAGCCGGACGTTTGGGACAACCAGTGAGAATCGAACTTCTTAACAAAGGTATCTACTTCTTAGGTTCATAGAAATACAATTAAATGCTCCAAATTACAGGATAAACAGATTTTTCCCCAAGAATTTCGTTGAAGTCCGAGTGGTGCAGCCATACATTAGCACTCACATTGCTGCAGCTTGGATACATTCTCACTTTATCTTACCAGAGAGATAAGATTTCTATATGATCAATAATCTATCTATTGCTGTTCTTACAAGCAAGAAGCCTGGATATTATATATAATTGATTGATTTTAACGGCATGTAAACCAGTTTGAGGTTATTTTAAGGAAATTAGGAAATTGCGTACATTTTCATGAAATTTCATGAAAATCGTTAATACGATATCAAGTATTCCTATCTAATGAAAATGATTTGCAAACAGATCTATTTGAACTCTAAAAATTCTACCACTGCATATCAGAAGGGAGTCCCCATGGCGTAGTGGCTAACATGCTGAACTACGACATCGTAGTAAACGAGTTCGAACTCCAGTCGCGCTATAACGTTGAATTTCTGACTTAAAGGTAAATATCCCAACGTGGTGTAATGGTTAGAAAGATACTTTCGCAGATCCAGTACTATTGAATAGCCAGTTTGATCCTTGATGAATGCCCTATACTTGTGACCTTGTGCCACTTCCTACCCATTGCGAACGGATTGGCTAAATACCTATCCTTAAAAAAGGTATGCATCCCTCATACCTCAGCTATGGGTTAAACAGTGCTATTACTGTTGTTATACAAGGATAGCTTCGGCATAAAATAACCCAGGAAGGTTGATACGCCATTAAACAAAGAAAACAAATCAAACCACTCCAGGCCAACAGACCCTGGAGTAATGGCAGTGAAGGAGTACCCCGCACTCCGCAGAGCTCCAGAACTGTAAGTTCGTGATCAGATGCTATTTAATGTCATATCTAGGACACCCCCCTTTTTGGGAGTGGGGGGCATATTACTGTCAGGTTATTATAAGCTGACCGGTGCGATGTAATAATTGGTTCGATTTTACGGTAAGTCAACCTTTGGGTTATTCTATGCTGAAGACTTTAATTTTTTAAAGTCAACTTTTCTTTAGACACATTATTAAACTCAAGTTTTATCTATTTAACCCATATATAGGACCCTAACAGGTACTACCCTAACAGATACTACCCTTCCGGTCAGAGTGAACATAGGAGTAATGGCGATGAAGGGATATTCCACATTTCCCCAGAGTTCCTGTATCAAACCTCACAATTAGATGCAGTTTAACGTCATACCCAGAGTGTAGAATAATCATACTAGTTCCAATTACCGTCGAATTGGTAAGACAAGGCAGTAAGTAGTCGTAACTACTGCAAAATGCCAGGTTATTTATGAAACCTCATAACATCATAGAGACCAAGCAGCCAATCGGACTCAAGGAATGGAATCACCCAAATGCATGAGTGGACTATTCTGGATTCCCATAAGTACCAATTGTCTTGGCACTGGTTCAGTTGTGCTCAGTTTGTTGCTCAAACCAACAGCACGCTTAACTCACTTCAACACCCAGGACACTAAGTCCCTCAGCTACCACCTTCTAGCATATATATGCTAAAAGCTTTGGTGGTTTGCCATAAGTGCAATACGACCAAGACAATCATATACCTAGGACTAGACGTGACCAGCCCTAGACTAGACCGTAAGGGCCAAAGTGGAGTGCTGTATGCCATGGATTGCTCAGTCATTAGGATTCCATCCTTAAGCATCACGGGTCTCCACCAACGATCAACAGGTGACCCCACTAAGTGGAATGGACAAAGGCCGCATCCCCAAAGACCTACGGTATGGCGAATTAGTAGAAGGAACCCGACCGGTAGGGAGACCACGGCTACGCTTTGAAAACGTCTGCAAGAAGGATATGAAGACATGTCATATCAACACCAACACATTGGAGGTTGATGCTGAAAACCGAGCGGCTTGGCGCCTCCTTGTCAAACAAGAGACGAAAAGATTGAAAAAGAGAAGAAAGAAGCCGCCACAGAAAAGAGAGCCAGAAGGAAGGAGAAACAATAGCAACTCCAGCAAGCATCCCCGTTTGTTTGAAGTCACTGCACCAGAGACTGCCATTCAAAAATTTGCCTGTTTAGCCACTCGCACAGATGCAGTTAAAAAGAAATTGGACACTACGCCATCGTCTTTAGCAGACGGAAGGATGCCAACATATAAAGGTGCAGTCGGTATATTGTACTTCCCCAGCCGACAGAGTGGGGTGTGACAGTGAGAAGCAATAAAGAAAAATCTTGCTTG
>CM042145.1:81445842-81450842 GCA_023376005.1 Doryteuthis pealeii
TTTTGATTCCAGAAAACCTTTTAAATGGTTTCAGATATATTGTTAGCCTGAGAAACAGCTTCCCTATTGGAAATTCCATAGTTAATTATCTCCCCCTGCCACTAGGGGGCGAATCGCCAACATCGTATGTTGGTACCAAAACCAAAAACTTCACTTATCGCATAGCAGTTACTGGACGAGAGACGTAAAAACAAACGCTCTCATCACTTAGCCCAAACAGGGCCCACTTATCACGGACTACTCACTGAGGGTAGTCGCGTAAACGGCGGTCCCTAAACTTCACTCATCACTTAGCCCCAAAACAGGGCTTACTTGTACGGACCGTTGACCTGGACGGAGGCACACTTTCGAAGGCATTGTGTTCGCAGACTATAAGGCTGTCACAATAGCACACTACAGAAGGCACCAAGACCAAATAATCTACTTGAAAAGGGCCCATTCACCGTCATTGCTTAAGGATTGAACCTAGGTGACTGAACAGTTCATGACATGCAACACTCCCTTAGGCTCTTACTTAGGCTAGATGGGCGGTTTGAGAGGCCCCCTCAGATCAATCGGCTGGCCACGTCAAGCCCTAGCACCTATATGATTGCCCTAACCCTTTTGCCCTTATGGCAAGCCCCAACCCTTTTTATCATATGGGTGCTAGAAGGCCGTGGCAGAGGGTCTACATGTCCTAGGAATGACGTTAAAATCTATCTGATGGTGAGGTTCCTGTTTTGGAGATCTGGGGAATGTGGAACGCCCCATTATCACTATTGCTCCCTGGTCCACTCTGAACTGGAGTGGTAGTACCTGTTAGGGTTCCATCTATGGGTTAAATAGAAAAACGTGTTTATATAAAATATTGAATATCCATTAAGAATTTATTTCAAAACTTTGTCGGCATTAAATGACCCACTGAAGTTGATGTGTCTTAAAACAAAACAAACCAAACCAAACCAAAATAAAAGAAAGACTCAACTTTAAAGCTATCATTTGGTGGGTAAACTGCTCCTTCCATAGAGCTTTCTTGACTAGACGGTTGACTTGTTATTGTCTGTCACCTTTGTAGAGATGGATGACATCTTCTGTGGGAATTGGAAAATACTCTGTTTCATGCCTGCTATATAACTAACACATAAATCGGGGACAGGTTCAGGAGAACGGGTCAGGGTCCAGCCTGTGTCATACTGTAGCGTTAATAGTTGTAAACTTATCTCTGAACCGGTACTAATTTGAGAGGCTCGAATCCGGTTGCTGGGCTGATGCTGAGTTGGCTGACAATTCCTTGTTGTTTGGAGTCTGGAAACCAACTTGGGGTACTGGGGACATCTTGCCTTGTGTCATTTATAGTTTTTTTAGTAATAACACAAGGCCACTTCTTTTTCTCATGAGATTTTTATTTTCCACCAAGTCACAACTGCCGAGAGCAAGAGACCACTTTCACTCCGTCAACACATTCTTCCAAACTCCTCGAACATTCTCACATTTCACTCTTACTGTCTCCCACTTCACCACGTGACATTTCTCGACCAGTAGAAAAAAATGCCGAGTGGCATTATGTTGATTCATCTTTTAAACTTTTCCATGCTAACCCACTGGCTTTTTCCCTCCCCCCTCTCTCTCTCTCGCTCTTCCTCTCTCTATCCCTGTCTCTGTCTCTGTCTATTTGTTTCAATACCAGTTTCTTCAGCTTCTTTTCTGTCTCTCCCGTAGTTTGCAACTGTTGAGGGTGAATGAACCGGCTCATTATGATGATGCTTACTGTCTGCAGAAGAAACGTGTTCCATCTCAAGAAAAGTTTTTACTATTTCTTGAATGTTTGAGATAAGGCTTGAAGATTAGTATTATCTGCGTTATTCGGACTATTGTCCCCATCTTCATTGTTATAGAAGGTTCCCGAGTCCGAGAAGGTTCCCGAGTCCGACAAGAAATACCTGAAGAAGGCCGGAGAGCACATCGGCCGAAACGTTGTACAAATAACAATGAAGATGGGGACAATAGTCCGAATAACGCAGATAAGAAAAGTTTTTAATTAAAACTTTGATTTAACCCGTGAAAAACGTATATTTTTATAAGTAATGATTATAACTAGAAGATTCATGAAAATTAGTTAATGTTAGTTGTCTTTTTTGTTATTATAACCGTTTAAACCTATGTCATAACGACACGTTATTTATTTTGACAAAGTGTCATAATAAATACATAATCACCCCACCAAATTGTTTTTCACTTCTTATATATATATATATATATATATATATATATATATATATATGTGGGTGGGTGTGGTGGGTGTGGTGTTGGGGTGGGAGGGGTATTTTATATATATGATTATCTCCTCTCTGCGTGATTCTTGATACTTGCAATATTGTGAGAAAGAAAAAAAAATGGCGTCCTTCTTACCGGAGGCGAAAAAAAATCTTTCGTCTGAGATAAGTACAACCGAGATTTCTCTAAATATAATCTGTCTCAGGTTATTCTCTCGGTCCAGTGAAGTCGACCTCTGAATTGCTCCAAGATGATGATAAAAAAGATGGAAAGAAAAAGGAAAAGAAGAGAAAAGAAAAAGAAAATGCAATGAACTCAGCACAAGACGTCTCAGAAGAAAAGAAATATTGTAGTTATATGAAAATAGGCAATCTTTTGTCTCTCAATGACAGTGAAAGAGGAACAGAAAAGACCCCCACCTTATTTTGATGGTAAGCGGATTGTAGAGGAGGAAATATTGATGAAAGGGGAACTATCGCTGACTTTTCCAGTCAAAAGGTCTTCGTCATATGATTCTGAGAACTGATTGCGAATAGCTTCAAGGGAAAGAAAAGAATTGGATTGCACTTTTTACAAAGGGAGAATCTTTTTGATGTTAATTTTTTTTATTCTATCATTTCATTTTTACGTTCTTTTTACGTACAGATGATCTTTTTTATTATTATTATTTTCCTTATTTGTCAGTTTTTTTTTAAAGATTTTCATTTGGTGTGTTTCATTTCTACCTTATGAATTTCTGTTCAGTCTTAATTTTTGCTCTTTATCGAAATGTAGGTTTTTAAAAAAAATTTTTTTCTGATTTCTCGTTAGTATTTACTTCCTTTCTTTTTTTGCTTTATTTTACTACTTCATTCCATTCACTAGTTCTTTCTTCACATCACTTTTCTTTCTTTCTTTCTTTCTTTCTTTCTTTCTTTCTTTCGCTCCTTTCTTTTGTTATTTCTTTCTTTACCTCCTTTCTTTATTTCTTATTTTACTATTTCATTTCATTCATTGGTTCTTTCTTCACATAGGTCTTTCTTTCTTTCTTTCTTTACATCCTTTCTTTTTTTCTTTATTTTATATTTCATTTCATTCATTGGTTCTTTCTTCACATCAGTCTTTCTTTCTTTCTTTCTTTCTTTATTTTTCTTTTTCTCTTTATTTTACTATTTCATTTCATTCACTGGTTCTTTCTTCACATCTTAACCTCCTTTCTTTTTTTCTTTTTTTTCTTTCTTTACCTTCTTTCTTTTCTCTTTTTTTCTATTCATTTCATTCATTTCTTTTCTTTCTTTCTTCTTTCCTCCTTTATTTTTTCTTTATTTTACTTTTCATTCATCATTGGTTCATTCTTCACATCGGTTTTCTTTTTCTTTCTTTACCTCCTTTTTTTTTTTCTTTATTTTACTATTTCATTTCATTCACTGGTTCTTTCTTCACATCAGTTTCTTTCTTTCTTTCTTTTTCTTTCTTTTCTCTTTATTTTACTATTTCATTTCATTCACTGGTTCTTTCTTCACATCTTTCTTTCTTTCTTTCTTTCTTTCTTTCTTTTCTTTCTTTCTTCTACCTTCTTTCTTTTTCTTTATTTTACTATTTCATTTCATTCACTGGTTCTTTTCACTCAGTTTTCTTTCTTTCTTTTCTTTCTTTCTTTCTTTCTTTCTTTACCTTCTTTCTTTTTCTCTTTATTTTACTATTTCATTTCATTCACTGGTTCTTTCTTCACATCTTTCTTTCTTTCTTTCTTTCTTTCTTTCTTTCTTTCTTTCTTTCTTTACCTTCTTTCTTTTTCTCTTTATTTTACTATTTCATTTCATTCACTGGTTCTTTCTTCACATTTCTTTTTCTTTTTCTTTTTTCTTTCTTTTATTTTCTATTTCATTTCATTCACTGGTTCTTTCTTCACATCTTTCTTTCTTTCTTTACCTTCTTTCTTTTTCTCTTTATTTTACTATTTCATTTCATTCATTCACATCGGTTCTTTCTTCACATCAGTTTCTTTCTTTCCTTTCTTTCTTTCTTTCTTTCTTTCTTTACCTTCTTTCTTTTTCTCTTTATTTACTATTCATTTCATCACTGGTTCTTTCTTCACATCAGTTTTCTTTCTTTCTTCTTTCTTTCTTTCTTTCTTCTTTCTTTACCTTCTTTCTTTTTCTTTATTTACTATTTCATTTCATTCACTGGTTCTTTCTTCACATCAGTTTTCTTTCTTTCTTTCTTTCTTTCTTTCTTTCTTTCTTTCTTTACCTTCTTTCTTTTTCTCTTTATTTTACTATTTCATTTCATTCACTGGTTCTTTCTTCACATCAGTTTCTTTCTTTCTTTCTTTCTTTTTCTTTCTTTCTTTCTTTCTTTACCTTCTTTCTTTTTCTCTTTATTTACTATTTCATTTCATTCACTGGTTCTTTTTCACATCAGTTTTCTTTCTTTCTTTCTTTCTTTCTTTCTTTCTTTCTTTCTTTCTTTACCTTTTCTTTTCTCTTTATTTACTATTTCATTTCATTCACTGGTTCTTTCTTCACATCAGTTTTCTTCTTTCTTTCTTTCTTTTCTTTTTTCTTTCTTTCTTTACCTTCTTTCTTTTTCTCTTTATTTATTTCATTTCATTCACTGGTTCTTTCTTCACATCAGTTCTTCTTTCTTTCTTTCTTTCTTTCTTTCTTTACCTTCTTTCTTTTTCTCTTTATTTTACTATTTCATTTCATTCACTGGTTCTTTCTTCACATCAGTTTCTTTCTTTCTTTCTTTCTTTCTTCTTTCTT
>CM042145.1:81458342-81493136 GCA_023376005.1 Doryteuthis pealeii
CAGAAACAGGACTGTATAACTGGATTTCAATAAAAATCGATTATAGCTCCCATCCCTGGGGAAATCTTTACAATGAAGGAGCAAGGAAAGACGTTTTAGTGAGAGAGGTGGAAGTGAGTGAATGTTAACTACGTCACGAACGCTTAATCAAATTGTTTAAAATGCTCTTACGATATGAATTAGAATAATCTTATAGATTACAAACTTTTTTGTGAAATAAGACAACGTTCGTTTTTTTCCTTGTCTTAATTGAAATGGCAAAATTCGAGTTTTTATCCATTTGAACAATTTCAGTGTAAAATACAAGGTGTGTCAAAAAAGTATCAATTCGTGTCTTTGCTACCTTAACTTAGATATATGTGCTCTATCAGTGCTATTGATGATAAAGTAAATGATACATACAAGGTGTGCCAAAAAGATTTTTGTACATTTTGACACACCTTGTATTCTGAAAAAATTAACATTCCATTCATTGCTCATTTCTATCTTGGTAAATACAGCTTCAAACCTGGCTCTTTTTGACACACATTGTATTCTGAAAAAAATTAACGTTCCATTCATTGTTCATTTCTATCTTGTAAATACAGCTTCAAACTCGGCTCTTTTTGACACACCTTATATTCTGAAACATTAAACGTTCCATTCATTGTTCATTTCTATCGTGGTAAATACAGCTTCAAACTCGGCTCTTTTTGACACACCTTGTATTCTGAAACACATTAACGTTCCATTCATTGTTCCATTTCTATCTTGGTAAATACAGCTTCAAACTCGGCTCTTTTTGACACACCTTGTATTCTGAAACACATTAACGTTCCATTCATTGTTCATTTCTATCTTGATAAATACAGCTTCAATCTCAATACTTTTAGGACACACTTTGTACTATGAGCGTAAATACTTTAATAAAGCGAAAATTAATGGATTAAAAAATAAAATAACGCAGTCATTTGATCGTGCCATCGTCATCGTCGTCGTCGTCGTAGTAGTAGTAATAATTAAAGAACTAAAATTAAATAAGAATTACATTATGCAGTTGTCGGGGTTGTAGAAAACAATGAACTTTGATTAGTATTATCTGCGTTATTCGGACTATTGTCCCCATCTTCATTGTTATTTGTACAACGTTTCGGCCGATATGCCCTCCGGCCTTCTTCAGGTATTTCTTGTCGGACTCGGGACCTTCTCGGACTCGGGAACCTTCTTTTCGAACTCGGGAACTTTCTTGTCGTAATCGGGAGCCATCACGGAACTTTGAACCTAACCCTTTATTTATTCCACTGGGGGTATCCTGTTCTCATTCCGCTAACCATAGCTGGGGTAGGAGTTGTGTTAATTATTTTTCTAACTGCATCTACTCAGGATTGAACTTGGGATCCAGAGATAACTGTCACTTAGAACTGTTTTAACCTAACTACCTTATCCACTAGGCCACGTGTCCAATACGGTTAGTGGAATGAGAACAGGATACCCCCGTGGACTAAATAAAGGGTTAGGTTCAAAGTTCCGTGATTGCTCCCGATTACGACAAGAAAGTTCCCGAGTTCGAAAAGAAAGAGTCAGAGAAAGTTCCCGAGTCCGAGAAGGTTCCCGAGTCCGACAAGAAATATCTGAAGAAGGCCGGAGGGCACATCGGCCGAAATGTTGTACGAATAACAATGAAGATGGGGACAATAGTCCAAATAACGCAGATAATAGTAATCTTCAAGCCTCATCTTAAACATTCAGAGAAATAATGAACTTTGAATCCAATATTACGAGGTGAACATCAAAAATCAGAACCCAAATAAATTTTATTTAATCTTATCAACATCTATACATTTCAAGAAACTTGTTGGACTTAAACTTCAGTCTTTGTACAATCATTCCTCAAAATTTTAGTTATCTTGGTCGCTTTACTTTTGTTGTATATTGTACGAGCGGAAGTAGGATTTTCCGGTTGGATCGAAACAAAGAAAAGACGACAAAAATGACAAAGGACTTTTTTCCCGGAAAAAGCGAACAAAGAAGTTTAAAAAACGGAAGCAAGGCTTTCCGGTCAAAGAAGCAGGGAGAAGATAAAGAAATATATAACAAAGGTCCGTTATCAGATCAAAAGATAAAGATGCGTAGGAGTATCTATCACTATAAACAATGAATCCAATATTACAAAGTGACCCTCAAAAATCAGAACCCAAATAAATTTTATTTAATCTTATCAACGTCTATACATTTCAAGAAACTTGTTGGACTTAAACTTCAGTCTTCGTACAATCATTCCTCAAAGTTTCAGTTATCTTGGTTGCTTTACTTTAAAGGCATACGTCGTCGAAGTGATTTACTTGGGTTCCTCGCCACTGAGTTCCGTACAGCATTAATGTTTCCTTCTGTCCTAGCACTCACCTCCGACCAGTATATGTGTCTTTTAGACCTTTAGAATTAAGATTTTGCACAGTTCCAAACTCTCTGAATTTCTGGAGCCAGTCAAAAATCCTGCTTTTTGATGGAACACGGTGACATCGAAACCTCCTCCAAAAATTTGCTTGCAGTACAGTGTATGATTTTTTGATGAAATGTTTGTTCCTAGTTTGACCATGAAATATTGGGGAAAATTATTTTTACAATATTTTAAGTACCAAATTGACTGTATATTCTGAAAGAAAAAAGATTAAAGTTAACAGTTTTATAACAAAACTTATGTATCGGTTCTGTTTTTTATTTTTGGCGTGGGGTGGGGGGAAGGGATCACCGTGTATTTTTAGAAAATTAAAAATTGCAAGGCTTTCTTTGTGGCCAATCCTTCTGATTGTTTATCCAACTAATGGTGTTTTTTTTTTGGTGAATGTCTACTATATATATTTTTACCAACCAAAGTTTTATTTCTTAAGCGAAGTTGAACAAGTATTAATTCACTTTTCCTTCTCCTAGATCGGTTACCATAAGAAGGTTAAGAACTAATTCCGTTTTACTATTTACCCATAGTTGTGAAATTGAATCAGCCTAGTCCAGGATTTGAACATGGTTCGTCGTGTCCATTTCCTACGACGATAACCGTTACACAAATACTTCCTTAAGGTAAAGATATATTTACTATCGGGGTTTTCGTTTGGTTTTGTTTGGTTTGTTTTACGGCATATCAACCTCGGTGGGTCATTTAATGCCGATAATGTTTTGGAATAAAGTCATTCTTAATGGATACTTATGTTTTTTTATAAATACATTTTTCTATTTAACCCATAGATGGGACCCTAACAGGTACTAACACTCCGGGTCAGAGTGGACCAGGAGCAATGGTGATGAAGGGGTGTTCCATATTCCCCAAACCTCCAGAACTGAAACCTCACCATCAGATAGAATTTAACGTCATTCCCAGGACATGAAACCCTCAGCCACCGCCTTCTAGCACCCATATGAAAAAGGGTTGTGGATTGCCATAAGGGCAATAGGGTTGGGGCAATCATATAGGTGCTAGGGCTTGACGTGGCCAGCCGATTGATCGGAGGGGCCTCCGAACTCCGTCTACCAAAAAGAGCCAAAGTGGAGTATTGCAGGTCATGGACTGCTCAGCCATCTGGGTTCCATCTTAAGCATCACGGATCGCCACCCACGGCCAACAGGTGGCCCATTGGGGAGTCTTTCCCCTCTGCAGAGGTGCAGTCGATGCATTCTAACGCCTCAGCCGACAGGGCGGTACTATCGGGAAACGGTATGGTTTTATTGAGTTGCTTCAGTCATTCGAAGGGCTTTACAAACGGTGATATACAGGGAGATTGAACAGTACCTGAAGATATTCCCTTAGCTATGATTTATTCAATAATTGCGATGACTTCCCAATTGTTCTGTGACTGTTTTTGAGTGCGAAGGTAGTAAATTTGGTATTCTTATACATAGGTCTATTGAATAAATTTGATACTTTTCGAGCTCTAACTTTCTTGGCTTATTCACTCTGAATAAAGAAGGATTTAGGACGTAAACAGCTATGGATAGTTTTACACAAAAATTGATTTGCTATAAATACTTCCAGCAAATATATATATATATATATATTATATATATAATATATATATATATATGTGTGTGTGTGTGTGTGTGTGTGTGTGTGTGAGAGAGAAAACAACAAGGTGTTCAGATCAATGATATCTTAATGCACGAGACGACGTTATAACGTTTCTGTCAGTTTAGCAAATCATCACCAGGGTATCCTTTTATATGGAAAACACTTAAAAAAAACAGTGGTTTATAACATTAGATTTTTTTTAGCATGTTACGGTTTCTGAATCTTACTCAAATATGAAGCAGCAATATACTAAAAGTCCAAACTTAAAAACGCTGTTTTTTAAGTTTTTTCCCCACATAAAAGAATGTCTTGAAGATGGTTTGTAAAACAAACCGAAACGTTATAACGTCCGTTCCTACATTAAAGCATAATCCATTTGAAAATCTTGTTCTTTCAATTTTTTTTATATACTTACATACCGTCGGATTCATTAAAAATTTTCTGATATATATATATATATATATATATATATATATATATATATATATATGTGTGTGTGTGTGTGTGTTGTGTGTGTGTGTGTATACTAATATTAATGCTCGATTTCCTATTTTCTCGAAGATGAAAGCATCTCTAGCTATTTCTACAACTTTATCATAGTTAATTATCTGTTACAAAATCAATATTTAATCAAAGTCCGTCCACCTTATCTCATTCGATGACTCTGGAAAAAAGCGGATTTAAATAGACACTAGAACAAGTTTCAGCTTCATTCCTACTTTACATTTTTTTACCCGTTTCTCCCCGGTGATGATGTCGGACATAAATCTAATTAAAATCCGATAGGAGAAACTATCGTCCTTATTTTGGCCGAGCGAATAACTGAGCAAAGCATATAATCAAAATGGCTACCCTCGTCCTGTTTTCCGAAAAGATAAATGTATTTGAACCTAACAAAAGAGTATTCGTCGTTTTACGACGTACGTCAAGTTAGCTAGCAGACAAAGATGACTGGTATCTTCAAGCGATATGCTAATAGAGTGATATATGTCGCAAAAAAAGAAAGAAAATAAATTTATGGAACTGTTTCTTTGTACTCGCGTTCAACCACATAAAATATCGTCTGCTTGTCACTCTTAGAACTGTTTGATTAAAGAAGCAGGCGAAATATGTGAGGTCGTCAAACAAACAGTTTAAAGGAGAAAAAAGAAGAAAACTTTGAACATTTATGTGTGAAGTTTCTATGTACATAAATAGAAGTTTCTCTGATTTGATAATTTTAACTTTAAAGTAACATTTGCTTCCTTTGGTGTATTGTGTAAAATGGCTCGTATTTAGATAAAACACTTTTTACAACTCTAAGTTTTTCGATATTCCTAATACAATAAAAAGTGAAGACAACCGGTTACTACTAGAGTAAAAAAAACAAACTAGCATAACCATATCAGGCTATGTCAGTTTTCACTCTAGTAGTAACTAGTAATCTTCACGGAAGTCCGATTAACAGCAAATCTCATCAGTTCTCCAGGACTCTTCTAAATATTCTAGTTGTTCTCGGGAGTTTTGTGGTCTATACAGTTTTAATTCTTTCACAGGTTGACAGTTCTTCCAGTCTCTTTATATTTAATACTACTACTATTTACTGCGATTATTAATACTATTATTTACGATTACTTCAACTACTACTTATTATTACTACTACTACTACTACAGCTATTACTATTTAAATCATATCTGAGTGACAAAAAGTCTCTTCAGTTATCCAGGACTCAAGTGTTTTGCGGTCTGGACAGTTTCAATTCTTCTACAGATTTCCAGTCCTCCCAGCCTCTTTACTACTACTACTACTACTACTACTACTATTAAGCACAGGTTTCCCCTAGATGACTGCAATTAAGCAGCGATCTGTCTTTTCAGGAACTTCAATCTGTTCAGTCTAATCCTCAGGTCTCCAGGAAGTATTCTGGCTGATTCTAACGGTGCTGCGGTCTAGATGGTCTCCAGTCCTTTTATTGTATTCAGTCTTCCCAGTTTCTTTTCCAGACCTTTGGTAACTATTTCAAGAGCACCTACTAATGTTGGTATCACCATCACCTTTCATGTTTGACAGCTTTTTCAGCTCTCAGGCAAAGTCTAAATATTTGTTTATCCTTTCACTTTTTTATTTTTACTACTGTAACAGCAAAATCTACTAGATGACAAGTTATTTCCTTCTTCTTAATTAATACTAAGTCTGGTGTTTTGATTATAATTATTACTAGCAAAAACACCCCACAGGCGGTGTAAAAATTAGTTTTTGGAAGATATTGGCTATGGGAGTTTGTTTTGTTTTACGACAGACAAAAATGTTTTTTTAAGAATACACTCATACATAATTCTATAAAATTTTATTAGAATTAAACGAATATTTTAATTTCAGTGTAAAAAAATTATCTTGATTTTATCAACTTCATAAAGTACGTATAAATTATTTTTTAACCACACTCTTTCGCAAAAAATGTCAACGGGTCTTTCAAATCCAATATTTTTTAAATAATAGACATGAAAATAGTTTTCCTGTCAAATTTCAAATGTTTGTCTCTTCTCTCTCCATCTGGGTTAACACTCTGGGTTCCATCTCGTTCTTTTATTACCAGGAACAACACGGATATATTTTCTTTTTTATACACATCTTTATTTTCTCTATTACATTTTCTTTTTCCCGATATAAATACATGTGTGGGGAGTTTTGTCACTTCTCTCTCTGTTTGGGGTTAACACTCTGGGTTCCATCTCGTTCTTTTCTTATCAGGAACATCACGAAGATATTTTTTCGTGTACAGGACGAATGGATCGCGAGACTGATTTGCTAATTTATCGCTCAAGGTGGAGGTGACCTAAAATAGCAAAAAGGGAACATCTAAAGAGTACGAAACAAGGACCGAGCTCACTACAGAATCAATGGATCCCTGCTCTGGCTTGCTAATTATTGCTCAACGTGGAGACAGATTAAGATAAAGTATGACACAAGGCGAACATGTAAAGAGTACGAAACAAGGACCGAGCTCACTACAGAATCAATGGATCCCTGCTCTGGCTTGCTAATTATTGCTCAACGTGGAGACGGATTAAGATCAAGTATGACACAAGGCGAACATGTAAAGAGTACCTGACGAGGATAGAACTCATCACTGGATCAGTTGATCGCTATACTGGTTTGCTTATTTTGGCTCAATATGGAGACGCCCTAAACATTCTTTCTTTCTATTTTCTTGTTGCTTTTGCTATGGACTGTTGGATTATTTTAGTATATATATATTTACCAACTCCTCCGCACGAGCAGGATGTGACACAAGGTCAATTTCTTAAGCGGAGTTTAAAAGGTTTGAATTCAGAGTTTTCCTTCTCCTAGACCAGTTGCCTAACCAAGGTTAAAGAGCCCGGTCTGCCCTACTATTTATCCATAGCTGGAGGGAGATTAGGATTCATACCTTTCCCAAGGGTATTAGCGCTAAGTGAAATGCAATTACCACATCCAGGATTTGAACTCGGAGTGACGAGTCCATTTCCCATGACTTTAACCATTACACCACGCACTTCCATGATTATTTTAGTATATAAGGTGTTCTGGAAACCGCCACTTACTTATAGACTCGGTGTAGTCACGTGGATTAAACTCAGCCAATCAACAGCTCGAATACGTGGTTAGTTAACTATCTAATCGCCTATATGAAAGCCAAAGGATCATACCCAAAACTAAGGGACAACAAAAAGTTTCTTTACTAAAGATCGCGCTCTGCTTAACAGACGAGATCTCCACTGTGAAGTGCTCTCACTTGAAGCCTAAAAATGGCCACAAAAATCGTTACAAGATAATTAGATCAAATACTTAACAGTAGCCCAAAGCAGAGATAACGAAGTCGGATTTGAGAAGACCACATTTTTCAGGGACAATGTCTTAATTAATTCGATCACGGTAATCTGTAGTGAGAGATAGCAGAAATCTACAGCTATAATCCTACTGCTCTAGTCCAATCTTTTTTACGTCATGTGAATTTTACTACATATTCGTTGTAAACGTCTTAGGATTTTAGATCGTCTTAGGATTTTAAATATTTCCATTACTAATTTTTAACTAGTATTATTTGGACTCGGGAACCTTCTTGTTGTAATCGGGAACCTTCTTCTCGTAATCGGGAGCAATCAGGGAACTTTGAAGCCAACCCTCTATTCAATCCACGGTGGTATCCTGTTCTCGTTCCGCTAAAAATAGCTGGGGTACAACTCCCGATTACGACATGAAGGTTCCCGATTACAAGAAGGTTCCTGGGTTCGAAAAGAAGGTTCCCAAGTTCGAGAAGGCACCCGAGTCCGACAAGAAATACCCAAAAAAGGCCGGATGGTACATCAGCCGAAACGTTGTACAGATAACAATAAAGATGAAGATAATAGTCCGAATAATTCAAATAATACTAAATATCAAGCCTCATCTAAAAAAATTTAGACACATTTTTAACTAGTCATTTCCTAATCTTTTTATTATATTTTATCACAACTTGGTAAAATTTTCTCAGTCGGAATTTGAACTCAGCTCTCCGATTCCATATTTTTTGTTGTTAATAGCTAGGCCGGCCGCATCTCTTATATACACATACATTGGAGTATAATGATGTTTTTGGTCTGTTTTGATATACTTTGATTGTCTTAAAAAGTGCTTTTGTCTGCAACATTTAGGGTACGGCTTGAGTAAAGAGATGCTTCTTTGTTAAAGTCTTCCTTCCGGCCAAAACAAAGTCAAAGGAAACAATTGTAAAGCGTAAAGGGAGACAACTGTGTAAAAAGAAAGATATCAATAATTGCTTTATACTTTGATTTATTTTAAGCTTTCATTTTCTTTCTTTTTTTTTATCCTTTTTCTCTGTGCTTTTATTCGTTTTCTTATTTTCTTTGTTGCCTTTTTTCGGTCTTTATGGAACTTAATCGTCTTTCTATCTTTCTGCTAATTTCATTTTTTATTATTTATATGAAATCTTTGATTTTACTTACCTTTTTCTTTGTAGTTTTCTTTCTTTCTTTCTGTCTTTTTCTTACTTCATGTAAAATTTTTGTCAATCTCGTAGCTTTTTCTCCATCCATGTAAGTATTTTCTTTCTTCTATCTTTCTTTCTTTCTTTCTTTCTTTCTTCTTTTTTCTTTCTTTCTTACTTCATGTAATATTTTGTTATCTTATAGCGTATTTCTTCTTCCATGTAAGTTTTCTTTCTTTTCTTTTTTCTTTCTTTCTTCTTTCTTTCTTTTCTTTCTTTCTTTCTTTCTTACTCATGTAATATTTGTGTCTCTTAGAACGTATTTCTTCTTCCATGTAAGTTTTTCTTTCTTTCATTTTTTCTTTCTTTTCTTTCTTTCTTTCTTTCTTTCTTTCTTTCTTCTTTCTTTCTTACTTCATGTAATATTTTTGTCTATCTTTTATAGCATATTTCTTCTTCGATGTAAGTTTTCTTTCTTTCTTTCTTTCTTTCATTCTTTCTTTCTTCTCTTTTTCTTTCTTTTTCTTTCTTTCTTTCTTTCTTTCTTACTTCATGTAATATTTTTGTCTATCTCATAGCGTATTTCTTCTTGCATGTAAGTTTTTCTTTCTTCTTTTCTTTTCTTTTCTTTTTTATCTGTAATATTTTTGCCTATCTTGTAGCGTATCTCTTCCTCCATGTTATTACTTTCTTTCAATTTTATTTCTTTTTGCCTTATTTCTTTTCTCTTTCTTCGTGTAATATATTTGTCTACCTTGTAGCTTATTTTTACCTCTATGTAAGTTCTTTTTTCTTCTTCCATTCTTACTTTCGTTCTTTCTTCGTGTCATATTTTTTGTCTTTCTCGTAGTTTTTTTCTACCTCCATGTAAGTTCTTCCCTTCTTTCTTTTTTGTGCTTATTTTCTTTTTTTCTCTTTCTTCATGTAATGCTTTTTCTCTTTCACCTACCCTATTTCTTCCTCCATGTTAGTCCTTTCTTTTTTTCTTTCTTTCTTTCTTTCTTTCTTTCTTCATGTAATATTCTTTGTCTATCTTGTAGCTTATTTCTTTCACCATTTTACTTTTTTCTTTCTTTATTTCTTTGTGCTTACTTTCTTTATTTTTTCTTTCTTCTTTTAATATTTTTGTCTATCACGTAGCTTATTTCTTCCTCCAAGTCTTTCTTTCTTTCTTTTTTTTCTTTTTTTTTCTTTCTTTCTTTCTTTTTTTCTTTCTTTCCTTCTTTCTTTCTTTCTTTCTTCAAGTAATATTATTTTTGTCTACCTTGCAGTTTATTTCTTCCTCCGTGTAGGTTCATTAATTCATTGTGCTTTTCTTCTTTCTGTAACATTTTACTGATTGTTTTATACTTTCTTTTTACCTTCATATAAGTCCTTTCATATTTTCTTTCTTCTTTTATTTTGTGTTCTTTCTTTCTTTCTGTAAAATTTTCTTGTCTATGTTGTAATTTTTCTACCTTCATTTTTTTTACTTCTTTTTTCATTCATTCATTTATT
This sequence comes from Doryteuthis pealeii, assembly GCA_023376005.1. Lineage (NCBI taxonomy): Eukaryota > Metazoa > Mollusca > Cephalopoda > Myopsida > Loliginidae > Doryteuthis > Doryteuthis pealeii. Next base: position 81,468,822 of record CM042145.1, read on the forward strand.
CATTCATTTATTCTTTCTTTCTTTCTTTCTTTCTTTCTTTCTTTCTTTCTTAGAGCAACTTTTTCTGCATTCTTAATCAATTTTTAATATAAGTTCTTTTCTTTCTCTTTTCTCCTTTTATTGCGTATAACGGTATTTCTTTCTTTCTTTCTTTCTTTCTTTCTGACTTCTTCTTTCTTTCTTTCTGACTTTCTTTTTCTGCATTCTCAATCAATGTTTTATATAAGTTCTTTTCTTTCATTCTCTCTTCTTATTGCGTATGATGGTCTTTCTTTCTTTCTTTCTTTCTTTCTTTCTTTCTTTCTTTCTGTCGTTTTCTTTTCTCTTACGAATGAACGTTTTTCCTGTCTTGTTAGGTCTGACAACTAAATTGCTTCTAGTGCTGACATCAAAAGACAGTTCAGTCAGCCATAAAATCAACCAGAGATCTGAAATCATTCAAGATGAAATCTCTTCTGATCACTCGTGTCCCAAATTATTTGTACACTAATGAACGAAGTACGCGTTACCACAGAAACAATTTCTTGTGTAAAGCGCAGGGAATCTTCGTTGACAATCATTGTACAAGATCGGGTGAGATGTCAAATTGAAATCTAAGCAACGAGAATGACAACTGATTTAAAGGCAGACAAAAACTCCAACTCGATAGTATGTCAATGTTAGGGTAGGTCGATTTTTCACTTTTTTATGATATCAAATTGTCCATCAATATATATAGAACTCGTTGAAACGTTGTTTAAGAAAAACGGCCACAATCGTGCTGTGGACTGTTTAAACATAAGTCAATCATTTTATTGCCGGCATTTATACGGCTTCAAGTTAGTAATGATTATAATGGAAACCACACAAGTAATGCTACACAAGAATGCTCCTGTATATAATGGAGTGAAGATTTTTATCAATTTTAATGGCATACCAACCTGTCTAGTGTCATTTTATTCATAAAGGTTAATTAATAGCCCACATTGTACATTCATATTTACATTTGTTGAGTAATTATTTCTTAAGAGATTTTTTTCGCACACAGTCCTCTCGAATATGAATGATTTTCAAAAAAATCTATTTGACCCATAGATCGAATCCTAACAGGCACCACCACTCCGCGTAAGAATAGACTTGGTGAGTAATGACAATTAAGAGTAGGGTAGGTAGATTTTTCACTTTTAAAAAAATATCAAATTGTCCATCTATGCAAAAGTTGTGTGTTAGTATACTGAATACTGATACCAAAAATTAGATCTGTTACTTGCACTATTGATTGAGGAAATAGCATCAAAGATCGTCTGTTACAGCTGATTAATAAGGTAAAAAGCAGCATATCAGATGGTGAGGGTGGGTGGGACACATTTTCAATTTGAATTCTATTTATGATATTTAATTCGTTTTATTTTAATAAAATAAAATAACATTTCTGATTTAAATATTGAAAACGTTAAATTTACTAACCATTTTCTAGCCTAAATTTTGCGAAACAGGATTTTTAGTGCATTCAGCGACTGTTGGTATTTTATGATAATTTTACTGGTCAGGGTGTTATATTCTGGGGCACATCAAAGACGTGATGTCTCTCAATATAGTTGTTCATAAAAAACAACACAAGTTTATATCCAATATGTTACATTTTTTCTCCTTTTGGAGGCACTCGTAGCGTAACGTTTAGTGTCTTAGAAAATGGACACGGTGACCCGAATTTAAATCCTGTACGAAAACGATTCTCCCCTCAGCCATGGGTAAATAGTAGGGCAGACGTAGCGTTTCCCTCCGCACTAATATCATTGGGAACGGCATTAGTCTATTTCTTTGACCCCCAGTAGCTGTGGACTAGGCTCAATAGTTTTGGTACTGCAACCAGTCTAGGAGAACGAAAACTCTGAATCAAAACCGACACTACTCCGCTAAATAATCATAGAATAATTATGATGTAATGGTCATCGTTTTAGGAAATGGATTTGGCAACCTAAGTTCAAATCCTGGACGAGGCTGTTTGTATTTCACATAGCACTAATACCCTTGGGAGACGTATGCATTCATCTATTCTCTCTCAAACTATAGATAAATAGTAGGACAGCCTGGGCTCTTGGTTAGGCAACCAATATAGGAGAAGGAAACCAATATAGGAAGTTAGGCAACCAATGTAGGAGAAGGAAACTCCACTTAAACAATTGACCATGTGTGACATCCTACTCGTGCGGAGTGGTTGGTAAATATATACTGAATAATTGACCTTGTACCACATCCTGTCCCAGACGGAAGGGCTAGATAAATATTTACACTTTCTCCACTGACCAGTGCCAAAAGGAAGACGTGAAGCGGCTTTTGTGCCTCTTAAACTCTAGTGAAAGACCACCAGCTAGAGATTGTGTGAAAAACTCACAAGGAGCAAAATACAGCACTGAGAAAGATCGAGAATAGAGTGAAGGATAGGATTAATAGGTTAAAAGTGGTGTTTTGGGTTGGATACTAAACTGCATTTGATTGTGAGGCTTCAATTCTGAAGATCTGGGGAGTTTAGGGTCCTATATATGGGTTAGTCGCCACGAGTTCAAATTCTGGACGCGGTAAATGCATTTTCACTTAGCGCTAATACCCTTGGAAAAGGTATGAATCCTACTCTCCCTCCAGCTATGGGTAAATAGCAGTGCAGACCGGGCTCTTTAACCTTGGTTAGGCAACCGGTCTAGAAGGAAAACTCGGAATTCAAACCTGTTGAACTCCGCTTAAGAAATTGACCTTGTGTCACATCCTGCTCGTGCGGAGGGTTTGGTAAAATTATATATATATATATATATGGGTTAGATAGGTCAAAAATGATTATTTTAAATCTGAATATCAAACGAGAATGAATGGTAGAAGAAATGGAAGCCGCGTCCTGGGTGTTCAGGCCCACTTTTCTTAACCGACAAAATTCTAAATCTATTTTCCTAGCGTCACCTGGTCACGTGGTCCTCTAAGACAACGAGAGGCCTCGTTTCGAATGACCCTGAAGTGACCCTTGGTCAATCAAACTATATGAACTAAAACTATATTTTCCAAAAACATCTGCATCAAATGGTGTAGGTCCAATTCTGAAGTTCTGGGGAAAAGGGAGTATCTCTTTATTGACATTACTTCCAGGTCCACTCTGACCGGAGCGGTAGGATGCGTTAAAGTCCCATCTATGGGTTAAAATGTATTAAAAATTGAGTCTAAAAAATGAATACCCGACAAGAATTAATAAAACTATATGTTTTCGGCATTGAATAACCCAAGAAGGGTTGGCATGCCGTAACATTGAACCAACTGCGTTTCTCAATGGCGCTCTGTTCACTGAGCTATGTCCGCAAGTGATTTTTCGTCTCGAATTGTGACTTGAGGGAAACTGAAAAATTTGATAGAAAGGAATAAGACAGTCGACGTAAGCTGATCTAATTACGAAAGCAAAGACTTTGATCTCAGAACTAGTGTCTCCGTCGTTGTCGACGCTCTGAGACCCACACGGTGCAGACAACAGATAACGAAAGTTCGTCTCATTTCCAGTCCATTGAAGTCGGATTGTCAAGACCGTAGCGGACAGAAATCAACAGAAGTGAAACAGCGAAATCGGATTTCAAAGTTTTTGAAACGGATAAAAGAAAACTCGTTCAAGTGTTATATACCCGCTACGGTAAGTATATATATATATATTATATATATTATTATATATATATATATATATATATTTGTTAATAATTAATGAACTTTAGGTGGGCATATATGTTCAAATGTGAGGCTAAACGAATCGAGAAAATGTCAATTGCTGAATGTACATTTCAACCTATTAGGTCCTATCAGTAAGGTTATAGACATGGGAGACTGCTCCGTGTGTGACTCGAAACCTCGACTGTGTCTCGGGCTGGTGTCTGTTCAGTTCTTATGGATTGATTAATACGCAATACTTTGTTGTTTTCTTTATAACTTTTATTAAAACAACCCCAGCCCAAAACCGTACGGGGAGAAGCGACATCTTGAGAGTCGACGACAGCGTCTTTTCTCGGTGAGTAACTGGTTGCAACTAACTAAAACTATTTCTAGAAGGGGTTAAGTAAAGGTTACCACATGTCAATCTTGCTAACGGTGATCTTACACTTAACTCCCTCCGATTTTGAATTTTCTAACGAACTTTGACTCAAAAATATCTGCACTACTTACATAATTCATAAGCTACCCATGAATTATATAAGGACCCCCCCCCCGGTGAACGAGAAAGATTCGTGTATTCATTGAACAGAAAGCGGGTTGATTATCATTGTTATTTTGGTTATTCATTTCGTCTTTTTTTGTGGGAATCATAACTCCCATAGGGGAGTCTCCGATGCGTAGTGGCTAACGCGCTGATCTGCAACATCTGAGTAAGTGAGATCGAACTCCAGTACACGCTATTACTTTCGGATTAATAACCTTGGGAAATGTATAAAACCTCTCATTCCCTTAACTGTAGGTTACATATTACTACTACTGTTCTACAAGGATGGCTTTGGCATTAAACAACCAGCGTGGAGCTATCTTATTTTGTCAAAAGAAACCCAATCAAACATTTAAGAAACAAATATGTATTTACCCACCCAACAGCTACGCCACAGACATGATGTGGCACAAGGTAAACTTTTAGTGGAGTACAGCTGGTTTCAATTCTGAGTGCTTCTTCTCCTAGTCTGGTTGGCTAGCCAGGGTTAATATTCCATTTTGCATTACTTTTTAGCCAAAGAAAACTAATGGATGAATGCCTTTTCCCAGGTCCTTAGCACAAAATGAATCGCAAACATCCTTGTCCAGGGTTTGAACTCGGTTCGCCAGTCATACGACGATAATCGTTACACTAAGTACATCTCCTTGATAAGAATCAAGTATAATTAGTTATCAATCAAATCTCGCAAACCATTATTTGTGTGATTGTCTAATGACGTATCGACGAATGTTGATATGTCATTAGACAAATAAAATAAAATAAATAAAAGCTTAAAGGGAAAAGAATTCTTGAAGAACAAATAAAGAAACTACGAGGTCATGCAAAAGCACTAAAATTGCGACATTCTTGTAACTAAAAATTAAATTGAATGAATAAATATCATATTATTGGTTATATGGTGTCAATGCTGTAGAGCTTACTTTGATATTGTTTCACTGAAAATTATAAATTCTAGGCAACTTACCCAGAAGAAAAATACTCTAAATTCAAAACAGCTGTACTCAGCTTAAAATATGACCATGTTTTGGATGCGAAGCATGCCACAGACGTTTTGTAAATTCTCTAATTTTATCATTTTAAGGACAAGGCCACGAATATTGAGCCCCCAATTAGAACCGTACTCGTAATGATTTGCTATAGCACGCCCAGAAATATATGTTATGTACCTACTGATTTTACAGGCGTATAACACACATCCTGGACGTGGTAATTGCATTTCACTTAGCGCTAATACCCTTGGGAAAGGTATGAATCCTACTCTCCCTCCAGCTATGGGTAAATAGCAGGGCAGACTGGGTTCTTTAACCATGGCTAGGTAACCAGTCTAGGAGAAGGAAAACTCTGAATTCAAACCTGTTAAACTCCGCTTAAGAAATTAACCTTGTGTCGCATCCTGCTCGTGCGGAGGAGTTGGTAAATATATATAACAACACATTTTTGACTTAAAAATCATAACACACACACACACAGAAATGAGTCCAAAAATTGTTGGATATTAAATTGGCGTCGTCTATTATTTTGGTAGAAAATGTAAGCAATTCAAAATGACGAGCAAATGGAAATACACCGGGAGTTATTATTTTTCGGTTACAAGGCTTCACTTCGGAGTCATATGAATACATGTCCACGATTGGCTTAGAGAAGCACGTGACCAGACTACGCTGGGAAAATAGGAATAGAAAATATTTACTTCCGTTACAGCGCATGAATGAGGTACACGTAATGCCATCTGTACTCGCCAACTATCCATACGCACGCGAGAAATGTTATCGGGAAAATAAAGAGAAATATCTCTCCATGCTTGTTCCTGATAAAAAAAGAAGAGAACAGAGAGATGGGCCACGGAAGGACACAACGTGGGAGACAGAGGATTCGACGCCCCTCCAAGATAATAGCAGAGATCCGATTGATATAGCAGGAGGCTAACTAACAAAACAAAACAAAGACAATGGAATGAAAAAAATAAAATAAGGCAACGGCGAAGACAATAAAACAAAGCGTTGTTATATAGCAACTTTTTCTTCCCTTAGACGTTCTTTAGTATCGTAAAGAGGGGAGACCTGCAGCATAGGAAACTGTCGGCATTCCATACACTCTTATCCAGGTCCAATTTTTTTTATTCGAAAAAGCTCCCAAAACAAAAGAGAATATGATATTTCCAGTTTTTATTGTGTTTGTCTCTAGACAGTACTAAAACAGAGAAATAAAGTTGTATTTGAAGACTAAAGAGAATATTTTATTTAGATAAGGCATTAATTCGGAGTTACTTAGTATGGTGGTCAATACAACACATAAAAAATGGCGGTTTTTACCCCAACTCCAAAAAAAAAAAAAAAAGAAAAAAGAAAAAAGATAACTTTAGAAAAAAAGAATAAATAAAAAGATATCCGGAACAATCCTTCATGCCCGACGCGTCTCTAAAAGACAATTTTGAGGAAGCCTTGTTTTCTTTTTGGCACTGTAACATAATGGATAGTAGCCTATCAATTATTTGAGAAAATGTAGAAATATTTGAATTCAAAAGTTAAAGAGGATAGGATTTTGGTGGCTGAGCGGTGTTGTTACATAACAGATAGTAACCTATCCATTATTTATCTGATTTTTTTTAGTTGAGATTTGATGTGTATTATTTAGATTTTCGGACTGTTTTCCTCATCTTCATTGTGGTAAAAGCACAACATTTAGGCCGGAGGATACAGCGGTCGAAACGTTGGTTTTACATAACACAATAAAGATGAGGACAACAGTCCGAAAAATCAAAATAATAGCCTATTCATTATTTGAGGAAATGTAGAAATATTTTGATTCAAAAGTTAATTAGTAATTTGTTAGAAGAATCATGGAAAATAACTAGCAGTTCAATTGACTGGAAGAGAAGAGACCTGCAACACAGGCAACTGTCATCACCCATGCAACCTAGCCTAGACCATCGTCTCGTAAAACTGATACCGGAAAAAAGCCATTCATCGTAGAAATGTCAGCAGCCTCTACGATGTGGGTGAGGTATTTGTGAGGCTCCTTCAATTAGATAATGAATAGTAATTACCTCTGATGTCCCCTAACGTCTAATAGGATAACTGTGGCAAGTAAGGAATGTAATACCTACAAGTATATATAGTTGTGTTACATAAAAAAAGTAGCCTACCCATTGTGTAAGGAAGTGTAGAAATATTTGAATTTCAAAAGTTAACTGGTAATTTTTTGGAAGTCATGCAAAATAACGAGTAGTTTAATTGACAGCTTTTGACTCCTTATTGATCTGTACGTAATGTTCTGATTCGTTTAGGATATCACGTGAATGAAATCGGCGGGATGATGCGCAGTTTTATGCAGAGTTAATTAGTCGCTCGACTGGGACAGACGGTAATGATGTCTGTTTCCCGAATTCCTCTCGGCGAATGATGGTTATGGATTCTTGGGAAAAAAATTGGTGCGCGAATGCCACAAACCCAATCACCGACTGACCTCAGGAATTTTGAATTCAGAGTTTTCCCTCTCTTCGACGGGCTACCTACCCATGGTTAAAGAGCTCAGTCTGCCCTACTATATGACCCATAGCTGGAGGGAGAATATATGGATTCATACCTTTCCCAAGGGTATTAGTGCTGTGTGAAATTTGTCTGGGATTTGAACTCAGGTCGACAAGTCCATTTCCCACGACTCTAACCATTATGCCACGCGCTTCCATCTCTCTCTCTCTCTCTCTCTCTTCTCTCTCTATATATATATATATATATATATATATATATATATATATATATAAAAATTAGGGTAGCATGGGCATAGAGTCAATGGCACTTAGTTACTGACTGTTTCTCACCTATGAGATTTTTCAAACCAAGTTTATCTATGATATTGAGTTATGTTTACTTATAGATATGGCACTCATATATATATATATATATATATATATATATATATATATATATATAAATATATATATATATATATATGTGTGTGTGTGTGTGTGTGTGTGTTGAAAAGAGAAAGAAAGGAAAGAAAGTATAGAATGGATAAATAAGATTATTTTAATTAATTTAAGTTACACGTATTTAGGAAACATAAAGACGTCGAGAATAAACTACGTGTTTATGTTCCTTAATAAGAAAAAAAGTGGACACAGAAATGAAAAACTCAAAACAACCCAAATCAATCAATAAGAGATAATGGAGATTGTGGGTCTGTCTGTCTGTAACCGATACAAGTCACAATTTACATCATATTCTCCATGATTTTATTTTTATTTAAACCTCGTTTACATTACTTACACTGTTGACCATATCTACATACAAATAACATGCATACAACAAATAGAGGTTTACAATATGATGGGAACCTTAGTATTATTGATTTCTAATTGTTTGGTTTATCTTAGAATATGAGCAAAAATCTCTTCAATAAATCTTAAAGAGAAGGTTTAATTAGGAAAATTTACAAATAAATGATGGAAGAGTTAGTTTCAAAGTTGTTCTATCAATCATACCCCCTCTGTTCAAAATCTTTTTATCTACATTCTTATTCAGTTTCATTAGAACTAAAATACTTGCACCCGGAGGGTGCATATATTTGCTAGTAAGTATAATAATAACATAATGGAGGCGGGTGGTGTAATGGATACGGTGATATGAGTTCAAATCCTGAAAGAGACCTTTTGCATTTTACATAGCGCTGATACCCTTGGAAAGATATGCATCCATCTATTCACCTCCAGCTAGAGGTACATAGTAGGGAAGACTGGACTCTTTAATCTTGGTTGGGCAACCAGTCTAGGGGAAGGAAAACTCTGATTTCGAACCTGATTAACTCTGCTTAAGAAATTGACCCCTGTTGCATTTTAATCGTGCGGACGAGGTTGGTAAATAATAATAATAATAATAATAATAATAATAATAATAATTGATTAACAAAAAAAAAAGAACTTGTCATCTGGTAGATTTTGCAGTTCCATCAGATCACGGGGTGAAGATGAAGGAAAACGAATAGATAGACAAATATCTAGACCTTGCCAGAGACCTTAAAAAGCTATGGAATATGAGGGTCAAAGTGATACCAATTATAGTTGGTGAACTTGGAACGGTCCCAAAAAGCTTGGAAAAAAGACTGCAGGAACTGGAAATCAAAATCATTGCTGCAATCGTCTAGAATACTCAGAAGAGTCCTGGAGACCTGAGGAGACTTGTCTTTCAGACTCCAGTGAAAGACCATCAGCTTACGCTGGTGTGAAAAAATTCTATAATAATAATAATAATAATAATAATAATAATAAATTGTAATTGGTGCCCTTGGAACGATCCCCATGGGTCTAGAAAAGAGTCTGGATGAATTGGAAATCAGAGAAAGAATCGAGACTATCCAGACTACCGCATTAAGATCGGCTAGAATACTCAGAAGAGTCCTGGAGACCTGAGGGGACTTGCTGTCGCTCAGCCTTCAGTGAACCACCGGCTACGGCAGGTGTGAAAACATAATAATAATAATAATAATAATAATAATAATAATAATAATAAATAATGAGAAGAAGAAGAAGAAGAATATAGGAAGAAGAAGAAGAAGAAGAAGAAGAAGAAGAAGAAGAAGAAGAAGAAGAAGAAGAAAGAGCTATGCAACACCCCCCGGTTTAAAATGTCACTTCCCAGTATTTCTATTCAGCATCAAAATACGCTTTGTCAGACATTAACACTGTCAAAGAACGAGAGACCATAATCGCAATGAAATATCCGGAAAATTCATGTGTCTTAATGTGTGCGTTTAATTTAGCTATTTAGAGAAAGAGGACAGGGTAACTGAACTAATACCTGTGTTTGTTATTGAAAAGAGAAAGAAATCTGTCATATAAAAGCCACACCCTGTTCTTAACCTAAAAAAAACAACAAAAACAAAAACAAAAAACAACAAACAAACTAAACAAAATGGGTGAGTTTAGAAAATAGAAGAAAATCATGGATCAACCAAAGGGGAAATGGCGAAGATAGGAGAGCGAGGAAGCTAACACAGAAACAAAAATGGCTAAAAACCTGAAGTCTGTGGCAAAAAGAAAGCAAAGAAAAAAATAAGAAGAGAAAAATTTGCAGCTTTTAACAACTTGCAAGTTTTAGTATTGAGAGAAGAATTTGAATAGATTTTCCGGCAAATTCATGTGTCTTCTTGGTGTGCGTTTAATTCATGACTCATCCACGTGTCAATCATCAAACAATAAAGATGAGAAACCTTGTCAGAATAAATCACACAACAATACGACTAACCTAATCGTTGAAAAGTCAGACGAAGCTTAGAGAATAATCAATTATTTTGAATAAAAACGGCCATCAGCCAAAGAAATAATTCTCATTATTCTCAAAATTATAAACGAAGATATGGTGGACCTCGCCATTAGCAACGGATAAGATATTCATTTCGACCACTATTACTGTTCTTCTGAATGAAATACTCACGGGGTGTGCCAGAACTGGGTTAGGAGGATTTTGCACCATCAAAAAGTAGTAAGATGGTGTGTTGTATACCCCTTATACCATCGTATGTCGAACATCGGGTATATACACGAGAGAGTGATTCAGGTGATAGAGAGACAGAGACTTGAGACTTACTTTTTACTTTATTTCTTCTTTACTACTTGCACCTCTGGGGTCAGTTGGGGTTACCAACAGTGCTGGTATTTTTCCATTCCCTGATCTGGAAACCAATGGCCCCTTTGAATTCTCACTACAGGGGCCGTCAACAATTTATGCTACAATATAATATGTAACAGGTGTTCTTTCATGATTTCTGATAGTTGTCAAGTTCGAAACGTTGGGGATTTTTTTTAATTGAGAAATTTCATATTTTTAAGTACACTCACCTTTATTTCTATGTAATTGCGCTAATTAACCCCCCCCCCCCAAAAAAAAAAAACACTTGTGTAGCAAAATTTAAAAGTAGTAGAATAACATTAAACTTGTTATTCTTAGCAAGCCTCTTAAGTGTCAACATTGAAAATTTTGCTTTCATTGAGCAATGGCTAAGAAATTCGTTTCGCCCAACGTTACTGTTCTTCTGAATGCAATACTCACGGGGTGTGCCAGAACTGTGACCAAGTGGTCTTTCATGATTTCTGATAGTTGGCAAAGTTCGAATCGTTGGGGATTTTTTTTAATTGAGAAATTTCATATTTTTAAGTACAATCGTCTTTATTTCTATGTAATTGCGCTAATAAACCCCCCCCCCCACAACTTGTTATTCTTAGCAAGCCTCTTAAGTGTCAACATTGAAAATTTTGCTTTCATTGAGCAATGGCTAAGAAATTCGTTTCGCCCAACGTTACTGTTCTTCTGAATGCAATACTCACGGGGTGTGCCAGAACTGTGACCAAGTGGTCTTTCATGATTTCTGATAGTTGGCAAAGTTCGAATCGTTGGGGATTTTTTTTTAATTGAGAAATTTCATATTTTTAAGTACAATCGTCTTTATTTCTATGTAATTGCGCTAATAAACCCCCCCCCACAAACTTGTTATTCTTAGCAAGCCTCTTAAGTGTCAACATTGAAAATTTTGCTTTCATTGAGCAATGGCTAAGAAATTCGTTTCGCCCAATGTTACTGTTCTTCTGAATGCAATACTCACGGGGTGTGCCAGAACTGTGACCAAGTGGTCTTTCATGATTTCTGATAGTTGGCAAAGTTCGAATCGTTGGGGATTTTTTTTAATTGAGAAATTTCATATTTTTAAGTACAATCGTCTTTATTTCTATGTAATTGCGCTAATAAAAAAAACCCACAAAAACCTATGTAGCAACATTTAAAACTAGTAAAATAACATTAAACTTGTTTATTCTTAGTAAGCCTCTTAGGGGTCCAATAATACCTGATAAGTGGTAACATTGAAAATCTTGCTTTCATTGAGCAATGGCTAAGAAATTTGTTTCGCCCAACATTACTGATCTTCTGAATTCATTAATAACGGGCTACCCCAGAACCAAAGTGGAAGTGTCTAGACACTATTAAGCATTATTACACTATGCACATATCACTGAATTTATCATAGATTACTTCATTAATTAAAAATTCACTTTAAAAATGCAAACATTAAGATAGGTAGACAATTGAATATCTAAAGATCAGACAAGGTAAATAAGATATACACATCCATTGAACCAAAGTGGAAGTGTCTATCCACATTAACAAAGCCAGATTTCTTCTTTTATTATTTTAAAGTTATTCTTAACAGTAAGCAAATAGCATCTATTTAACATAATTTATTATCAAAATATCTCAACTTGTTTCTTCAAAATCTTAGTATTAAAAGAAGACTGCTTGTGTTGTTACATTACTCATTAAATAAATGGGGGGGGGGCAAAAATTATATCAACTTTACTTCTTATTAACCATTTAAAAGTTACAATTAATAATAATTTCTTTTAAAATCCTGTTTTTCAAATCTGTTAAGAGCAGGAAAATAGTAAATGTTAGAGAAAATCTAATAATTCCCCCCCTCAAAAAAAAAAAAAAGAAAAGAAAAAAGAAAGAAATGAATAATTCATAAAATGGTGACAATGTCCAAAAATGTATATTATGCCAATTGCCATTTAAAAATCATGTATGAAATGTTATTAAATGCAAAGAGGTTGTTTGTTTTTCCCCTGAGCAGAAACATTATTGGTAACATGAAAAATCAGATGGAAATTGTCTGTTTATATACTTTCCTCTGATATATATATATATATATATATATATATATATATATATATATATATATATATATATATATATATATCTTATTATAATGGAGACTGTGTGTTTGTCTGTCTGTAACCGAAACTATATTACTATATCAAGTCACAATTCCCTTAATTATTTACGTCACATTCTTCATGATTTTAATTTTATTTAAACCTCAATTATTAATAAAATTGTGTTGTATTATTAAAACTTTTGGCCTTATCTACAAAATAAAAACATGCAATTGTATTTATATATACAACAAAATAGCGGTTTATAGTGTGAACGGGAAGGCTAATTTGCATATTGATATTTAAATTTTGATTTTAATAAATATGTGCTTAGTATTATTGAATTCTAATTGTGTGGTTTTATCTTAATGAATATGAGCAAAACTCTCAGAGATAAATCATAAAAGAAATCCATAATATATCATCATTTTACTTTTTACTTCCTATTTTAACTAAGTAATTAAATTATGAGAATATAGTAATGAAAGACAGGAGTGAGGGAAGAGTAAGTTTCAGTTGTTCTATTTTTCGATTATACCCCTCTCTGTTTCAAATATTTTTACCTGCATTCTAATTTAGTTTTATTAGCCTTTCTAATTTATAATATATTTTATTACATTAAAACTTAAATACTTGCACCCGGAGGGTGCATATATTTACTAGTATATATAAAGATTTCTTTATTTTTAGAAACAATAAACAAAAGAACCAAAAAGCTTTCTGTCATCACCATTAAGAAAGAAAAAAACTTTTTTTTTTTAGACAATGAACACTTAATTAGTTAATAGTATATCAGTTGGACAAGTTTTCTTACTAAAACAACTGATGATGTCACATGAGACAATTCATGTGATTATCAAATTATACACAATAATAATAGAGATTATTCAATGAGTTTATATTTAACAAAAAACAAAACTATATGTCAGGCAGTATAGTATAGATCCGGAGTTTTTCCTTAACTGAATAAATAAAACATTATCATTGAGCAGGTTTGGTTAATGGCATATCAACACCTTATGGGTTATTCAATGACAATCAATTTGATTCATTTTAATTTTGTTTATTTATATTTTCAACATCCCATTGCAATAATCTTTTTTATCAAATCCCACTTTATCATTTGTCTATGATAACTATGTTTGCACACAGTTATATGGTATCAAGTATTACTATTTTATACAAACTAGCAAATATATGCACCCTCCGGGTGCAAGGATTTAAGTTTTAATGTAATAAAGTATATTAAATTAGAAAAGCTAATGAAACTAAATAAGAATGCAGATAAAATGATTGGAAACAGAGGGTTGCATAATCGAAAAATAGAACAACTGAAACTTACTCTTTTATCACTCTCGTCTTTCATTGCTAAATTTTCCTAATTTAATAACTTAGTTAAAATAGGAAGTAAAGAATAAAATCAGAATTATTTCTTCTCGTTAATTGATTTCTTTTAAGATTTATTGAAGAGATTTTTGATCATATCCATTAAGATAAAACCATACAATTAAAAATCAATAATACTAAGCACATATTTATTAAAATCAAATTTTTAATTTCAATATGCAAATTAGCCTTCCTGTTCACACTGTAAAATGCTATTTTAGTGTATATATAAATACAATTGCATATTATTCAACTGTAGATATGATTAACAGTATTAATAATGTGAAACAATTTTATTAGAAATTGAGGTTTAAATAAAAATAAAATCGTGGAGAATGTATCGTAAATAACAAAGGGAATTGTGACTTAAGTAGTGATATAGTTTCGGTTACAGACAGAAAAGCACAAAATCTCCATTATAATAAGATAATGAACAGTTATATGGTTTCAAGTAACTATTCCTATGGTTTCATATAATCTTATCCACAATTATAGTTTTCAAACATATCTATTTGACTGGTCTCTATTGAGGTAATTCAATGAATATTTGATAAAAACAAATATATGTTAGGCAGTAAAGCATAGATCTTGAGCTTTTCCTTAACCTAAAGAAACAAAACTTGACTATTGAGCCCGCTTGGCTTAAATAACGCTATATCAACTCCTTATGGGTTATCTAATGCTAAAATTTGATTGATTTACTAAACGGCATATCAGGGCATTCGATCGTGGTCTAATTGTTACCAGTCTAATCCCGCAGATCTATTACTACTGAATATCGAGTTCGATTCACGTTGGGTGCCGTATACTTGCGCCCATAACTCAAATTCTCCCGTGACAAACGGGTTGGATAAATAACTTGGGCATCTCCATCGTGATGTAAGGGTTAGCAAGCTAGTCTCGCAGATCCATTACTAGTAAATATCAAGTTCGATGCTAGCTGGATGCCGCATACTTGGGCCCTTTGTTCCATTCCCCTGGTGGCGAACGAGTCGGGTAAATACCTACTTAACGGCATATCAACACCTTATGGGTTATTCAACACACAAAATGTGTTTTATTTGTAAATATTTTATTTTAATCACAATTATTTATATTTCCAACGTTCATTTGCAATCATTTTTGTTGGATTATAATTTACTCGTCGACTATGCTATATATATAGTTATTTACTAAGCTTAGCTTAGATGTGGCACAAGGCCAGAAGTATGGGGCACCCAGTGAGAAACGAACTCACTAACAATGGTCTGCGAAGCTAGCTTGCTAACCATTACACCACGTGAGGTGTCCATTATAATTTAATATAGTTATTTACTAAGCTTTGCTTAGATGTGGCAAGAGGCCAGAAGTATAGGACACCCAATAGGAATCGAACTCACTAACAATGGCCTGCGAAGCTAACTTGCTAACCATTACATCAGGTGAGGTGCCCATTATAATTTAGTGTACAAACAAAACCGAATCCTTCCTTCTATATATAGATCTTATCAGCATTATCTTAATTTTGGACACTTGACGTTTGCATAAAAATCAAATGAATCATCGCTTTCTCCGTATCGTCCGAAAAAACCTGTACATTTAAAAGCACGACTAAACTGCCAGTTACCTATTCATCTACCCGAGTTCAAATCCAAGATAAGGCTGCTTGCATTTCATACAGCACTAATACTATTGGGAAGGGTATGCATCCAACTATTTTGCCTCCAGCTATGGGTAAATAGTTGGACTGACTCTGAATTCAAACCTGTTAAACTCCGCTAAAGAAATTGACCACGTGTTACATCCGACTCGTACGAAGAGGTTGGAATATATATATATATATATATATATATATATTATATATATATATATATAAAAGTAGAGAAATAACAAAGACTTAGAGATTTAGCATTATAGTCTATTTCAGGGAGCTTAAACAAAGTGTCTAACTCTTCTGACTCATCAGATGCGAATGATGAGTCGGGAGTGTTAGACACTTTGTCTAAGCTCCCTGAAATAGACTATAAAGCTAAATCTCTAAGTCTTTTGTTATTTCTTTACTTATATATTTGCTCTGTGACTCTAACATTAAGAGCACACATTGAGCTCTCAAACTGCGACAGGTTTTTTAAAAATAAAACTCTAGTGTCGTAAGAAAGATTTCTTCTCTGGACTTTTGGATTATATATATATATATATTATATATATATATATATATATATATATATGTGTGTGTGTGTGTGTGTGTGTGTGTGTGTGTGTAGAGGATGAATGTGAAAAATATTCGCATATGAAGGTGCTCATTGCTAAAATAGCAGAGAATATTTAAAATCGGAGATTAAATATTATGGAGTAAATATACCGTAACTGCAGTTTCATGCATAATTGCAATCGTCAGACGGTCAAAAATGTTAAAATATATATATATATATATATATATATATATTATATATATATATGAAAAACTTTATTTTACAGACCTTTACAAAAAAACATATTTTTAAGGGGGCAAAGATTATTTCTGTGACTTGTTCACATCTCTTTTAACTGATCTTTCTTTTTTATTTTCGTCTGAGTGACAGCAAGTCTCCTTAGGTCTCCAGGACTCTTCTAAGTATCCTAGCCTATTTTAACAATGCTGTGGTCTGAAGGCTTTCAAGTCTTAATATAATCTCTAGTTCACCATGAGAGTTTTTCACACCAGTTTTAACTGGTGGTTTTTCACTAAAGTCTGAGTGATAGTAAGTCCCCTTAGGTCTCCAGGACTCTTCTAAGTATCCTAGCCGATTTTAGCATTGCTGTGTTCTGAATGGTTTCAATTCTTCCTCTAATCTCTATTGAGTCTTTGTTCAGGTTCTTGGTGACTGTTCTAATGGCCTCAACTACCACTTAGATTACTGTCACCTTTATGTTCTTCAATTTTTTCAACTCTTTGCCAAAGTTCAGGGATTATTATTGTCATCTTCAAAATTATCATTACTATTATCTTGCTAATATATATATTTCTGTGTATATGGATTTGTGTGTCTTTATGTGTGTGTGTGTTTGTGTAATCACTTCCACCTCAAATTTGAGTGTGTCCTTTACGATGACATTATTTTTGTACGATACTTGGCTAAAGGTCCATAATTGCAAAGTCTGGATCAATACTGTCCAGTTACAAAGAGAAAAACTTCGGCAGATTGCCACTTTAAATCCGGCTTTTATTTCCCTCATTATTTTCTACCAAATCTTCTTCGACAACTGTTACATTATTTTCTAATAATCCCATGATATCAAGCAATACACGTGTCCGAAACATTTTCGTTTTTTTTTAACAAGGAATGACGACACACTGAGTCAGTGCCACTCACTAAGTTTCAGTAACATGTAAACAGAAATTGAATGTTACTGAAACCGCAGGTTTTATATCAGAGACTTGTCCTCCTAGACCAGGGTTTCTCAACGATGGTCATATGGCCCCCATCGAGCGCCATGAGTATTTTTAGGGGAACAAAACGTCAAATTTTAAAAAATGGGGGGGGGGCATATGAGGCTAAGAAGGGGCCATTGAAAATTTAGTACCCACAATATATATGGGGTATTTTGGTTTGATTTTTGTTTGTTTTACGGCATACCATTTACGGTGGGTCATTTAATGCCGACAAAGTTGTGAAATAAGTTCATTCTTAGTGCATAATCCAATTTTGTTTATAAACTCATGTTTTTCTATTCTACCCATAGATGGGACACTAACAGGTACTACTACTCCGGTAAGAGTGGACCAGGGAGCAATGGTGATGAAGGGGTGTCCCACATTCCCCAAACCTCCAAAACTGGAACCTCACCATCAGATAGAGTTTAACGTCATTCCCAGGACATGTAGACCCTTGATATAAATCTCTCTTTCTCTCTCTCTCTCTCTCTCTCTCTCTCCCGCTCTCTCTCACTCTCTCAGTGTCTTTTTTTTCTTTCTTTCCTTCTTTTCATCTTTTCATTATGTTTGATTGGAACAAATTAGCGTTACCGCTTCCGTGCGCTCATCCCCTCTCTCTCTCTCTTTTCTCTACTCTATTTCTATCTTCCTTTCTCATTATATTATATAAGGCATTTCCTTTCTTAAGTGACACCATATAATCAGGATTTACATTATGGTATTTCATCTTGGACGATTTGGACGGTCCCATTTTTAACCTGAGGGTGTTGCAAGATGAAACCGGTCGGAAGATTAAGTAATAATAGTATCAATATATAGATTAAGAATATTCTTATATACTTGCGACTATTTAAGCAATAGTAAGTACTTTAAACAACCTGTATAAAAATAGCATTAAATGACCCGATAAAGGTTGATATGCCATAAAACAAAACAAATATAAACACAACAACCAATAAATTAAAAACTATATATATATATATATATATATATAATATATATATATATATATATATATTGGGTGTGTTATAAAAAGTACACACAAATCTATTAATAATGGAGATTCGCTTCTGGATTTTGCCTGTAACAAAAATTACGTCACTGCTTACGTCACATTACCTAAAATTGTCATAACATTGAATAAATACACTCAAAATTTGAACATGCAACATTAGACAGTCCTCATTGTTTTTTAAAACAAGTTTTAATAAATACATGACTGGTATTATATATCTATATATAGTTTGCTTTATCTTAATACATATTTAAAGTTTACATTTCAAATTGCTTTATTTTTTAATCCTTTAATGATTTTGATGATTTTACTTACTTAGGGTACAAACTCGCTGACATTGAAATTTTTACTCCCACTCCCCAGGCAATATGTTTCAAAAATCTAATTTTATATCGCCCGGATGGTGTTTTTTTTTTTGCTAGTAAATATAAAGACCTAAAAAAAGAAACTGATATTTGGACTGAGAGACATGGAGAATAAAAGACATTTTCACCCCCAAAATAATCAAAGGGCCAATTTATTAATTCCTTTTTTTGTTTTCAAATTGGGATTGAAAGCTGATAAAAGGGCGGGTGATTGAAAAGAAGCGTATTTTGGCGAAGACTTGGTAGACAATAATGAGGGAAATCGAGGCTGGATTTAAAGTGGCAATCTGCCCAGTGTTTTTTTTCTTTTCTTTCTCTCTTTCTGACTGGACAGTATTGATCCCAACTTGGCAATAATAGACCTGCAGCTAAGTGCCGTACGAAAATGATATGACTCGCCACGCGATCGGAGATGTATGTAAAAAAAATATAACAAATATATTACAATATTTAAACGCAATTCCAGCTTTTTTTCTTCACACCTTATTTGTGATATATATATATATATATATATATATATATATATATATATATAGAGAGAGAGAGAGAGAGAGAGAGAGAGTGTATGTGTGTGTGTGTGTGTGTGTGTGTGTGTGTGAGAGAGAGAGAGAGAGAGAGAGAGGAGAGAGAGAGAGATAGAGAGAGAGAGAGAAAGGCAGACAGAAAGGAAAAAAGAGACAGACGGACAGACAGACAGACAGATATAGGGAGAGGTATAGTCAGAAAGTAAATGCGTTTTTTTATATGAATATAAAATCTATTCTCCAAGTTTCCCTTTATATATATATATATATATATATATATATATATGAGAAGTAAAGAAACAAATGTGTTTGATATGGCTTTTTAGCCGACAGTTTTTAGGAGAATATGTGCTTAATTGAAGTCGTACCTAATTTTGAAAATTAATTAATTGATAATTAATGAATTAGGCGGGCATACCTATTCAAATGTATAATAGGTACGACTTCAATTAAGCACATATTCTCCCCCCCCCCGCAAATATATATATATATATATATATATAGAGAGAGAGAGAGAGAGAGAAAGAAAGAGTGAGTGAGAGACGGAGACAGAGAGAGAGAGAGAGTGAGTGAGAGACGCAGACGGAGAGAGGACAGACAGACAGACAGACAGACAGACAGAGAATGGTGGAAAAATAGAGTGGGGCAGAATAAACAGAACTGTTTGTATATATCTACCCAACCGTTGCACACTTGAATGATGTGACACAAGGTCAATTTTAAGCGGTTTTCCTAGACCTATATTTACATTTTTCTGTGGTTGATACTTAAGAGTTTTTTTTAGCAGAGTGATATGGTATTAAGTATTCCTATTTTATAAAAAAAAGTTTTCACACAGTTCTATGGTTTCAAGTATTAATATCTAATGATATATATATATATATATATATATATGTGTGTGTGTGTGTATATATATATATATGTATAACGAGGAGAAAGAGAGAGAGAGAGAGAGAGGCATACAGAAAAGAAAGAGAGAGAGAAGAGAGAGAGAGAGAGGGGCATACAGAAAAGAAAGAAAGAGAGAGAGAGAGAGAGAGAGGAGAGAGAGAGAGAGAGAGAGAGAGAGAGAGAGAGAGAGAAAGGCATACAGAAAGGAAGTAGAGAGAGAGAGAAAGAGAGAGAGAGAGAGACAGATAACAGACAGACAGACAGACATAGGGAGAGGAATAGTCAGAAAGTAAATGCGTTATTTTATTGTATTAGTGTTTCTCTCTCTCTCTCTCTCTCTCTCTCTCTCTCTCTCTCTCTATATATATATATATATATATATATATATATATATATACAGTGAGAGACATCGACAGAGACAGAGGGAGAGACAGGGTGACAGACAGACAGAGAATGGCGGAGAAATAGAGAAACAAAGTCAGTAAATGTTTTTTTCTTTATATGACATAATATAAATATATAATATATATATATAATATATATATATATATATATATATAATGTGTAGGTTGTGTAATGGTTAGCAAGGTAGAATGGCAAACTATGACTAGTCAGTTGGAGCCTCACTGAGAGCCCCTTGCATTCGGCCTTGTGCCACATCTAAGTGAAGCTTAGTAAATAACTATATATATAGCATAGTCGACGAGTAAAATACAGAAAGAGTTAATAAATATCCAAGTGCAAATATTTCGGGATTCACAACTGTGTAAATGTGCTTAATAAAAAGAGCTAAATATACGGCTTTTTAATCGTATATATATATATATATATATATATATATATATATATATATATATATGCAGATTCACCGTTCTGGCGTCTGGCTAACCCTTGCTTTGTTTACAAATGTTTGAGGACTCTAGTGAATTCATTTCCGCTTAGAAATGTAGCGATTAAATATTTTCTTATATTTGACAGCTTCCTCTGGCCGTACGGGTTAAAGGCTTGGCGAACGAAATTTCATTCAGGTCTCAAACCCGGCCAGGGGTAACTGTTACGGTATATCCACACCGATGAAAGTTGAGACTTCGAAACACGTGTCTGTAGATTACTTATATATATATATATAATATATATATATATATATATATACGATTAAAAAGCCGAAGGGTCAAAAATCAGAACGTCTGTAGTTCTACGTAGATGATAAATCTTCAGGGTAGAACATCAGTTATATATATATATATTATATATATATATATATATATATATATATGACTGGCAGTCAGTCTGAGTTCGACCCTAGCCAAGGATAGTTGTTGTATCTAACCACACTGAAGAGGCGTGAAACGCCGAAACACGTGTCTGTGGATGACTTATCAATATATATATATATATATATATATATATTTCCTCATTGTTATTCCATATATATAAATACACAAATCGTTTAAAAACATTTTTCTTAAACCAGGAAAGTGCTCAAATACTGACAAGTAAATATGATAAAACCTAGTATAAATTAGTTTAACTTCTCACATCGGCTTGATTACTGATGATATATATAATATATATATATAATATATATATATATATATATAATATAATCTCCCTCTTTTACCCAATATATATTCAGTGTGACTTTTGAACGATCGACCGGTTTGTTACTTTTGAAAAAGCACCAGTCGAAAGGGCCCTTAAGTTTCTATTTTTTTCGCTCTCTTTTCTTTTTATTCGTTTAAAATTGCTGATCAATAAAGTATGATACTTTTTAAAATTACATATACATTTAGCTGTACCAAAAATGTGTTTATATATATATATATATATATATATATATATATATATATATATATATATATATATATGTGTGTGTGTCCGGTATTGTATATCTGTATATAGTTTGTTTTATTTTAATACATATTTAAAGTTATCACAACTAAGTTTGCATTTCAAATTGTTTTATTTTTTGATTTTACTTACTTATGGTATAAACTCTCTGACATTGAATTTTTAACTTCCATCTCCTCAGGCAATATCTTTAAAAAATATCTTTACATCGCTCGGAGGGTGTTTCTTATTTTTCTAGTATATATAAATATATAAATTACTTTGATCATATATCTTATACAATCTCTAAGGCCACAACCGTTTGTGCATTTTAAAATGCATTGTTTTATAGAAATAGAAAAAAGTCAGATTTCGAAGCAGATTAGCTTTAATGTTTTCACTGCTGTCTGATCGGATAGAAACTTACCAAACCCGTTAACCATTACACTATGATAGTCGGATATACTCAAAGTAAAGATAGCAGATCTAATGATTTGGAGGCTGAAAAGACTAACAACTACAAAATATCTTAACGACATATCGAATAAAAATTCTATGGACCATATGACCTTTAGGCACCCGTTTTTGATCTCGATTAAGAAAGGACATGTTTTTCATTTACACCGTCAATATCCGGTTGTTTTAACAGACGATTTTTAGATTTAGATTTTTTTTATAAAACTAACCCCTAATCCTAACCCCTAACCCTAACACTAAGCCCTAACCCTTAACTCCTAACCCTAACCCCTAACAAACAACCGGATATTGACGGTGTAAATGAAAAACACGCCCTTTCTTAATCGAGATCAAAAAGGGGTGCCTAACGGTAATATGGTTCAATTCTATATAACTCTATAAAATATTCTGGAATATTTTAGGGTCCAAGCAAAGCTCTTTGCAAAAATCGGAGGGGAGCATCGATTTGATGAGAAATGACATTTTCACTTGTCGATTATCTCCCCTGATTAGATCCTTTTTGTATGTCTTCTGGTCAATTTATTTCATGAAACAAATCAATCATGTTCAAGAAAATTCGTATCTAGAAATGGCATTGGACATCTCAATCGTTAAATAAATATTTGAGCCTGATATTACTGAGATTTTGTTCAAACATTTTTTCAAACCACCATTCCGTCTATTGTCTTGTATGGTGTACACACACACGCACACACACCACACACACACCACACACACACACACAGAGAGAGAGAGAGACTGAGGAGAGAAGAGAGAGAGAGAGAGAGAAGAGAGAGAGAAGAAGAGAGAGAGAAGAGAGAGCAGAGCAACAGACATAGGACACACACAACACACAGCAGATCACACACACAATAATGAGATATATAATATTTATTTATTACAATGTTTTTCATAGATCATGTTCATATCAACGACCGCGGTTTTTCAGGCCAAAGGCGAGCACAGTGTATGTGTCTTGAGTAAAGAACCACAACAAACACCATTGGATTCTTCTCACGCTGTATGATTGCTTTGGCATGAAACCTGCGGGTCGTTGAGATGAACATTGATCTATGAAAACATTGTAAAATAAATAAAATATTAGCTCTTACAAATCTTGATTGAGCACTGTATTTCTTTGTTCATCGGCAAAAGAAATTTGTTTTTACTATACCTATATATATATATATATACTAATAAGATTTTTTAGATGTTTGTTTATTTTTTTAGAAGCCATTGCTGTTAAATATATATATTGAATATTTATATTATTTTGCTTGAAGGCAATTTACAATGCGAATATCGCATAAATTCGAAATTATTAGAATATAAGCAAGACAGTGGATCGGAAAAGAATAGCCGTGTGTAGAATAATTTGATAGTAGAAGTTGAAACAGCTGTACGATATTCTACATACCGAGTATTCTTTGTTGAAATTCACTTGTCATTGTTATCTTCTATGATTATCGAATTTATGCGATATTCGCATTGTAATGCCCTTCAAGCGAGAAAAAATATAAAATATTTAATAATATATATATATATACTA
>CM042145.1:81493146-81533146 GCA_023376005.1 Doryteuthis pealeii
CCATTTTGTGGGTGAGTGGGACTCAAACCCCAAACTGGCCCACGCTTGACTGTTGTCACATCCTTATCCGTATTGTAAAATGGCCACCAAGAGAACTCGATTGGAAATACCTATTTAATCTTCTCAAACAATAATCTATAAGTTTTGAGACACATAATATCAAGATTTGTATATATATATAAATACAGCCACACACACCACACAACACACACACACACAATATATTATGTATGTATATATATAGTATATATTATATATATATATATGACTATAAAGGTAGGGTAGCGTCATGAGACCTCATGGCACTTGGTTATCGACAGTTTTCTCATTTTATAAGTACTTGCTGAAGATCGGCATAGCGAGAAAGCTGTTAGTAATCAGACGCTGTTGACTTTAATCTCCCCACGCTACCTAACATAGAACAAGTGCTTATATATATATGTATATATATATATATATTATATATAATATATTCATATATACTATAATATAATTAATATAATATAATATATATAATAAGATCAAATATATAAAGGGTTTTACATATCTATTTATTAGGTGACAAAGAACATTCCAACCACATATTTGTTTCATGCGATGAATCATCAGGTTGAAGTTTGATTTCAAATAAGACATTGAAACATCTTTATCTTTTATAGATTATAATAACAGCTCTATTTTATATTGCGCACCTACGCCATAATGACTGCCTTTGGTAACCATTCCAGCAAAAGCTGAAACGTGACCATTTTAACAATATATATTATATATATAATTTATATATAATTATATATATAATATTATATATATATATTCTAAATTCGTGAATCTAGTTGTTCACAAACTATTTATCGATCTCAGAAACTGAGGATTTTTCACAGTTGCCCTATGTATCAGTTCGGGGTTTCTCTGATCGCACAGAGTCACTTGAATGGCTTGCAGGCGGACACACAGTAACTGGCGAGTGTTTTCCGCTGGATACCCACAGACGCCGCGGTTCGCCGCACAAACACAGGATCCCAGACAGACACAGTTGTAGAATTAGTGAGCGACTTTCTGTAATATTGTTCACTAAAGGAGTTTCTGTCCAAGGTATGAGCCTACAAGGAATCCGTCTTTCTCATTAAATCTCAGAAATCACACAATCTTTTATTTAGCAGGAGAGATAAAAAGATGACATCTCCACTTGTTATGCCAGGAATTCTGGTACTTGGGAGTTTGGGCGCTTGAAAAGTTAGAAAGATTTTTCTAAACTATGGGTCTTTCCTCACTCACGAAATGGGCTGGCTTGAGAATAGCGCCGGTTTGGTATCCTTAAAAGATGGATAAGACCCAGCTAAATTGATTTTCCTGGATAATGAAATTAAAGTAATCTGATGGTGAGGTTCCAGTTCTGGAGCTCTGGAGGAAAGGGAGTACATATGATCTATTCTACTGGAAGAAAATTACCATAGTGCTGGAGCTAAAACGATTCACGCACAGTCTGTGTCTCTCTATTAGGTTTGGTTTTATCTTTTTTTATGGCATATCACTCCATATCTTGTAAGATACTCGGGATAAATTCTAAAATGGACAACGAGAGGACTCCGACAGATGAACCAAGGCAAGGAAACTGATGACCATCACAAGGCATTCCACCTCGAGAAATGACACGGACAAGAATCTTATGTGCAAGGAAAGAAGGCAGGAGGGATGCTGTCCAACCATTGAAGACTGTAGATACGGCACATCCGAGCACTTGACGAATACCTAACACAGTAAGGAAAGATAATGCAGCAGCCAAGTAAAGCACATTGCAAAACGTGACACAGAAATACAAAAAAAAAAAAACCAAAAAAAAAACAGAAATGGGAAGAAAAACAACTACAATGGGTTATTTAAGCGCCAAACTCAGGAGATATCACATAAGAAAACCTGGACATGGCTAAGAAAAGGAAACCTCAAAAGGAAATCCGAATCTCCTAAATAATCGCAGACAAGAACAAGCCATTAGAACAAACTATATAAAGGCAAAAATAGATAAGACGCAGCAGAACAGCAAGTGCGAAAATGTGTGGAAATAAAGAGAACAGTCCAATCACACAAATAAGCGAAATGCCAGCAATACTAGCACGAAAGGAGAAATACAAGACTAAGGCACGACTCCTGTGGGAAGGTGATCCACTGGGAATATGCAGAAATTCAATTTCACATAAAACCAAATGGTACTACGCAAACAACTAACCTGTCCTAGAGACGAGACGTGCACAATTTTTCTTGGGACTTCGCGTACAGACGGATATCTAATACCCGGCCAGGGACCACGACTAGTATTGATTGCCAAGGAAAAGAGAACCTACCATTCGTGGATTTTGTTGTCCAGCCGACCACCGAGTAAAAATGAAAGAGAAGCGAAAAGATAGACAAATACTTAGAACCTCGCTAGACCTCGCCTCGAACTGAGGAAGCTGTGGAGCATGAAGGTGAGGCATAAACCAATTGTAATTGGTGCCTTGGAACCTCCCTAAAAGCTCTGGAAAGATTTCGGTGAATCTAGAAATCAGAGCAAGAAACCGGAAACCATCCAAGAATAACAGCATTGGTTGGGATCGCTAGATACTCAGAGAGTCTTGAGGACCTGAGGAGACTTAACGACTCACCTCCAGTGAACCACCGCTCGCAGAGTGGTGAAAAACATAAATAATAATTAGTTGTCACAATGATATATCGATTTCAAGCATTCCGATCCGATAATTCTAAGTTCAAAGTAATCTTTTGCGCCTAAAATGTATATCAAGTTCCGGGGTCAGAAAAAACTGGGAGTAATGGTAACATCAGGTACTCCACACTCTCTAAAGCATCGCATGAGGTTTTTTAAGAAGTGCATTATAAAAATAATAGAACCGAACATTGAGAAATTAATAAATTTCGGCATTAAATAACCTAAGGTGAGTTATATTCGAGATGAAAAAATAACTAAACTATCATGCAAATGCTTTTGAGCCGTTTTAATTAGACAGGAAATGTAAATGGATTTTACTAGAATAAAGTCAGGGGCAGATAACTTGTTGTTACGTTATCCAGAGATAATCTTTTTTTAAACATTAAATTCAACACTAATTACAATCCTAATTTTACTTAGCAGCATGTGATTCATGGAGACGTAATACGTGCGCCGGCTCTAGACTTTCTTAGATATTCTATTGATAATTCGGTTTGTGTGTTGTGTGTGTGTGTGGGTGTGTGTGTGTGTGTGTGGTTGGTGTGGGTGGGTGTTTTAAATCTTTTAAACTTAAGATGACTCCATTAATACCGTAAATTAACAAGGAGCATTCCTTTCTTCAATTCGCTATATAAAAAAAGCAAAATTAAACAAATAAGTAGGTCATTTTTCCCTTCTCTCTTTTATCTGTCTCTCTCTCCACTCTCTCTTTAATCGGTCAATGTGACCTTTCGTTTCATGACATGCGATCTGTGGGACAGTTTGATGCTGTATCCGGTCCTGTAGTATTATTTATTTACGGCTCGTCAACTTGAGTTATTTATGCCAAAGACGTTTTTGTTTTTTATTCATTGATTTATTAAAAAAACAAAACAGAAAAAAAAACACGATAAAAAATCATTTTTTGATCTATCTTAACCCTAGATGGACTCTAACAAAACTACACATTTAAAAATGTGTTAAAATATTAAATATGAATAAATAAACGAACGTTCGGCATAGAAATACAGCCAAGGATTGACATAACCATAAAAATCCAAACCTAACCACAACCTAGCCAAGGGCACAGAAAGGAGACAGAAAGAGCCACAACATTGAATCCTTGCAATAGCGATCTCTCTGTTTCTTTGATTCTTTGCACTTTCCATATCTAAACAAGTCATCGCATTTCTCACATCGCGATGCTTTTAAGCTCTCTATGTCGTCGTAGGTTCAAATCTGGACGAGGCTGTTTCATTCACATAGTGCTAATAACCCGTGGAAAGGTATGAATCCAACTTTTTTCCTCCAGCCACCCCTAAGAAACTCTTACTGCAGATTTAACAGGATGGCCATTTTAAGTCTAGCACCGTATACAATTGTCCCGACATGATTCTTCAAATATGGCTCTTTATACCAAACTAACCCTTTTTATTCATATATTTTGTGTGCTTGAAGCTGTGGCCGAAAGGGTCTTAATTGTCAGGTGACGTACTGCATCAGCTAATTTCCTGCGCTATTTATACTGTTCGCTTTAGTTGGGCTGCTATTTTAATTCTTGTTTTTTTTTTTATAAGCAGCTCATCCTGTTGTTAAAACATTAAAATAGAGAATAGTCAAAATAAAGAAAATGATGAATATTAACTAGAATATGGACAAGATTTCACGAGTATTTTTTAACTCATAACCCATGAAATTAATATTCACCAAAAACTCTGAAAAGAATGAAACGTGATTTTTGCTGTTTACAAGGAAATGGAAATCACATATAAAGTTTATAAATTAACTATTGTATGTGTCAAAATTAGCTCATTTTGCTGGTTTTTCTCACATTTTAACATGATTTGTACATCGTCCGGTACTACTTCCAAGAGTTGTGTATTTCTGGACTCAGGGCATCTGTATATGTGGAATCGTCATCATCTTGGATCTGGCCAGTCACTCGATGTCACTGTTACTCTTTTTCTGGGTCGTATCGTCTTCGCCGGCTGAGTCTCTCGTGCTTGATCATACTCATTCGTCTACTTGCATTGACAATACAGAACAGACTTACGGTATTAGTTCGATTCTTCTGGGATACATTTCGCCCCACAAAGTCGTGGGGCCAGAAAGATTAAAAAAGAGAGCCCGTTCGCCGACGGGTCATAAGCGTTACGAAACTACCTCAGCGACTTGCTACCCTCAAGTGACTAACGACTATAAACCAAACTCAAAATCTGCTGGTTAAATCGTTATTGCTCCCGCCCCACTTTCGGTTGAATGCCTACGCATCACCACCCTTCTTTCGGTCAGGAGACCAACCTATGTTCGGTCACTGCTTTTTATCCTTCCATTTTCGAATCTACACCTTTAAACATGAACAAGATGGCCAAGGCTCACGTTCTCTGTTCATATGGTTTGTGGGGTCTCATTTTATTTATTTCTTTGTCGCCCTTTTAAGATTTCCGGGATTTAACTAAAATTCAACAATTTATTTCTATTGTTTAAATTGTCGAATTATACACCATATATTATATTCTTTAAATGTAGTTTATTCTCTACTCTTAAAACATAAAATAAGTGACAATCTCAAAATTTTAATTTCTTGAAAAAAGTGTTAAGAAAGCGGGAAAGTGCTGTCGTACCAAAATTTGGCCATACCTAAATTAACAATAATTACATAAGATTACAAAAGAGCAGCACTTCATTTAGTTGATACCGTTTGCTCTTTGCTATCTTTTCGAGGGGGTCATTTTCTGTTATTTTCTCCACTATCTGATTCAGACGAAGGCCATGATCGCTCTGCTCTTCTTCAAAGACCGTTTTATGTTTGGAATTTAGGGCATGTCAACCCTTATGTATTTTATATGCCGAATGCATTTTGTCTTATTCGTTCTTGGTAATTTATATAAAATATTTTAAACTTTTATTTTTTAAATACTTTTTTTTAATTGTTGATCTATTTGACAGATGATAACCTAACGGTACTCATCCTGCGCCAGAGTAGACGCAGGGAGTAATGGTGAGAGGATACTTCCATACTGCTAGACTTGACATGAGGCAGCCGGTGGCATTGTGGGGATTTTTCCATCACTGAAGTGGTTGCAGTTCTGGAATGTTTTCTTCTGTTACAGCCAAAGGCTTTCCTCAGATTGGCCATCTTTGCCCAGAGGAAATTCTAAACACACTTTGTGTATAATTTACCCAGCCTCGGTATCCTAAATTATGTTATGATTTTATTATTCCCATCCAGCTATGGGTAAAATTGGTTAGACTCGCTCTTTAACTTTATTTGGCAATCCAGTCTAGGAGAAGGAACTGAATTTAAACTCCGTCTTAAAAATTGACTCCCGATCGAAAAGATAGCAAAGAGCAACTGGTATCAACTATAATGAGAGTGCTGCTCTTGTAATCTTATGTATATTGTTAATATTAGGTATGGCCAAAATTTTGGTAGCGACAGCACTTTCCGCTTTCTTAAACTTTTATCAAGAATTAAAATTGTAGATTGTCCTTATTTTAATGTTTTAAGAGTAGAGAGATACTTCATTTAAAGAATATTCTATGGTGTATAATTACGACAATATATACAATGATATTGTTGAATTTTAGTTAAATTCACGCGGAAATCCTTAAAGGGCGAAGCAAAGAAATAAAGTAAAATTGAGACCGCCACAAACTATATGAACAGAGAACGTGAGCCTGCCATCCTTTGTTCAGGTTAAAGTTAGATTCGAAAATGGAGGATAAAAAAAGCTAGTGACGACATAGGTGGCTGACCGGAGAAGGGGTGGTTAGTGTATCGTAAGGATTCAACCGGAAGTGGGCGGGCCATAGATTTAACCAGGCAGATTTTTGGAGTTTGGTTTATAGTCGGGTTTAGTCACTTGAGGGTAGCAGTCGCGAGTAGTTTCGTAACGCTTACTGACCTCGGGCGAACGGGCTCTTCTTTTAATCTTTCTGGCCCTGACGACTTTGTGGCGGTGCGAATGTATCCGAGGAAGAATGCGAACCATACCGGTAAAGTATGTTTTTCCACTATGGGAGCAGCAAATCACGACCTCTACCGCACAACACCTTCCATACATCACCAGCAGCACTGGTTTACACAAAATTTATAGGAGTGAAATTAAGTTTAATCATTCCAACGCTTACAAAATCCAGAACTGAGTGTCAGAGATCTGGTAGTTTTTGGGGCGGACACAACGGACGAGGCTTGTTTCCCATTTCACATAGTGCATAATACCTTGGGAAAGTATGAATCATACTTTCTCCGACAGACTACCTTAAGAAACGCTTCCTGCAGATTAATCGTATCACCAGTTAAGCTTAAGCAACCAACAATTGTCCGAACACATTCTTTCACATTGCTCTTATTACCAACATCCAACACTTTATTTCCATATATGTTGCTTGGAAAGCGTGGCGAGTGTCTTATGCCCAGGGATGACGTTAAACTGATCTAGTTGGTTGTGGTTCAATTCTGGTAGCTCTTGGGAGTGTTGGAATAGTCCTTCATTGAACATTTCCAGTAAGTACCTGTTAGGGTCCATCCTGTGGGCTAAATATAAAAAAGAATGAGTTAAAAATGAAAACCAGCAAGAAGGATAAAACAAAAAAATGTCTTCGACATAAAATAACCCCAAGGGTTGACATGCTATAAAAAACCAACCAACAAACCAACAACTGAACCAGCAAAATATATTAAATTAATCTCCAAAAATATTTTGGAACCATTAAATTGAACAATACAGAACTGATCAAAAACTATAACGAAAGTGAATTTAAAGATTGACTTTGACAATAGCTATTAGATATTAGTCATATTATATGCTACCAAGTTGATACTGTGGATATCGGCGACAAAGCACTCGCCCAGTTCCCATCCTGCAGACTATCAAGTGTCTCTGTGCGTATCAGAGAAGTCCCGACTGATTGCGGGCGACTGTGAAAAAAATCCTCGGCTCCGGGATCGATGAAACAGTCGCGACAACTGAGCTCACGAATGTGACTGGGGACCCACCTACAGATTACCCACTCCCGAGAAGCTTCACACATGATTGCACGAAATGGTCAATTCAAATGTGTGGAGCCAACATCGGGACAATGCCGGTCACACACACACACACACACACAACCAATTATATACTTATCTATATATATATATATATATAATTAATAAGATAAATATTATACAGGTTTTACATATCTATTTATTAAAGTGACAAAAGAACATTCAACAACATATGGTTTCATGCGATGCATTCATCAGGTGAAGATGCTTCAAATGTGAAATATTAAGATAAATTATAGAGGTTACATATCATTTATTAGGTGACAAAGGACATTTCACACATATTGGTTTCATGCGATGCATTCACTCAGTGAAAGATGTTTCAATGTGAAACAATCTTTCACCTGATGAATTGCATACGCATGAAACATATGGTTGTGAATGTTCCTTTGTCACCTAATAAATAGATATGTAAACCTCCTATATTTATCTTATTATATTATATAACAGCTCTATTTTATATGAGCCACTCTACCAATAAACTGCCTTGTACACCATTCCAGCAAAGCTGAAATAGTGACCATCCACACTACATATTATATATATATATATATATATTATATATATATATAATATATATATATTAAAGTAAAGTCCGGGCAAATAATTTGTTAGTAAAATCTACTCAAACTTCACCTGGGGAAAAATGAATTGAAAAGACCAAGGGGGTCACACCAACCGAAATAATCGATTAACACTAACACTTGACTAAAAGAAAAAAAATATATTTAAAATATACATATATAAACCACTAGGATTGTCTAAGCTAAAAATTAAAAAAGTGAACGATACCTAAGTAGAGCTAATAATAAAGTTAATCTTAATGAGTCAGATATGCCTACTAATAGTTTCGCTAAGTAGTTCATCAGAGCAAGAAACTGACTCAGATTCTTGCCCTGATAAGCGAAGGGCCGGGTTAGCTCAGTCGGTAGAGCGTTCGGCTAGAAACCACAAAGTTCCTAATTCGATACAGGCCCTCACCAACTTAGCGTATGAGTAGCACTGGAATCTGTGCTGTAAAGTAAGGAGCTGATGGTAGGTGTGACGCCCCATCTCAGATGCAAAAACAATCTCCTTGGTCTAACGCTTGTGAAAAGGAGATAGATTGGCTGATACTGACATTAGGCCGCCCCGACGACTTTACTTTATATATATATATATATATATATATATATATATATATATATATATATTATATAATATACTGTAGTGTGAGATGGTCACTATTTCAGCTTTTGCTGGAATGGTGTACCAAAGGCAGTATTATTGGTAGAGTGCTCAATATAAAATAGAGCTGTTATATAATATAATAAGATAAATATAGAGAGGTTTTACATATCTATTTATTAGGTGACAAAGGAACATTCACAACCATATTGGTTTCATGCGATGCATTCATCAGGTGAAGATGTTTCACATTTGAAACATCTTCACCTGATGAATGCATCGCATGAAACCAATATGGTTGTGAATGTTCCTTTGTCACCTAATAAATAGATATGTAAAACCTCTATATATTTATCTTATATATTTCACATTTGAAGCATCTTCACCTGATGAATGCATCGCATGAAACCAATATGGTTGTGAATGTTCCTTTGTCACTTAATAAATAGATATGTAAAACCTCTATATATTTATCTTATTATATTATATATATATATATATATATATATATATATATATATGTGTGTGTGTGTGTGTGTGTGTGTGACGGCATTTTCCCGATGTTGGCTCCACACATTGAATTGACATTTCGTGCAATCATGTGTGAAGCTTCTCGGGGAGTGGTATCTGTAGGTGGGTCCCCAGTCACATTCGTGAGCCTCGTTGTCGGCGACTTTTCATCGATCCCGGAGCCGAGGATTTTTCACAGTCGCCCGGCAAATCAGTCGGGACTTCTCTGATCACGCACAGAGACACTTGAATAGTCTGCAGGAGGACTGGCGAGTGCTTTGTCGCCGGATATCCACAGTAACACTTGGTAGCATATAAATATGGACTAATATCTAATAGCTTATTGTCAAAGAATCTTTAAATTCACTTTCGTTATAGTTTTGATCAGTTCTGTATTGTTCAATTAATGGTTCAAATATTTTTGGAGATTATTTATATATTTGCTGGTTAGTTGGTTGGTTGGTTGGTTGGTTTTTATAGCATGTCAACCCTTGGGTTATTTTATGTCGAAGACATTTTTGTTTTATTCCTTCTTGCTGGTTATTCATTTTTAACTCATTCTTTTTTATATTTAGCCCACAGATGGGACCCTAACAGGTACTACCTGAAATGTCAATGAAGGGATATTCCACACTCCCCAAAGCTACAGAATTGGAACCACACCACTAGATGCAGTTTAACGTCATCCCTGGGCAATAAGACACTCGGCCACCGCTTTCAAGCACATATATGATAAAAAGTGTATGTTTGGTATAAGAGCAATTTGAAGAATGTGTTCGGGACAATTGTATAGGTGCTAGAGCTTAACATGGTGATCCGATTAATCTGCAGTAAGAGTTTCTTAAGGTATCTGTCGGAAGAATAGTTGGATTCATACCTTTCCCAAGGGTATTAGCACTATGTGAAATGGAAACAGCCTCGTCCGTTGTGTCACCGCCACCAAAAACTACCAGATCTCTGACAAACGCAGTTCTGGATTTGTAAGCGTTGGAATGATTAAACTTAATTTCACTCCCTTATAAATTTTGTGTTAACCAGTGCTGCTAGGTGAATGTATGGAAAGGATGTTGTGCGGTAGAGGTCGTGAATTTGCCTGCGTCATAGTGGACCATTTTGTGGGTGAGTGGGAACTCAAACCCCAACTGCCCAACGCTGACTGTGTCACACCTTATCCGGTATTGTAAAATGGCCACCAAGAGAACTCGATGGAATATACCTATTTACTTCTTCAACAATAATCTATAAGTTTGAGACAACATAATATCATATTTATATATATATAAATACACACACACACACACACACACACACACACACACACACATATATATATATATATATATATATAAGGTAGGGTAGCGTCATGAAGTCAATGGCACTTGGTTATCGACAGTTTCTCATTTTATAAGTATTTGCTGAAGATCGCATAGGCGAGAAACTGTTAGTAAGCAAGCGCTGTTGACTTAATCTCCACGCTACCCTAACATAGAACAAGTGCTATATATATATATATATATATATAATATATATAATATATATAATATATATATAATATAATATAATATATAAATATATAAAAGGTTTTACATATCTATTTATTAGGTGATAATTCGTGAATCTAGTTGTTCACAACTATTTATCGATCTCAGAACTGAGGATTTTTCACAGTTGCCCTATGTATCAGTCGGGGTTTCTCTGATCGCACAAAGTCACTTGAATGGCTTGCAGGCGGACACACCAGTAACTGGCGTGTGTCTTTCCGCTGGATACCCACGGACGCCGCGGTCGCCGCCACAAAAACCACAGGATCCCAGACAGACACAGTTGTAGATTAGTGAGCCGACTCTTGTTAAATATTTGTTCACTAAAGGAAAGTTTCTGTCCAAGGTTATCGAGCCTGCAAGGAATCCGTCTTTCTCTTAATCCTCAGGAAATCACAATCTTTATTTAACAGGAGAGATAAAAAGATGACATCTCCACTTGTTATTGCCAGGAATTCTGGTACCGGAGTTTGGCACTTGAAAAGTGTTGAAAGATTTTTTTCTAAACCTATGGGTCTTCCTCACTCACGAAATGGTGTGGCTTAGAATACGCTGGCTGTATCCTCTAAAGATGGATAAGACCCACTAAAATGGATTTCCTGGATATGACATTAAAGTGAATCCGATGGTGAGGTTCCAGTTCTGGAGCTCTGGAGGAAATGTGGAGTATCATACTGACATTACTTACTGGAAGAAAATTATTCATAGTGCATGGAGCCAAAACGATTCACCAGTGTCTCTCTATTAGGTTTGGTTTATCATTTTAACGGCATATCAACTCTGTATGGTTTATTTAGCGCCAAAATTTGGTTCATTTGTAATTTAAAAAACATTGAAATCATCATTATATCTTCAATATTTCATTTCTTAAAATTACGCTTTTTTATTAGTCTTTATTTCTTGGCACATACTTATATGCTACCAAGTGTTATTATTTGATAAAAATAATTTGTACACAGATATATGGTTTTAAGTAACTATTCCTACTTACTACTGCTACTACTACTCCTACTCCAGTGAACCACCAGCTACGGCAGGTGTGAAAAACTAAATAATAATAGTTTGCACACATGTATATGATTTCAAGCATTCCGATCCGATAATTCCTGAAATGTTCAAAGTAATCTGTTTGACCCTAAAATGTACTAGCAGTCCGGGTCAGAATAAACCTGGGAGTAATGGTAACATCAGGATACTCCACACTCTCTAAAGCTCCATGAGGTTTTTAAGAAGTGCAATTTAAAAAATATAGAACCAAACATTGAGAATTAATCAAATTTCAGCATTAAATAAACCGTAAGGTGATTATATTCAAAATATTGAAATAAATAAACTAAACTATTATGCAAATGCTTTTGATGCCATTTTAATTAGACAGGAAATGTAAAATGGATTTTACTAGAAATAAAGTCAGGGGCAGATAACTTGTGTTACGTTTATCAGAGATAATCTTTTTTTAAACATTTAAATTCAACACTAATTACAATCCTAATTTTACATTTAGCAGCATGTGATTCACTGAGACGTAATACGGCGCCGGCTCTAGACTTTCTTAGATCATTCTATTATAATTCGGTGTGTGTGTGTGTGTGTGTGTGTGTGTGTGTGTGTGTGGTGTGTGGGTGGGTGTTTAAATCTATTTAAACTTAAACGCACCGATTAATACGTAAATTAACAAGGAGCATTCCTTTCTCAATTCGCTATATAAAAAAAGCAAAATTAAACAAATAAGTAGGTCATTTTTCCCTTCTCTCTTTTCTGTCTCTCTCCTCCACTCTCTCTTTAATCGGTCAATGTGACCTTTCGTTTCTGACATGCGATCTGGGGACAGTTTACTGCTTACCGGTCCTTAGTATTATTTATTTACGGCTCGTCAAACCTTGGGTTATTTTATGCCAAAGACGTTTTTGTTTTATTCATTCTTGTTGGGTATGCTCAAAAAACAAAACAAAAAAAAAACACATTAAAAATCATTTTTTGATCTATTCAACCCATAGATGGGATCCTAACAAATACTACACATTTAAAAAATGTGTTAAAATATTAAATATGAATAAATAAAACGAAACGTCTTCGGCATAAAATAAGCCAAGGATTGACATACCATAAAAACCCAACCAACCAACCAACCAACCGCCAAAAGGGCACAGAAAGGAGACAGAAAGAGCTACAACTTGAATCCTTGCAAAATAGCGTCTCTCTGTTTCTTTGATTCGTTTGCAACTTCCATATCTAACAAGTCATCTGCATATTCTCACATCTGCGATGCTTTAAGCTCTTCTATGATCGTCGTAGAGTTCAAATTCTGGACGAGGCTGTTTCCATTTCACATAGTGCTAATACCCGTGGGAAAGGTATGAATCCAACTATTTTCCTCCAGGTACCTTAAGAAACTCTTACTGCAGATTAATCGGATGGCCATGTTAAGCTCTAGCACCTATACAATTGTCCCGAACATATTCTTCAAATTGCTCTTATACCAAACATCCAACCCTTTTTATCATATATGTGCTTGAAGGCTGTGGCCGAGGGTCTAATTTTCCTGTCGCTAATTTCATTTACTGTTCGCTATTAGGTTGGGCTGCTATTTTTTTTTTTTTTTTTTTTAAAGCAGCTCATCCTGTGTAAAAACATTAAAATATGAGAATAGCAAAACAAAAGAAAATGATGAATATTATCTAAATATGGACAAGATTTCACGAGTTTTTTTTAAACCATAACCCCATGAATTAATATTCAACCAAAACTCGGAAAAAATGAATGAAACGTGATTTTTGTTGTATTACAAGGAAATGGAAATCACATATAAAAGTTTATAAATTAATATCTGTATGTGTCAAAATACCTCATTTTTGCTGTTTTTCTCACATTTTAACATGATTTTGTTACATCGTCCGGTACTACTTCAAGAGTTGTTGTATTTCTGGACTCAGCATCTGTATATGTGGAATCGTCATCTTCTTGGAATCGGCAGTCACTCGATGTCACTGTTCTTCTTTTCTGGGTCGTATCGTCTTCGCCGGCTGGAGTCTCTCGTGCTGAATCATACTCTATTCGTCTACTTGCATTGACAATACAGAAACAGAACTTTACCGGTATAGTTCGCATTCTTCCTCGGATACATTTCGCCCCACAAAGTCGTGGGGCCAGAAAGATTAAAGAAAGAGAGCCCGTTCGCCCGACGGGTCAGTAAGCGTTACGAAACTACCTCAGCGACTGCTACTCTCAAGTGACTAACCGACTATAAACCAAAACTCCAAAAATCTGCCTGGTTAAATCGTATTGGCCCCGCCCACTTCCGGTTGAATGCCTACGCATACCTAACCACCCCTTCTTTCGGTCAAGACCACCTATGTCGGTCACTAGCTTTTTTTATCCTTCCATTTTCGAATCTAACCTTTAACCATGAACAAAGGATGGCCAGGCTCACGTTCTCTGTTCATATCGGTTTGTGGGGTCTCATTTTTATTTATTTCTTTGTTCGCCCTTTTAAGATTTCCGGTGAATTTAACTAAAATTCAACAATTTATTTCATTGGTATAATTGTCGTAATTATACACCATATAATATTCTTTAAATGTAAGTTTATTCTCTACTCTTAAAACATCAAAATAAGTGACAATCTACAATTTTTAATTTTTGATAAAAGTTTAAAGAAAGCGGGAAAGTGCTGTCGTACCAAAATTTTGGCCATACCTAATATTAACAATAATACATAAGATTACAAAAGAGCAGCACTCTCATTATAGTTGATACCAGTTTGCTCTTTGCTATCTTTTTCGATGGGGGTCA
Organism: Doryteuthis pealeii; assembly: GCA_023376005.1. Taxonomy (NCBI): domain Eukaryota; kingdom Metazoa; phylum Mollusca; class Cephalopoda; order Myopsida; family Loliginidae; genus Doryteuthis; species Doryteuthis pealeii. Next base: position 81,507,890 of record CM042145.1, read on the forward strand.
TTTCTCTGTTATTTTCTCCACATCTCTGATTCAGACGAAGGCCATGATCGCTTCTGACTCTTCTTCAGACCGTTTTATGTTTGGAATTTAGGGCATGTCAACCCTTATGTTATTTTATGCCGAATGTTTTGTCTTATTCGTTTGGTATATTTAAAAAAAATATTTTAAACTTTTATTTTTTTAAATGCATTTTTTTAATTGTTGATCTATTTGACAGATGATAACCTAACAGGTACTACCATCCTGCGCCAGAGTAATCAGGGAGTAATGGTGATGAAGGAATACTTCATACTGCTAGTACTTGACATGAGCAGCCGGTGGGCCCATTGTGGGGATTTTATACCATTCTGAAGTGGTGCAGTCTGTGTATTCTTCTGTTACAGCCAAAAAGGCTTTCCTCAGATTGGGACCATCATTTGCCCAGAGGAAAATTTCTGAAACAACTTTGTGTATATATTTACCCAGCCTCTTCCTTAAATTATGTATGATATTATTTATTCTCCATCCATCTATGGGTAAAATATTTGGTTAGACTCGGCTTTTTAACTTTATTTGGCAACCAGTCTAGGAGAAGGAAACCTGAATTTAAACTCCGCTTAAAAATTGAACTTGAGTCTCAACCTGCTTATCTATTTCCTACGAGGATAGCCATTACACGACGAGCATCTTTTGTGTACACATTTCTTTAATTCTCTTAACTAAGATGTCTTCTATAAGCAGAGTGAACCCGACGGTATTTGGTTAGATGGCGCCTTTAAGGAAAAGGAGTAGCCACATGTATCCGCTTTAAAATATTACCTGAATAACATAAAACCTACTGTTTAATTTTCAAAACCTTTCTCTAACATTCTATTGTCCCCTTAAACCATCCAATCCGAGCCAAGGTATCAGAATTGACCTCAGAGTTCAATGCTTGTCATTCAAACCCATTTAACCCAATATCTCAGAGTACAATTTCTATTTCAAAATCTAATATAATCTATTATATATTTCTTTATTTCTGGGTGCCCTATACTTTTGGCCTTGTGCCATAACTAATCTAGACTAAGTAAAGAACTACAACATATCTCTCTTTTCCATCTTGAATTGGACTATAGACCATCTTGAACCTATATCTATCTAATTAAGATTATTTGGGAACCAGCCAAACAAACGTTTAACTTTTTGAAGCGAGGGCGATTCATACGGAAAAACAAAGCATTGTAGATATTTACTCAGCTAAGTCCGTGTTGCATTTTTTTTGTATATAAGGCACTTAACGTTATAGACTCAGCAAAGTCACGTGGTTTAAACCCCAGCCAATCAACAGCCCGAATACGTGGTTAGTTAACTATTTAATCGCTGATATTGACAGCCGTTCATTTGCAGGTTATTCGACATTGACGAACGGAACTACAACCAAAGGATCATACCCAATATTAAGGGACGCCAAGGATCAACCAAAGGATCCTAACCAACACTGGGGGACACGAAGAATCTCCGCTGGAGAGGCTCTTGATTGAAGCCTAAGTATGGCCAGAAAAATCGTAACGGTATGCTACAAGGCTACAATGAGAGCGCTCATTGAAAATCAAATATTCCTAAAAAGGAACTACAATGAACTAAAAAGGAGATACATGATTGATCTTTTGCCAGATGCTCTATGGAAGTACAGAATCACCATAATAATGGTTTGTGTCAATTTTGACTGTTTTCAGGATTCATTTCTTTTCTCTCTTTTTCGTTCAACAAGTGTTTTTTTACGATCTATTTATGGAAAGGGAAACATTGAAAAATATTGCACCAACAGTGATTATATCATATTTCTATTACGCCCAGACACCATTGTTTCGACTGTCGATTAATTGTCTTTCGGTCATCGTCTGCGATGGATGTTACTCCAAGGAACCGAACGAAAAGTGTAACACTGCACGAACACACTGGCAAGCCTTACAGAGAGATCGCGAATATTATAATAAGGGAATTTTTCGTTTTGTTTCAATTAATTTGCACAAGGTTATCTCCCCACCCCTCTCTCTCTCTCTCTCTCTCTCTCTCTCTCTCTCTCTATATATATATATATATATATATATATATATATATATATATTTCGGTTTATATTAGATGTCGACATAAACAGAAACATAATACATTCAGCTTTTTTTATAACATTTTGTTTTTCGTATTCCTATATATGGTCGAGTTTATTTCCATATTTTACCTCCATATATATATATATATATATATATATATATATATATATATATATATATATATATATATATATATATATATATATATATATATTTATATATATATGTGTGTGTGTGTATATATATATATATATTATATATATATATATATATATATAAAGGGAGAGATAGTAAGAAATATAGATTAGTAGGTTGAAATAAATGAGGAGATAGGATTTGAGTTTTGGCTAGGAAGCCAGACTCAAATGAAATTATCGGAATTATCAAAGGGAATATAAGAATACTATATATAAAAAAACGTCATATATATATATATATATGAAAAAAGAAAAGATTATTAATAATAAATATAAAATACGTCAAATATAATATATATATATATATATATATATATATATATATATATAATATATATATGAAAACAGAAATGATTGATACTAAAAAAAAGCGAAAAATCATTCATAGTCTTGTCTCTCCCCGCTCTTCCTAAATCTGTTCTTCTAAGAAGTTGTTTCGAAAATAACAAGCGAGACCATTATGCTAGTTAGTTAAGGAGCTTCAAAGACACGATCTGTGATCTAAGTTTATAACGTGAACCTCAATTAGATAATCCTCCATCCCTTTGGTGTGTTGGTAGCGTTGTCTGTTGATCTCGCATGATCGCCGAGACAGTATGGCTGGCGAGGAAGGCCAATGAACGACATGGCGGTAAACTGTAATTAGATTAGCCAGACGTTGCGAATACGGCCGCCGATTTCAAACGACCTAATATTACTGCGATTGAGTGAATAAACCGAAGACGATGATGCAATGTGAATTGTGCTGATGGTGGATCTGGTGGTGCTGGTAAGATTATTTAAGATGGACGTGTTACGGTGGGAAAACCGTGAGAAATTAATGCCAGCAACAGAGAATATATAGAATATATATATATATATATATATATATATATATATATATATATATATATGAGTTAAGTAAACACACACACACACACACACACACACACCACACACACACACACCACATATATATATATATATATATATATATATATATATATATATGTCATAATCTGATGAAGAACGGGTAAGTGAGATGTATTTCTTGAATATTAGCCTATGTGAATCCTTAGATCAACTATTCTTTAATGCTTCAAATTAAAAAAAAGCAAAAAACCCTCAGTATATTAATCTTTTATAACCTTGTCCCCCCACACACACATACATTATAGAATCATCTGTTTGGGTTCGACATGCAAACCAATTACGGTCTTCTCACCTTCCAGAGACTAAATCAAATTTCACTTTACAGCTAAATATCTTACTGGATACTTTCGAACTGCCACTGCAATATTCCCAAGACATACCAAAGAATAATCCTAAGACACAAAATAAATGTGTACTTAGAAAATCATTTAGATTTCGGAGAAAACCCTATCAACTACAAATAGATTCCCGAAAAAAATCATATGAGCTAAAAGCTAAATACGGAGAGTTATCCCCCACTAATATATATATATATATATATTATATATATATATATAATATATAATATATGGGTTAGGAGGTTGATTTAGAAGGCTATCACAATGCAGTTTGGAATAAATAAAAAATAATAATACGGTAACAATGGTGTTGTGTGTTGACCTGTATTTTTATTATTTCTTGAATTTTCGAGGTAATACCTCTTTATCAAAGAATTGAACAATTGAACAAGTTCAATTCTTTTGATAAAGAGGTATTACCTCGAAAATTCAAGAAATAATAAAAAATACAGGTCAACACACAACACCATTGTTACCGTATTATTATTTTTTTTTATTCCAAACTGCATTGTGATAGCCTTCTAAATCAACCTCCTAACCAATACATACACAATGCTTCAAGCAAATTATGAACTCTCTTATATATATATATAATATATTATATATATATATATATATATATATATATATATAATTCCATATACAGGAAAACTTAACAAGCAGTCATTTGGTTCGGTAGGAATTTATTTCAACAAGCCTCTTTTAAAAGAAGACAGCATCTTCAGACAGAAAAACAAAAAAGAACAAACAAAAAAACACAATAAAGAAAAAGCAAAATATACGCACGTATTTCACCATGACCTTCTTTTCTCTTATTAAAAAACAAACAAACAACAGTATCTGTGTTAAAAATTCGTGTCAAGAGAACTGACACTCGCTATATATATATATATATATATATATATATATGGTCGCTTTGTCGAGCAGAAAGAAGGATTACATCTATAAAAAAGGGAAGAGTGTTGTTACGCAAATTGGTACCATTCTGACGCCCTATTCTTTTGTCATCAGCTCATCCAAAAATGTATGGTTGGCTCTACAAAATACTTTACCACTATAAACAAATCATCTGCGTAAGCAGTCTCGTGGTTTACATATTTAACTGAACAGCCATACCTCGTGTGCGATGGGAGAGTCTTAAATTGAAATTTATAATTGTTTTTGAATCAGAGGTGGAGCAACACACTACCATCAACACCCCAGATCCAAGCAGTGGTACTCACGCACTGAGTTGGCGAGATGCCGGAATCGAACTCGAAATCTTGTGGTTCCGAGACGGATGCTCTACTGACTGAGCTAAATCTGCCATTGAAACACTGCTAATAATAATAATAATAATAATAATAATAATAATAATAATAATAAATTAGAAAAATTTAATTAGAAAATAATAGATTAAGTATAATAGAATATATAAATTATTGAATCACAAAATTTATGTTATATAAGCATGATGCATATACTAGACCGCCATTCCCAGAATGCCCCCCCCCCCAAAAAAAAAAAAATAGGTTACTCGACCTATCATGCCATAAACAACATATATATAAATATCTTTATTGTTCCCGATGGGAGGGACGTGGTCTGATGATCATATATTCGATAAACTCACACCCATTATAAATGAATATAATATATATATATATATATATATATATATATATATATTATATATATAATATAAATACTCATCATATAATAATATCTATATATATATATATATATATATATATATATATATATATATATATTATATAATATATATATCATCATCATCATCATCATGTCGCGCTATTAGCACGGATATCCATGACAATCTCTCGCCAACCTTTCCTATCATTCATTTTCCCAGGGAGGTCCTCTGCGCAGCAACCTGCATCTTTGCTTAGTTGGTCAATGTAGGTCCTTGATGGGCGGCCTACACTAGCATGTCCGTGTGTTGGCTTCCACAGGAGAACGTCACTTATGAGCTCATCCTTGCTTCTCCAGCAGTGCCCGGCATGTCTTGTCCGTCTCACTTGTATGGTTTGTGAGATGGGGGCAGGTGGCCATATAGCTGTTTCCTCGTGGGGTGCTGCTTCCACGATTTATTCAGGACTGCACGCAGCATTCTTGTGCAGCTCCCGTCCAGCTTATTCTCAAGGCGCCTCGTTAGGGTCCAAGTGGTGCATCCGTACAGCAACACTGATACAACCACCGCCTGGAAGAAATGTCGCTTTAGCTTGTCAGCGAGATCGGATTTCCATATTATTGATAATTTGTTTGTGGCCGACCACGCTTTTCCTATTCGTGTATTTACATCGCTTTTCTGTGGATAAGATATTACTACCTAGGTATGTGAATTGTTCTACTGGCTTAAGTGGCTTACCGTTGAGTGTGGTTATGTCTCCTTTCCTTTTGAAACATATGTACTCTGTTTTATCGGAGTTTACATGAAGGCCAATATTATTTGCTGCCTTCTCTAGGCTATGCAGTAGTGACTCGGCCTGTGGTGGTGTATCCGCAAGGAGTGCAAGGTCATCAGCGTAGTCCGCATCTGTGACTTTCTGTGCGGGATATCGCCTGCTTCTTGCCTTTTTTAGTGTGAAGCCTTCTTCTTTTATGGTATCTAATGATGTTCGAAGTGCATAGTCTAAGCATATGATAAATATATATGGTGCTAGTGTATCTCCTTGTAGGACTCCAGTTCCGATGTCGAAGAAATCTGTGTCGCCATCGGGTGAGCGCACCATTGCTTGTGTGTCCTTGTAGAGCATCATTATAGCAGCAACAGTTTCTTCTGGGAGCCCGTATGCTAGTAGTATTTGTTCCATTTTCCCTCTGTGTATGGAATCAAATGCCTTGGAAAAGTCTACGAATAGTAGCGTTGCCTCTAGATTCTTTGCTCGAATCCCTTCTATGATTCGTCGTATAGTTAGGATCTGGGTGGTTGTGGAACGGTTTCTACGGAATCCGTTTTGGTTTTTCCTAAGAATTTCTCTATTTCGGGTCGGATGCGATTAAGAAGAAGGGCATTATAGATCTTGGCTGCGATAGCCGTAAGAGTTATGCCTCTGTAGTTTTTAGCTATTCCTAGGTCTCCCTTTTTTGGGAACGGGAGGATGCATCCTTTTGTCCATTTATCTATTCTATTTTGTCTATATACTGCATTGCATAGCCTAAGAAGTATGTCGCTGAACTTGCCCGTTTTCCATACCTCCGGGGGTATTTCATCGAGACCCGCCGCCCTTCTGCCTTTTAGTTTATTTAAGACTACGTGGAGTTCTTCTGTTGTAAAATCCCCCAGTTTTATGTCTAGTTGTCTATCTATGATCTTTTGAGTGTTATTTACCATGATTTTAGGTGTGTTCACCAGAAGTTTCTGGAAGTGGTCTTTCCACTTTTGGAGTCTTTCTTTTTGGCTGTTTGCCTTTAGTTTTGATCTAGAGGTACTTTCCTACCACTAATTTCATTTACTGTTTGCCATGCTAATCGCGACTGTCTGTCTTCTACCGATGATCTAATATTATTTATTTGTGCTTGTATATATTCTGTTTGTTCTTTTTTGTATGTTTTGGTTAGTTCAATCTGGGCTTTCCTAAGGTTGTGTAAATTGGTGTTAGTTGGGTTTGTTTTATTGAGTTTGGCTGCTTTTTTTTATATCGTTTCTTTTTCCCTAACTGCTTCTGTCTCCCAGGGAACAGAGTGTTCGGCTTTTAATTTGGTTGGTACGCACTCGGCTGCCGCTTCTAAGTGAGCACTAACAAAGTTTTCGTATTCCTCGTTTGGTGTGGAGCTTTCGGATGTCTCCTGGAGGATATCGAATTTATTTCTTACTGTAACAGCGTAGCGATTGCAAATATCGCTGTTGGCAAGTGTCGACCAGTCGTATCGTTCAGATTTGCTGGTTTGTTTTTATTTCTACGTAGGCTAAGTCGTAATTTTGCTGTGACTATTCTGTGATCGGAGGATACTCCTTCAAAGGAAGAATATGCTTCACAGTTCATTGCACTATTTATCCATTTTTTGTTTATTAGGATGTAGTCTAGTTGCGCTTTTGTGCTATTTGGATACGTGTATGTCCATAGTTTGCCCTTCCGTTTTTGGAATTTAGTGTTCAGGCAGACAAGCCTGTTCTCAAGGGAGAACTCGGCTAGGAGATCACCGTTCCTGTTTGGGGTGTTGTGTAGGCCGAATCTATTGTTTTCGTTTCTTCCTATCTGTGCATTCATGTCTCCCCCAATTATCAGTACGTTATGTTTGGGGGTGTGTCTGCATAGAGAGGATAGCCCATTGTAAAATATTTCAATGTCTGTTTCGTCGCTGACGTTTGTCGGGCTGTAACATGAGACTATAGTCATGCAGGGATTGCCATTAAACGTGGCACTCATAATTCTAGGTTGGATTTTTTCTATGCTGTTAAGTGATTTTAGTGCTCGAGGGCTGAGAAGCATTCCTACACCTCCTATAGTTGCATTGACAGAGTTTTCCATGCAGATGCTGACACAAACGTCCAGCCATTTCCAGATTCATGGTATTTTAGTTCTACATCACTATGGTCAAATCTGTGTTCTTGCACACATATGATGTCTATATTATTTTCGGCTGCAGACGCCGTGAGTTCGGGGAGTTGGCCTATCATTTTTAGTGTTCTAAACGTTAAATGTTGCTAGCCGGAGTGATTTTTTACATCTAAGTAGGTTTGTATTGAATTTGGGTTTATGTCTGTCTTATTGGATATTGCGGTTAGGGTTATGTCTTCAGTAGAGTGTGTGTCTTGTTTGTCTGTGGTGAGAGTGGTGTGATTTAGGTATGTGATGTATTTGGGGCACCGTTTATTTATCGAACACTGGGGCCGGTGCTCGAACCTCAGCAGAACGCGTACTAATTTTGAAAGCAGGGAGTACGTTGCTGCATGATTCTTGAACTTTGTGTAATGTCATGAATGGTTTCGGTTGGGTCAAGCTTATCGGATATCTATCGATAGCTGTTTGACTCATCAATAGGCGCTAGTCTTAGAGATGAGGAGCAGTAGTTGCCTGACTGAACTGGTTGATCCTGGCCGTTGACCCATATTGGGTTCCTCCGCCAGCATCTTGTGATATACGCCGTTGGCCTATTTAGGCTCTTCCGCCGTCTCTCACATCCACCATGCTGCTACCCATGGTTTTGTTTTGCATGCTGAAGTAGCATGTAGATTTTGGCATGAAGATGAAGAAAGAGATAGGAAGCAGGCAAGGAAGAGGAGAAGAGGAGAGTGAAAAGATAGGGATGTAAGTTTTTAGAAATAAGTTTTAACTTAGTATAAGTCCACATGTCCCCTCCTAGATTAGCGTTAATGAGGGTGAAACAAGTGGTGGAGAGAGAGAGAGAGACGCACAGACAGTGACCTGGTTCATTTGAAAAAAACATCGCAAATATGGTCAGCTTTATAAGAATACGATTTTGGAATTTTCTAGGCTTGGTGGAACAAGGAGAAAAATGGAGGAAGGAGGAAAAAAAAATAAACTAATAAAAATACTATAAATAAAGAAGGTGAGAGAAAGTGAGATATAAAGGAGGGGGGCAAAGAGAGATAGATAGATAGATAGATAGATAGACATAATGACTTGGTCTGGGCTAAAGGCTGATATCCGATACCGTGATTTGCAAATTATTCTTTCATGTTAGTTCAAATGGTTATCGTCAAAATTCTGAATTTCAAACTTTGTATTAATATACGAAACACATGTAATTTGATAGTAAACCTTTAGAATTAATTCAACAAAATTAATATTTTACCTCAAATGTTCCGAGATATTGAGCTGAAAATTCAACCATTTTATATATATATATATATATGGTATAAATGTTGAAAAGGATATTTAATATCCGAAGCACGTGTCGCGCATAAAATGATGAATTTTAAAAAAATCAAATGATTTTGCGGACATTATTCATTCATTATATATATATATATATATATATATATATATATATATATATATATATATATATATATATATATATATATATACCCTGTGAGTTTGTGAGAAAGGAGAGAGGTGAGACATAATGAAAAAATTGCTTATATATATATATATATATATATATATATATATATATATATATTATATATATATATATAATATATATATAAGCAATTTTTCATATGTCTCACCCTCTCTCTTCTTTCTCACAAACACACAGTGTATTCATTATTATTATTATTATTATTATTATTATTATTATATTTGTTGTTATTATTATCATTGTTGTTGTTATAGTTGTTGTTATTACCGTCATTTTTGTTATTATTTTACTCTTATTTATTTTATTGTATATATATATATATATATATATATATTTATGTGTGTGTGTGTGTGTCTGTGTGTGTGTGTGTGTGTCTGTGTCTGTGTATGTGCGTGTGTGAATAACGCAATGTAGAGGCCATTTAATCATAAGACTGTTAATCAATCAAACAAGAGAAAGAATTCGAAAGTTGAAGCCAAGAAACTAAACCGAAACGTTTCCTACAAATAGTCTATCTAAACAAAAATTCCAAAAAAATTCTTAAAATACCTGACAAGTAGACACTTGACAGCTAAAACACGTGTTGCGAATAAAAAAATTAAAAAAAGAAATAATACATACGAAAAGTTAGTACGTTTCGTTTTTACCTATTTAATTTGATTTCGTTCGATATATATATATATATATATATATATATATATATATTATATATATATGTATGTAATAATAAAAAGAGAACTTGTCAACTGCTAAACTTTCCACTCCCAGCAGATCACAAGGGGAAAATGAAAGAAAACGAAAAAATAGACAATACCTAGACCTTGCTAGAGAATTGAAAAAACTATGGAATACGAGGGTAAAGTTGGTACTAATTGTAGTTGGTATCCTTGTAACGGTCCCCAAGAGTTTAGAAAACAGGCTTGAGGAATTGGAAATCAGGAAGAATTGAGACCATCAACACAACAGCATTGTTAAGATCGGCTAGAATACTCAGAAGTGTCATGGATAACAGATATATAAAGATAACAGATATAAGAGGAGACTTGTTGACTTCAATGAAATATCATCAGCTTGCGCTGCTGTGAAAAACTCTCAAAGAGTGAAGTTCCGGCCGACCACCGAGTGAAAGTGAAAGAAAGCGAAGGTAGACAAATACTTGGACCTTGCTAGAGAAATGAGAAAACTGTGAAACATAAAGATTAAGTTGGTAACAATTGATAAAGTGGTAACAATTGGTGGTCATTGAACGAGCCCCCAAGGGTCTGGAAAAGAATTTGGGTGAACTGGAAATTAGAGGAAGAATCGAAACCATTCACTCTATAGCATTCTTAAGATCGGATAGAATACTCAGAAAAGTCATGGAGACCTGAGGAGACTTACTGTCACTCAGCCTCCAGTGAACCACTGGCTACTGCAGGTGTGAAAAACTCAAATAATAATAATAATAATAATAATAATAATAAAATGGTATATGCATAAACCAGAATCTGTTCTTGAGAATGAAACGCGTAAAATTCTCTGGGACTTCGAGATAAAGACGGATCACCCTATCCCAGCCAGGAGACCAGACCAAGTGTTGATTAACAAAAAAAAAAAAGATAACGTGTCAACTGGTGGACTTTGCGGTCCCCAGCAGATCACAGGGTGAAGCTGAAGGAAAATGAAAAGATGGATAAATGCCTGGACCTTGCCAAAGAATTGAAAAAGCTGTGGAATATGAGAGTGAAAGTGATACCAATTGTAGTTGGTGCACTTGGAACGGTACCAATAAACTTGGAAATCTAGAAATCAGAGGAAAAATGGAGACCATCCAGATTACTGCACTGCTGCAATCGGTTAGAATACTCAGAAGAGTCCTGGAGACCCGAGGAGACTTGTTGTCTCTCAGACTCCCATGAAATACCATCAACTAACGCTGATGTGAAAAACTCAAAAGGAGTGAAAATATTAATAATAATGACAACAACATTCAAAATAATGACCATAATAAATAATGAGTGAAGATCTAAAGTTTTGTCTATCCAGGAATTTCCCAGATATTGTATTTATCGAAAAAAAAATATACAAGCAAAATGGCGAGTCTCAGCAAGGAGAATCGAATGATAATATCTCGTCCTATTTTTAAACAATTGTCACTAATTGTAATGTCAAATCAATTCACCAAACCCAAGTTCCAACATTGTGTTTCATTTTTTTTTTGTTTCATCAGTATTGTTGACAAGTGATATTTTAAGCTGCGTTAAATCATTTCACGACTGAACGAGATGCTAGCTAAATGTTCTGAGTATTTGAACAGTGCGCGACGGCCGTATGTAGCACAATCAATTGACGCAACTATTTGTGAGCAGCACTCTTTAAGAAAAGTAAAGAAAAAAGGAGACTACTTAGAAATAGGGTTAATTAAGTTAAGTTTTTTAAAATCTCTTTCCATATACCAACAAATGCCCTGAAGATGATCTAATTAATAGATCGAAACACTGCAGCGTCGGCCAATAGATTTGCCACTAGGGTTAAGTAGATAACTCCCTAAATGTTTATCGTTTGGTTTGGTTTATTGATTTTAATGGCATATCAACCCGTCTGGGGTTATGCCATGCCCAACGGTTAGGAAGTAATACATATCGTGTATTTATATTTATACTATTTAGTACTAAATGTTTATCGGAGCTTCTCGTATTGTGGCATATGTTGCGCGTTCCATTTCATTGAAATTTTTCCCTTGGAATATTTTTTCTTCTTTTGTTTTAATTCACGTCGGTGGGTCACCAGTTGTGGGATTAGACATTAGTTATTTGGTTGGTGTTGTTTCTGGTGTTGCTGGTTTCTTTTCTTAAAGCCCATCACGTATGGTTCTTCCTTCTGTTGGTCGTCGAGTTGTAAAGAAATTAAGGAAGGGAAAAGAAGAGAGAAATACAAGATATACTTTTATGGTTCAGATTTTATTTCTTGGTTCATAGCTATTTCTTGGAGAGAAAATGTTCTCCTGAGCCATTCAATAGCGTATGTTCCCAGTAAAGGTCTGCATTGGAATGTCTCAGGAAGGGGAATTTTTTTCTCTACATGCCCAGAGGTTTCTTCCTGTCTGAGGGCTCCAAGGAATTTTTTATTTTATTTTATTTTCATTTTATTTTAATCCCCATACATGTTTAGAGTATACTTTTTTCTATTAGGCTTTTTCTTGTAGGTATCTATTATTCTCTGTGTATCTGATTTCTGGATCCTTCGATTTTGTTGGACCTAAAACTGAACTTTTGTATATGTTAGTATTAGTCTTAAATGCTAATAAAGTATATCACTTGACTAGATGGGAAGGGGGTCTAATTTTTGTGATTATCTAAGCATCAGTAATTTTTTATATTGTATTATATATATATTTACCAAACCCCTCCGCGAGAGCAGGATGCGACCCAAGGTCAATTTCTTAAGCGGAGTTTAACAGGTTTAAATTCAGAGTTTTCCTTCTCCTAGACTGGTTACCTAGACATGGTTAAAGAGTCCAGTCTGCCCTGCTATTTACCCATAGCTGGAGGGAGAATTGGATTCATACCTTTCCCAAGGGTATTAGTGCCATGTGAAATGCCAACAGCTTCGCCCAGGAATTGAACTCGCGTTGACGAGTCCATTTTCTACGACTCTAACCATTAGTCACGCGCCTCCAATATTGTCTTATATAAGTTGTCCGTGTTTCCTGATCTTCCAATCAGGAGATCAGTACTAAAAAGACCATACTGATTACAAATAGTCAACTATATCGAAAGCAGACTAAATGACAGAATCTTAAAGCAGTGAATATTTTCAGTGTATATTTGTACATAATTGAAACAAACAATCCAAACCTGAAATTACGAACGCATCAATAGCTCTCTGAAAATCCATTATTATTATTCTCGTTTATTTTCATATTCAGATATAATTTTTTGTTATTCTCTTATTCCGACAATCCTTTGTATTTCCCCGCACTTTCGGTGGGTCTTTGAATACACCAACTGTATCTCTTACAGTACGATAAGACTCCACCCTTCTCAATACTTAGCTGGGTGAGCGCTAACAATTTTGGTTTTTAGGCTTATTTGTGTTACGGCACATCAAGCCCTTATCGGTTATTAATGCCGAAGATAACGAAGAATAAATACTGTAAGCAAACTAATGCATGTGTGTACCACACAGTGGCGACTCCGGGGGCCTGGATCGTGGGGCTCAGCTAAGTAAGCAACATCCATGTATATCCATCAAAGAAACAAATCTTTCGTAATGTGTTGCTTTCATTCTTGACTTCAACTGGATCCAAGATTAATTGTTTTAACTCGTGTCTCAAAATATTCACCGAAATACATTTCGTTGATATGGTTCATTATAAAGAAGAAAGAAAGAAGAAAAGAGAAAGTAAAAAAAAAAAAAGAATGAAACGTCGCTCTGGAAGATCGGAGTCCGAATAATCTGAGACATACTTAGGCAATAATGTATTTCTTGCTTTAATTAATAGATAATCTTTTAAAAATCTCTATTGACTTGTAAGTCCTATTTTCAAAGAACACATTTTTTTCCAATTCATTGTTTTCAAATATCCATTTTAGATAATTTCTTGCGGAATGTATCGATTGAAAAAAGGAGGCAGATTTAATTTTGCCCGACGTTGTGCGTGTGCTATAACTAGACACAAGTCGGCGAAAATCAAAGAAAGTGTGAGGCTTAACTCATTGTGTTGAGATTAGTTGGGGTTTGTTGGGGTTTAAAAAAGTGATGGGCAGCATTGAGGAAATATAAGCATACAATAAATTAAACTAGAAATTCACAGAGATGTACACTAACGCACACACACACACACACACACACACACATATATATATATATATATATATATATATATATATTATCAAGTAGAAGTAATTATAATTATCAAGTAGAAATAATTATTATTATTTGATAGGAATCCTGTAAACTATATAAAGGTTTACACGTAAAGTGTGGCCTAAAGTCGGTATCAGCCAGACAGCGAGGGGGTCTATCCCCTTTTCACTAGCACTAGACCTAGGAGATTGTTTTGAATCTGAGGTGGAGTGCCACACTTATCATTAGCTCCTCACTTTACCGCACAGATCTCTGTGCTACTCATGCACTGAGTTGGCGATGGCTGGTATCGAACCCGGAACCTTGTGATTCCTAGACAGACGCTCTACAACTGTGCTAAATAACTTTATGCAAACGATTGATAGTAGATAAGAATATTTGATTTCGTATAGCTGTGTGAAAAAAAAAAACTGTACAAAAAATGTAAATACAAATGTACACTGGGCGTAATTTCATATGCATAAAATAACCCGAGGTGGGTTAAAATGCCGTTAAAATCGATATTTCTTTGTGAATAGAATAATTTTTGTCAAAGGGCGTCAATTTCTTTTCGATAAGTGCTAGGTGGTACCTCTCTAATTTCTAGAGAAATGCAGTGATATTTATGCATCAACATGAAAACGAGTCTGCATTGTGGGTGTTTAAAATGCGTTACAGAACGCTTATTCTAGTCTAATAGCGACTAAGCACCCAACACAAGGAAATGGAATAGAATTTCATTCCTTAAATAACAATGAGCAGCAGGAAACCCCTCTTATTTATTATTGTCTTCTTTTACTATTCCTTCTGCCACTGTCTTTTTACTCAGTAGTCCGTCAAACGCAGGGAGGTATCATCATCTCGTTTATACATTACAGCGACATCAGTTCACAATGGCTCCCGACACGTGGAGCATCGTAATCATTATCTATATATAAAAAAACACGTATATATATATATATATATATATATATATATATATATATGTGTTGGTGCTATCCGATTAGGAAGCTTTTTTCTTACATTTCTGATTTGAGTCAGAAAGCACATCCCACCTAGGTATTGAATATTTTATAATTCAACATCTTAATTGAAATGGAGTAGCTAGACATTTACAAAAGAAACTTAACCTCGTCTTGTACAAGACCAAAAATATTTGGCACCCAGTGAGAATCGAACTCACTAGTAAAAGAATGATCAGCTACTCCTCGTTATGTGCTGAAATAATTATTTACTAAGATTAGCTTGGTTTTGGCACAAGGCCAGAAGTATGGGGGGTCAGTGATAATCAAACTCACTCGTAATAGGTTTTTTGGCTTCGCTTGCTTAATCATCATATGACTATAAAGATTAAGCGAATATCATGTTTGGCACAAGGCTACCAGTATGAGTACCTCGTGATAAGTAAGTAAAGTCGACGGGGCTGCCTGAAGTCGGTATCAGACAGTCAGCGAGGGAGTCTATACCCTTTTCAATAGCACTAGACCAAGGAGATTGTTTTAGCATCTGAGGTGGAGCGCCACACCTACCATCAGCACCTTACTTTACCGCACAGATCCCTGTGCTACTCATACGCTGAGTTGGCGGGGACCGGTATCGAACTAGGAACCTTGTGGTTTCTAGCCGAACGCTCTACCGACTGAGCTAACCCGAAACAACTCACTAAATAAATAGTAGTCACTTACTGAGCTTAGCTTAGTTTGATACAAGGTTAGAATTACGATGCACTCGGAGATAATCAAAATCATTAGTAAAAGCTTGTTAACCATTACAGGACGCTGACCGTCTAGAAAAAGAATTACAAATATGCCTACTTAGTAATAAATAACTACTGAATAGTAGTCACTTGGTTTAGTTTTCACCAAACCAGAATTATGTTACACCTCGAAAGAACTGAACTTTCAATAGTCTCCTAATCTAGCTCGCTAATTATTCCTCCTCATGATGTGCCGAATAACTACTAAAAATAAGCTTACTTGTGGTACAAGGCCAGAAGTAAACGGCTCTCAGTGAGAATCAAACTCACTCGTAATAGGTTTGTTAGCGTTGCTTGCTAACCATCATATGACTATAACAATTAAGTGAGGCTTATGTTTGGCACATGTAACCAGTGTGAGTACCTCGTGGAAATATCTCACTATTAAGCTGTAGTCACTTACTAAGTTTGTGAGTTTGGCACAAGGCCAGAATTATGGTGCACCGAGTGAGAAATGAGCTCACAAGAAATAGTTTCGCTAACTACTTGAAAAGTAATGCTATCTTAGATGTGGTACAAGGACATGAAATTGAGCATCTAGTGAGAGTAGAACTCACTACACAGTATGTATCCAACAACTGCTCCGCACGAGCAGAATGCGACACAAGGTCAATTCTAAGGGTGATTTAATCGGTTTTAATTCAGAGATTTCCCTCTTTTAGACCAGTTGCTATACCAATTAAGGAGCCTAGTCTATCTTATTTGTGACCCATAGCTGGAGGGAGAATAGTTGAATGCACACTTTTCCACAGTGTCTTAGCGCTATAGGAAATGAAAACAGCTATTTTTAAAGCAAAATTGAATGAAGTCTAAAATAAAACAAATGAAAAAAAATCGAAAACAAAAAAATTATAAAATACGAAACTAAAATACAAGATATGATTTTAATTACTTTTAGTTTTATATATATATATATTATATATATTATATATATATATATATATATATATATCAACACCTCCTCACGAGCAGGATGTGACACAAGGTCAATTTCATAAGCGCAGTTAAACAGGTTTGAATTCAGAGTTTTCCTTCTCCTAGACTGGTTACCTAGCCATGGTTAAAGAGCCAGTCTGCCCTGCTATTAGCCCATAGCTGGAGGGAGAGCAGGATTCATATCTTTCCCGAGTGTATTAGCGCTAAGTGAAATGCAATTACCGTGTCCAGGATTTAAACTCAGAGTCTATTTCCCATGACTTTAACCATTACACACACGCTTCCTCTTCAGGTGTTATATTGGACAACCATGCACATTGATATATATATATATATATATATATATATATATATATATAAAATGGGCTCTCTCGTCGATTTTCGACACATGAGTGTTTCCAGTGACAACCAACACAGTGATTTGTTTATAGGGTGAAGGCTTGTGTAGGACCATTCTACACTTTTTGGCACAGTAGATGGAAAAATTGTGCATCAAGGAATGCCACGAACCCAATCAACGAACTGACCTCAGGAATTTTGAATTCAGAATTATCCCTCTCCTAGACTGGTTACCTACCCAAGGTTAAAGGCCAGTGCCCCCACATATATATATATATATATATATATATATATATAATAATATATATTATATATATCATTGTACATGGTCGCCACTATAACACCTGAAGAGGTAGTAGTAAACCAACATACAGTATTATTAGGTGAGTACTCAATATCTGTGATAGAGCGTTAATAAATAAATAAATTAATAAATACCTTAGTATGTATTTATTTGCATGCAAACAAGTCTGCTGCCATTGGTTTCATGCTATGCAAGCTTAATTGTTTAAGTGGAGCAATCGTCGGGTAGCGAAACATTCTTGAATTACTCTGCTTAAACAATAAAGTTTGCATAGCATGAGACCAATGGTAGCAAACTTATTCCCATGCATATATATATATATATATATATATATATATATATATATATATACCAACCACTCGGCACGAGCAGGACACACAAGGTCAATTTTCTTAAGCGTAGTTTAACAGGTTTGAATTAAGTTTTCCTTCAACCAGTCTGGATACCTAATCAAGGTTAAAGAGTCCAGTCTGCCCTACTATTTACTTATAGTTGGAGTGAGAGTATTTGATACATATATTTCCCAAGGGTATTAGCGCATTGTGAAATCCAAACAGGATTTGAACTCATGTCACCGTGTCCATTTCCTATGATGATAACAATTACACCACGAGCATGGATGCGAATAAATGAAAAAAATAATGGCACCCCTTTTGCGATTTCGTTTCGTGGGAACATTTTTTCCATTTACACCGTCAAAATCCGGTTAATTGTTTACAGACGATTTTTAGATTTAAAAAAAATCATAAAACTAAACCCTAACCCCTAACCCTAGCCCCTAACCATAACCCCTAACCCTAGCCCCTAACAAAGAACCGGATTTTTACGGTGTAAATGAGAAAAGTGTCCCCACGAGTCGAGATCGCGGAAAGGGTGCCTTAAGGTCATATGGTCCGGAAAGACGAGTTGATAAAATTTAACATCTCATGCGGTAGGCAATGTATGCTTGGTATAACACTTCGGGCGGAAAACACGAGTTGCCGAGGTCACCAGACTCGATCAGCCATCGAAGTGATGGCGGGGGATGACCAGACGATATCATCTACACAAGGCGGAAGTGGGGGCTGGATGTTCTGTGAATAGAAGAATGGGATACTCAGTGAGAATCCAACTCAGTAAAACTGATCTGTAAGTCTATCTCGCTAACTATTATATCATGCTGAATCATTTAATCAAAGAAGGAGAAAAAACATTATTTAAAATCAAAAAAGAAGTGTCACATACGAATTATGGGAAGATAACATTTTATTCTATTCCAGTAATTTAAAAACATGAATTTAAACATCTGTGCAGCCTAACAATGCTTTCTCTCTCTATCTCTCTCTGTCCTCCTCCTCCTCTCTCTCTCTCTCTCTCTTTCATTCTCTCTCCCCCTCATTGCAGTCTCGGAAGACTATATAGTTCTTGTGCCTCTGAAGTTACAGTGTTTGCTGTGACTGTGGAGTCCAATGTTCGTAAAACATTCTCGACCAAAGATGTCGTATGTGAGGACTGTCCCTGAAGATGTTGATGTGCCGGCGCTTTGTTGGCGCCGCTTTCTTCTGGACCTCTTGGCTTCATGGTGTTGCGCCAGGGTGGCTTCAGATATGAACAGTCCGCTACGGAGAGTCTGCCACCACCGAGGGCGGTCCTGAGCCAAATTTTCCCAGCTGGAAGGGGTAATGCCAGAGCACCTGAGATCATTATTGCAGAACACACACACATACACAAATAATCCAATAATCTTTTGTTTAAAGACTCAAATTACACAAAGGGGTTTACTGCAGGTACATTTAAACTTAGAGTAGATATTGAAATGTAGTTCCTTTAATGAATACAATACGACACATTTCGCTATTTACCATCTCCTTTGGTGGCTGGGGTACGAGGAGACAAGTGTTCGCTTGAACAGAGAATCGGAAACGATTCAAAGATACGTGAAGAGCCGGTTCCAAGTAGAACGATTAGCTAACCGGTACGTTGTATCCGTTACTTTCACGGCCTCAGAAAACTGAATAGGGGTCTAATGCTTGAGATGAGTTTTTTTTTCTGTTTCTTGTCCTCCTCTTCGTACGACTAAGCATACATAACAGTCGTCGGTGACTACATTACAAAAAAAAAAAAAAGAAAGATCATAGTCTTCAACTTGACTAGAATATCGACCACAAACTCTAGAGCAGTGGTTCCTAAACTTTTTCAGGCTAGCGTATCCATGGCTTTCCAGTGATTTCCTAGCCCCCCCCCCTTCACACACGCATGCGAACATACTATGAAAATGGAATGACAAGTATTTTAAGGATAGAAAATCCGAAACACGTGTTGCACCTATCATACCGAAGATGTTTTGTTGTATTCATTCTTGTTGGGTATTCAATCTTTTAACACATTTTTTAAAACTCAATTTACCAAATACTCGCCAGATTGCGTATTGGACACACCCACATTACCCATTCATACCTGTTAAAAGGGGGGGGGATGCCCCAGTGTCCCCAACATGCAAAGTACAACTTACAACCAAGCATATCCTTCTAAATTGTAACAGTCTTAAACATATCCGCGCAAATTACTATCAAGCAGGAAACCTGAAAGACATCTTTAAGAATACAAACCCAGAAAACATTTTAAATTTTATAAAAAAAAGCAACCTTTTCAACAAAATATAACAGAACATAACCAATTATCTCCATAGAACCACTACTTTAAAGTCTGAAATCCAAAATAACCTTTTTGGCATTAAATGACCCACAGAGGTTGATATGCCGTTAAACAAAACTCAAACTCAAACCCTCCACACAAGTAGGATCTGACACAAGGTCAATATCATAAGCGGAGTTTGACATGTTTGAATTCAATTTTTCTTCTAGACAGGTTGTTATACCAAGGTTAAAAAGCACACTCTGCCCTAGGTTTTTCCATAGCCTGAGGGAGAATAGTTGGATTGGTACCTTTCCCAAATGTATTAGTGATATGTGAAATGTAAACAGCCGCGACCAGTATTTGAACTCGACTCAACATGTTCATTTCCCACAACGGAAACCATTACACCATGCGCTTCCAACCTTTCCACACCTTTCATAGGTGAAAGCACATATGAAACACCTCATTTGATATATGAAATAGGCCCATCATATTTAAATGCCTTCCACATCTTCAAATCTTACCATTGATACAGACATACAAACAGACATACTTAATCTTTTTTCATAACACAGGTGTCGTGGATGACTTAGTAGAGCTCTATAGGGGTGATTTAAATTATATTTCACTGCCAGCATAAAGCAATGATCGACTGTTTACAGACAGGATCTCTCTGGTGATCGTAAAATATATAAACAAATGTATGTATTTAATAGTTTAAACACCGCCCCCTTTGCGGCAGCTGTCAAATGGTTAACGAATCGGCAGACGAAAAGTCAGTCGAGTTTCGCTCCTGGCCCAGAGGTAGTTGCTGTGTCTAGCCACAATAAAGGGACGTGAAACGTCGAAACACGGTGACTGTGGATGACTATATATATATATATATTATTAGTGTTATTATTATTATTGTCATTATTATAATTTTATAGTAATTATAGGCATTTTAGAAAGTTGGTGCTATTATCAAAGTTTATTTTGTTTAGTTTTGGATTTTTGTGTCTAATATGAAGTGCTTCTAAGATTTTTAGTCGCTGTTTACATGATTGTGTTTCTATAATGGTAGTGTTATCATTAAGTATTTCCCGGAATTTATTATTGGGACAAGAGTGTGTTTTTAGATGTTGGGCTATTGAGCTATTGTCTGTAGGTGCATTGTAAGCCGTCTGGAAAGGGTAGTTGTGGTTATATATTTTTATTGGAGATACATTCTCCTAATTTTTTTAAATTGTTTTTTCATCAAATTTTTATAAATGTATTGGGAACTTTGTATTTGTTTTTTCTCAATAACTTTGGATTTGTGCGTATATAATATATATAATATATATAATATATATATATATATATATATATATATATACTTGATATGTGGTAGTTTTCCTCAGAAAAATAGAAGTCATTACTTTTTGAGCTTTCTTTGTATTTTCTCCGACTTAACCTTCAGCTGTAATAATCTAATTTTGTAAATAGAATTTTAAAAAATAAAAGAAATGTAAATTAACACTATTAATAGAATTTTCGTTGAAATTGACATTGAATTTAGCAGAAGGCAATCGAGAAAAAAATAATGGAAAGGACATGACGAATTAATCGAAAAAGACAACAACTGAATTATTGAAAGCAGATTTGTTAAATATATTGGTTTATAATGAATTTCAGAGAAAATAAATACGTGGACTGAAGAAAGAAAGAAAAAAAAAATACAAATAATAAAAAAAAATACAAAAAAAAAATATTTGCATTGTCAAAAAAAAAAAATGCAGTAAAAATGTTTATGGGTTTATAGCAAGTCGTTTTCAGGGTAGCCTAAAGTCGGTATCATCCAGTCAGCGAGGGTGTCTATCCCCTTTTCACTAGCGCTAGACCAAATAAATTATTTTAGCGTCTGAGGTGGAGTGCCACACCTACCATCAGCTCCTCACTTTACCGCACAGATACCTGTACTACTCATACGCTGAGTTGGCGAGGGCCGGTATCGAAACCAGAACCTTGCGGTTCCTAGTCGGACGCTCTACCGACTGAGTTAAACCGCCAAGTTTGCTAATTCGTAAAACTGTTTTCCAACTGAAATTCTATTATCTATAGCTTACCCAAACTATCCACACGAGTAGTGTATGACACAAGGTCAATATTTTTAAGTGGGGTTTAAACAGGCTTGAATTCAGAGTTCTTTTCCTAGAGCGATTGTCGTACCAAGGTTAAAGAGCCAAGTCTGTAATACCATTTACTCATAGATACGTAGATAATAATTAGATTCACACCTTTAACCAAGGGTTATGTGAAATGCAACCAGCCCCGTCCAGGATTTTAACTCGTTCACAACGACAACCATTACACCTCGGGTGCTTCCACGTACTCTTTTTAATGGAATGTTGAATAAAATAAAATGAATTAAACAAATAAAAAATCGAAAAGAAAACAAATCATAGAATACGAAAAGAAAATACAAGATGAGATCTTCATTACTTTTAGTTTATATATATATATATATATATATATATATATATATATATATATATATGTGTGTGTGTGTGTGTGTGTGTATTTGGGCAGCATTCTTTCATTTATACATGTAGGATTAAACAAAAGACACATCTCCTGTTTAACAATTTTATTTTTAGTCTTTTCGAGTTTTCTGGCCAACTTTTTAATATTTGAGTGGAATTCTTGGATAAGTCCACCAAAGTTCAAGTCCCGAGTACTTTCGCACTTCTAAGACCATCATCAGGGTGATGTATTCCATTTTTTAAAATTATATTAATGTGGAAGCTGGAAGGAGAAGAATTGATGAGAAATGTGTTATAGGCATTTTAAAATGTGTGTACTGCATTGGAAATTAATTTTGTTTAAATCAATAATCAAATTAATATAATTTTAAAAAACTGGAATACATCACCCCTGATGATGGCACTTCGAAGTGCCGAAAGTACTCGGGACTTGAACTTTGGTGGACTTATCCACGAATTCCACCCAAATATTAAAAAGTTGGCCAGAAAACTCGAAAAGATCAAAAATAAAATTGTTAAACAGGAGATGTGTCTTTTGTTTAATTCTACACACACACACACACACATATATATATATATATATATATATATATGTGTGTGTGTGTGTGTGTGTGTGTGTGTGTGTGTGTGTGTATAGTAATATTGTCGGAGTGACCTAAAGTCGGTGTCTATCCCCTTTTCACTAACAAAGGAGATTGTTTTTTTTTGTCTGAGGTGGAGCGCCACACCTACCATCAGCCCCTACTTCACCGCAGATCCCTGTGCTACTCATAAGTTATATATATATATATATATATATATATATATATATATATATATATACCAACCACTTCGCACGAGCGGAAGACACAAGGTCAATTTCTTAAGCGGAGTTCAACAGGTTTGAATTCAGAGTTTTCCTTCAACCAGACTGGATGCCTAGCCGAGGCTTTGTGAAATCCTAGCAACTTTGTCCAGGATTTGAACTAGGGTGGACGAGTCCATTTACAACGACTTCAACTATTACACTACACACCTCCATATATATATGTATGGTGATCAAGTATTAATTAAACGTATTGGGGTCTGGTTGAAGGCGACAAGGCTAGGACATCCTATGAGGATCGAACACCCTTCACAGGTGTAATGCTTTGATAGATGGCTCGTTAAACATTGCCCTATGCCTGAGTACTCCCAAATGCCACTAAATGTAAATATAAATATTTCCGATATTCATATAAATATGAAATGCACACATGCCTACACATATAAGCACATGTATATCTTATAAATTATATACACAGGCATGCATATATTACAATATATATATATACATATAAATATATATATATATACATTCATATATATATATATAAATATACATTTATATATACACACAGACACGTATATATATATATATATATATATATATATATATATATATGTGTGTGTGTGTGTGTGTGTGTGTGTGTCTTTGACCAATATTGTGGTTGTTGTAGTCATAGAAGCTATTGGACTGTAGAAGATTTATTTTTCTCTGCCTCTTGCCGACGTTGCACGGACGAATAACCATAATTGAATCCGGCTACCGCCTGGTCAAGCGTCCAATGAACACCGTGACTCATTTGTCCGGACTACGAACCGACACCAGGCGAAGACCTGCCAAAGATTTGTAGCATTCAATGGAAAAAAAGTTTCCAAGATTCAAAATCTAAGATGAATATTGCAATTTCGACGAGAACTTTTTAGTCGCAAGGGTTAAGCGATTTCTGTCAATTGATAGTCAAAACGTATAATATTCTCCGATATCTTTCAATTTTATCATTTTTTTATCATCTTTATATATATATGGCAAAGAAAAAGGCTTAAAATCGGTCATTTTGCGGTTATAGATCTATTTTTACCCACATGTATCTGTGTATACCTATGTCATCAGACCGCCAACTTACCCATCGACGGATATATATATATATATATATTTGTGCTTAACTTTTAGCCGCTCATGGTGGCACTCCCACCACTTCTAAGCATTGTACAAACATTTATAGTTTATACCAATTGAACAGAAGGACTAATAATATAATGAATTTTGTGGTGAAATATTCCATCATACAGGTAAAATTTTCATAGAAAATTTGGTACAACCATGGGTGGAATTTGGTCGGCAAAGATAATATATATATATATATATATATATATATATATATATATGGTTGGCATCCTTCCGTCTACGAAAGACGATGGAGTAGTGTCAAGGTTTTTGTTAACTTGAACTACATAGCCTGAGCGGTTTCATATGGAGGATGAGCTGTGCAGCAAATCTCCCCTCTCCACACTGTCGCTGTGATCCAAAGGAAAGGTAAGGGACCACTGCAGGTTGGCAACGGTATTGTCGCAGGAGTTAATGGGTTGCACTGGATTTCAGCATCACACCACCTTAGGGACTCCAGCTCCTGATTTGTTTTCGGGGTTTACTCCCTAGCCTT
>CM042145.1:81535646-81545646 GCA_023376005.1 Doryteuthis pealeii
AATGAAGGAGGAAAAAATTGTTTTGACTAAAGAGAAGTTGATTTGAATTCAGAGTTTTTCTTCTCCTAGACCGGTTGCTATACCAAGGTTAAAGGGCCCAGTCTGTCATACTATTTACACATAGTTGAAATAAGAATAGTTCGAATGGTATTAGAGCTTTGTGAAATGCAAACAGCCACGTCCAGGATTTGATCGGAAAAAACATAGTGTCATGTAATTTGACCAATCGAAATGAGTCGATCACGTGGGATTTGAATAAACAGTGTGTGTTGGAAAATTACAGGAAAAAATCAAGTGAGTCATCCATTCTGACGTTTCCATATGGAGGATGAGCTGTTGCCCAAGCAGCAAATCCCCCACTCCACACTGTCGCTGTGATCCAAAGAAAAGGTAAGGAACCAATGCAGTTTGGCAATGGTACTGTCGCAGGAGTTGCTAGGTAGCACTGGATTTCAGCATCACACCACTTTAGGGACTCCGGCTCCTGAGTTGTTTTCGGGGTTTTCTCCCCAAGCCTTTCTTTGAAAGACAGCATAGTTTTTGTGTCGGACTTTTCCTTGACTTAGATGGGTTGCCAACCAAGGCTAAGGAACCCCTTCTAACCCATTTGGGGAATTATGTGCGTTGTAAGTACCCCAATCCTACTACTGTCGGTGTTTCTAAAAAATGAAATGAGATTAGGAATAAGGTATACTTTGCACTTATGTATCAAACAAGAAAAAACAAACTTGGACACAACACCATCGTCTCTCGTGGAGGGTAGAATGCCCATAACAACAAGCCATTCTAGCTAATAATTTGTTGGTGTCTTAGAATTTACGTTAAGTTCAGTATTCTTTAATTATTAGAAGCGTGTTTAGTTACGTGTGTCGCGAAATGAAGCACAAGACTAAATTCAGTATCCAAGTTCAAGACAATCTAATAGAGACATTTCATGATTTATGAAGATTGAATGAGTCCCCAGGAAATCTGATGGGTTCCAACTAAAGTCCCTTAACTGTAGAGCAGAGCTTTTCAACCTTTTTCATCTAACGGCACAGTGAGCTGGGCAATAAATTGATCGAGGTACACCATCAGTATATAAACATATAATTATTTTATTATTCAAATTTTAAAAGAAAAGGAATAGTGAAAATGTGCTACAAGTGTAAAAGAAAACAATGTAATATTATTTCGAAAGGTATATTTTTGATCATGGCAAATAATAGATATTAAAATATTAAATCAAAACAAAAGAACATTAAAGTAACAGAATAAAAATATAAGAGGATAATCAACCGCCTCAACACTCACGGCACATCCACGGAAGCTTCACAGTACACTAGTGTGCCGCGGTACACCGGTAGAAAAACTCTGCAGTAGGGATTTTACAAATTGTATATTTACAACTAAAGCAATCAAAACCCTATTTTGTACCCGATACAGTGTAATTGGTTTCCAAGAAAATATTGAGATGTATTTACATTTAGTTGGAAATGGTGGGAAAAAAAAACACACACTAGGATGCATGGATACGATTTTTTTGCATCTTTTTAAATTTTCATGCGTCAGTGACGCAGGACACGTACCTACCAGCATCTCTGTATCTGGCATAATCTTTGAGTGGCACAATGATTATTTTGTGTTGTCGACGATGCAGATATTTTACCCAATCCGTTCACCAGGGGTAGGATGTGACACAAGGTCGCAAACATGGGGCATCCTGCAAGGATCGAAGTCGATATTCAGTAGTAATGGATCTGCGAGACTAGCTTGCTAACAAATTCTAGCTTGACTAGCTTGTTGAAAATTCCCAGAAATGGAGACTCCGCTATCCTTAGACATAATTAATCATCTTCTCAATTACCCTATCCCCTGTCCCTCACACTTACAATCACCTCACTTCATCCAAATACATTGCCCCGCCCCCTGCCTACCATCCCAAGCCAATAGATATTTCAACCCCGAAATCCCAGAAAAAAATTCAGTAATAACCATGTTTTTACTCTGTCTGATGGTGTTGCATTTTGCAGTTGAAGTAAATTATTACATAAAGCAAATTATTTTTTTTCCTTCATTCATTCACTATATTGCTCTTGACGCAATTTTTGTTCTTTCCCACCCATGAGCTTCGGCTTGTGGGTGGGCCCACGTTAAAACGAGGCCTTGTGCCCAGCTCATACAAGTGGGGTATGAGGCAAATACCCATTCACTCTATTGCTCTTTCCGTCCACATACTGGTATTAGGCACATTGATCTCTCACTACGTTTAACCTGTAACATTACTGTTGAACCCCCACATGGAATGATCCTCATTACCATACACACACACACACACACACACACACACACACACACATATATTATATATATATATATATATATATATATATATATATATATTACATGAGATATAATCTTAGAATTAAAAAAGAAATAACGGTTCGTTCTTTTATTTATTTTACTTTTGAAAAGTATGATTTATTTTAAAATTTTTGGTTTGTGATTCGATTTGCAATACTACTCCATGTTGCCGATTCGTGAGAAAGTCTGGGTCGATAACAGCACTATCATAGCCGAGAATAATTTGAAATAAATATCAACAACAAAAAATCGCTTATTAGAAATAAAAAGGTTATTAAAGAATAAGACTGAAATCCATCTTAAAACAATTATTCATTTTCAATCTCAATTATTTCTAATGACGTGTTTTTCTTTTTCTTTTCTTTTGTTTTTTAATTAAGAGATGATTTTGTTGATTAGCTTTCATTAATATTCTTGGTTGCGATAATGTTATCATCAATAATTTAATAAGGGAATTTTTAAGCAAATTATGCAAATTATTTAACCCCATATAGAAAAATCGCTACCTTTGTCAAGTTTTATAAAAACAACTGTTTAGGGACAATTTTAGGTTCGATGTGTATGCATACCCAAATTTGGTAGCTCTACCTTAAAATGTTTTTGAATGCTTTATATATATATATATTGATAAATAAAAGTGATAAGATTTCATGATTTCTATGAATAATGAATTAAAAAATCTTTTATATTCTAATATATATATATATATATATATATATATATATATATATATATATATATATATATATATATATATATTTATATAAAGGAGAGATTTTGGTATGTACGTGTCAATGTATAACTCCAAAACGGGAGGTCACTCAGATTTAAAATCTTGCATACACATTGATATCGTTCTAACTAAGAAACACTCCAAATTTGGTTATTGATTTTTACTGATTAAGGGATATAATTAATAAATTGAACCAAAATCAAACGATTTTTCGAAATCTATAAAATAGCTGCAACTGCTGATATTCCAGCTACAATCAGCACGCACCCCCCACTCTGCTCCCTATTTCCGTATGCCCGCTCTATTTCTACTGCGTTGTTGAATGCTTATGTAAAAAAGAAAAATGAAAACCTTTTTATCAATATTTTTACGAAAACTTTCATATTTTCTAAAATAAAATATATCCATTTTTAATCAGCGAATCAAATTTGAATTACTATGCGAATTAGCAATTAGAAAAACTGAATTTAAAATTGTCTTAACGTACGAAAAAGCTTTTGAAAAGAACCCTTCAAGCGTTTAAAAAATGGGGATATAAATATACCCACATACTATTATTTTCATATTTCTTAGAATATAATATGGAAACTCAAAACGTTTTTGAAAAGAAGAATAACGACATTCAAACGCGAAATATAATATTTAATTGTCTTTGTTATTTTTGTTGCTCAAATAAATAAATAAATAAATTACAATGTTACATTTTATTTCTAACTCAAACAAGCAATTAAAAACTGAATTTAAAATTTACGTACGAAAAAGTTAGAATATTATTCTCAATGTTGTAAACAAAAAAATTGCAAATTATTAGCGCTTAAAAAGGGTGGGGGAATATTTAACACGATGAAACTTGAATAAAGGTTAATATTATCTTCAAAATTACGAAATTCACACAAACACTGTTTGTTTACTTATTTTAAATAAGTGATTGTGTGAATTTCGTAAGTTATTTACGAAATTCTTTTTTGTCAAACAGTAAAAGAATGATAAAGAAATATCTAAATAAATACATAAATATGGTTGTCGAAAGTTTTTTAGTAACACTTAGCTGGTAAAGAAGAACAGTTTTTTCGGTTATTCCTACGATAAACTCATTTTATGTCCGTGTTTTTGCAATAAATGTTTTATTTTCCTTGCACCCGTTATTTTACAATACTAAATATATTTTCTTTATATATTTTAATATTCACTTCAGCATGTATATTCATATTCTAAAAGTTTTTATTTTGTGAGAATGTTTAGTTTTAAAGTGGGGGCTCGTTTTACAATTTAGGCATAAATTGGATCCTCCTTTTATGACCGTATTTTTGTTTTTTCGTCAATGATGATTAAAATCTGATGTTTTTATTTTAGAGTACCAAAGCCAAAAAGAAAAGAAATATCAACAAAAGGTAATATTCAACTTTTTACTCGTAAATTCCTACCATAAAATTAGGCTTGGGCATTTTATGGTAGGAATTTACGAGTAAAAAGTTGAAGTGTAAAAACGAGCCCCCACTTTAAAACTAATCATTCTCACAAAATAAAAACTTTAAGAATATACACTCTGTCCCCATTACACAAACTTTCTGAGTTAGAAGAAGAAGTCATGCTGGATACTACTGGGGAAGCAAGGAGAGCTTATAAGTGATGTTCTCCTTTGCACACCTTCTCTTGGACACATCTGTGTAGACCGAACAGTTAGAGGAATGAGAACAATTTGCCCTGGCGGATTGAATATAGGATTCAGTTCGAAGTTTAGTGAAGACTCCCGATTACGACGTGAAGGCTCCCGAGTTTGACTAAAAACAACGGAAGAAATTCGGAGTGTTCATCGGCATAAACGTTGTGTTTATTATAATAGATATGAGGACAACAGTCCAAAAAATCCAAATAATACTAATTATCAATCCTCGTCTAAAAATTCAAATAAAACATTTGTTCTTTGGATATGTTTTTCTTTCTCTGCATATTGTTACAAACAACCTGTCCATGGTTTGTTCCTTTGCCAATATTTTCATCTGCATCTGCTCTTGACTTGTATCCTATAGTATTTTCTAAACACCTGGTCGGTGTCTCGTCTTGCTACTCTGTTACGAGAAACCTTGACAGGGAGGGATATTCTGTTCCCCTATAATAATGCAAAAAGTGACAGAAAAGTTATTGGCATGTAGTATATAGGATAACCCCCTATATTTTATAATCAATAAGAAAAAAAAACGTAAAAAAACGCGCCAAACATGACTCTTATATAAATTCAAAAAACTTGTACAATTTTGTACAAATAAGATTTAAAAAATAATTAAGCAACCTCTAGAATTCGATTGGATAAGGCAAATCACGAGTGGTGTTTACGCATACGTCCGCACTTTGGAAAATCGTAAATTATTACCGCCCAAAATAAAAATACCGAAATCGGAGCCGATTGCCACGTAGATAAACGGGTGTACAAATCAACAGTTTATTCAATCTTGTCCCCGCTATGAGAGAAGGTTTACGGCGTTACACAGCAGACGACTTTTGAAGAACAACAACTTTCGCGGCAGCCCAAATCAGACGCACGCAACTTAACTTCGAACGAACAACCAAGGCACATAGACGCTGAGACGCTGATAAAATCTAGTAACACGACGACTCGTCCAACAATTCGACCAGGCTACTGAAAACTATTTGAATCTGATACCTACCTAGTCATTTCAATCAACAAAATAGATATTCGTTTTCAGGTTATGAATACTCAAAACGTCCTTGATTTATCCAGTTTTCTATCGACCAACAACATCGGAATAAATTTCTTGTTTATTTTTAAAAGTATTACTTCTGTGATTGTTATTCCTCCATATTTTCTGCTTAAACTGTTCTGTCATTTATCGTCATTTTAAAATATTATTTGTAAAGTTGGAATACATTTTTATCGGCCTCTACAAGTATTAAACTTTACGTCACATTCCTACATTTAAATTTTTTTCAAATATGGCAACTCTTTGTTTATTTGGTTTGACGTGTCGCACAATTTAAACGTCATAAATGCCGTTGTTATACTACCAATCCAAAATGCAGAACGTATCTTTTTTGGTTATTTTGCCATTCTAACGATATGGATTTTATCTAAAAAAAAAAAAACGCGAGATACGAGATAGAGTATCTGTTATCATCTCTCACGTGATCAAAATAAAAAGAAAGAAATTTGAAATATCTAAATTAAAAAGAAAATATTTGTCTGAAATCTTTTAGATGAAGGTTGATATGTATTACTTTGATTTTTCGGGTTGTTTTCCTCATCTTTACCGTGATATATATATATATATATATATATATATATATATATATATATATGTGTGATCGTGGCGCTTCTCGTGGCGCTTCTCGAATTCATGATCCTTCAAAAACAATGACGTCATTATTTGAATAAGATCTTCGTAAATTCTTGACACCATTTTTGCTCAGCACACTATTTAAAATGATTTTTCTGAATCATTGCTATACTCGGACGGACAAGGTAAACCTGAAGAAGGCCGAAAGTTACAACGGCTGAAAAGTTGTGTTTTTATATATCACGGTAAAGATGAGGGCAGTAGTCCGAAAAATAAAAATGATAAAATATCTTATGCAAAACAAAAGCAACAAATCCTGAATTAACTGTAAAAATAAAATAAAAAGTATTACTTTTGGTTTGAATTTCGATACTGAGTCTTGTTTAGTTTATATTGTTTTGTTCTCGTTTCAAACATCTCGGTGATGTTCCTGCCAATATTCTTTCAGCTTCTTTGAGATTTTTTCTTGACATGGCTTCCTCTCTACATGGTGCTGGCTCCTTTGTTAGAAAAGTTAGCTTGACTTTCAGAAATAGATGATTCTTCTCTTAACATGGTGCTGCTTCTTTGTTTTCTAAAATATAAAAATCATTGAGGTGTCTACTCTTGAAATGGCCTCATCACTTGTTTGAAAAATCTAGATGCTGTTTTCTTGTTCCAGTCCAATGTTAGCATGCCTGATTTAAAAAAAAATCCCATACTGCATGGAATACTGAAAACAGACGCGTTTCATTGCTTCATTTTAATTTCTGACTTGGTGACTCTTTGTTCATTTACAATAAGGTGGCACTCGATTGAGACATCATATATCAATATCGGCATTGCAGTCTCGGAAGACGATATAGTTCTTGTGCCCATGATGTTACAACGCCTTCTGTGACTGTGAAGTCTAATGTTAAAAAAACCCGCCTCGACCAAAGAGGAATGTGAAGGCTGTCACTGAAGATGTTGATGTGTCAGTGTTTTGTTTCCACCGCTTTTTTCTTGACCTCTTGGCTTCATGGTGTTGCACCAGGGTGACTTCAGACATGAACAGTCAACTACGGAGAGTCTACCGCCACCGTGGGCGGTCATGAGCCAAATTTTCCCAGCTGTAAGGGGTAATGCAAAAGCACTTGAGATCATTCTTGCAGACATCCTTAAAACGCAGCTGGGGGTGACCAATATTTCTCTTGCCAGACGAAAACGCTGCATAGAGGATGTCCTTTGGAATTCATAAATGACGTCATATTTTCAGTTATCATAATGTTCTAAATATGATGTAGTTATACATTTACAAGAGATTATTTTGTTGGAGGTATTTTGGTGAAAGATGACAGACGAGATTATTTATGAGCACACATATATATATATATATATATATATATATATATATATATATATTAAACATTTTTGTTGAACTCAACGGAAAATTCTCGTCTGATGAGTTTTTTTTCTCAATACTTTCTAATTGTCTGGCTATCTTTATTAATATCCGGGTGCAATTGGTTGTTGTATTATTGGATCCAAACCTATCAGAGTTACTTCCCTTGAACTGGGAGAATCAGACGAGACAATAAAATGGCTACTTAACCCTTACACATTCGCTCTCGTGTTCCTCATTGTAATTCAGATAACATATCATGGTGGCAGCCGGGAAATAGGTAAACCCAACCAAAACAATAAGAAAAGCACCAAACAAGACAAACTCAAAGAAAGTTATGTCGCACGCATCCAGAGACGAATAGCTAAAAACAAAACAAAAAGACCAAAAGTGTGCAGTATAAAAGAAATTGTTCTCTGGAACAAGCAAGTAAGTGTTGTACTACATTTTAATAACACTGTTTTTTCACATATTTTTGTATTTGTTAAAAAAAAGTATTTTCGTCAAAATGACCAGCATTAGCGAACCATCAATGTGTTGGATTTCGGAAAATTTAGTGGAAGAATTCAGATTCTTCAAACAAAGATGCAATCTATATTTCTGTTAAAGGCATTCCAGTACACAGACAGTCGAGCATATACTGTTGTTTTCTGGGCAGAGAGCCTAAGAAGATTCAACTCTTGGATATTCACGGACGAAGCCGACGAAAATAATCCACAGATTATTTGCAGAAATTCGAAGAACGTTTCGATCCACAGTGAATTTTCACATACACCGACTAACTTTTCGTCAATATAAACAAAAAGATTTTGAAAAAATTGATGATTTTTAGCAAGGTGAAGGCTACAGGTGAAAAAGTGCAAGTTCCAAGATACGGAAACTAGATTATTGGAAACAATTTTCTACGGAACCAGGCACACGGGGTTTGAAGAAGATTCTCTTAGAAAAAGATGAGAATCTCTCTGGAAGAAGCACACATTATAGGTAGAGCTTACGAAGCTTCAATAGGCCACATGAAGCAAATGGCGGAAATCCACAGTGGAGAAAGCCAGGAAATCGACTCTGTTAAATACAGCAGTTGTAAGCGGTGCGGTAGCATGCAGTCCCACAAAAAGGAAAATTGTCCTGCATGGGGTTCGTTTTGTTCAGCCTGTGGACGGAAAAATCACTGGGCTAAATGCTGTGATAACAGACATGAAAATAAAGGAAGACACCCCCAGGCACAATTTAAAACAAAGGGACCCAAATTTAAACCTGGGCACAAGGAGACCCCCGGACGTCAGCAGTACAGACACCATTATAAAAAAAATAATGTGTACTCCGCAAATGCAAACCAAGATAATCAGGAGTTATATGACCAATTTGCACAAATGACTTTTGATTCTATCAAGCGGCAAGAAAAAAAAAGACACTAGAACTGAGGCCTTCGCAGAACTGACAATAAAGCTTCCCAACTTACCAGGCACCCACACACTAAAAGCCAAAGTTGACACAGGAGCTGAAGGAAATACCCTCCCATTACGTGTTTTCCACAAGATGTTTCCAAACAAAGTCAGCATTTCTGGACAGCCACTCCCTGGCGCAACACATAAGGAATCAACTGTACGGACTGCATATAATGGATCCAGCATCCCTCAACATGGTTCGATTACCATAGAATGTACCTATAAAAGGAGAGTGAAAATCACTCAAATTCTTTGTGGTAACATCTGAAGGACCTACTATACTAGGACTACCCTCCCTCAGAGACTTAGAACTGGTTACGATGCATTGTGCTTTCCAGGTAGAAAGTGACCACAAGCCCCTAGTGATGATCAACTTAAAAAACCTAATTGCAGCCCCACTTCGACCCCAACGAATGTTACTACGCCTACAAGGGTATGACATGGCTGTTGCTTACCACCCAGGAAAAGAAATGGCATTAGCAGATGGTTTTTCCAGACTTCCCAACAATAGAGCGAAAGAAGCAATCGACCTGGACATAAAAGTCGATTTTGTCCGATTTTCAGCTCAGAAGTTGACACAGATTCAACTGGCAACCAATGCTGACCCAACATTGTGCAAACTAAAGGAAATGATCCTGCACGGTTGGCCTGATACATTCAGGGAAATTGGAAAGAACATGCGACCATACTGGCCATACCGGGATGAGTTAGCAATAGAAAATGGATATTACTCAAGGTGAACGAATCATCATCCCAAAATCCTGCAAAAAGAGTACTTGCACAAGATCCATTATGGCCATCCGGGAATGGAAAAATGCAAGTT
>CM042145.1:81550646-81555646 GCA_023376005.1 Doryteuthis pealeii
AGATTTTGCATTTGTAGGTTGTCCCTGTAGATGATGATGTCCCGATGCTTTGTTGCCGTTGCTTTCTTATGGACCTCTTAGCTTCATGATGTTGTATCAGGGTGACTTCTGACATGTACAGGCCTCTATGGAGATTCTGCCGCCATATATATATGTGGATAGTTAGATAGATACAGATGTAGATAGATGTAAAACTAAACTGGCACAGGGTTGGATATGGGTAAAATGGTTCACAAGGAGTATGTCGGGAGTAACCTTCCAACAGGAGAAGACTGAATACTTCGAAAAAACAGCATGCGATATATATATATATATATATATGTTATATTTCTTGAAAATATTTTCTTCATATATATATATATATATATATATATATATTATTATTTATATTTCTGCTTGAAGGCAATTATAAATGCATGTATCGAATAAGATTCGATAATTATAGAAAATAATCTTGACAAGTAAATCCCGCAAAGGATGGCTCGCCATGTAGAACACCGTACAGACTGTTTCGACTTTATTAAGTCTCTTCAGCGATGTATACTAACGACTCCCTCCGACAGGAATCGAAACCGGGACTTCACAGGCATAGTCAGAGACCATATCCGTTCGGCCGCCGTACATAGCGAACAATCCCTGCGAAATTAACCTTGTCAATGATGATACTACTATTACACGCCCCTGCCATAGCAGGCAAGTGGACGTTTTTTATTTAGTAAACAAACCCGGCCGTTAGCTCTTCGGCGAAGTGAATAAGATTTTTGGATGTTTTTTCTTTTTTTTTTTTTTTTTATAGAAGCAAGTATATATATATAAGTGCACCAGAAACGAAACGAATCACAAAATAAATTCAAAATCGAGAATTCTGGTCGAAAGGTATTTACTGACGTACTGGAAATAACGAGAAGCTAGAAGGGAGGTAGAGGAAATTTCTTATACTGAAATGCAATGCATTTTGAGTGAGTGAATTAGAATAAAGGCCACCGCTTATCTGAAGAGGGTGGAACCCGTCATTTTGAGAACAGGTGTCAGTGAGAGAAGAAGGAAGCAGAGAGAAGAGAAAAGAAAGAACGAGAGAAGACAAAGGAGAGAAAGAGAAGAAAAAGCTGGAGGAAGAGAAATAAAAAGTGGAAGGAAACAAAAGGAGGGGAATACGACATGGAAAAGCAAAGAAGAGAGAAAAAAGATCTTGAAAATTTTAAATCAAAGTTTAAGTAAATTTAGAAAAAAAACGTTCATGTAAACACATCCCTGTGTCTATTGGACTGCTTTACTCCAGCTACCACTCCCTATCAGAAGGCAACGATTTCCATCAGGTGAGATGATATATGGAAGGAGGAGCTCTCAAAGTATTCTTGACTAATGAGAAGAGAGCCTTTATGGTTTGAATTCAGTTTTCTTTCTCCTAGACCAGTTGCCATACCAAGGTTAAAGAGCCCTACTATTTACCCATATCTGGAAGGAGAATATTTGGATTCGTATCATTCACGAGAGTATTAGCGCTATGCAAAATGCAAACAGCCTCGTCCATGATTTGAACTCGTCACGCCGTGTCCATTTTCTACGACGATAACCATTATGCCACGCACCTCCAACTATGTATTTGAACATTTTTAGGGTCAATTCACGTTGAAAGCACCAAGTTCCGCTTGATCACCGAAGTTATGCAGTGATGAGCCTGTTGAATACCTCGACGGGTAACCATTTAAGCAACAGCAGGTATTTTAAGCTGCCTGATAAAAAAGGGGATAGACTTCCACATTGTCTGACTGATACCGACTTTAGGCCACTACGGCGACTTTACTTTTACTTCAAGTATTCCTATATAATATTGTGAGAGGGGGGCAGGTGGCCATACAGTTACTTTTTTTGTGGGGTGCTGCTTCCACGACTTATTCAGGACCGTTCGCAGCATTCTTGTGCAGCTCCCATCTAGCTTATTCTCAAGGCGTTTCGTTAGGGTCCAGGTGGTACAGCCATACAGCAGTACCGACACAACTACAGCCTGGAAGAATCGTCTTTTTAGCTTGTCGGGGAGATCGGATTTCCATATGACTGATAATTTGTTGGTGGCCAACCATGCCTTTCCTATTCAAGTGTTAACATCACTTTCTGTGGATGAGCACAAACCATACGAGTAAGACGGACTAGACATGCAGGACACTGCTGGAGAAGCAAGGACGAGATCGTAAGAGACGTACTACTGTGGAAGCCAGCACATGGGCACGCCAATGTGGGCCGCCCAGCCAGGACCTACATTGACCAACTATGTTGGGATGCGGGCTGCTGCGTGGAGGAGCTCCTAGAGTCGATGAATCACAGGGAAGGTTGGCGAGAGATCTTCATGGATATCCGTGCAAATTGCGCGACATGATGATGACGATGATGATGATGATATAATATTAATAATTTGCAAGAAACTGTCAGTTACCGGGCAGTGTTGACTTCATGTCTTTGTAACCATAACTTATATATATATATATATATATATATGTGTGTGTGTGTGTTATATATATGTATATGTTCTGAAAAGTGATTATATATATATATATATATATATATATATATATATATTGTGTGTGTGAACATGCGTGTCTGAATGTGTATGTTTTTGTCTATCTATCGCACCCGCAATTCTTCTTGTCAAACTCAGTATCCGTCGTAATCGGGAGCCTTCTCGAAAGTTGCACACACCAGAAACAACAGCCCGTAAAATTTAAAACATACAAAATATCAAGCCTTCTGTCAAAACCCCAGACAAATAATTTTCGAATTGATATGACCCCTAAAAAAGAGCTTATATGACAATCATTTATGACATTACATTCTTTAAAACTTAAAAAAAAAAAAGAAAAAAAGAAAAGAAACAAATTAATCAGCTTTCGTTTGGATTATTTGCGCCGTTCCTAGAAAACAAAATCTTAAGTTTCATCAAATTCTCACAGCCGTTTCCTCAGGTTCCTTAAATGTTTTGGGTGACCTGCCTCAATCGCTGACCGAAATCTCCGAAACTTAATTGAAGAAAATTACTCAGCCGATGGCAAGAGAAATATAAGAATGCCTAAGAACAACCCATAGAGCTATCATGACCCTTGTTCGTGAACCGGGTAAAGTGTCAAAACTTGATTAATCGGTTCCACATGATGGACTGGATTCTCGGCTTAATCAAAGACACCATCTGTTCGTCATTATATGGACAGGACACGCTACAGAAATATTCAGAGAGAAAGGATAATCTTCTATGATGAAAAGTGCAGGCAACAGCGTGTGTTAATTACAATGATATCAGTTCTATTATTGCACGAAGACCTCAATTCTTTTTGTTATAGTAAACGAGCAGATTTTTATCCGGCGTTGCCCGCGATTTAAAAAGTAAAAAATAAATCTCTTATCTCTATTTATATCTTATTGTAATGGTGATTTTGTGTCTGTCTGTTTGTAACTGAAACTACGTACAATTCCTGAATTTATTTAGGTTATATTCTCAATGATTATTAAATAATTATTATTTAATAATAATTAGCGTCTTATTTAATAACAATTTCTATCAAGGTGTAGCTAAGATAGATTCGGCTCAAAACAGGCCATATTATTAAGTTATTTTGCTCGCATCCCACGTATGTAGGTATGACACAAGCTTTTTTAATGTGGGACCACTCGCGAGCCGAAGCTCATGGGGTGGTGGGTGCAAAAAATGCGTAGATCCCGTTGGCATTCTCCCTTAAGTAACGCCTAAGGCACTGGACAACAAACCCAGCCCTGCTCATTTAAATCAATGGGCAGGTATTGCCTGAGGGAATAGCCCCCTGAGATCAACGCTGTTAATTTAATCAACACACATAATGGACACTGCTGGAGAAGTAAGGAAAACACCCATAAGTGACGTTCCCCTGTCGACACCTGCACATTTTGGCCGACCAGCAATAATTTATATACAACAGCTTTGTACGGTACGAACCGTAATGAGTACTTGCCAGGAACGACGTCCGATAAGAACGAGTAGTGAGAGTTGTGGGAATCTGTGCTGTTAACACGACTTAATGATGCGGATGATGATTGCTTGTGTATTGTGTTATTATTCGTATATTATTATTAGGTATGTGAACAGGTTTACTATTTTCAGAGGCTATATCTGTACTACTGTATGGCTGGGCAACTTGATATTTTACGAAACGCTAGAAAAAAAAAGAAGCAAGATGGGAACTATAAAAGGATGCTGTGTGCTGTCTTGGACAAATCCTGGAGGCAGCACCCCACAAAAAGCAGATGTACTATCACTTGCCTTCTATTGCACAAACCATCGAAGTCAGATGAACAAGACATAATGGACACTGCTGGGGAAGTAAGTAGAAACTCATTAGTGACGTTCTCCTGTCGACACCAGCACTTTGTTGGCCGACCAGCAAAGTTTTATATACAACAACTTTGTACGGACACTGGATGCCGTAATGAATACTTGACAGGAGCGATGTCCAATAGGAACGAGTAGCGAGTTGTGGGAATCTGTGCTGCCAACACGACTTGATGATGCGGATGATGCTTGATTGTGTATTGTGTTATTATTCTTTGATATATTCTGAGATATTTTTCGCCCGTTGGAAGCACTATACTAACCCGGTCTTCGGACTCGGGGTCCGGTGGCTTCAGCCACTAGACTATTAGTGTTAAATTAACGGCGAGATCTCAGGGGGGCTATCTCCCAAGGCAACACCCGCCCATTTGATTTAAAGGGGCAGGGTTGGATTTATTGCCCAGTGTCTGAGGCGCCCCCTTGAGGGGGAATGCCGATGGTATCAACGCATTTTTTGCACCTACCATCCTATGAGTCTCGGTCCCACACTAAAATGTCCCTGTGTCACACCTGTATACGTGGGATACTTGGTAAATACTCCTTCACTGCATAACCAGACAAAAAGAATAAAGAAAAAGAAAAAAAAAAGAAAAGTTTTACTTTTGTATGACAACAAAAGGTCACACATTTTTTTAGTACGGGATCGAAC
>CM042145.1:81560646-81563144 GCA_023376005.1 Doryteuthis pealeii
TGTGAGAATACCTGTAGAATTCTATGCAAACGGCATAAAACAACTTCCAGAACGTTGGCAAAGATGTGTAGACCATAAGGAAGACTATTGCCAACATTTTAGAGACACTCACGAATGATATTTTGTTTATATTTCTCAATTTACATGTTGTCCTTATTGGTTAAATAAATACTATTTTGTATCGGACAAGACTTTCGTTCCAATCCTATAATACAAATTATCAAGCCTCATCTATAAAATTCAGAGAAATATTGAACATATTTTTTGTGATATATTATAGAGATTATTTGTCTGAATTTTTGAGATGGGGCTTGGTGGATATAATTTTCATCTTTTGGACTCCTGTCCCCATCTTTATCAGGGTATGTAAAAAAAACCCAAGGTTTCTGCCGCTGTATCCTCCGGCCTTCCTTTAAATGAGATCTTCAAAAGTTCTTGGATGTCTTGTTTGATCAACAGCCAAACTATTCAAAATGATTTCTCTGGTTAGGTCATTGCTATGTTCGAATCAAGAAGGAACACCTGAGGATACAGCGGCCGAAACGTTGTATTTTAACATGCCACTATAAACATGAGGACAAAAATCCGAAAATATATATATCATAGATAATATTATTATTATATTATATAATAAAAGTTGTTTAAGAAAAATTGATATTATATTATACAGATTGAAGGGCTTGCAAAAACATTGACATAATTATTTGAATGAAATCCTCGTAAGTTATTCAATGTCTTGTTTGCTTAACAGATAAACAATTCATAATAATTTCCAAAGTTGAATCATTGCATTGCTTGGACGGTACACCTGAAGAAGGGCGGAGGGTACAACGGCAGAAACTTTGGTTTCTATATATTACGATAAATATGTGGA
Organism: Doryteuthis pealeii; assembly: GCA_023376005.1. Taxonomy (NCBI): domain Eukaryota; kingdom Metazoa; phylum Mollusca; class Cephalopoda; order Myopsida; family Loliginidae; genus Doryteuthis; species Doryteuthis pealeii. The sequence goes on from CM042145.1 coordinate 81,561,521, forward strand.
CAACAGTTTGAAAAATCATTTAATATATTATACAAAATTCGACAGAAATATCTCCCACATTTTAAACTGTCACCTGTGTCACCTGGAAATAAACTTAGGCAGTTGGTAATGGTAGCTCTATCTATCTAATGCCTTACCATTCTTTGTATAATGACATACCAACCTTCGTGAGTTACTTAATGCCAAAGCTATCCTTGTAGAAGAACCGTAGCGACACTATTCAATCCATGGCTGAAGGGATAAGGGCTTTCATACCTTGTCCAAGGGTATTAGTCAGAAAGTAAATTTTGAAGCGCGACTGGAGTTCGAACTCGCTTACAACGACGTCACAGTCCAGCATGTTAGCGACTAAGCTACGAGAAACACTCCTCCATCATTGTTATTACCGCTTCTATAGTATATCTGGAGGATGAAGAGGATCGTACCTTTCCCAAGGGTATGTTCAAAAGGGAATGCAAAGTGCAACTGGAATATAAACTCGCTTACTACGATGTCACAGTCTAGCACGTTAGCCACTACACCACCAGGATTATCCCTCTGCCGTTGTTATTACCGCTTCTATAGTATATATAAGAGATGAGAAGGTTCATACCTTTCCCAAGGGTATTAGTTCAAAAGTTAACGTAAAACGCGACTGGCTCGAACTCGCTAACTACGATGTTACAGTCCAGAACGTTAGTCAACGACTCCACAGGAACTCGTCACCCTCAAATGAGTTGAGCATTGTATAAAAATCCTCGTTTTCTAAACGTTGCGAAAATGAGGATTTTTAGTGCATTTTAGTAGACGATCTTTAATGCTATTTCCTCAAACAATGGTACAAGTAAAAGATCTAATTTTTGGTATCAGTATTTAGTATACTAATATACAACTTTCGCATAGATGGACAATTTAATATTTTTTAAATGTGAAAAATCAACCTACCCTACTGTATACTAATACACAACTTTCGCATAGATGGACAATTTGATATTTTTAAAAAGTGAAAAATCAACCTACCCTACTGTATACTAACACACAACTTTCGCATAGATGGACAATTTGATATTTTAAAAAGTGAAAAAAACCTACCCTATTTTATAACTCAATTGAATCTGACATGCTGTAAAACTAACCAACCTGCTGTTATTAAAAAGATGTGGTCTAATATTTTTGGAACACTCTGTATTTATTGAGGAAATTCAACTGACGGCGATAGTCTCAGTTGGACGATTATGTTTTTTTGAGTTGTTAAGAATAGGAATGAAAATCAAATACTTTGAGTATAGAAACAAATCAATAGTTTCTGTCGTCTCCGGCAAATAACCCAATCGTATATCCAGAGGGAACAGATGAAATAGTCTGTAGAGATTCACAAATAGATTAGGGCTGTTTTCTACTGATTAATATTTATATTTCTGTTTCTGATTAAATTTGAAGGTCGTCTTTTTTGTTTCTGTATTTGTTTTATTAGAAAGCTAAATGGTTGTCAAGTTCCAAATCTGAGAAAGTTTTTGTCTGCCAAATCGTATAAACATACAAAGTAAATCTCGTAGAATTGTTTCGAAAGAATACAAGATGTAAAGAAAAAAATAAACATCTAAGTCGCTTGTCTGTAATGGTTATCAATCGAGGAAATGGACTC
>CM042145.1:81563154-81580654 GCA_023376005.1 Doryteuthis pealeii
TTTACCCAATTCGTTCACCAGGGGTAGGATGTGACACAAATGGTCGCAAATATGGGCATCCAGCAAGATCGAAGTCGATATTCAGGTAGTAATGGATCTGCGAGAGCTCGCTTTGCTAAAAATTCTAGCTTGACTAGACTTGTGAAAATCCAGAAACGGAGACTCCGGCTAAATCCTTTTAGGAAAAGAACCCAAATTTAATTTTAATCATCTCTCAATTACCATATCCCCTGTCCCTCACACTTACATCACCTACCACTTCATCCAAAACATGCCCCGCCTCAGCCTACCATCCAAGCCAGATGATATTTCAACTCCGAAATCGCAGAAAAAATTCCAGTATAACCATTGTTTTTGCTCTGTCTGATGCCGCGCATTTTTGACAGTTGAACATAAATTATTACATAATAGAAAACCTAATTTTGTTTCCTTCATTCATTCACTACTATGTCTTGACGCAATTTTTGTTCTTCCCACCCATGAGCTCGCGCTTGTGGTGGGCCACTTAAAACGAGTCCTTGTGCCAGCCAACAAGTGCGAGAGGCAAATACCCATTCACTATATTGCTCTCTGTCCATATACTGTATATCAAGAACATTGAAATCTCTTCACTACGTTAAACCTTAACATTACTGTTGAACCCCCACATGGGAATGATCCTCTATACCATACACACACACAAACACATCATACGAAAAAAAAACCAAACACAGCCAACACAAAACACCACCACAACACACACACACACACCACAACATAATTATATATATAATATATATATATATTATATATATATATATATATATATATAGTAATTACATTAGATATAATGCTTAGGAATTAAAAAGAATAACGTTCGTTCTTTATTATTTTACTTTTGAAAAAGTATTATTTATTTTAAAATTTTGTTTGTGATTCGATTTGCAATACATACTCCATGTGCCGATTCGTGAGAAGTCTGGTCGATATACAGCACTATCATAGCCGAGAATAATTGTGAAATAAATACAACAGACAAAAAATCGCCTTATAAACCTAACAACGGTTATATAAAGAATAAGATGAAATCCACTATAAACAATTATTCATTTTCAATCTCAATATTTCTAATGACGTGTTTTTTCTTTTCTTTTCTTTGTTTTTAATTAAGAGATGATTTTGGTTGATTAGCTTTCATAAATTTTGTTGCGATAATGTTATCATCAATAATTTAATAAGGGAATTTTAAGCAAATTATGCAAATTAATTTAACCGCCATTATAGAAAAATTCGCTACCTTTGTCAAAGTTTATATAAAAAACAACTGTTAGGGACAATTTGAGTTCGATGTGCATGCATACCGCAAATTGGTAGCTCTACCTTAAAATGTTTGAAGCTGTATATACTATATATATATATCTGATAAATAAAATGATAATTCATGATTTCTATGAATAAATGAATTAAAAAATCTTTTATATCTAATATATATATATATATGATATATAGTATATATATATTATATATAGATATAAAGCCGAGAGATTTGTGGATAGTACGTGTAAGTGTATAACTTCAAAACGGAGGTCACTCAGATTTAAAATCTTGCACACATTGATAACTTCTAACTAAGAAACACTCCAAATTTGGTATTGCTTTTTACGATTAAGGATATAATAATAAATAACCAAAATCAAACGAATTTCGAAATCTATAAAATAGCTGCAACTGCTGATATTCAGGTACAACAGCACGCACCCCCACTTGCTCCCTTATTTCCGTATGCCAGCTCTATTTCTACTGCGTTGTTGAGATTCTTATGTAAAAAAGAACAATGAAAACCTTTTTATCATATTTTTACGAAAAACTTTCATATTTTCTAAAATAAAATATATCCATTTAATAATCAGCGAATCAATTTGAATTACTATGCCGAATTAGCCATTAGAAAAACTGAATTTAAAATTGTCTTAACGTACGAAAAAAGCTTTGGAAAAGAACCCTTCAAGCGTTAAAAAATGGGGATATAAATATACCACATACTACTATTTTCATATTCTTAGAATATAATATGGAAACTGCAAAACGTTTTGAAAAGCAGAAGATAACGACATTCAACGCGAAATAAATATTTAATTGTCTTGTTATTTTTGTGCTCAAATAAATAAATAAATAAATACAATGTTACATTTATGTTCTAACTCAACAAGCAATTAAAAACATGAATTTAAATTACGTACGAAAAAGAGAATATTATTCTCAATTTGTAAACAAAAAATTGCAAAATTATTAGCGCTTACAAAAGGTGGGAATATTTAACACGATGAAACTGAATAAAGTTAATAATTATCTGTCAAATTACGACAATTCACTCAAACACTGGTTGTTTACTTACATTTACAATAAGTGATGTGGGAATTTCGTAAGTTATATTACGGACATTCTTTTTGTCAAACAGTAAACGCTAATGATAAAGACAAATCTAAAATAAATACATAAATGCGTTTCGTAAAGTTTTTAGTACACTAGCTGGTAAAGAAGACAGTTTTTTTCGTTATTGCCTAACCTACTCATTTATGTCCGTTATTTTTGCTAATAAATGTTTTATTTTCCCTTGCACCGTTATTTTACAATACTAAATTATTCTTTATATATTTTGAAATTCATCAGTATGTATATTTCAATATTCTAAAAAGTTTTATTTTGGGAGAACGTTTAGTTTAAGTGGGGCTCGTTTACGAATTAGGCATAAAATTGGATCCTTCCTTTTTATACCGTATTTTTGTTTTTTCGTCAATGATGATTAAAATCTGATGTTTATTTTTAGAGTACCAAAGCAAAAAGAAAGACAATAATCAACAAAAGTAATATTCAACTTTTAGCTCGTAAATTCCTACCCATAAAATTAGCTTGGGCATTTTATGGTAGGAATTTTACCGAGTAAAAGTTGAAGTGTAAAAACGAGCCCCCACTTAAAACTAATCATTCTCACCAAAAATAAAAACTTTAGAAATATACACTCTGTCCCCATACACAAACTTCTGAAGGTAGATGAACAAGATCATGCTGTTTACTAATAGGTGAAGCAAGGAAGCTTTATAAGTGATAGTTCTCCGGTGCACACTTCTCTTGGACACATCTGTGTTAGACCGAACAGTTAGAGAATGAGAACAATTTGCCCTGGCCGATTGAATATAGTTCAGGTTCAAGTTTAGGTGAATGACTCCGATTACACGAGAAGGCTCCGAGTTTGACAAAAACAACGAGAATAATGTCGGAGTGTCTGCGGCCATAAAACGTTGTGTTTATTATAAATGATAGAGACAACAGTCCCAAAAAATCCAAAAATATACTAATTATCAATCCTCGTCTAAAAATTCAAGATAAGACATTGTTCTGTGATAATGTTTGTTCCTTGCTCTTGCATATTGTTACAACAACCTGTCGATGTTTGTTCTTGCCAATATTTTCATCTGGCCTCTCGCTCTTGATCGTATCTACTTGTATCCTATAGTTATTTCTAAACACCTGTCGGTCTCGTCTTGCTACTCTTGTTACGAGAAACCTTGACAGGGAGGGATATTTGCTGTCCCCTATAATAATGCAAAAAGTACAAGAAAGTTATTGGCATGTAGTTATATAAGGATAACCCCCATATTTTGATAAGTCAATAAGAAAAATAAAAACGTGTAAAAAAAAACGCGCCAAACATGACTCTTATAATAAGTATTCAAAAAACTTTGTACAATTTTGTACAAATAGAGATTTAAAAATAATAAGCAACTCTAGAATTTCGATTGGATAAGGCAAATCACATGTAGGTTGTTTTACGCATACGTCCGCACTTTGGAAAAATCGTAAATTATTACCGCCAAAAATAAAAATACCGAAATCGACCGAATTCCACGTAGAAAACGGAGGTGTACAAATCAAACAGTTTATTCAATCTTGTCCCCGCTATGATGAGAAGGTTTACGCGTACAACAGCAGAACGACTTTTTAAGACACAACTTTCGCGGCAACCCAAATCAGACGCCACGCAACTAACTTCGAACGAACAACCAAGGCACATAGACGCTGATACGCTTGATAAAATCTAGTAACAACGACGACTCGTCCAAACAATTCGACCAGGCACTGAAAACATATTTAATTTAGATACCTACCTAGTATTTCAATTCAAAAAATAATATTCTTTTCAGGTGAATACTCAAAAGTCCTTGATTTATTCCCAGTTTCTATCGACCTAACAAACATCGAATAAATTTTGGTTTATTTTTAAAACTAATTACTTCTGTGATTGTTATTCCTTCCATATTTTCTGCTAAACGTTCTGTCATTTTATCTCATTTTAAATATTTTGTAAAGTTGAATACATTTTTATCGGCCTCTACAAGTATTAAAGCTGTTAGTCAATTCTACATTTAAAATTTTTTTCAATATGCAATCTCTTTGTTTATTTGGTGATACTGTTCGGCCTCTGTAAACGTCATAAATGCCGTTGAGCTGTTTACTACCATCTCAAAATGCAGACGTATCTTTTTTGGTTATTTGCCATTCTAACGCCATATGGATTTTCATACTAAAAAAACAAAAAAAAACAGATAGACTATCTCGTTATCATTCGTCACGTGTCAATAATAAAAAGAAAGAAATTTGAAATATCTAAATATCAAAGAAATATTTTGTCTGAATTTTTTAGATGAAAGGTTGATATGTCATTACTTTATTTCGGGTGTTTCCCAGCTTACCGTGATATATATATATAATATAGTATATATATATATATATATATATATATATATATATATTATGATCGTGACGCTCTCGTGGCGCTTCTCGAATTCATGATCCTTCAAAAACAATACGTCATTATTTGAATGACATCTTCGTAAATCTTAACATCGATTTTGTTCAACACACATTTAAAATGATTTCCCAGTCTGAATCATTGCTATACTCGGGACGACAAGGTACACACTGAGAAGGGTAGAAGTTACTAAGGTTCAGAAAAGTTGTTTTAATTATATATTCACGAGGAGCGGTAGTCCGAAAAATAAAATGATAATATCTTATGCAAACAAATAGCCAACAAATCTGTGAATTAACTGTAAAATAAATAAAAGTAATTACTTTTTTGGTTTTGAATTTCGATACTGAGTCTTGTTAGTTTATATTGTTTTTCTCGTTTTCAAACGATCTGCGAGTTGATGTTCCTTTGCCAATGTTCGTCAGCTTCTTGAGATTTCCTTTCTTGACCTGGTTCCTCTCTACATGGTTGCTCCTTTGTTAGAAAAGTCTAGCTTGACTTTCAGAAATAGAGGTTCTCCTTAACATGGTGAAGCTTCTTTGTTTTCTATACATATAAAAATCATTGATGTGTCTACTCTTGAAGTGGCCTTCATCAGCTTGTTGAAAAAATCTAGATGCGTTTTTCTTGTCAGTCAATGTAGTCCGACTTTTAAAATATCTCATTCACTGGCATGGAATACTGAAAACGACGCGTTTCATTGGTCTCATTAAATTCTACTTGGCTGACTCTTTGTTCATTTACAATAACGTGGCGACTCGATGAGACAGTAATAATCTAATATCGGCATTGCAGTCCGGGAAGACAATATAGTTCTTGGCCCATGATGTTACACAGGGGCGCCTTCTGTGACTGTGAATGTCTAAATGTAAAAAAAAACGCCTCGACCACAGAGGAATGACGGCTGTCACTGAAAGATGTTTTGTGTGGCAGTGTTTTGTTGCCACCGCTTTTTTCATGACCTCTGTGCTTCATGTGACTCTCAGACATGAAACAGCAACTACGGGAGTTACTAGCCGCCACCGATGGCGTCATGAGCCAAATTTTCCCAGCTATAAGGGGTAATGCAAAAGCACGTTAATCATTCTTGCAGACATCCTTGAAAAGCACTGGGGTGACCATATTTCTCTTTGCCAAACGCAAAACGCTGCATAGAGATGTCCTTTGAATTCATTAAGATGACTCTCATATATTTCAGTATCATATGTTCTAAATATGATGCATTATACATTAACAAGAGAATTATTTGCTGAGGTATTTTGGTGGAAAGCAAAGATGCAAAGAGTTACGAGGAGTAGTTATTATTACGTGTTGGTGGAATGGAAACTAACTTTGAAAGAAGCTAAAGAAAAGACATGACCAGTCTAATATATGTAGTTATACCATTACAAGAGATATTTTGTTGAGAGTTATTTGGTAAAGATGACAGACGAGATTTATTTCTGGCACACATATATATAGTAATAATATATATTATTATAATATATATATATATTATTAAACATTGTTTTGTTTTGAACTTGCGGAAAAATCCTTGTCTGATGAGGGTTTTTTTTCAATACTTCTAATGTCTGGCTATCTTTATAAATATCGGGGTGAATGGGTTGTGTATTATTGATCAAACCTATCAGAGTTACTCTTGAACTCAGGAAATCAGACGAGACATTAAATGGCTACTTAACCTTACACCTATTCGCTCCTGTGTTCCTCATTGTAATCAGATAACATATCATAGTGGCAGCCGGGATATAGGTAAAGCCCAACCAAAACAATAAGAAAAGACACCAACAAGCAAAACTCAAAGAAAGTTATGTCAACTTGTGGACAGAAAACCCTTTTTGAGAACGTATTAAAAAATTAATCCATCGCTCGCACGCATCCGAGATGACATAGCTAAAAACAAAAAAAAAAGACAAAAAAGTGTGCAATATAAAAGAATATTGATCTCTGAACAAGCAAGTAAGTTGTACTACATTTTAATACACTGTTTTTCACATATTTTTGTATTTGTTAAAAAAAAAGTATTTTCGTCAAAATGACCAGCAAGCGAAACCATCCTATTATTGTTGGAGTTTCGGAAAATTTAGGAAAGAATGTCAGACTCTCAAACAAAGATGCAATCTATATTTCTGTTAAAGCGCATTCCATACATAGACAGGTCGAGCATATACTTTGTTTTCTGGGCAGGAGGCTAAGAAGATTCAACTCTTGGGATTTCACGACGAAGCCGACAAAATAAATTCCCACAAAAAAGAAGATATTTGGGCAGAAAATTCGAAGAACCGTCACGATCCACAGGGTGACATTTTCACATACACCGGACTAACTTTCGTCAATGATAAACAAAGAGTGTTTTAAAAATTGATGATTTTTTAGCAAGTGAGGCTCACAGGTGAAAAAGTAAAAAGTTCCAAGATACGCGAACTAGATTATTGAACAAATTTCTACGGAACCAGGCAAACGGGTTTGAAGAAGATCTCTTTAGAAAAAGATGAGAATTAGTCTCTGGATAGCACACATTATAAGGTAGACGCTTACGAACGCTTCAATTAGCCACATGAAGAAGCAAAGGCGGAAATCCACAGTTGGAATAGCCAGGAAATCGACTCTGTTAATACACAGTTGTAAGCGGTGCGTAGACATGCAGTCCCACAAAAGGAAAATTGTCCTGCATGGTTCGTTTTTGTCAGCCTGTAGACGAAAAATCACTGGGCTTAAATGCTGTGATGAAACATAGACATGAAATAAAAAGGAGACACCCCCAGCACAATTTAAAACAAAGGACCCAAATTTAACAACGCTGGGACGGGCCGGACGTCAGCAGTACAGACAGCCATTATAAAAAAAAATAGATGTGTTGCCGTAAATGCAAACCAAGATACGATCAGGAGTTAATACGGCCAATTTGCACAAAATGACTTTTGATTTTATCAACGACAAGAAAAAAAAAAGACACTAAACTGAGGCATCGCAGAACTGACAATAAAGCTTCCCAACTACCAGCACCCACAAAACTAAAAGCCAAAGTTACCACGGAGCTGAAGGAAATACCTCCCATTACGTGTTTTCCGCAAAGATGTTCCCAAACAAGTCAGCATGTCTGGACACCACTCGCTGGCGCAACACATAAAGAATCAAGACAAAGTGACTGCACATAATGGATCCAGCATACCTCCAGACATTGTCGATTACATAGAATGTTACTTACAAAGGAGATGGAAATCACTCAAATTTCTTTGTGGGTAATCATCTGAAGGATCCTACTATAAACTAGACACCTACACTCAGAAAACTAAACTGGTTACGCATGCGATTTGGCTTTCCAGGTAGAAAGTGACACAAGCCCCTAGAGATGTCAACTTAAAGATATCTGATCGTTGACAAACACAAAATAATCATTAGTGCACTCCAAAGATATGCAGATACAGAGATGCTGGTAGGTACGTGTCCTGCGTCACTGAAGCATGAAAGTTTAAAAGAATCAAAAAAAATCGTATCCATGCATCTAGGTGTTTTTTTTTTCCACCATTTCCAACTAAATGTAATACATCTCAATATTTTCTTGACAAACACTGTATCGGGTACAAAATAGGCTTTTGATTGCTTTAGTTGTAAAATATACAATTTGTTAAAATCCCTACTGCAGAGTTTTCTACCGGATGTCGTAGGACACTAGTGTACTGTGAAGCTTCTGTGAGTGTCCGTGAGTGTTGAGGACGGTTTATTATTCTCTTATATTCTTATTCTGTTACTTTAATGTTCTTTGTTTTATTTAATATTTAATATCTATTATTTGCCGATGAAAAAATTACCGTTTCGAAATAATATACATTGTTTTCTTTACACTGTAGCACATTTTCACTATCCTTTTCTTTTAAAATTTAAATAATAAAATAATTATATGTTTATATGCTGATGTGTACCTCGATCAATTTTATTGCCCAGATCACTGTGCCGTGTGATGAAAAAGTCTGAAAAGCTCTGCTCTACAGTTATTAAGAACTTTAGTTGGAACCCATCAGATTTCCCGGGGACTCATTCAAATTAAATCTATGGGTCCGGGACGCACTAAGTTAAAAATCTGTCGCATCACTTGATCTTCATAAATTATGAAATGTCTCATAAGATTGACTTGGATACAGAATTTAGTCTTGAGGCTTCTTTCGCGACGCACGTAACTAAACACGCTTCTAATAATTCAAGAATACTGAACTTAACGTAAATTCTAAGACACCAACAAATTATTAGCTAGAATGACTTGTTGTTATGGGCATTCTACCCTCCACGAGAGGACGATGTGTAGTGTCCAAGTTTTTTTTCATGTTTGAACATAAGTGCAAAGTATACCGTATTCCTAATGTCATTTTCATTTTTAGAACACCGACAGTAAGTGATTGGAGGCGTATTACAACGCACATAGATTCCCCAAATGGTATAACATGGGCTCCTTAAGCCTTGGTTGGCAACCCATCTAAGTCAAGAGAAAAGTCCGACACAAAACCTCTGCTGTCTTTCAAAGAAAGGTTCGGGAGAAAACCCCGAGAACAAATCAGGAGCCGGAGTCCTAAGGCTGGTGTGATGCATGAAAATCCAGTGCTACCTAGCAACTCCTGTGACAGTACCATTGCCAAACTGAATTGGTTCCTTACCTTCTTTGGATCACAGCGCAGTGTGGAGAGGGGATTTGCTGTTTGAGGCAACAGCTCATCCTCCATAGAAACGTCAAGAATGGATGACTCACTTGATTTTTTCCTGTCATTTTCCAACACTCACTGTTTATTCAAACCACGTGATCGACTCATTTTCCGATTGGTCAAATTCCATGACACTATGTTTTTCCGATCAAATCTGGACGTGGCTGTTTGCATTTCACCAAAGCTCTAATACCATTTCGAACTATTTCTTATTTCAACTATGTGTAAATAGTATGACAGATTGGCCCTTTAACCTTGTATAGCAACCGGTCTAGGAGAACAAGAACTCTGAATTCAAATCAACTTCTCTCAGTCAAAACAATATTTTCCTCTTCATCCCTAAAATAGAACATAATGTACAGTCAACATATACATATCCAATTTTTTAATCAGGACTGCAAACTGATAATTCTTTTTAAATGTGTCATTACTTTTTGAACGTTGATCCTGCAACTTGGATAAGACTCTTAGATGACAAAGGTATAATGTCTGGATCCAGTTCTTCCTGTGTTTAAAATGTTGGGTTCAGATGTTCTTAAATGCCCATAATTACGCGAGAGAAGAGAGAGACAGAGAGACAGAGAGAGAGAGAGAGAGAGAGCCATAATGACACTACCTCATTTATTTTCAAGGACGTGGGATTTTTATTCTTGACTGTTTGCAGACTTCATTATCGTTCCATTGTCCCGGTTTCTTCGCCATTGCTTTGTTAAAAAAACGATTGTGCACGATGTTTTAGATGAGGCTAGCCCAATTAGAAGAACTCACATATTTTGTGACGAGCTGCCGACCGTTGTATTTGCCTATTAAGTCCACAACACATTTATACCCCTCTCGCTCTCTCTCCTCTCTCTATATATATAATATATATATATATATATTATAATATATATTATTTGTGTGTATATGTAAAACTATATACATATACATATAATTATATATATAAATGGCATATATATATATATATAAAATATATTATATATATATAATGTGTGTGTGTGTGGTGTGTGTGTGTGTGTGTGTGTGTGTATGTGTGTGGTGTTTAATTAGGTATGGTTTGGTGTATTTGTTTAACTTCGAATCAGCTGTACTCTGCTAAAAAATTGACCTTGACTCGTATCATGTCATTGGTAAAATACATACACTAGGTTAATATATTATATATATATATATATACTATATATATATATATGTAATGATATATATATATATTTGTATATGTGTCTGTGTCTGTGTGTATATTGTATATATAATATATATTATGAATATATGTATATATATTATGCATAATTATATATATGTTTGCTATAATATATATATATATATTACAATATATATATATATGTGTGTGTGTGTGTGTGTGTGTGAGTGTGTGTGTGTGTTGTGGGTGTGTGTGTGTGTGGTGTGTGTATGTTTTGTGTGTGTCTGTGTGTGTGTGCTGTTGGTTTTAGGTTAGGCTCGTAGTTTATTTGAGTAACTTCAAAACCAAATGTCCTCTGCTCAAAATTGACCTTTTTGCGTATAAATACACACTGGAGGTTTTGTTGAAAATACTTTTGGGGCAGCTGCGAGTAAATGAGGGCAGACCGGGTTTTTTAGCCTTTAGTAAGTAAACCGTCTACGCGTAGGAAATGCAATAATGTTATGATACTAATATAATTATATATATATATATATATATAACCCATCGAGGATATATAATATATATATATATATATATATATGGTCAATATCAGTGAAAGAGCATTTATATAAAAGTTAATATTAAAGAGGTGGAGGAGAGGACGCTGGTTAGCTCTTTAACATGGCAGTGGGATAAAGCAAAATTAATACAAGAAAAGGTAGAATTAGTAAGAAAAAATTAAACAATAAAATCGAATCATATCCTAACTGAAATGTGATAGAAATTGCAGCTTGGTCACGTCTGCAAATGAATTTTAAACATGGCGTTTAAGACTTGCTCCACCCCCTTTTTTTTCTTTTACCAAAACTACTAAGAGATACATAGAAAAGACTAGACTCCGGACACCCCCAAACACAAACACCACACAACACACACACACACACATATATATATATAATATATATATATATATGGAGTAAATATGAAATAATCCGAAGAATATTAAGAAATTTTGAAAAATGAAGTTTTCCATAAATAAAATGAATTTAATTATCGATGCTTAAACGTTTCGATTTATTTAAACCTTCATCAGGATAGATTATTATTATGGGTGACGAAATTGATGGATGTTTTGTTAAATAGACAGAGGAGAAATATTTATAAAAAGTTTGTAACTGTATTTGTTCAGCGTTATATTTTTTGAAAGACGAGCTGCGATATATAGGCGAGAAACTGATAATTATCAGTTGCCCTTCATCACCAAAACTAATAAGAGATACATAGAAAAGCCTAGACTCGGACACCCCAAAACATTATTTTTGAATGTCTTAAACGGATGTAAACTATACTAAGTCGTAACTTATATAATCCAACAGCGCTGTATAACCACACGTGTACAAGAACGAGTGGTTTCACGTATACATGTGTATAAACAAAGTGAACATCGAACTACACTGACGCCTCAAGTGGACTTATCCTGTCCCCCCCCACAACCACAAAAAAAACTGACCTGAAGGTACTGTTGCTTATCTGATACCAAATGCAAATATACCATATCCCTAACCTCATTCTTTTTTCAGGAACACCGATAGTTAGTAAGTTGGGGTTACTTACTACTCGCATAAAATCCCAAATGGGTTTTTGAAATGGTTCCTTACCTTGGTCGCAACCCATCAACTCGAGAAGTCCGACACAGAACCTCTGTTGCCCCAAGGAAAGGCTAGGGAGTAAACCCCGAAAACAAATCAGGAGCTGGAGTCCCTAAGGTGTGTGATGCTGAAATCCAGTGCAACCCATTAACTCCTGCGACACTACCGTTGCCAAACTACAGTGGTCCCTTACCTTTCCTTTGGATCACACGAGCAGTGTGGAGAGGGGGAGATTTGCTGCACAGCTCATCCTCCATTTGAAACCGCTCAGGCTATGTAGTTCAAGTTGCAATAAAAAACCTTGACACTACTCCATCGTCTTTTGTTAGACGGGAAGGATGCCAAACCAATTATAAATATATATATAATTATAATATATCTTTGCGACCAAATTCCACCCATGGTTGGTACCAAAATTTTCTATGAAAATTTTTACCTGTATGATGGAATATTTCACCTCAAAATTCATTATATTATTAGTCCTTCTGTTCAATTAGTAAAAACTATAAATGTTTGTATAATGCTAGAGTGTGGAGTGCCACCATGAGCGACTAAAAGTTAAGCACAATATATACTATATATATTATTATTTATATATATTCCGTCGATGGGTAAGTTGGCGGTCTAATGACATAGGTATACACAGATACCTGTGGGTTAGAAATAGATCTATAACCGAAATGACCGATTTTAAGCCTTTTCTTGGCATATATATATAAAGATGAATAAAAATGATAAAATTGAATAGATATCGAGAATCATTACGTTTGGACTATTCAATTGACGAATCGCTTAACCCTTAGCGACTGAAAAAGTTCTCGTCGAACTTGCATATATTCATCTTAGATTTTGAATCTTGGAAACTTTTTTCCATGAATCTACAAATTCTTTGGCAGGTCTTACGCCTGCGTGTCGATTCGTAGTCCGGACAAATGAGTCAACGGTGTTCATTGGACGTTGACCAGTCGGTAGCCGGATTCAATTATGTTGGTCTCCGTGCAAACGTCGCAAGAGCAGAGAAAAAAAATCTTCTACAGCCAATAGGCTTCTATGATCTACAACAACCACAATATTGCGTCAAAGACACACACACACCACACCACACACACATTATATAATATATATATATAGTATATATATAACGTGTCTGTGTGTATATATAAAAGTATTATTTATATATATATATATATGAATGTATATAATATATATTTATATGTATAATATATATTGTAATAGATGCATGCCTGTGTATATAACTTTATAAGAAGTATACATGTGCTTATAGTGTAAGGATGTGTGCATTTCATATTATATGAATATCGAATTTTATATTTAACATTTAGTGGCATTTTGGGAGTACTCAGGCATAGGGCAATGTTTAACAGCCCATCTATCAAAGCATTACACCTGTGAAGGTGTTCGATCCTCATAGGATGTCCTAGCCTGTCGCTTCAACCAGACCCCAATACGTCTTAATTAATACTTGATCACCAATTACATATATATGGAGGTGTGGAGTGTAATAGTTGAAGTCGTTGTAAAGGACTCGTCACCTAGTTGCAAATCCCTGGACAATGCTAGGACTTCACAAAGCCTCCGGCTGGCATCAGTCTGATGAAGAAAACTCTGAATTTCAACCTGTTGAATGCCGCTTAAGAAATTGACCTTGTTGTCTTCCGCTCGTGCGAAGTGGTTTGTAATATTTATATATATATATAGTATATATAATATACTATATATTATATAACTCTATGGGAGTAGGACAGGGATCTGCGGTGAAGTAGGGGCTGATGGTAGGTGTGGCGCTCCTACCTCAGACAAAAAAAAACAATCTCCTTTGTTAGTGAAAAGGGGATAGACACCGGACTATTAGTTCCACTCGCATGAATTTACTCTACAACACACACACACCACACATATTATATAATAATTATATATAATATTATATATATATTATATATATTATGTGTGTGTGTGTGGGGTAGAATTAAACAAAAGACACATCTCCTGTTAAACAATTTTATTGTTGATCTTACAGTTTTCTGCCAACTTTTTAATATTTGGGTGAATTCGTTGGTAAGTCCACCAAGTTCAAGTCCCGAGTACTTTCGGCACTTCGAAGTTGCCATCATCAGGGTGATGTATTCCAGTTTTTTTAAAATTATATTAATCTTCCATTATTAATTTAAAACAAAATTAATTTCCAATGCTGTAACACATTTTAAAATGCCAATAACACATTTCTCATCAAATTCTCTCCTTCCAGCCTCCACATTAATATAATTTTTAAAAAAGGAAACACATCACCCTGATGATGGTTACTTAGAAGTCCGAAAGTACTTGGACCTGAACTTTGTGGGCTATCCACGAATTCACCTCAAATATTAAAAGTTGGCCAGAAAACGCGAAAAGACTAAAATAAAAATTGTTAAAACAGGGAAATGTGTCTTTTGTTTAATCCTACATGTATAATGAAAGAATGCTGCCCAAATACACACACACACACACCACACACGACCCACACACAATATATATATATATATATATAATATATATAGATATATATATATTATACATTAAAACTAAAAAGTAATGAAGATCTATCTTGTATTTCTTTTCGTATTCTCACATGATTTGTTTTCTTTTCGATTTTTATTTGTTTAGTTTATTTAATTTATTCAACATCCATTAAAAATAGTACGTGGAAGCAACCCGAGTGTAATGTTGTCGTTGTGAACGAGTTAAAAGCCTGGACGGGGCTGTTGCATTTCACCATACCCTTGGTAAAGTGTGAATCTATTATAATCTAACGATCTATGAGTAAATGGTATGCAGACTTGGCTCTTTAACCTTGGTTACGACAATCGGCTTAGGAAACGAACTCTGAATTCAAGCCGTTTAAACCCATTAAAAAATTTGACCTTGTGTCTTAAGCTACTTCGTGTGGTAGTTTGGGTAATACTTACTATAATAATAGAATTTCAGTTGGAAAAACAGTTTTACGAATTAGCAAACTTGGCGGGTCTTAACTCAGTCTGGGTAGAGCGTCGACTAGAACGCAACAGTTTTCGGTTATCGATACCGGCCCTCGCCAACTCAGCGTCATGAGTAGGTATGAACAAGAGTCAATATTTTTAAGTGGGTTTAAACAGGCTTGAAATTCAGGTTCTTTTCCTAGCAGCGATTGTCGTACCAAGGTTAAAGAGCCAAGTTGCAAATACCATTTACTCATAGATACGATAGATTAAATAATTAATTCACACCTTTAACCAAGGGTATGTGAAAATGCAACCAGCCCCGTCCAGGATTTTAACTCGTTCACAACGGACAACCATTAAAACCTCGGGTGCTTCCACGTACTATTTTTAATGGAATGTTGAATAAAATTAAATAAACTAAACAAATAAAAAATCGAAAAGAAACAAATCATAGAATACGAAAAGAAAATACAAGATGAGATCTTCATTACTTTTAGTTTATATGTATTATATATATTATATATTATATATATATATATATATAGTATATGTGTGTGTGTGTGTGTGTGTGTGTAGTGTATGTGTGTATTTGGCAGCATCTTTCATTTAATACATGTAGGATTAAACAAAAGACACATTTCTCCTGTTTAACAATTTTATTTAGTCTTTCGAGTTTTCTGGCCAACTTTTTAATATTGAGTGAGAATTCGTGGATTAAGCCCACCAAGTTCAGGTCCCAAGTACTTTCCGCACTTCTAAGTACCACACAGGGTGAATTGTGTTCCATTTTTAAAATTATATTAATGTGGAGGCGGAAGGAAAGAATTGATAGGAAAATGTGTTATAGGCATTTTAAATGTGTGTACTGCATTGGAAATTAATTTTGTTTAAATTAATAATGAAATTAATATAATTTTAAAAACATGGAATCATCACCCTGATGATGGCACTTCGAAGTGCCGAAAAGTACTCGGACTTGAACTTTGGTGGACTTATCCACGAATTCACCCAAATATTAAAAGATGGCCAGAAAACTCGAAAAGATCAAAAATAAAATGTTAAACAGGAGATGTGTCTTTGTTTAATTCTACACACACACACACACATATATTATAATATATATATATATATATATATATATATATATTATTGTGTGTTGTGTGTGTGCTAGAGTAATATTATCGGAGTGACCTTAAAGTCGGTGTCTATCCCCTTTTCACTAACAAAGAGATTGTTTTTTTTTGTCTGGGTGGAGCGCCACACCTACCATCAGCCCCCTACTTCACCGCAGATCCCTGTGCTACTCATAGGTATATATATATATATATATATATATATATATATTATATATTATATATATACCAACCACTTCGCACGAGCGGAAGACACAAGGTCAATTTCTTAAGCGGAGTTCAACAGGTTTGAATTCAGAGTTTTCCTTCAACCAGACTGGATGCCTAGCCGAGGCTTTGTGAAATCCTAGCAACTTTTGTCCAGGATTTGAACTAGGGTGGACGAGTCCATTTACAAACGACTTCAACTATTACACTACACACCTCCATATATATGTATATGGTGATCAAGTATTAATTAACGTATTGGGGTCTGGTTGAAGGCGACAAGGCTAGGACATCCTATGAGGATCGAACACCCTTCACAGGTGTAATGCTTTGATAGATGGGCTCGTTAAACATTGCCCTATGCCTGAGTACTCCCAAATGCCACTAAATGTAAATATAAATATTTCCGATAATTCATATAAATATGAAATGCACACATGCCTACACATATAAGCACATGTATTTTATAAATTATATACACAGGCATGCATATATTACAATATATATATATACATATAAATATATTATATATACATTCATATATATTATATAAAATATACATTTACTATACACACAGAACGTATATATTATATATATATAATATATATTATATATGTGTGTGTGTGTGTGTGTGTGTCTTTGACCAATATTGTGGTTGTTGTAGTCATAGAAGCTATTTGGACTGTAGAAGATTATTTTTCTCTGCCTCTTGCCGACGTTGCACGGACGAATAACCATAATTGAATCCGGCTACCGACTGGTCAAGCGTCCAATGAACACCGTGACTCATTTGTCCGGACTACGAACCGACACCAGGCGAAGACCTGCCAAAGATTTGTAGCATTCAATGGAAAAAAAGTTTCCAAGATTCAAAATCTAAGATGAATATTGCAATTTCGACGAGAACTTTTTAGTCGCAAGGGTTAA
>CM042145.1:81585654-81595654 GCA_023376005.1 Doryteuthis pealeii
ATTCTAGCTTGACTAGCTTGTTGAAAATTCCCAGAAACGGAGACTCCGCTATCCTTAGACATAATTAATCATCTTCTCAATTACCATATCCCCTGTCCCTCACACTTACAATCACCTCACTTCATCCAAATACATTGCCCCGCCTCATGCCTACCATCCCAAGCCAATAGATATTTCAACTCCGAAATCTCAGAAAAAAATTCAGTAATAACCATGTTTTTGCTCTGTCTGATGCCGCTGCATTTTGCAGTTGAAATAAATTATTACATAAAGAAAACTAATTTTTTTTCCTTCATTCATTCACTATATTGCTCTTGACGCAATTTTTGTTCTTTCCCACCCATGAGCTTCGGCTTGTGGGTGGGCCCACGTTAAAACGAGGCCTTGTGCCCAGCCCATACAAGTGGCGTATGAGGCAAATACCCATTCACTATATTGCTCTTTCTGTCCATATACTGGTATTAGGACATTGATCTCTCACTACGTTTAACCTGTAACATTACTGTTGAACCCCCACATGGAATGATCCTCTATACCATACACACACACAACAACATACGAACACACACACACACACACACACACACACACACACACACACACATATATATATATATTATATATATATATATATATATATATATATATATATATATATACATTAGATATAATCTTAGAATTAAAAAGAAATAACGGTTCGTTCTTTTATTTATTTTACTTTTGAAAAGTATTATTTATTTTAAAATTTTTGGTTTGTGATTCGATTTGCAATACTACTCCATGTTGCCGATTCGTGAGAAAGTCTGGGTCGATAACAGCACTATCATAGCCGAGAATAATTTGAAATAAATATCAACAACAAAAAATCGCTTATTAGAAATAAAAAGGTTATTAAAGAATAAGACTGAAATCCATCTTAAAACAATTATTCATTTTCAATCTCAATTATTTCTAATGACGTGTTTTTCTTTTCTTTTCTTTTGTTTTTTAATTAAGAGATGATTTTGTTGATTAGCTTTCATTAATATTCTTGGTTGCGATAATGTTATCATCAATAATTTAATAAGGGAATTTTTAAGCAAATTATGCAAATTATTTAACCCCATATAGAAAAATCGCTACCTTTGTCAAGTTTTATAAAAACAACTGTTTAGGGACAATTTTAAGTTCGATGTGCATGCATACCCAAATTTGGTAGCTCTACCTTAAAATGTTTTTGAATGCTTTATATATATATATATATATTGATAAATAAAAGTGATTAAATTTCATGATTTCTATGAATAATGAATTAAAAAATCTTTTATATTCTAATATATATATATATATATATATATATATATATATATATATATATATATAAAGGAGAGATTTTGGTATGTACGTGTCAATGTATAACTTCAAAACGGGAGGTCACTCAGATTTAAAATCTTGCATACACATTGATATCGTTCTAACTAAGAAACACTCCAAATTTGGTTATTGATTTTTACTGATTAAGGGATATAATTAATAAATTGAACCAAAATCAAACGAATTTTCGAAATCTATAAAATAGCTGCAACTGCTGATATTCGAGCTACAATCAGCACGCACCCCCACTCTGCTCCCTATTTCCGTATGCCAGCTCTATTTCTACTGCGTTGTTGAATGCTTATGTAAAAAAGAAAAATGAAAACCTTTTTATCAATATTTTTACGAAAACTTTCATATTTTTCTAAAATAAAATATATCCATTTAATCAGCGAATCAAATTTGAATTACTATGCGAATTAGCAATTAGAAAAACTGAATTTAAAATTGTCTTAACGTACGAAAAAGCTTTTGAAAAGACCCTTCAAGCGTTTTAAAAATGGGGATATAAATATACCACATACTATTATTTTCATATTTCTTAGAATATAAATAGGAAACTCAAAACGTTTTTGAAAAAGAAGAATAACGACATTCAAACGCGAAATATAATATTTAATTGTCTTTGTTATTTTTGTTGCTCAAATAAATAAATAAATAAATTACAATGTTACATTTATTTCTAACTCAAACAAAGCAATTAAAAACTGAATTTAAATTTACGTACGAAAAAGTTAGAATATTATTCTCAATGTTGTAAACAAAAAATTGCAAATTATTAGCGCTTAAAAAGGTGGGGGAATATTTAACACGATGAAACTTGAATAAAGGTTAATATTATCTTCAAAATTACGAAATTCACTCAAACACTGTTTGTTTACTTATTTTAAATAAGTGATTGTGTGAATTTCGTAAGTTATTTACGAAATTCTTTTTTGTCAAACAGTAAAAGAATGATAAAGAAATATCTAAATAAATACATAAATATGGTTGTCGAAAGTTTTTAGTAACACTTAGCTGGTAAAGAAGAACAGTTTTTTCGGTTATTCCTACCATAAACTCATTTTATGTCCGTGTTTTTGCAATAAATGTTTTATTTTCCTTGCACCCGTTATTTTACAATACTAAATATATTTTCTTTATATATTTTAATATTCACTTCAGTATGTATATTCATATTCTAAAAGTTTTTATTTTGTGAGAACGTTTAGTTTTAAAGTGGGGGCTCGTTTTACAATTTAGGCATAAATTGGATCCTCCTTTTATGACCGTATTTTTGTTTTTTCGTCAATGATGATTAAAATCTGATGTTTTTATTTTAGAGTACCAAAGCAAAAAAAAGAAGAAAGAAATAACAACAAAAGGTAATATTCAACTTTTTACTCGTAAATTCCTACCATAAAATTAGGCTTGGGCATTTTATGGTAGGAATTTACGAGTAAAAAGTTGAAGTGTAAAAACGAGCCCCCACTTTAAAACTAATCATTCTCACAAAATAAAAACTTTTAGAATATACACTCTGTCCCCATTACACAAACTTTCTGAGGTAGATGAACAAGTCATGCTGGATACTAATGGAGAAGCAAGGAGAGCTTATAAGTGATGTTCTCCTGTGCACACCTTCTCTTGGACACATCTGTGTAGACCGAACAGTTAGAGGAATGAGAACAATTTGCCCTGGCGGATTGAATATAGGATTCAGTTCGAAGTTTAGTGAAGACTCCCGATTACGACGAGAAGGCTCCCGAGTTTGACTAAAAACAACGGAAGAAATTCGGAGTGTTCATCGGCATAAACGTTGTGTTTATTATAATAGATATGAGGACAACAGTCCAAAAAATCCAAATAATACTAATTATCAATCCTCGTCTAAAAATTCAAATAAGACATTTGTTCTGTGGATATGTTTTTCCTTCTCTGCATATTGTTACAAACAACCTGTCGATGGTTTGTTCCTTTGCCAATATTTTCATCTGCATCTGCTCTTGACGTGACTACTTGTATCCTATAGTATTTTCTAAACACCTGGTCGGTGTCTCGTCTTGCTACTCTGTTACGAGAAACCTTGACAGGGAGGGATATTCTGTTCCCCTATAATAATGCAAAAAGTGACAGAAAAGTTATTGGCATGTAGTATATAGGATAACCCCCTATATTTTATAATCAATAAGAAAAAAAAACGTAAAAAAACGCGCCAAACATGACTCTTATATAAATTCAAAAAACTTGTACAATTTTGTACAAATAGATTTTAAAAATAATTAAGCAACCTCTAGAATTCGATTGGATAAGGCAAATCACGAGTGGTGTTTACGCATACGTCCGCACTTTGGAAAATCGTAAATTATTACCGCCCAAAAATAAAAATACCGAAATCGGAGCCGATTGCCACGTAGATAAACGGGTGTACAAATCAACAGTTTATTCAATCTTGTCCCCGCTATGAGAGAGGTTTACGGCGTTACACAGCAGACGACTTTTGAAGAACAACTTTCGCGCGGCAACCCAAATCAGACGCACGCAACTTAACTTCGAACGAACAACCAGGCACATAGACGCTGAGACGCTGATAAAATCTAGTAACACGACGACTCGTCCAACAATTCGACCAGGCTACTGAAAACTATTTTAATCTGATACCTACCTAGTCATTTCAATCAACAAAATAGATATTCGTTTTCAGGTTATGAATACTCAAAACGTCCTTGATTTATCCAGTTTTCTATCGACCAACAACATCGGAATAAATTTCTTGTTTATTTTTAAACTATTACTTCTGTGATTGCTCCCTCTGCTTAACTGTTCTGTCATTTTTTAAAATATTATTTGTTTGGAATACATTTTATCGGCCTCTACAAGTATTAAACTTTACGTCACTTCCTACATTTAAAATTTTTTCAAATATGGCAACTCTTTGTTTATTTGGTATGACGTGTCGCTCAATTTAAACGTCATAAATGCCGTTGAGCTGTTTTACTACCAATCCAAAATGCAGAACGTATCTTTTTTGGTTATTTTGCCATTCTAACGATATGGATTTTATCTAAAAAAAAAAAAAAAAAAAAACGAGATAGAGTATCTGTTATCATCTCTCACGTGATCAAAATAAAAAGAAAGAAATTTGAAATATCTAAATTAAAAAGAAAATATTTGTCTGAATTTTTTTAGATGAAGGTTGATATGTATTACTTTTATTTTTCGGGTTGTTTTCCTCAGCTTTACCGTGATATATATATATATATATATATATATATATATATATATATATATATATATATATATATGATCGTGACGCTTCTCGTGGCGCTTCTCGAATTCATGATCCTTCAAAAACAATGACGTCATTATTTGAATGAGATCTTCGTAAATCTTTAACATCATTTTTGTTCAACACACTATTTAAAATGATTTCCCAGTCTGAATCATTGCTATACTCGGACGGACAAGGTACACCTGAAGAAGGTAGAAAGTTACAAGTTCTGAAAAGTTGTGTTTTTATATATCACGGTAAAGATGAGGGCAGTAGTCCGAAAAATAAAAATGATAAAATATCTTATGCAAAACAAAAGCAACAAATCGTGAATTAACTGTAAAAATAAAATAAAAAGTATTACTTTTGGTTTTTGAATTTCGATACTGAGTCTTGTTTAGTTTATATTGTTTGTTCTCGTTTCAAACATCTCGGTGATGTTCCTTTGCCAATGTTCTTCAGCTTCTTTGAGATTTCTTTTCTTGACATGGTTTCCTCTCTACATGGTGCTGGCTCCTTTGTTAGAAAAGTTAGCTTGACTTTCAGAAATAGAGGATTCTTCTCTTAACATGGTGAAGCTTCTTTGTTTTCTAACATATAAAAATCATTGAGGTGTCTACTCTTGAAATGGCCTCATCACTTGTTTGAAAAATCTAGATGCTGTTTTCTTGTTCCAGTCCAATGTTAGTATGCCTGATTTTAAAAAAATTCTCATACTGCATGGAATACTGAAAACAGACGCGTTTCATTGGTTCATTTTAATTTCTGACTTGGTGACTCTTTGTTCATTTACAATAACGTGGCACTCGATTGAGACATCATATATCAATATCGGCATTGCAGTCTCGGAAGACAATATAGTTCTTGTGCCCATGATGTTACAACGCCTTCTGTGACTGTGAAGTCTAATGTTAAAAAAAAACTGCCTCGACCACAGAGGAATGTGAAGGCTGTCACTGAAGATGTTGATGTGTCAGTGTTTTGTTGCCACCGCTTTTTTCATGACCTCTTGGCTTCATGGTGACTTCAGACATGAACAGTCAACTACGGAGAGTCTACCGCCACCGTGGGCGGTCATGAGCCAAATTTTCCCAGCTGTAAGGGGTAATGCAAAAGCACTTGAGATCATTCTTGCAGACATCCTTAAAACGCAGCTGGGGGTGACCAATATTTCTCTTGCCAGACGAAAACGCTGCATAGAGGATGTCCTTTGGAATTCATAAATGACGTCATATTTTCAGTTATCATAATGTTCTAAATATGATGCAGTTATACATTTACAAGAGATTATTTTGCTGGAGGTATTTTGGTGAAAGCAAGATGCAAAGAGTTACGGACGAGATTATTTATTACGGTTGGTGAATGGAACTAACTTTGAAAGACTAAAGAAAAGAATGACCAGTTCTAAATATGATGTAGTTATACATTTACAAGAGATTATTTTGTTGGAGGTATTTTGGTGAAAGATGACAGACGAGATTATTTATGAGCACACATATATATATATATATATATATATATATATATATATATATATATATATTAAACATGTTTTGTTGAACTTAGCGGAAAATTCTTGTCTGATGAGGGTTTTTTTTCAATACTTTCTAATTGTCTGGCTATCTTTATTAATATTCGGGTGGAATTGGTTGTTGTATTATTGGATCCAAACCTATCAGAGTTACTTCCCTTGAACTAGGAGAATCAGACGAGACAATTAAATGGCTACTTAACCCTTACACATTCGCTCTCGTGTTCCTCATTGTAATTCAGATAACATATCATAGTGGCAGCCGGGATATAGGTAAACCCAACCAAAACAATAAGAAAAGCACCAAACAAGACAAACTCAAAGAAAGTTATGTCAACTTTGTGGACAAAAAACCCTTTTTTGGACGTATTAAAAAATTAAGTCCTATCGCCGCACGCATCCGGAGATGAATAGCTAAAAACAAAACAAAAAGACCAAAAGTGTGCAATATAAAAGAAATTGATCTCTGAACAAGCAAGTAAGTGTTGTACTACATTTTAATAACACTGTTTTTCACATATTTTTGTATTTGTTAAAAAAAAGTATTTTCGTCAAAATGACCAGCATTAGCGAACCATCAATGTGTTGGATTTCGGAAAATTTAGTGGAAGAATTCAGATTCTTCAAACAAAGATGCAATCTATATTTTTCTGTTAAAGGCATTCCAGTACATAGACAGGTCGAGCATATACTGTTGTTTTCTGGGGCAGAGGGCCTAAGAAGATTCAACTCTTGGATATTCACGGACGAAGCCGACGAAAATAATCCACAGATTATTTGGCAGAAATTCGAAGAACGTCTCGATCCACAGGTGAATTTTCACATACACCGACTAACTTTTCGTCAATATAAACAAAAAGATTTTTTAAAAATTGATGATTTTTTAGCAAGGTGAAGGCTACAGGTGAAAAAGTAAAAGTTCCAAGATACGGTAACTAGATTATTGGAACAAATTTTCTACGGAACCAGGCAAACGGGTTTGAAGAAGATTCTCTTAGAAAAAGATGAGAATATCTCTCTGGAAGAAGCACACATTATAGGTAGAGCTTACGAAGCTTCAATAGGCCACATGAAGCAAATGGCGGAAATCCACAGTGGAGATAGCCAGGAAATCGACTCTGTTAAATACAGCAGTTGTAAGCGGTGCGGTAGCATGCAGTCCCACAAAAAGGAAAATTGTCCTGCATGGGGTTCGTTTTGTTCAGCCTGTAGACGGAAAAATCACTGGGCTAAATGCTGTGATAACAGACATGAAAATAAAGGAAGACACCCCCAGGCACAATTTAAAACAAAGGGACCCAAATTTAAACCTGGGCACAAGGAGACCCCCGGACGTCAGCAGTACAGACACCATTATAAAAAAAATAATGTGTACTCCGTAAATGCAAACCAAGATAATCAGGAGTTATACGGCCAATTTGCACAAATGACTTTTGATTCTATCAAGCGACAAGAAAAAAAAAGACACTAGAACTGAGGCCTTCGCAGAACTGACAATAAAGCTTCCCAACTTACCAGGCACCCACAAACTAAAAGCCAAAGTTGACACAGGAGCTGAAGGAAATACCCTCCCATTACGTGTTTTCCGCAAGATGTTCCCAAACAAAGTCAGCATGTCTGGACAGCCACTCCCTGGCGCAACACATAAAGAATCAACTGTAATGACTGCACATAATGGATCCAGCATACCTCAACATGGTTCGATTACCATAGAATGTACTTACAAAGGAGAGTGGAAATCACTCAAATTCTTTGTGGTAACATCTGAAGGACCTACTATACTAGGACTACCCTCACTCAGAAACTTAGAACTGGTTACGATGCATTGTGCTTTCCAGGTAGAAAGTGACCACAAGCCCCTAGAGATGATCAACTTAAAAAACCTAATTGCAGCCCCACCTCGACTCCAACAAATGTTACTACGCCTACAAGGGTATGACATGGCTGTTGCTTACCACCCAGGAAAAGAAATGGCATTAGCAGATGGTTTTTCCAGACTTCCCAACAATAGAGCGAAAGAAGCAATCGACCTGGACATAAAAGTCGATTTTGTTCAATTTTCAGCTCAGAAGTTGACACAGATTCAACTGGCAACCAATGCTGGCCCAACATTGTGCAAACTAAAGGAAATGATCCTGCACGGTTGGCCTGATACATTCAGGGAAATTGGAAAGAACATGCGACCATACTGGCCATACCGGGATGAGTTAGCAATAGAAAATGGGATATTACTCAAGGGTGAACGAATCATCATCCCAAAATCCCTGCAAAAAGAGGTACTGCACAAGATCCATTATGGCCATCAGGGAATGGAAAAATGCAAGTTGCGAAAAAAAAGCTGCGTATTCTGAGCAAATTCCTTCAGTGCCACTGCAAAATTTCCTCCGGTATGTATGTAGTACCTTTTCATTGCCATTACTACCAGGTCTGCTGTGATTTGAAGTAGTTTTACCTGTTAGTGTCACGTACATAGGTTAAACATATCTGTTTAAAATATTATATAGAAACGTATGCAAAAAATAAACACTCTTAAGAAACAGCTATTAAAAAGATATAATCAATGACGTACAATGAACGCGATTCCCTAACTTCTAGGCATAAAATAACCATAGATGGGTTCATATACCATCAAAATCAATAAATCATAATCATTAGTTACTTCTATATTTGTGCTCCTATGATGCCGTGGATATCTCCCAGG
Source organism: Doryteuthis pealeii (assembly GCA_023376005.1). Classification (NCBI taxonomy): domain Eukaryota; kingdom Metazoa; phylum Mollusca; class Cephalopoda; order Myopsida; family Loliginidae; genus Doryteuthis; species Doryteuthis pealeii. The sequence continues at coordinate 81,594,490 of CM042145.1, forward strand.
GCCAACACTCCGTCATGATACGTGATAAGGTTGACTGAATCTAGTCCGTGACTATAACTGAATTTCTGGCTAGTTGTTTCGTTAAGAATTAATATATATATATATATATATATATATATATATATATATAAGTGCTTGTGACAAAAACTTTGGTGGACTAATCCATGGAATCGATCCAAATATGAAAAAGTTGGCAATAAAGCCTGAAAAGATCGGAAATAAACTCCCAGGGCTGACACTCAGTCACGGTACTTTATGAGGTTGACTGAATCTAGTCTCTGACTATAACTGAATTTCTGAGTAGTTGTTTCGTTAATAATTGATAATATATATATATTAATATATATATCAATATTCACACACACACACACACACACACACACACACACACACACACACACATATACATACATATATATATATATATATAAATATATATATATATATATTAATATATATATCAATATGACACACACACACACACACACACACACACACACATATATATATATATATATATATATATATATATATATATATATACCTTTATGGGGTGCGTGGTGTAGTGGTTAGAGCCGTAGGAAATGGACTCGTCAACGCGAGTTCAATTCCTGGACGAAGCTGTTGGCATTTCACATAGCGCTAATACCCTTGGGTAAATAGTAGGGTATACTGTGCTCTTTAACCTTGATTAGGCAACCAGTCTAGGAGAAGGAAAACTCTGAATTCAAACCTGTTAAACTCCGCTTAAGAAATTGACCTTGTTTCGCATCCTGCTCGTGCGGAGGGGTTGGTATATATATATATATATATATATATATATATATATATATATATATGTGTGTGTGTGTGTGTGTGAGTATGTACTTGAGACAAAAAATTTGGTTGTCTAATCCATGGATTCGATCCAAATATGAAAAAGTTGGCCAGAAAACTTGAAAAGATCGCAAATAAATTCGTTAAACAGAAGACATCTGTTTTGTTTAATTGAAAGAATGCTGCTTAAACACAGACAGACAGACACAAACACACGCATATATATATATATATATATATCTTATTATAATGGAGATTATCTGTTTGTTTGTCTGTAACCGAAACTATATCACTACTCAAGTCACTATCCATTTAGTTATTATATATCACATTCTCCATGAATCATTTT